>JAGPOW010000290.1:5029580-5055257 GCA_030014935.1 Caiman crocodilus
TGTAGGGGTCAATGCCACAGCTCCCCATCTTTTTAATGAGGATGGGGTGGGAGACCATGTCAAATGCCTTCCTGAAGTCTAAAAAGACTACGTCGACAGAGATGCCCGCATCCATGGATTTGGTCACCTGGTCGTAGAAGGCGACCAGTTTGGACTGACAGAACCTGCCCTTAACAAACCCATGCTGGTTGCCCTTCAGCATAAGGTCCCCTGTCGGTCCCTCACAGATGTGAGACTTGAGAATTTTCTCAAAGATCTTTCCTGGAACCGAGGTGAGACTGACAGGCCTGTAGTTCTCCGGGTCCTCTTTTCTCCCCTTCTTAAAGGTGAGGCTCTACTACACATGGAAATTAAAGCTCAGCAGCAACCAGCTATAAAGTTACTACATATTTTCAAGGTCTAACTTCATAGATGATTGGAGTTTTTTTACGGTGAGGCAGCCATGTGTAGCTGGTTTTAAGGTATATTGCACAATTAAACAGTTAATTGCACAATACCTGCAAAATGTAAAGAGGGCCTAAATGTGGTTCTGCAATTGTTGTAATTTGTTAATCATTTATTGTGGACAGAGATGATTGCTTCTTCTGAATAATAGTGGTCATTAAAGGAAGTCTGATTTCCTTGAACCATTGCTCACGTTCAATTCATCCCACTCTATAAGTATCCCCAGTCATTTGAGTTACTTGTGGCATACAGCCTCTCTCAATATAAGCATGAATCAATGCATCTCTTCAAAATGGTAGACAAACAATTATTTCTACTGGGGGGACATTGTCTTATGACATATGATAAGTAAATCAAGGCTGACCTTCCTCAGCCTAACCTCACAACAATCCTAAATCCTCCAAGGATTTAATCTACAAAGTAGACAGAGTATATCCAAAGGTTCCTCAGTCTCCAAAGATTTAAAGTCTTCCTACAAGTCAAGGTGCATAAGGCAAGGAGCTAGAACAGTCAACAAAGAACCAGGCAGTGCTTTTTCACCACAGAGCTTCTCACTAATGGGCTTTCTTTAGGTGCAAGGAAAGGCTGGTCAACTATGGCTGGAGTAACTTAGTAGAGAGTACAAGTTATGTAATAAGTTCTCAGGTTTGGAGACTCTGTAGCATCTGTGTTCCCCAAGTAAGTCATTAACCTGAAAGATGAGCCTTCTCTATATGAAGTGTACTTCATTTATTTGGTGCTGCACAGTGGAATTAGAAAAGTTTGGAACCAGTCTCTGAGGCTTTGAAACAAACAAGGTGTGGGGCTCAGTGAACACATCTGAGAAATAAAATTTGGGAGATGTTCCAAAATACCTGTAGAACTAGATATAATCATTTCAGCTTCTGGTTAACATGAATTTGAATCTGGGATGGGTATTACGGTGAACAGAACTGAGACTGTTGAGTCCACCCAAATCCATTGATGGCCAGAAATTGACTTGTAAAGCTACTCTGGACTCAGCTATAGTGCATGAGCAATCAGCCTCTAGTGGGTCTCTGGGCACTTAGGATGATTCCAAAGTAATTTAAAACATGGCTAAATATTGTTTCAGACATGACACAGTCCTGAGAGGCTGTCACTTGTAAAATTCCTATAAATAAGAATTATACTTCCATTTTTCAAGATACTTCTGTTGAAGTAAGTTGATGAGAGGCTGGATAAGCTACCTCACCAGTCTTAAAATCTAGGGAGACTCTGAAGTTGTAGTTTACATATTAGATATTTTGATTCTGGTATTGAAATAATTAACTAATTCCAAATAGTAAAACTGAAAACAGACAGTTAATAAGGATCACTTGGATAAGTAAGGGGACAAGCTGAAGGATAAGGTAACAAAATGGATAGTTAAAGTTCATTCACATGAGTGTGCACATGCAAGGGCACACATTTCTCATGGCACAAATAAGGCCCCAGGGCACACCCCTGCATACCTGCTCCAGCACATGGCAAATTGTCCCGGGTAGGGCAGGGGAGGCTGGGAACAGCACCTATTCCAGCCCCAGCAGCCTTAGCTGAGGTCCTTCTGAGGCAGCAGCATCACTAATCCAGCTGCACGGAGCATGACAGACAGCCAGAGCATGGCTCTGGCTAGTCAGGCTCTGTTTCTGGTAGTGTATGTTGCTGCCATGTACACCACGCCGCTTTTATAGGAGCATTTTTTTTTTGACAGCAGGATCTTCTGGTGTCATATTTTGGTGTCGCGCTGCAAATTAACTTTGAGATGCCGCAAACCTCACATGCATGCTTACCTAGCCATGCCCTTAGAGATCTTTTGATGGGTCTGAATGAATTCAAGTCATCAGGGCATGATGAACTTCATCCCAGGGTACTAAAGGAACTGGCAGAGAAGATCTGAGCCCTTGGCAGTAATACTTATGAAGTTGTGGGAGACAGGTGAGGTACCAATGAACTGGAGAAGGATCAACATAGTGCCACTCCCTTAAAAAGAGTAAAAAATGAGGACCTAGGGACTAATTGACCAGTTATCCTCATATCAGTACCTGGGAATTTACTGGAATTTGCTTCCATATCATAAGGAAGACCGTTTGCAAGCATCTGAATGAGCAAAGGATGATCAAAAGCAGACAGCCTGGATTTGCTAAGACAAACGTGGCCAACCAAACTTAATCATCTTCTTCAACAAAATAACTACCCTGGGGGATATAGCATATCTGGACCTCAGAAAGGTTTTTGAGAAAGTCCCACAAGACCTTCTCATAAACTAATTGGAGAACTGTGGACTAGACAAAACTAGTACAAGGTGGATAGACAACTGGCTCACTAGCTGCAAGCAAAACGTAATTAAAATGAATCTGTCAGAATGACAGGCAGCTTCAACTGGGATCTGTTCCGGGTCCAGTACCATTCACCATGTTTATTAATGATTTGGATGCTGGAATAGAGAGTTTCTTGAGTAAACTGGCAGATGATATGAGTCTGGTAAGGAATGTAAACATACTGGAGGACAGGAGTGCAATACAGCTGGGTGCAAAGTCTCTCTCTATCTCTTTCTATCAGGTTCCAAGGAGGTGGCTCTCTTTTAATTGGTCTGACCAAACCTGCCCCTGCTACAACAATATGAGGGGTACTGTGTCAGCTGTCAGTTTAAAATTCTATATCCCATTGGTACAAATGCAGACTAATTTCAAAATGTTGTTCATGTTCAAAAGACATCAGCTTCTGGCTGAATCGTATATTGTTTATATGATTAAAAATAATTCAATTCCATCTCTGGTCTAAAGACAGAAAAAAACAAAATGTTATAGTAAATCCAAGGTCTATGAGAAAAGTGGGAGAAACGAGGTTAATTAGTAACATAACATCAGTGCAAAACATGCAACCATTTTAAAAGAAGAAATGGGGGGAGGGGAAAGTGAAGAGCTATTGTAGATTTTGTCTGTCAGAGGGCAGTTTAAATTTCCATTCTTGACATTTTCTCTGGATGGCTCATAATTGTTTGCTTTTGATACTTCACAGCAAATATATGTAATTGAGTGCTGTGCTAAAACATGTTTATATAGAGAATCTTTTTAAAAAACATTTTTACCTACAGCTATTTCCAGACTCTGAATGTCAGAACAAGGCTGGTATTATAAAAGGGGCATTATTACAGTCAAAAACCCAGTTCAGGCAACATTATATATGTAATAAAATTGAACAAAAGACAGACAAATCAAGAGTATGGTTGGTATTTTTCCCATAATTCATGTAAATTCTGAAGAACAAAAGCTACAGTGGCATGAGTGAAGTGCATCATTTTCAAAATTAAAGAGACTTTCTGGATATTCATCTATTTGTGCCAAGACTCCAAATGTATTTAAATGCAGCTTTTTTGTCCCCTGGTCGCTCCTGTGACCAAATATGGTATTGGCCATTGAAAAGATGAGGAGGTGGAAGCTATTTGGAGAATCCGTGAGTTTCAGTCACTATCTACGAGTGAAAGAAGACAGTTAAAGCAACATCTTAAATTTCCCTGCTTACTCATACTATAATATCATTAGGTATAGGATTATACAGGCATCTCAAATGCTTTTTAGAAGCTTTATCTACAAAAAAGTATTTATCTCCTTAGGTAATTTAACTTTGCAAGAGTTTGTTTTCAATCAAGTTCAAGTCCCAAATAAACCCCTTGAAATCAGAATTCAGTCAAAATCATGAAATTCCATCTGGTTTGAGATCAAAACTTAGGAAACAGTTTTGCAAGGTTTTGATGTCAAACTATTTTTTTTTCCTATTTAGCTGGGCCTAACCTGTTAGCATGTATTTAAAAATTAATCAGCAAAGTTTGATTGTGTCAGCTTTCATTGCAATTATTTCTTGTAGAACTAAAGCACTGTTTGAATTATATATATTTTCTTCTGTCACGGTTGTTTTAAAACGTCATAGATACTACTTCACATAAAGCACAAAATGCTACTTCATATACTTCATTCTACTTCACATAAAGAGAACAGCACTCAGATATTGAGGTCCTTCTAGATTTAGAAAATATTAGCTAATGGTTATGTATTAACATAAATTGGTTACATCTTGAAAAGATTCCAACTAAAGCAAAGTAGTACAAGGGTAATCTACTAAAAGCTGAAGACTTAAAGTCGAACTAATCACTAGATTTGAGACCAGGAAGAAATGATTTACCTGTGGTCAGACTGGCACAGTTGGTCTTCCTCTGTAGAATCTGGTATTGTTTGCTACATATATTAACCTAAAAACTGCCTGCCATTTCAGTGACAAGACATAGTTGATGTCCTATCTACTCAGTTCTTTATTTTAAGGCACATTGTAAGGTTCTCCTCCAAACTCGGGTTATTGTGTGTGTCTTATGTTGTGAGAGGGCTTGAAGCAGGTTAACTTAGAATCATAGAAAATGAGGGATGGTAGGGACCTCAGGAGGTCATCTAGTCCAACCCTTTGCTCAAAGCAGGACCATCCCCAAGTGGATCATCACAGCCAGGGCTTTGTCTACCCAGGTTTTAAAAACTTCCAAGGATGGAGTTTCTATCACCTTCCTGGATACCTGTTCCAGTACTTTACTACCTGTCTTGTGAGAGGTATTTTCCTAATATCTAACCTAAACTTCTCTTGCTTCAATATGAGACCATTGCTCCTTGTTCTGACATTTGCTATCACTAAGAACAGTCTTGCTCCAACCTCTTTGTAACCACTTGGTAGGTAGTTGAAGGCTGCTATTAAACTTGTGGACTTGTGACTGCTATTCAGATTGAAGGCTACTATTAAACTTGTAGACTCTTTAGACAAATGGTCTCTTCTGAACGCATCTGATGCTTCTGAAGCAGGGAATGCCCTAGAGACCTATTCCACTCCTACATTCCCAGGTTATTAATGAGATAAATCCCTCCAAAAATTAACTTCTATCATTTTACCTTTGTCAGATGTTTTTTATTTATTCATTTTTTATTTATTACTTTTTAGGTGTATATTTCACCCTATACAAAAGGCTTAGAGCAGCTAGATATTGAAAATAAATATTTTTTAAATGAATATAGTGTATAAAGATCAATACATGCTTTAATGAGTTACTTTCTCCTGCTTCAGAGTTTGTAAGGAGCCTACACCCAGTACTTCTACCCTAGCTAGTTTTGTGGGATTTTTTAGTTCTTGAAGCTTTGAAGAAACTAGCATGTTTGGCTGATTAAGAAAAAAGAGTAGTGATGTTTGATATCTCCACAATTCATATCTTGACATATAAATTGTACTCAGTAGCCTATATCACGTGCCTTAAGTGCTTGATGGTGCACAAAACTCACATTTGACAAAATATATAGGTTTTTCCATCATACCACTGTATTGACTCATTGCATGAAGTAAATAAAAGTCGTATATACAGAAGATACTTTCTAAGTGGAAATTTGATCTATTAAATCCTAATGATATGTAAGGAGAAGTTAGCATATATCACGATACCCTATTTAATAAATTATGAACCTACAAGCTCAGGCAGGACTACTTCAGGTAGAATTATACCACAAGGTAATATATACTTCATATTTATTGAACAATTATGAAAGCCAATGGGAACTATAGAAAAGAAGGCAAAGAACATGCTATATTAAATAATAGTACTTTTTGTTCTTGGGATTTCCCAAAGCAGCCATGCATATTATAGACTAGCATTCTATAAAGTTTCAGATTAAGAAGTAAAGCTCTTTACCATTTTGCTTACCATAAAAGGTAAAATAATACAGTAGAAAAATTTTAAGTGGAGTCTCCAACTAAGGCCTTTTATCCATAGTGGATGTGTCTACATAAGACATTTACTGTGGAGTAGAATAATTAGCTCCTCAGTAAACATCTTGCAACTACATTTGCAGTCATATTAGGCCACAGCAGGGTAGCACTTGTAAATGTAAGTACTATCCTGCTGTGGAGTTTTTTCACTTTGCAACATTGAAGTGGCAGGCTAGGGCATTGAGGTGCTTTAGTGTGGGGGCCTGCTCGTGCCTCAGCCAGCCCCTCCACAGCACACTGATGTGGGTTGGAACAGCCCCAGGCTGGTAGGCTGATCCACCAGGCCCCTGGCCAGTCACGGCTGCTCTGACCCAGCTCAATGTGTTGCAGTCCCACGTTCAAACAGCATGCTCAGGAGCAATAAACTCCAGTTGCTCCAATTGCTGTGTGCTAGTAATGTGTAGACACACTCAGTGTATATCAGAACATTACACATTACTTATATATGTATGTTGGAATGGTCATAATAAGGCTGCTGCCTTGGGAACTATAACAAGAGCCCTCATGCAAGCTCATGAAGTCAGAAAAAAGAGCTGTCTCTATTGGAATAGGAACTGAGTCCAGTGCCCACTTAGCCTCAGTGTCAGAGTCATCTGTGAAAGAGACAACATGGTTGCACAGCAAATGTCACCCATGTAAAAACAAATATCTGGAAAACAAGGCAGTTGTGAGGCACTTCCAACAGCTATAGTGATAAAAAAAAGTCTGAAACAGTCGAGCTATTAGAAACTTAAACACAGAGAACCAGTATGAGAATGCAGTAGACTAAAGACAGAAGCAACCCTAAGGCCTCAATTAAGCAAATGACTTAAGCACATGTTTAATGCTATCTGCCTTCAGCAAAACATTTGGCAATGTACTTAAGTTCCACTGAAGCTCAGGAGCTGAAGGTACCCTCACTGAATGAAATCATTATTTGATACCTATCCTTATATGAAAGGCTTACAATATTTAACAAAAAACAAAAAGAAGGAGTTCTATATCATTTAAAAGAAAAAGATCTCCCTAGATACTGGAAAAAGTATGTATTTTATTAGAGATAACTACTGCATTTAAATTAATAATAGGTATTTTAGAAACAAAATTTTGAGAATGGGACCGAAGTGAGGAACTCATGTGATCAGAAATATTCCCATTAGCTGAAACTAAAATGTTTCATAAAAACATTTCAGTACTGATGAACTTCCACTGAAATACAGAAAAGGCTCCAAAAGGAATGATGTCTGCTGGACAAGTTTACATTTAAAATTTATCTGACCCAGATGTACAAGGGAACCCTGGCTCCTGGGCAGACTTGCTATGCCCCGGAGTTAGACTGCGAGGGTCCCTGCCACAAAGTGAGAAACTGGAAACCCTGGGAACTCTGCTTCTGGCTTAAGTTTGGCTCCAAGCTCTACAGCATGGAATAAGGAGCATTACAAATTACCTGGAGTCCTCATAGGCTAAGGTTCATGGATCAGCAGGAAAAGCCTACAGAGCCCTGAAAACCTAAACTCAAATTAGGTCTTTCAAAGATTGTAAACTTCCAGTCATGGAGCCAGAGGCTGATAATCTTGGAAGCCTAGTTTCTAGTAGAGAATTTGAGGGCTCCTAGGGTCTAGGACTTGCTTTACTGTCCAAGAACACCTATACATGAGCAGTGAGGCTGCTCCAACAAACTGTAATTGCAGCACGTTGTGGCAGACTCAATTAATTGAATCTGCTGGAGTGTAGTAATTACTGCGCTCCAGCAGACTCCAGTGTCTCAGCATCCCTGCACTTACAAATTGCGGTGGAAGTGCTTTAACTAAAGCTCATTCAATGAACTTTAGTTAAAGTACCCCCACCGCCATTTTTTAAGTGCAAGGATGCTGATACAAGAGATGGTCAGGGCGATTTAATTAAAGCTGCCCTCCTTCCCCACTCCCTGCCCCACTCCCAGAGAGAACTTGTATAAATGCCTCCTGGGTAACATTTTAGGCATCCACTGACAAAATGGCAGACCTTGAATATATCAGTTTGGGAATCAAAAGGAGCTCAGGGAGTCAGGCAAGACAGCATTCCATCGTTATGGACAAATCAGAACAACACAATTAAATTTCTCTGAAATAAAATATGTTCAGAATTTCCCTTTCATGACAAATTTAGTAAATTCTAGACAAGTTTCATTCCTAAATTGAAACAGTTTTCTTCAAGAAATTGAAATTTCTTAAAGAAGCCAGTGAGCCAGGATAAACAAGGCCTGGCTTGAATACATTTCTAATTTGGTAAAATTTGGATGACTTGCTTTAGGGTTATTGTGAGTACTAATTAGTTACCAACTTCACAGCTCTTTGAATGTGTAAAGTGCAATATAACTGGTAAGTATCATTACATATTGCAAGACACATCATTCTCATACAGCATATACAGTTTTTAGTTACAAGTGTATTCTCTTGGAAATATATATTTACTGGGTAAAATCTTGGCCAGTAGGATTCAATGGGAACTTTACCACAGATTTTAATGGAGCCAAGATTTTACCCATTAATATTATTGATTAAACCACACTTTTTAATTAGTCTTTGTGAGGTCTTTAATTGTTACCCTCCATGTAGTTTGTCAATTTACATTTTAGATTCATAGATATACCTAATAAGTAATACAAAAGTTAGCTGTTCACCACTTATACTCACAGCCTTCTAGAAAGAGATGGTATATACGTTCATAGGTAATTATGTGCACAAGCAGTTCAGCCAAATCTTATCACTCCCTCTCCTCAATACACCTTCTTTTTCTCTCTCTCCCTCTCTCTTTCATCCTCTTGGTTTAGTTTTTAGAAGTAAACAATCTGGCTCCTGCCTGCATATCCATCTTTCGTTACAGAGAATGCAAAAGCTGATATATAAGGAGATAAACAATGTAGCCCCCCATCTTGCCATCTTTCCTCTAACTCAGAAGGACAATGTGATGTTATTCATTAATGTATTTTAAATCAGAGCTGTTTTATATTATTTTATGAACCTTTGTCAATAAATAAAACTAACTTTCTTGAAAACCAGATCTCTTTGCAAGACAATAGTATGATGATTTTTGGCAATCTATACCAAAGTTTGACTTAGTATTTCTGGTTGATGTTACAAAGCTATGAAATTGCTGGGTTGGCTCTCTGTATGCGTATTCAACTTTCCTGTCAAAGGCTGTGTCACATCTTTTCTAGGCTGGATACAATGGAGAGCCATTGAACTTAATGACTATACTCTGAACAATAGATATGCTAAAGAGGGTGGCTGAAGCTGCTTCTTTTATGCATCTACAGATTGGAGAGTGGAAAGATAACAGAAACAAAACAAGATGCCAAGATATTTGAAAAGCCCACAGGCATGCGTATGCATGCATGTGTGTGCGTGTGTGTGTGTGTGATTTTGCTTTTGTAGTGGTGGTGAGGAAGACAGTTCTCATAGAGCCTTTCAGGGTCAAAGAAGGTGAACTGAGCTGAAAGGATACTTGGTTAATTAATCAAACTAGGGACGCCACAGAGGATGTGACCATCCCTCAGGGAATGCTCTGGAATAGAGGTGTCAAATCCAGCTTCTGCCCTAGGCTTGATTTGGACCAGGAGGGATGCTTGCAGGCTGGATCCAGTGCTGTGGTGGTGGCTGTGCCAGCAGTGGCTGCAGCAGAAGCAGCTCCAGCTCCTGTTCGGTGGATGTGGTGAGAGTATTAGAAGCTCCAGCTTCCATGGCATGCTGAGCCCTATGTTGAAGGTGAAGCTGCTGCTGATAACATGTGTTTTATGATGGGATGGCAGCTCTGGCATAAGGTATCTGATAGTTCCAGGGCTGACAGCTGAGGAGCTGGGATGGCAATGGGCAAAATGACTGGAGGACAACTGGAGTTTGTTAACCCTTGCTTGCCCTCCTCCTGCTGATCCATGTGTCTAACAGGCCCACAGGCCCCAGATTCTGTGGCAGGCCACATGCCCCACCCACACACCTCAACCTCTGGTGGTCCGTTGATATCCCAGCAGGATGGATATAGTGGCTCCATGGGCTGGATCCAGCCTGGTGGTTATATGTTCGAATCTCGTGGTCTAGAATGAGGAGGAAACGGAGGAAGGGAAATATAGACATTTTTTCTCAAGTGTTAAGAGCAACAATGGTTTCAGAAACCCCATAACATAAGCTGTGTGTGCACATGTGTGTGCATGCATGCACACACTAAAACACACACATGCTGGCACATGCACTCCTTACTACATGCCTTGGAAGAAACTGTAGCCCCTGGAACTTCCACAAAGGAAACTAAGTGATCAATGTAGAGGTTCAGCTCTTAGAGCTAAGCAGAAAAGCTGTACCCTACACATGTGCCTAAAGACCCAAGCCAAGGGCAAGGCCTAGAATATGTCCTGGAGGCTTAAAGTACAGTGTGCATAGTAGACTGGTACCCAGGACAGCAGACTACTGTATGCCCAGACAAGGGGAGTTTTAGATCCATGAGAGATATTGGAAGCAAGTGGTATGAGAAGCATTTTAATAAGAGATTTTTCATAGATTCATAAACATTTAGGTCAGAAGGGACCTCAGTAGATCATCGATTCTGACCTCTTCTGCAGAGGCCCACTCTTTTTCCTCTTAAAATGAAAGATAAGAGCAGATTTATTAATCTGTTTCAGGTAAGCTAGAAAGTAGGCATGAATTATAGCAAGCTGAAGAAAGAACAGCTGTTGAACTTGTGCACTGAGGGAGTTTTTCTCCACTTGATGAGAAAAGTTGAAGTTGGGGACTATGCAGCAATCACATGACTTGAGCCAAGACATGATGCTTTCTCCAGAGAAGGAGAAAAGTGGTCCCTTTTATTCCTACTGAGTGTGCAGATTATAGAAGATTTCCACAGACAATTTTACAGAAAATTTAGTAGGTGAGGCAGCCAGGGAAACACTTCCAGAGCAACAGAAGCTGGAACAGGACAAAATGCAGCTGGAGAATGTTCAGTCGCAGTGCCACATACACCAGCTATGGCCCAAGAGAGAAAAGTTGCAATACTCCAAAAGGAAACCCAAGATGAAAGAAAAGACTAAAGGGAGAGAGAGAGAGAGGCTAGAAACATAATATTGAAATGAAGAAAAGATGTTAATATTAAAAAAGAGCTAAAACACCTGTTTGCAAATCAGTCCTCCATAGAAGTTAAGAAACTGGAAGCTACTAAGAGGGACTGAATATCCCTCTTGGAAATAAGCTGGTAGGCAAGTTTGAAGGACAGGCAGAGCACAGTAGTGCCTCCTGGTATCTGAGTGGAACACAGCACCCCAAAGGAAACATTCATCATAGGACTGTAAAGTACTGTATCTCTTCTTCACACTTTAAACCAATGAGCTGCTGCTGTTTCCCTGCCTCTAACAGCTGCTCACATAGAAGGTATAGCAAGCAGGCTGTTTGCCCTAGAAGGAGATGTGGGGAGGCAGTCAGTGGGATTTGTGTTAGGACTGGGGGGAGTAGAGCCATCAGGGTGAGGCTGTGGGTGGGCATCAAAGTGAGGGGGTGACCAGTAGTATACCTAGGGTGGAGAGATGAGGAGGGTATTGGAATTGAATTTTGAAGCTGTAGCCAAAGTCAAGACAAGCCTGGGTCAGAAGCTTAAGCCAGAGCCAAAAGTCAAACCAGAATCATGAGCAGAGTGCCAGAATCAGGGAATGTCAAGGGTCTTTATCAGTCAGAAGCCAAAGTCTGAGCCTGGAGTCAAAACCAACAAGGAATGCTCCTGCTGGGACTTAAAGCTACAGTTTCCTGGCTAGAGGGCCTCACCCCTCTGCTCAGAATCAGACTAATGGCCATGCTGGAGGTCAAGAAGGAATTTTACCTCATGGTAAGATTGCTTTGGACTATGCAGGTTTTTCTTGCCTCTCTAATGGGGAGTGTGGCCCAATACCTGGGATCACTTGAGCATATATTAAAAACCTTTTACAGAAGCAGGACATTGACTGGTCCCCTTGCTTTATCTGTGGCAGGTTAGGGTGATAGGTCTTGTGTTGTGTCAGGATTGTTGGTTCTAACAAGAGGTTAGATTATGGATTTGTATAGGATGGTTTTAATAGGGATGATTCTACCCGAAGCAGAGGGTTGGACTAGAGGACCTCTGGAGGTCCCTACCAGCCCTACTTTTCTATGATTTTATGAAGTGCACAGAAGGTCAGGAGCAAGAACTGATGCCTTTGCAAGGGGCAAAGATACCGTGGGCTAGGGCTGAAAAAGGTGGGGACTGTTAGGTGTGGCTTCAGGTGATTGACTGCCCTGACTGCCTTACTCGGCCTAGCTGAGACCAGGGCATGCTCTGGACTTCCTGCAGGTAGCTCCTGTCTGGGACATGACTTGGCTCTTATTTTTTCATTGGGACCAGCTGGTTCCAGGGTTCTGGATTGGCCTCACTATGCAGATGAGTTGTTGCAGCTGTTGTGTGAGTGCAAAGTTTCTGCTTCTCCTTCCCGCACTCCAGTGGTCAACGCACTTTCCCTCCCCAGCACTCTGCCCCCACATGCTGAAATATCTTGCTAGGCCTCTGGGTATTTGTAGGAGACCCATGGAAGGGAAGGGAAGGGAAGGGAGTGGGGAAGACAGCATGGTGTAAAAGTGTTGCTGCAGTCAAGCATGGCTGCCAACCTATTTTTCTTGTTACTGATAATCTGTAAACTTTTCACTGAAGAAATCTTGAAGGGTTTCTAGGAAAGACGGTGCAACTTATGTTGAAATTTAGTAAGAGGTTATATAAGATAATGAAGAATTCATTGGGGATTTAGAAACATGGAACAGGCTTATGAGTTAAGAAATTTGGAAAAAAAATATTAGAAACTCTATTCCCCTGACCTAAAATCTTGGTTAATAAATAAAAGCCAACAGGATGTGATCTCTACAGCCAAATTTCTATTAGTTTTGCAGGCACTGATCTGGATTTGAGAGAAGGCCCAAAGGGAAATCGTTCCTACATAGGACCCAAAAAGGCTCTGTCCATGCCAGGGGCCTCAGGAGCCCCAAGTCAGCCCTGAGGGAACAGGCTAGCATCTATCATGAGAGCTTTTATGCTTCCATTTCAGTTTAGTCAGCTAAGAGAAAAGGGGAGAGCATAAGGTGCATGGTGAAGTAACAAATGCTTATGCATGCATCTTGTTCTAGAGTGCCATACCCCACTGGAAACAGGAAACCCATGGAGATATCTTTAAGGATGATGTATCCCATTTGGAAACTAGGAAGCAAAAAAATGAACTCTGTAGGAAGAGTCAATATAGAAACTAAAGGATTCCTTGGGTTCCTGACACCACAATACTAGAAGACATTCTTTTGAGTTGGTTGCTCTTGACTAATTTGGTTAGCTCTAGAGAGCTCAGCTGTAAACTTGGTATGGCTGAACTGAGTGGCTAAGGAGGGGAGCTTGCTGCCCATTATAATTGGAGAAATTAAGTCAGAGATGTCTGTGCCCATTCAGCAGGAACTGAGAAACTAAGACACTGAAAGGTTGCTGGAATCAGTGCTCACAGAGTATTAAAAAAAATGATAAAAAAAAAAAACTTTAAAAGAAATTCAGATGATTTTTATGTTCACATATTATGTAAATTAAATAAATAAACCGTGACCATGCTAAATTCTGGCATACTGTATATGCCTAGTCTCAACTCGAGGGTTTTTTTATGGAATAGTTATAAACCCTTAAATATAGTGGTTTATAAAGGGAATGCTGACATAATTTTAACTACAGCACTATAAACAGCACCATTATACTAATGGATTACAGACATTTGATTGCCTCAGTACGGAGATTTGGAAGGAATAGTACTGTAAGTAATGAATATAGAATAAGAAGAAAAATATATGCTCTTGTACAGACATATTTCCCTCTAGTTTATGCACTTTTTCAATACATTTTTATTCTCTAAAATTCAAGAAAAAATAAGAATTGTAGGTCACAATCTTGCTATCTCTGGTGTATATTTCTCTATCAATAGTTGGCTACAGTGCAGTGAGATTTAAAATAATATTTAGCTATGGTTGGTCTACATTACAGTTTGCATGTGTGTCCTACCTTTGATCAGCTACTAATCTTATAGTAAATAGAGCTACTTTTCAGGAGCCAGGCATACAGTGAAAACACATTTTGCATTAGGGCATGCAAAACATTTTAGAAGGATTTTCCTGAAAAAAAAATACACGGTACAATAAAGATTTGATGCAACAAGATACTTATCACAATGGCAGAGATGCCTCAAGAAAATTGATTGGAGATGTTACACTGCATGATGAGAAAGCCTTTGGGGAAGAAAAGCAAATAGTTTTGGAGATCACTGACAATGTGATAGAACGGTCTCAAAATACACTACCAAGTAGCTGTATTTGTTGTCCCTTATGACATAATAAAGAAGGCTCCAGAATGTCACAGAGCACACTATCTGATTTTAAGGGTCTATAGTTAGAGCACCATGACATTACAGTGGGCTCCAGATAAAACCTCAGACCCGTACACTTTGCATCTCAGGCCATTCTTTACTGAGGGCGTGTACAAGCATTCATTTCTACTGGAAGAAATTTCTTCTGGTAGAAAAATAGCCTGGGAGCTGGATTGTACAGATGTTCCTCCAGCCCCGTGGCTAGAGACTTCACAGGCAAGTACTCCAGCCAGGGGGCACTAGTGGGCTACTCCCTTGTTTGCCTCCACCCTTAAAGGAGCCCAAGACTTGACAGCCTGCCTACTCTCCTGCCTGGGAAGTGAGCAGGCTGTCAAGTGGAAGCTTCTGAAAACCAGCATCTGCCATAGACAGCCAATGAGGGTTCCTGCCCTGGCAGAATGCCTCCTCCATCCTGCCAGTCAGCCGACTGGAAGAAAGCAGGTATTCTTCTGGGGTGAGAACTCTCCCAGTCTTCCCTTTGCAGAACTGGCTTGCTCCTTGTACTCCTCTGGGCTGACCCAGAGAAGTGAGAGGAAGCCAGGGAGAGGCTCCAGAATCATTCTGACAGGGGCACTGTAATTGGGAGATGGAGACTTCTGTTACACAGGGAAAACAGGTTTATTAGGCTGGCCACGGTGTGATTTAACAGGCAGTAAAGATAAGGATTACAGGCTGTAGATTAGGCAGCCTCAGGAGAGAGGGGTAGCCTATCAACTCAAAAGGCAGACACCTGGGGGCTGGGGAATCACCAGACACAGGGGATAATGGCTGAACTCAGGGTCATTGAACTAGAGATAAGTACCTATTGCAGTGATTAATTGCTAATACCTGCAAGGTATGGACATGATTGTCGGCAGAAGTCACAGGCCATGGACAGTCATTAAAGCTACTTGTGCCCTGAGAGTCCATAGACACCACCCATAAGGCAACCAAGCCTAGGACTAGCCAAGGTAGAGAGATAGGTATAGAGGTGGGGTGAGTGTCTGGGAAGTCTTTTGACAATAATTTTTTCTCAAGAAATATCAAAGGCATGTCAGGTGAAGGAGAGAGGAAAACTGGTTAGGTGAGGGTCTAAATATCAGCAGGGGATGAAGTACTATGTGTTGAGACCTCAACCTGCTACAGAAACAGAAGCAGGTTAAACTGGCTGACCCAGAGCGGTGCAAGATGAGGCAAGGGCATTTTGCTTTGGTGGAAAGGCAAAATGCCTTGCCTCTGTGACATGACAGACTGCCTTCCCTGCCACTGCTCCAGGTCAGATGGGCAACATAGGCAACAAGGGGAAGCTAGACAGATGGGATAGCCAGTTCTCAATCCCTCCAGATTCACCTTGCCCTTGCAACTCAGCTGAAGTGGGAAATTATTTAAAAGCTGGAAGCAGCTGGGAGCTTTTTAATTGCCACCCTGCCACTCAGATGACAGGTTGGAAAGCAAAGGAAAGCCAGAAACCAGCTCAGATAAACTACTCTGGAGTCTTGCTCCCTGCCACTGGTTTTTAAATTGCTAGTGAACCACTCAGCCAGAAATTTAAAAGCCAGTATGGCAAGGGGGAGCTGTGGCACACTGACAAAGTTTCCTGCCTCTTCCCAAAACTGGTGGCTGCCTGGTTTGGGAAACAGGCAGGAAGTGGCAGCTGCTGCTGTCCTCACATTCTGGTCTATAGAAGGGGATGGAGCAGCTGTCCTTCAGACCTTCTCAGCACTGCCTTGGGAAAGCATAGCACCTTTTCAGCTTAACTTCACCAAAGCAGGAGGAGTGGAGCTGGGGGAAAGTGTATAGACATTCCCCAGGGAGCATTGTTCTGAGAGCAATTTAACCTTGGTCATTCAAGGTTTGGGTCTTTTTTTTCCTTCCTAGAGTGGCCATTTTTGCTTCAGAAGAAAAATCCTGAATAAATACCTCTACACTTCTGGTTTCTACCAGGAGAGCAAGTAATTATCCTGGTAGAAAATGAATATCTGTATTGAAACTTGAACTGGACACAAAGGGGTTTTTATGTTTTTATATCATTATCAGTTTGATAGTTATTCTATGTGTGATGTTTGTAATAGAAAGAAGAACAACTCTGTAAAAAAAGAAAGCTTTAAAAATAGTAATAATTCTAGAAAATCCATCTGAAAAAGTAATTTGATTCCAAAAGGTTGTAGTTCCTGGTTAAAATTTAGAAAAATATAAAAGAGCTAGCATATAGATTTCAGAATCCATCATTTTCAGAAATATTCCAATGAATTTCTATTCACCTATAAATCTTCATTTTGTTTCTGTAATCCTCTCCCTGATATTCTTTTTGATAGTGATATGTAAGGCTCAGTGGACTTCTACCTCCCTTTGTCTTCAGGGAGCTGTGTTGTTAGTCTGCTTACCAGAATAGGGAGAGAGAGTAAATCAAAGCTATACTTGACAAAAGTGCTATGGTTTCTTGTTGAATATTTTTATCTTAATTTTTTTTTAATCTTCATTTATTTAGGAAATTGAAAAATATTTGGAAAAAATAATTTCTACTCTTATTTTTTTTCTATCATTCTGCACAAAAGATTCTGCCAAGACAGAACAGTTTATAAGATCAGAGCCATAGGTGATTGGTAGGGGGTGCATGGAGGTACATGTGCCCCCCCGACAGCCGACACTGATGCTGTCGGTAGGGCTGGTGCACCCCCCTGACAGAGCCGCCACCATCAGCAGCTTTTGCAGGTGCCCCCCCCCCCCCCCCAGATTCAGGAGGCACCAGTCACTTATGATCAGTTTTAGTAAGAACAATCTTCCTTATTTTATATTAACTCTTCTAGTATTAATCCTGGTGAGAAAATCAAATATCCTAGTAACCTAAGAACAATACACTTGATATCTGTTTTTCATTGTAGCTCATTGAAAGACACTTCAGACGTGCTTCCTGTACCTGACTGAAAAACCCAGAATATAGACTGTAACAAACCTACCTTTAGAAATGAATAGGTGCAGAACCCACATACCATATTCTGTACTGCACTTTGTTGATTGTAGGTTTATTCATAGAGATAATGCCTACAGTAATTTAAGACTATTTATGATGAAGCCTTGAGGACATATGCTGCTGTGCACTAACGTGCACACTGAATATAATCAAAAGAATATATGACACTTTATGCTGGGCAGCAAACAGCAAATCAATTGTCAGTTGTACTCTGGTGGCTGTAACCAGATTATAGGATTAGAAGGCTAATTTGCAACTTGATTTGTTGTCTGACAATCTTGTTTAGGAGTTTAATATCTTGGTCATTTCAAAATGCATTGGGCTGTAACAAGCTGTAACTTCATATACAAGTTACTGGCCAAGATACATTTTTCTTTAGCAAAAATTATTTCAATCCATTAAGTTATTTTATTTTTAGGTCTGAAGCTTCAAAACACTAATTGCAAATGTAATTTAGCTGAACAGAAGTTAAAGTCGTAAACATCCTTGTTCTACAGTTGACCCACATTCATTCAAATAAATATTTCAATTCTGGGTTTTTTCATTACAAGTTGTAGCCAATGGAGACACAAAGACCCTTCCAGAGAAACTTGATGATAAGCCTTTAGTTCATGCTGTATCTTGTCTACTCCCCGCTTCCCTCCCAGGACACACACACTTCTACTACCAGCCCTCTGACCATCTAAGGTGGATGAAAGAATATGGGTTTCATTTATTGGAAACCTTTTAATTCCAACCCCAGGAAGGCTGACTGTACTGTTTTTGATCCTTTTATTCCTAAACCCATGGAGCAAGAAACCAACCAAAAGAAAAAAAAAAAAACGCATACAATACATTTGTCATAAATTGTCCCAGGGCAGAAATATGTCATCATAACACAATTAAGAAAAACTTAGGAACAGGAATCTGATAGTGGTAGATGCTCACTCAAGCTCAGCTTACAAACCTAGAAGAACTCACCTTACTTCCTGCTCCCTGTGGACTACTCAATTTTCAAACATAGACCCATACGCTTTTTGGGCCTCTTGGACTCAGACCACTTACTAGGATCCAAATATATCTATATGCTCTGTTAGGCTGATATGAACTTGCTATCATTTTTGGGAGTCTCAAATGAGTTCTTTTAGTCTCTCTAGGTTTGTTTCCTTTTTTTTCTGAAGGTAGCAGGGAGTTACAGAATCTTTGAAACCTACTCCAGTCATGGTGCCAGAATGGGAAGTCACTTGCAATGAATTGTACATATCTTTTTTTTCCCCTTCGTGTTCTATGGACCACTGGCAAAAAAAATATGTTTTGAATGTTGTTATTGTCACTGAAGCACCCACTGAGATGAATGGGGCACATCATACTTTTCAGAGTTACTGTTTCATCTTCTTCAAAGGAAGGTAGGTGTTACAGTTTCAGTTATCCTGGGATCTGTGAATCACATTTCATCTTAGTAATAACTTAGAAGGATGTTTTGAAACTGATTTAAAAAAAAATAAGAAGGCACAGCAGAAGAGGACTAAATATATATTTCACTAGTACATAATTAGAAACAACTAATGCTCAACTCAGGAATGCCCAACACATTAGAGGTTGGGGGCCATGTGCCCATGGGCTGCAACAGGGTGAGCCACAGGCCCATGGACTGCATGACACACAGAAACTTCCCCCCTTTGCTGTACTATGTATCCATGTGGGCTTGTGCCCATCCACCACTTTACCATACACCTGTTACTTTGAGACCAAATGCCTGCACAGCCCCATAATCACCCTCAGCTCCGTCAGCCAAATTATGTTGCAATGGCGCACCTTACCTGGGGTGGGGCAGGCAGAAAAACCAGAAGGAGGAGAGAGAGGCCTATTGTTTCAGGCAGATTGCTGGGTAGGACTTTGAGGCCACAACTTAACCCCTCATGGACTGCCAGTCGGGTAGGCATTTTGAGTTACAATTAAGAATAGGAGAATCAAATATTAAATATGCAAATAGAGTCAATATGAATAACATTTCATGACATATGGATACAATAAGCATCCATTATTAGATTTCAGATCCTACTAGCCTATTACTGTTTATTTCCTTTTGCACTGTGTAAGTGCCCAGACAGAACTAAACCCTAGCTCACCTTTGGAAGCCTAAGAGATGTTGATATTGCAACATATTTCAATTTTGGTACTTATAAACAGTTTGGATTCCATGTAGCTTTGTTAATCCTATGTTCCCTGGTTAACATTCTCAGTAAATGCACAATGGCCACATGATATTGGTAGAATAGAATCACAAGGTCCTTCTTATTATTCTGGGTAAGTCCTGAAATTTTAATCAAAGACAAAAAAATGACCATGACTGGTGGTTGATGCCAGAGTGGAAGGACCACCTTTTAGCACAATAAGTAGGGCACCTGACCAGAGAAAAGGAGGCCTGTAGGAGGCCTTGATTCTAGTCACTTCCTCCTGAAGGAATTTAACTGACATCTCTCAATTCCAATCAAAGTGGTATAACAACCAGATCATAGGCGATTGCCTATATCACTTTCTAGTCTACTAGCATCCAGAAAGGGAAGATAAGCCAGGTGAGAAAGAGGTGAACAAGCTACCCACATAGAGAGTGACTCAGTGAGATAGACATCAGGCAGGAGTACCTGTGTTCCGGTTCTGCTCTCGAGTCTGTCTCTCAAAAGGGATATAAGTTACCCTACAGATCTTAAACTATTTAATACAAAAAATATCAAATGCAAGGTGGATTGAATAATACAGTGCTACCAGTATTGCCTAACCCATAGCCTTGTAATTTAAATACTCTTCTAGAAGTAAGAGATAGAGGTCCATACTTCTCAGGGGGAGAGGAAGGGAGAGGCTTGTAAATGGCTTTCATCTGCCTGAGACATTAGAATACTGGGACTAAACACTGGTAAAACTCTTTTCCTCTTACATTTTACTTATGACAGATACAGCAAACCAATTCTAGCATAGGGGAAATAGAATCCAACCTATGTGTAAATGCTAAAAACTGCTGTTACAAGGCTAGGTATGTAAAGGTGAAATAGGATTTAGCCCTCCCTAATTATCCAATCTTTCTCTACAGCCCCCATTTAAAGAGCTCTTCTGTCCTTTTGAGGGACAGAAAATGAGGTGAGACTCAAATTACAAGCAACCTAACTAATACCTGGTTCTGAGCTTTTAGAGGACAACAGAAACAAGTGATTCCTGAGTATTCATTTTATTATAGACAAACTAGTAGGACCTATGAAAACCCATAACTCATAATAGAATTTTCTGTGATCAGAAAATATTATAAAAAAATAACTATTTAAAACCATAATGTGGTTTATGGACATATTAAAAGACAAGATATTCATGTAACCTAGTGATTAATTTGATGAAATGGTCCAGAACATGAAAGATAACCCTTAACCATGCCTTTGAGATAATTTTTTAGCTGGCATGAAAGATGTAATGACTGTTCTTTTTCATGACCGGAAAGTTATATGATATGCTCTGGACACACATACCAAATATATATATATGTATATATACACACACCCCAGAGAGAGAAACCATGACTGTTGTCCATGATGCTGACTTGCCACATTTCCGTTGAAGTGAATTTAACTGTCACTCTGATCACTGACTAGATCAGGGGTGGGCAAAATGTAGCCTGTGGGCTGGATGCGGCCCGCCAGGCCATTCTATCCAGGCTGTGGAGCCCCTAAAAACTTTAGAAAATTAATAGATATACGTCCTTGGCTGCCTGTCATGAGGCCTTTGATGGCTTGCCAAAACTCATTAAGCAGCCCTCAACCCGAAATAATTACCAGCCCTTGGACTAGATAATACCATTTAGAAAATAAAGTGGAACACTAAATGAATAAGACGCAGTATTTTGAAGCAATTGGAAGAAAGGTAAATTGCATTCTGAGGAGCATTAACAGGAATATCACACTTAAGTTATAGAGGTTATTATTCCACTCTATTCAGAACTGGGTAGGCATCAAACCAGAGAGAGTTCAGAGGAGCTCAGCAAGAAGAGGACTAGAAAACATTACCTAAGTTAATCTTTTTAATTTTAGGGATAAATAAGTAGCAGGATAGGGATGTGGTAGAATCCTCATAAAATGGAAGGGTTTTTTTCAATTTATGTTAGTTTAACACCAATTACTATCAGTGGTGGGCCTGGTGTTTTATATTCTACTTCAGTTTAGAGGGATGGATTTGGAGGGGTGGAACATGAGGGAAGATGAGAAAGCAGGAGCCCATGTTTCACTTTGCATATATTGTTCAGGATTTATCTGAAGATGGTGGAAGTGGCAATGACATCTAAATTTCTCTCAGTTTATTCCAACACATCTTTGAAAATCATAAAGGGCAAGTGGCAGACAGGATAGATATAACATGTTGGTGCCATGTTCTTTCCCCTTTTTGGCTCCATTTTTATTGGAATCCTAAAGCGTGAAATTGATTCATATATTTTCTATTGGTAATATAGCTCATTCTCTCATTACTTTGTTACTAATTAGGCTTCATTTCTAACAACAATTTTCATCCATTAATTCTATATTCTGGTCTTTTTTTTGTTGACCAAGCTGGATTTCAACTCTATCTTTGGGTTGTGTTAAGGAGCCTCAGTGTTCTATTAATCTATGGTTTAGATCTCCCCTTCCTATCATCTCCTATAAACATTTACTGTTATACATTACCATAACATTTTAGGAACTTTCAGTCACTTTAAAAATTCAGTTTATAATTATGTTATCTTTAATGACTCCAGTAATTTTAGCAGGCTATATAGGTACCAGCCACAAACACAGGTCCTGAGCTTCCCCAAATGTGAGGGCTACTCAGAGCTACCAAAAGGAACAGTGATTTTGCTTAGTAGGGCTATTTGAGAAATGTGCAACTCCAGGCTGCCTTCTACTTGGAGCTATTCCATGACAATACAACATGGCCTAATAGAAAAAGAATCAAAAGTATAACAGCCTGTTCATTGCAAACTTACATAAAGATGCATTTAAGACTAATTTTGCCCTATATATGCAATATATGTTACTGTGATCCTCAAATGATAGGATTACATGATAAAAGACATTTTATAAATGAATATTTATTTTTTATAACTATAGCTACTAATGCTAGTATTTATTTTATGCTTCTTTTGCTCATTCTTGTTCATTTTGCAGGTGTTTCAAAATGAACACAAATATTATTGCCCCACTTTCAAAGTAATAATAGCATGGAATTGGCTGTTCTGTGGCCAGTTGAGTCTAAAAATGGGCTGCTGTAATACTTTAAAATACAGTAGATATTATCATCTTATAAACAAATTAATGGTAAATAGTTAACAAAACTTGTGATGATGAGAATTCTGAGATGCTGGGTGAAAACAGGCCAATAAAAGCCAGTAGGAATGAAGTATTTTTTTCTTCAGCAGACATGCTTCTGCTAAGTAGCTCATTGCTTTCCAAATAAATTCAATTGCATTTAAACACAGGGTCACTACAAGGTTCTCAGAATCACTTATTCAGAGCCCTAGAGTTGTTTGCTAAAATGTTTTTTGGGGGAAAAAAACCCCATGAAAATTGCCCCCCCACCTTTTTTCCTTTGCAAGCAAAAATTTTTGCAAGCTCAAAAACTTCAAAAGAGGTCTGACTTTTTAGCAAGTTGTAGAGGGGGAGGGGGGGAACATTTTCCCTATTTTCATTTTTAATTGGAAATGTTTTTGAGTCATTACAAGGATACTGACATTTTACATACAAAACATTACTTAAATATTACAATATTTAGAAAAGTGGGTATATTTTTATCCTGAAAAATTGAAGTAAATTTGCCATTTGAAGCACTTTTTCACTATGTTTTTGAAAACCACCTAATATAATATAATCTCTGTTAGGACCTCCAGATACCACTGCTATAACTGTAATAATAGTAATAGTTGCAGCTCCTGTGAAAGTCTGCTTAGTGCCTAATACAATGCTTGACTTTCCTTCTGTGTACAAGATGATAATGTTCAGAGGCTGGCAAGCTGGAACCCTCCCCTTCATATTTCGCATCTTGCTGAAATTACTTATTTCTAATATTCCTTGAGGAAAGAAATATGATGAATTTGTTGGGATAAAGAAGATGCCCTAATCTTTTAAGATTTCTCTTCAGTATACAGTCCCTTTGGCACTTTATGAGATTAAGCCACCCCCTACTTCTTAGCCAGCAGTTTTGCCTTTGTTTCCTCTCTAAAAAAAACCCAACCCAATTGGGCAACCCTACTTTCATTACTGCTCCATCAAATGCAGCATCTTTGTAAATAGGGGTATTATTGTTGGATCCAAAGCCTCATTTGCTCATATCATTTTCACTGGGTGGGTAGTATGTAGCAATTTTTCTTGCATTTGCTTTTTGTAGTCACTGATCCAGCATACCATTCCAAAAGAATAAAGCATGAATAGAAAGTCCTAAAATGAACATACAATAGTAACTAACCCAGAAGTAAATTCTTGGATGCCTAAGCATATTTTCCTTTTGGTCCTGGGAATATTTTATCAGTATTGAATTGATCTTGGAAATCTAAAATTACCAAGGCTCAAACAAACAAAACAAACTATTATTTGCTTTATTTTTGCATCCTAGTTTTTGAGAAAATGTGTTGCTGCTGCCTGATTACTGTATGGCAATCAGGTATATATCTTAAAATCAAGCAAATAGGTATTTGATCTTCAATTTCTGGTTGTTATTGGCCTGTTGTTTTCTCTCAGCAGCTCAGAACCCTCATCAATATCCCTTAGGCTGAGGGAGAAAGCTCTTTGAAATAAAACATCAATAATATTGTGCACACTTTTGTTTTGAGAGTAGGTGAAGTTTAGATTGCAATCATTCTGTGCATAAAAATAATACTTCAGAGATGATTGCTTTGCATAAGCTACTCCATTTAATAGTTTTCAGCCTTCTTTTAGCTACAGTACTGCCCAACCTATTTCAGGACTACAAGTGAGACAATCAACCTACTTTATAAAGTACCTGTCTTTTCTGTTTTTATAGTTTAAATGTTCAGTAGCTGATGCAGCGTTGATATTCTGTAATAGTGTTTTTTTCAATTACAAAATGCAGCCAATTTGTTATCACCTGGTTCTACAACCATATAGTAAGACTATAACTGTAAGAAAGAAAAATAAATGTCAGTGTCTAGAGTGCTATGTCTGGATACCATTCTTCGTGAGTTGTCACTGGATTCATACTAGAAGCTCTTATTTGAGTCATAGATAGTATGATGTGGGTGTTTATGGATGGGGGGCTGAAATCAGTTATGCAATTAAGATCGGTTCAAGGTGACACTCGGAAGATTTCAAACTGCAAAGATTAGCTACTAGAATCAGAGTGAGAAGCTAAATTAACTAATTTGTTTTGCTATAATTAATAAAGCTGTGGCCAGTTTCCACTACATTTCATTAAATTATGTGTGGTATTTTCATTTGTGCATGTCCTTCAAGTAAACTTGAAAGAAAAGCAAGTACAGAAATAAGAATATATTTCTCTCTCAACCAACTTTTATGTATTGCTCATGTCAGTAAACGTTATTCGACTGAAAGTTTAAAATTATTTATTTGACTGTCATTATGGAGATGTATACATTTTATGTAGTCTTTCACCAATCATTTAGCCCTACTAATGTCTCAATCAATAATTTTATTTCCATTAAGTGAATGTCTACTAGAGATTGATTTGAAATATGTTATTTGGATCCCTGTTTGTTTCCTCGTGTTGAGACCAAGCAGCTGACCTGTTTTGATTAGAGTGGTTGCAGTGGTTTACTACAGCTCCAGAGGCAGATTAAGCTCCACTCTGCACCTGTGCTGTAGGCTCCGCGAGCTGCGTCAATTGTAAATGGCTATTTGGCCATTTGTCATGGGTAGTGAAAGGTGGTAGACACCTTTGCTGCTACCTACATGACTACAGGAATTGATATGATCAGTGGGCTGGTAGGCTCAAGAGGATCTTGGACATTTATAGAAATGATAGCAATATTGTGCAGACTGCCTTGTGGGCGGTGACTCATGACACCACCTAAGAAGCCAAACCCCCGTAGTGAAATCAAACCCCTTGTAGTAACGCCTGAGGCCAGTTTCATACCATAAAA
>JAGPOW010000290.1:5055357-5071351 GCA_030014935.1 Caiman crocodilus
ACAGCAGGACAGACCCTACAATGAGAGGCTACAGGACCTGAACCTGTTCAGCTTTCACAAGAGAAGGCTGAGGGGGGACCTGGTGACCATCTATAAACTCACTAGGGGGGACCAGAAGGGTTTGGGGGAGAACTTGTTTCCTCTAGTGCCCCCTGGGATAACAAGGAATAACAGTCACAAGTTGTTGGAGAGTAGGTTTAGATTAAACATCCGTAAGAACTACTTCACAGTTAGGGCGGCTAGGATCTGGAACCGACTTCCAAGGGAAGTGGTGCTGGCTCCTACCCTGGGGGTCTTTAAGAAGTGACTTGATGCCTACCTGACTGGGGTCATTTGAGCCCAGTTTTCTTCCTGCCCAGGCAGGGGGTCGGACTTGAAGATTTACAAGGTCCCTTCCAACCCTACTTCTATGATTCTATGATAAGATTATCAGGACCTGTTGACTTAAATACATTCAACCCCTCCAAGGTGCCCCTTTACTAGGTCAGCATGAACAGTTGGTGGGTTGGTATCCATACTGGGCTTACCTAAGGTCCCAATGTGATGCATATTTCTATTCGTGTCCAGAAACATGGATGCAAAGAAATCATTTAGCAGCTCTGCTTTGGCCATCCTATCTGCTACCAGTTGCCCCAGTTCATCCTGAAGAGACCCTAAATTAATCCTCACCTTCTTTTTGCTTGGTACCCTGCACCTTCTTTCATTTATAATTTATTAAAGCACAACAACATGCAAAGATACATTTAGCATTACTAATTTAGTCCTTGTTTTTAAAAAATGGACTGGAAGTTTAAATCGAGCCTAAGCTGTAGAAGTAGACATTATTGTGAAACAAATTGGAGTATTGTACAAATGTATGTCAGGGAAACAGTGGAGTCAGACTCTGTTTTCTAGACTCTGTTTTCTCACCTATATTCAAAGGAACATTATACAGCAGTCTAGACATGCCATACAGTAGGACAGTTATTATATAGTAGGACAAGGGAAGAGCTGGGATAATTATTCTCCTCTAAGCATCTAGGTTCAACCAATGCAGATAGAATAAAATTAATACAAGCAGATCTACAGTAACTGAATTACTAGGAATTTCAGGGATCTATTATGTCTACACAGAGACCTTGTACAATAGAGACCTCAGGCTTTAGCACAGTATATCCTGGAGCCTCTTGAAGTCAATCCTGGGTGTGGGGGCTGAGCGTGTGTGTGCATGCGCATGCATCCCCCAGCCCAGAAGGTCAGTCGATGGGGGTGCGAAGTGGCGGAGGCCCAGGGGGGCATGTGCAGCAGATCTCAGGGAACAAAGCCCAGCCCACAGTGCAGGGAGCATGTATCCCCGGATCTGCCAAAAGGTGGAGTGGGACAGGCTGGAAGCTGTTCCTGCTGGGCTGCTCTCAGCCAGGCTGTGCTCAGTCCAGGTGGCAGTGGCAGTGCTATGAGCAAGCCCATGGTGGGGGTCATAGCTCCCCCTTCTCCCAGCACTGCAGTCATGAGCTCCAAATGCAGCATGGAACAGCCCAGTGGAAACAGCCTGGCACAGCCTTCCCCTCTCCTTACCCCTCTCCAACCTGGGGACATGGGGGCTGGGGAGCTGGTGGGCATGGGGAAGGGTGGGTTGCAGCTGTGGGATGAAGACTGCACTGGGCTGTTTTTAGCAGGCTGGTGGGTGGCTGTGGCACTGGCAGTTGGGGGGACTATGGCTCCCCTCTGTGGCCTCACTCCCAGTGCCACCAGCATCTGGCCTCAGCACAGCCTGGTGGGGAACAGGATGGCACTTCCCAGTCCACCCGAGGCAGACCTGGGAGCATGCACCCCCCATGACCTCCCAGGCTGTGTGCCCGCACTTCCTGCACTCCCTGGATGAGCCACTTGTGGCTCCATCCCTCACACTGTGCTGGCTGTGCTCCCTTTCTCACTGCCATGTGGGGGAGCAGGGGGGAGATCGAGGCCCCAGGAGAGAGGGAGGGAGTAGGGGCTAGAACTGTGGCCTTGATTTGCCCTGCCCACCATGGACCTTTCCCCTCTCCCCTCCCAACTCCTCCCTCCCCACCCACCTACCTGCTGGGTTGGGGGAAGGGGGTTAGATCTTGATTTACTTCTAAATTCCAAAATGATCTCTGATTTAAAAAAGATTGGAGACCCCTGCCTTAGAACAAAAATTTCAGCTTAAATTTGCATTTATTTGAACTGTGTAGTTTTCATCCTTTTTTTTTTTTTTTTTTTGGTCAGATAGAGCTGTACATATAGCTCATTATTTAGTGAAGCATGGATTTTCAGTCTGGGGATTGCAATCATGTTTAAGAGGCTACAAAATGTAAAAGGGATGCAGTATGGGACCATTTACTCTTTCTTTAAGGTTAAATGAGAGAAGTGGTTCTAAAATCTTTCTGTTAGTCTAAAGCTAGGTATGCATATTACACTTTTACCGGTGTAAGTCTATACCTGTAATAGAACAGAAGCTCGGCGTACATATACTTGTTGATAAATGGTGAAACCCAGTCTAAGATTTTCTCCCCACACACATACACATCAAAGGGAAAATGTGTGTTCTATTCTGTTCACTACTGATCTAAACTCCACCATGTACAGAAAATCATGTAGCTTAGAACAATTTTACTTTGTTTTGTTTTTTTTAACATTTGTACCTAGTCTATGAGGTAATGGAAGTATGGAAAATGCTGTCAATGGTCAAAATAATAGACGTATACAGCTATTACCAATGTTATCATAAATTTCAAGTTTTCCTAGCAGCTTGTGTAGGAGTAAGCAAAATGAAAAGATCCATATGCAAAATATCCTGATAACTAATATTTTTAAAGTGTCAATAAAAAAGGAATTGGCAAGGTACATGCAGCTTTGTAGATCTTCAATCTTACTATAGCATTACAAATATGCATGATTTTTTTTTCACAGAGTGCTAAATAAAATTGCCAGAATGGTGAAAAAACTCAGTAACGTTCATACACTAAAAAGCACCACCGATGTTGCATACCTAGATGCATGCTCATTTTTAGTTACTCTTCAAAGTGAAACCATTGTGAAAGGTTTATCATATTTAATGCATTTAATTTTAAATCTAAAAATATAAGTTATTGCAGGTTGTTTTAAAATTGTGGCTATGCACCTGTTTCTGGGAGAACCATATAGAAAAACTGCCTCCCCCCTACTTTGAATTAGATAAAGATATAACTAGGATATTTTAGAGTTGTTTGTAAACCTTTCATAAACAGATATTTTTAGTAATCAGTGCCATACAATAATTAGATTCTCTCTCATTTGATTCACTGATAAAACTGCAAAACCTCTTTATACTTTCCTTCATTTGATTCCCATACACAGTCACTTAAAACATTTTAATTAATGAATTGGCTATATAGCACCATTATGAAATTTAAGTATCTATTTTATCTGCTGTTTCGACAAAACTAATAATTACATTTCCTTTAAATATAATTATTGTTTAAGCATATTGATTTAAGGAGCTAATGCAACATACACCACCATATCTATTTAAAAATAAAATTCTCAGGTGAACAGATGTTGACAGTAAATATAGGTTTTTGTTTAAATCATTCTGATTGATTTAAAACAGCAGAAATACTTTCCTATAAATTCTCAATTGTGGAAGTTATCACATAACAGAAATGTCATTTCTTAAAAATAGGTGATACTTTTAAAATGAAATGCAGTCAATAGTGCTGTAATTCCAACCGACCAAGCTCAAGAAAAATACATAAGACTATTCTGCTGTTCCTAGAAAGCTGTAATGATCAGTCTCAGTTGTGCTTTTGACATTTTTACCCTCAGCGTACTAACGTACACTTCAAGGCTACAATAACTAGATTAAAGTAATAACCTACCAAGTGTTGCTGCAGGCTACAGTTTTAGCTGACACAAATCATCTTTCACTGGACACAGTTTATAGTTTCTAACATAAAATGACTGCTGAAAAGCTGGTGCTTTTGCAAGCTGACAATACATTTACAAAATATCATTAATCTGTAATACTACTCAACTGGTTTCTAAAGGTTTGTGATAAGATTGAGTCTATCTAATTAAAATTTGTTAATAAGAATTTCGGAATCAGATCTGTATTAATCTGAATGCCTTAAAATTAAATAATTAGCAAATTTTGTTTGCTGCTGTCTGTCTGGTACATGATATTAGAGGGTTATTTTAATAATATTACTTATAAATCAATAGCAAGAGCAACAGCTTTAAATTGCCCTTAATTGAAGAGAACAACAACAACAACAACATTAAATGATCACATATTTCATGGTAGGTGTTGGAATTCAAAAACACCGGCTGGATCCAATAGGCTTTGTCATTAACATGATATGCTTCCTTATACTACAAAGAAAACAAAATACAGTATAACCTCATAAATCCAGCATGCATACAGCTAAGCACCTGCTGGAAATTTGAAAAATCTGGATTTTTGAATGAGTGAGGCTGGGGTTGGGAAGGGTAGGGGAAGGAGCGTGGCACAGCCCACCAGCTGCAGGCAGCTGGCAACAGCCACTCCCGAGTCTGCAGCAGGGAACAAAGCAGAGGGAAATATAAATGGGTATGGGGCAGGCTGTAGGCTGGGGTTGGTAGTGGCACTGGGATCTTCCAGGTTCTTGGGGTAGGCGGCAGCCTGCACTCATTCAGTGTACAGATCCAGAGGCACCCTCCCCCTCCCCAGGAAGAGCCCCCCAGCCCGTAGCCCTTCTGGGGTGCACAAAACAGCAAGAGCCATTCCCTCCCACCCTGCATATCTCACCCATTTACAGTTCCCTCTACTTTGCTCCCTGCTGAATTCCTGGGAATGGCCGGTGCCACCTGCCTGCAGTGCTGGATTTTTGATCATTCCAGAATTTTGAGTGCCAGATTTATGAGGTTATACCATATAAATCTAATACAGTAGCTGTTGATCTGTAATCATTACCAAACTGCTAAGTAAAGGGGAAAGCAAAATAATTAATAACTTATGAACTTGGAATAGCCACTATATATAATTTTATAAAACTGTTAGAGCAAAACCACCTCCAAAAAATATTTTTGAGTAAAATCTATATGCAAATCACAGTAAAATGTTGCAAGAGTGTCACCCAGAGTTCCTAAGCCATTGAAATCAATGGCAATTTTCTCTTTGAATTCAACAAAGCCAAGATTTTAGCCCGGTTATTATGGGATTATACTCAATATTGTACTTTACATCTCTAGTTGTTAATGGCTGAAGCAAGTAGGGCCCACTCCTGAAGCTTCAGGGGAATTGTTGCCCTGACTGGCCAATTAAAACCAGCTGTGCCTGGAGCCCTGATCTGGGCTTCTTACAAGTAGATTTCAGTACTGCTTCTAGTGATAAAAAGTCAGAATCTTCTTTAACCATAAAGCAATTAATCTTCCCATCCTGCAAGTTGCTGAGTATCCATAACTCTCTCTAATGAGTCAAGGAGATTCTGTGTCTCAGAACTGGCCTTTTGTAAAACAGTTAATTATACAGTTGAGGTTAGTAGCAACACTTTATATGTTAAATTCATCTAGGATTTTATTACTTGATTGATATAGAGCTCAAATGTCTTCATTTCTTAAGTATGCACTAATTAGGGAACTTTGTAATTAAAGATAATCAGTTAAAATTAAGCAATGTATATATTTCATCTTTAGTAGTAATGACAATGAAATTAGGATAGGGTAAACTGATTTGAGCTACTTAATCTGTTAGATTCTCTTAACTTTAGAGGGAACATTTCCATTTACAACTTCAGAAAAAAAATAAAAACCATTATTCTGGCTTAAAACCTGGTGTAGATCAGAAGTTCTTTAACAACAGAAATACCAGCATGTAAGGCACAGGATATTATATTAACAAGTAAAACACATCGGTAAAGAAAAGATAAATTTTGGATTAGCAAGTTAAGAACATAGGATCAAATGATCTTTTCCTTTCTTGAGAAGTTTATTCATGTAGCTGAAGTATGCTACGATCAAAAGCTACCTTTGAAACTAAAATAAAAGTACCATGTACTCCAGTGAAGATAGGTCTCTCAGCCATGAGATCTTTTTTCTTTTCTACCTCTATCATAGACTCTTCAGTAACTTTATGGCAAAGTTGAGTCATCTCTTTGGACATGGGGTCACAACTCTACACCATGGAGTACATCTTTACAAAGTACTTGAAGGCCTGTGGATCAAAAGTACCAAATATTCCAGTGATCATATGCAGCATCTGGAGTTCAACAGCAGAAGGGATCATCATGCTTGCATATTACAGATACGTAATTGTGAAGCAAATGAAAAGAACTGTAGAAATAGTGTAAAAGTTGACCTCTAGTGTCATGCAATAAACAGGGTAAACAACACCATTGCATCGTAGAACATTTGTTCAATATGCAGGTTTACAATTCAATACACTGAATCTTTAGAGTATTGAATTCTATTTTACAGCCCAGAATAGGTTCATTCAGTGTACCTTTCCCTTAAAAACTCTAAATTTCAAAGTTATTTTAGCAAAGAAATTTAAAGTAGCTCATAGAAAGATTTTGTCAATAATTTTAGTATACGAATACCTGAAATATGAATAACATCCTAAGATAAATTTGCTTTATATAAAATCTGTAACACCACATAATCCCAACAAATAAAACAGTTAAAAATACTCAAAATAAGAATGTTATCAAAATTAACTAATCAATACCTGTATTACATGACCATTGAAATAGGTTTTGAAATTACATTTTTTTTATGCTGGATGGTAATATAATCAAGAAGAGACCCTGCTTTCAAACTTACCTATTACTTTAAGAGTTATAATTTCTAGATGTCTAGCAAAAATATTATATGCTAAGGTTACATACCATTCAGCAGAGTTATGTGTTCCCATCTACTTCCTCTTAGTAAAGCTAAATCCTTTCCCCATAAAAGTTACTGGAGTACTTATATGTGCAGAGACTTTAATAATTTATATTTTTGACATGCAGACATTATTTGACCCACTGAATATCCTTAATTAATTGGATAAGGACGTGTCTGTATAGATTCACAAATTATTTTAAACACGCTTTTAAATATTTTAAATTAGAGCCTCCAATTAAAATTGTACATGTCATATTGTCTCATTTAATTCTACTGTTCTTTTTCAGAGACACAGCCTCAGCTGAACAAGCTGCATTGATGTGAGCTGAGCTCAATTAGTTTCTGATGTTCTGCCAAATTGCCTCATTACCTGTCATAGGAACACCAGTGACACTTTTAAAGTCAAGCTCTTTGCATTCACATTATTCTCTTTGGCCAAATAAGTCTCATTAGATGATTTAAAACATGTAATATACTAATAAACAGTGAACCAACGTGTAAATAATATAAAATAGCAGAGGTGGGACATACAAGCCTGGTTGTATATAAATTTTTTTTGTGACTAATACAAACTAGAGTTTCTTCATTAAATCTGCTTCATTCCAATATTTACAAATGTCTAAGATAACACATTTTTACACCCACTACAATGGGCTGGGGACAGACCAATTATTCAGCCCATTCACAACCACCTAAATAAAAATTATCTGATATTCGCAGCTGCTGAGTACCCACAGTTCCAATTCATTTCAGCAGTCCATAAACTGGAGGTGGTGTCCTGTGCTGATGATATAAAACTGACTTAATTGAATTGGTCACAGACGCAGACAGGGCTATGTAACTTTATACTTGAAGGAAATCACATTTCACTTCCTTTTTTACCTTGTACATTGATAGGTTTCATATAACTCAGTAAGTTTGTCTCAAATTTTTACTTCTGAATGGTGTAATTGTCAAATATCACTGATTTTGCTGACTGCTTTCTGTTGTCTGTCATTTGACCAAGTGCCATACCATAAAGAATATTTCACAGACTATGTGAATAAAATGTTTGCCACACCCATTGTTTTGTTTCATGCTGCAGTTCATTTGCTCAATTGCTGAGGAAAATATAGACATAGAATCTGAGTGAAACTTTGCCTAAACCTGTCCACTATCTCGTCACAGACATATGCTATTTGATTCTGGATTTGTTTATTTGCAGACAATACAATTGTATATCAAAACCAAACATAATACAAACATAATATTATTTTTCAAGAACACACATAGCTTTAAAAAAAATCACCTGATGACTTTGGCCACACTGGACTTAGAATTTATATTTGCTTATAAAATTTATTTTTGCCATTATACAAGCCTGCAGAGAATTTTAACCTCAGTTCATTCTTTGTGTTACTCCAGTTAATGCCATGGTAATTATGTTGGGAGTATGGAAATAATGCTAGCTCATACATCTACCATTCTCCTATTCATGTAGGTCAGGAAGGCAACAATGTTGGTCAGAGTGCCAAAAAACCTGCAATATCTACCTTGGAAAGTGCCTGGAGTGCTGGCATGTCAGAAACACAAAACTGAGGTAGGTGGTAGATAGCAGGATGCACTGCACATTAACATAGTTATTCATAATAAATGTTGTGGGGGTGTTTTTGTTTGTTTGTTTTACAATAAGCACCTACTGCATTTTCTAAAAAAGAATAAATTTGGTGACAATAAGTAAAACTTCATATACTATTAATGTTGTGTACTTTTTTTGTTAAGCATATTGTGATGAGAGAGAGAGAAAAAACAGGAGAGAAGAGAGAGAACCACACACACACACACACACACACACACACACACACACAATCGGACATACACGCACAGACACACAGAACCACATGCACACAAACACAAAGAACCAGATACACACATGAAGCACACACAGAGAAAAGATGCATGCACATGCACACCCAGAACCAGACACACATGTGCACACAGACACACACAGTACCAGATACACAGATGCACATGCACATACACAGACACATGCAACCACAGACACACACAGGCAGATGCACATAGAAACAGACACACATACATACACACAACCGGACAGACACAGACACACACATGCGGCCAGACTGCTGAGTGGTAAGACAAAGACCACCCCAACAATACTCCAGGCCCGCCACAGTCCCTGTACTTCCCCAGATCCCTGGGCTGCTGAGGCCCTGGTTTGGAGCCCACCAGCCAGCTGCCTCCTTTCAGTGTAGGAGAGGATGCCGCATTGAGCTGGGTGGGCCCCTTGCCCCAGGGTTGCGGCCATGCCGCAGTGGGAAGGAGGCAGTGCAACAGGCTGGGAGGGAAGGGGAGAAGGGACAGCACAATCCTGGCCCCATTTCTCTGACCTCAGGGTCCCCTCAGCTAAGCAGCTCTGATACATTTGCAGCAGCTGTAAATTGCCAGGGTGGTGCTGCTACTGTTGCTCCCTGCTCGCCAGCTGCAGCTGCACCTGGCATGGTAAGGCTGGTGAGCCCCTTCCCCCCCGCACCCTTCTCCACTCCCTCTCCTTCATTCTCCCACACGCAGGCACGTTCCCCCTGGCAGCCAGTAGGAGGAAGTGTCAGGGTAGGCTGGGCACAGCTGCAGCAGCCACCACTGGGCAGGGAGGAGGGGGTGAGGAAAGCCTGCCCCACTGGCGGTGGTATAGTGAGAGGTGCAGAAGGTACTTTTCCTCTGCTATATGAACAGGTCTTTCTGAGGGCTCTTCGGGCAGTGTCTCCTCCTGGGTGTCTTGAAAGAGCCAGGAGCAGTAACTTAAAAAATATTTTTTTTAAAAAACAATTTCCTTGGCACACCTCCGGGCATGCCAAGGAAAAAGTCTCCATGCGCCACTAATTTGCACGTGTGCCAGGGGTTGTCTATCCCTGATCGAGGTGATTATACAGATTACTCATACATAAGAATACCTGATCTCCTTGAAGGGCTGACTTTTCCTAAAATTAGCTATAGGATTTATAGTTACCATATTATTCCCAGAAATACATTATATTCTGCTTCTTGAGAATATGGTACATCCTGTTTAGGAAATAACCAAAATTCCACCTTTGGTGTAGGATCATTCACATATTTTAAAAGAGATTTCTTTCTTTCCTTGCCACATTTGTATTCACATTCTTTTTTTTTCTTTCAGTATTTCACATGCTGTGCTTTTTAATCTGAAACCTACCCATTTTGTATTAAGAGTTGCAAAATAGAGACACAGTTTATGCCTTTTCAAAATTGATGTACAACAGTTTTTGTAAGTTTTTGCAATTTAGGAAGAAGACTGAGGGTAGGAAACTGTCTTGTTGGTCTACAAGATTTGCTATGTTAACATACAATTTATGTTCAATAGACTTTCAGTTCTCCAAAATACTGTTCTCTTGCTCAGTACTACCATATGCCATCAGCTATCATACCAGTTGGTGACCCACTACTAGGCCACAATCCTCTGGCCAAGAGACAGTGGAGAGCTGACTGGTCATACAATTCTGTCTTATGAATACAAGGAAAACTCAGGTAGCTGCTCAACCCCCCCCCCCCAGTGTCTGCCTATTGGATTGGAGTGGAAAGGAGGCCTGGAAGTTACAAACCACTGTCTATGGCCCCCAGCCCCTCTCTACCCATCACTACAATGGAGCTGGTGCTGTGTGGCCTGGAAACAACCCCAGCACCATATGACAGCCAGTTTCAGTCTCTACACTGCATGGGAGTCAGTTCCAAGTTATAGTATGAAATGTGGGCTGGGAGTGACCAACTAGAACTGGGGCCAGCTCCCAATACTTGCAGCAGGTGGGAGTCTTAAACAGGCATTCGTAAGCTTTGGGGGCTAGAACTGTATCTTGGAATGAACTGCTGGGTTCAGAAGATTCCCCATGCTTGATCAAAGGATGTATGGTTGTTCTCAGCCTTGCAAAGCTTTATTTAAGGATACTTGCAGAGGCAGGTGGTAGGACAGAGCAAAGAGGATGGTCACTTCACATTGGCTCTAGGCAGCAGCCATCACCCCACATAGTTCCCTTGGCCCTGGAGTGTCTCCATCCTGGCAATGCGATAGCCTGCACCGGGGCTCCGCGCAAGTCAGAACTTTTGCCAGAGCTGAGGAACCCATCGTAACGTAAGAATGTACAGCTTATATAGTCTGGAGTAAATCACGTTATCTCAGGCTAGGAATGTGGGAATGAGTCGTGATCCAACACACCTGGTGTTTACCACATTCCACTGTATTACAACATTCTACTATTTAGGTTCATGCTTTGGTTATGCTTACAGAACAGGAGGCTACGTGCCATTTCGCTGGCCTACTATGGAATCAGCATACAAAACTCTCTCTATTAGCATTAGCAAAGCTAATTACAGACTGGATCCCATACAGTGCTCCCAGCTCTTGTGCTGCATTTGAGCCTTGAACTGGCTTCCATGTGATGACAGGACTGAAACCAGCTCCTATGTGGTGCCAGCCCTATGTGGTGCATTACAGTTTTGAACTGGACATAATATAGTATAATATACCCTAACAGGTAGGGATACCTGATAAACAGGTCCTCTTCCAGATCTCAGCCTGCTTACTAGGGATGTGTGAATTTCTCTGAGTGTTTCATTTTGATGATGTTTCAACTTGTTTGAGCTCCAAACACTGAAATCAAAATGAAAGGCTTTAAAACAGCATTGAGGACACAATGAGGGCAGTCGAAACATTTTGAAAGTTTTGAAACATTTCAAGTTTTGAAGCTGGGCTTGCTTGCAGGGAAACAGAAACTAGGTAGAGGAAGGGGGGAAGAGAGGGGAAGGACCGCTCTGATACTGACATCTGTAGCTGGCCAGTGACTGTGATCCTTCCCTGAGGTCCCTTCCAATCTCAGTGCTTTGGGGAAGGGATGGAGAAACAGCGTAAAAAGCAGAATTGTTTGAACTGAACTTTCTGCCTTGGGATTAATTACTGAGTTATGTCTTCCAACAGCTCATCAGTGTCAGAGAAAGGCTGTCACTTCCTGCTTGCTAGCCTGTTCCTAGCAAGTAGGATTCAATAACTTTTGCTTTCTATACCCTTTTATTATTATATTCATTCATTCCTTTCAAATTATTCCTCCCACAAAATCCGTTTTTTGTTTTTGTTAGTTTATTTTGATTCTTTTCCTCCAGAAAATAAATCTGTACTTTTTCTCACAGTGTGCATTCCATTCACTGTGCAGGGAAGTGCAGCATATATTGCATATTATAATATATAATTTATTCAGGAACACTTACTACATACATGTATATATTTTATTAATTACACAAATACATAAATACATACATACATTACATAAATATACATACATACATACAATTGTCTACATATATTACATAAATACAGGTTACATTACAGAAGAACGCCCAGTTTTTACAGCACACCAAAGCAAACACACTATGAAACACACCATGAAGTGTGATGGAAAGGCAGCTGCCAAGCCTTCAGGGAGGGGTGGAAGAGGGGATAAAGGAGAGCTGTAAATCCTGTCCCTCCCCACAAACTGAGACATAGCCTCTTTCCTACAACTAGTAGGCATGAGGCTTCCAGTTCTACTGGCAGCAAGGAGAGGGGAGCAGTGCCACTGCCTGAATCTGCATCCCCTTCAAGAACACCAGTAATAATGCTCCCCCACTATCATGACAACAAGCAGCACCAGCATGACATTTTCCACCACACCCATTTCACTTCCCATCCTGAGCTTTCTAGTGCCAGAGGAAGATCTGGATCTGGATCTAAGTGCCCAAACAAGGGAAATTCTGGGGATAGGAGGGGGAATCAGAATCATCTGAATTTATGTTCCACACCCCTCAAGTTTCCCCTAGAGCAAGTCTCCTTCCCCAGAAGGCACTTCAGAGGAGGCTGAGATAGAGGTTGTGGAGGAAAGTGGCTCAGCTGAGTCAGCTACTCCTATTGCTGTGATTCTACCTGCTAAGGAAGGGGAAAAGGCAGCATCTGCACATGCACCTGCACCCCAGAAGTGAGCAGGTAGTGTGGTCTGGGAGCACAATGAGCTTGTAGATGATCCCACATATGTTATGTGCCTGCACTGCTGAGCCAAAACCAGCTGGGGCAAGGGTACAAAATGCATGAGCACCATGGGGATGCTGATGCATCTCCACAGCACCACCCTCTTGCCCTTGTTCCTCCTTAGCCTGGCACCAGTGGGAACATGACCAAAAACAAGTACTCCTCTTGCTTCAAAGCAGAGACAGGCCAACCTGGAACAGTGGGGGAAAGATGGACATAAAGCAGGGCACATTGCAAAGCAAGCAAGATCACCCAGAGCGCTGGGGAACCATTCTCCTTAGTTGAGTGGCCAGGGTTCAGGCAACTCACGGCACTCATGGTTCCATCATACTGCATGCCTGCATGTACCACCTTCAGCAGGACAGTGGTGTCCTCCCTGTATGAGACATGCAGGGGGTATTTCAGGGAGGAGCTGCTCAAGGCAGGTCTGCAGGTAGCCTTGCACTTCACCTCAGACAGCTGGGGTGGAGATCATGTCTCTCTCTCCCTTACAGGACACTGGTGCAACCAGTCAGGCTGTTGTTGGGCTCTTCTTCAAGCCGAGGTGATGGATGAGTCCCACACAGCAGCTGAGATCATGGAGGCCATGAACCATTTGGTGCAGAGGTGGCTCATTGGGCAGGATGAGTTCACCCACAGGTTCATGGTCACTGACAATGGGGCCAATATGCTCAAAGCATTCCATGAGTGGCACACAATTTTCACCTCATTGTCAGGGATGCCTTGGAGGCAGACAGGGCTGCTGGTGACAGTGCCAGCACCACCAGCAAGCACATTTCCAAATGTAGGAAGGTGGAAGGCTACTTCGACTGGAGCATCAAGGGGGGAAATATCTTGTGGGAGAAACAGGCAGAGCTGAACATCCTGCAATGCAAAATCATGCAGGATGTGTTGACTCTGTTGAACTCCTCATATCTGGATGCTCAAGAAGCCGATGGAGCAATAGAAGGCAATCCATAAGATGGCCTTGCTCAGGGACATTGGGATCAGTAGCCCCCTTAGCAGAGCTGAGTGGGATACCGTCTCCCAGATCTTGGTGGTCCTAAAGCCCTTCCTCAAGGCCATCAAGACCCTCAGTGTTGGTAATGCCCTCCTTAGCCAGGTGTTCCCTGTAGTGAGGGAATTTCAGAACCAAAGGGAGACCTTCCAGGGGATCAATGCTCCTGGCCAGGGCAAGCCGCTGTCACCGGACATGAAGGCACTGGTGAGGTGGCTGAAGGAGGGCATCAGAAAACAGCTTGATCCCTTGTGGTCCAGTATGGTCCATGTGCTGGTCACCATGTACGACCTTAGGGTGAAGGGGAGTGTCAGCGTAGGCAGCAGCAAAACCCTGGATCAGTGGAGGGAAGTGCTGGTGAAGACAGTCATGAGGCAGAAGGGTGGAGGTGGGGGTACATGGAAGAAGGGGATCCACTGCTCCATGCCAACACACCATCCACCAGCCAGTCTTCTCCTCCAACACAGGTGCTGCCAATGTGGGCCAAGGGCATGGCTTCCTTGGTCAGGTCTAGAGGCAGCAGACCCCACCATCAGGCAGGTAGCACTTATGCCTTGGTGGCTGTCTATCTCACCAATGATGTGGAGCCACTGCTGTGTGACCCCTTGGCCTACTAGGCAAGCTGCAGCCAGATGTGGCAGGATCTTGCCACAGATGCCTGGGAACACCTGTCCTGTCCACCAACTGGTGTTCCAAGTGAGAGCGTGTTCAGCATTACTGGTGATGTAGTGACACCTCACCACATCTCCTTGGATCCTGGTTTGGTGGTGCAGCTGCTGCTCCTCAACGTGAACCTTCCACTGCTAGGATTTCCCAAGCTCCAGGTGCAGACTGAGTGCATGCTACCCTCCTCACTCTGTCTGCACCTATTTCCTTTTGGTTTCTGGTTTCCAAACCATTTAATGTTCCACTCTCAGACCTGGAGGCAGCACTCACTGCATCATCAGGCAGTAGGTGAAGAATATGTCCCTGTTGATCCCCTGTGCCAGGACAAACTTGGAGGTATGGGCAGGGGCTGTAGGGAAAGAGAAGATTCCCAGGTCCTGGGCATGACTAGTAAACTGCACCCCGCCAGGGTCAGGAGCCTTGGTGGGTCTGCCGGTGGTGCAGCAGCCCCAGGAAAACCCTGCACCCCATCTCCTTGAAAACTGGCAAGCTTCATGGCCTCAGCAGGGGCTACCATATCTGCTGTTTTCACCCCACTGCAACTTAACACATAGACAAAATGAGTTTTTCTCTGAACAGTTTGAAATGCAGTTTACCAGAAACCCCTGCACTTATCTCCTTGAAACTTAACATATTTTGTAGCCTCAGCAGGTGATACTTTCCCTGCTCTTTTCAGCCAAATCAGCAAGAAATGACAAAGTTATAGGCATTTTTGTGATTCCCCATTATAGCCTATGGGCAAAACATAGAAACACATTGAAACAGCGATACAGTTTCAATGAAACAAAATTGAACAATTCTTCACAATGAAACAGGACACTGAAACAAAGTACTGACCCCTTGACATGGCAAAACAGAAGTCAAAATGAAATGGTGCTGTTTTACACAGACCTACTGCTTACCACAGCACAATTTTGGAACTGGCTCTGGTGCAACCCCAGGGCTCTGATCAAAAAATCAGTTGATTTTCAGTCTCAGCCCTGGGGTCACACTAGGGCTAGTTCCAGACACCAGTGGGGTATTGTGATCTATTTAGATTGTAAAGATGGGGAGCTGTGGCATTGATGCCTACACAGTCGAGTGGGTCAGAAACTGGCTGACAGGGCGCTCCCAGAGAGTGGTGGTAGAAGGGTCATACTCGACCTGGAGAGATGTTAGTAGTGGGGTCCCCCAGGGCTCAGTCCTCGGGCCTGCACTGTTCAACATCTTCGTCGCTGACTTGGACGAGGGGCTGGAAAGCAGGTTGTCCAAGTTTGCTGATGACACAAAACTGTGGGCTGAGGTGGGGACACCAGAGGAGAGGGAGAAGCTGCAGCGGGATCTGGGCTGATTGCAGGAGTGGGCGGACAGCAACAGGATGGGATTTAACGTGGACAAGTGCAGGGTGATGCATCTGGGGAGAGGCAACCCCCAGCACACATACTGGC
>JAGPOW010000290.1:5077964-5103945 GCA_030014935.1 Caiman crocodilus
GAGACTGACAGGCCTGTAGTTCTCCGGGTCCTCTTTCCTCCCCTTCTTAAAGATGGGCACCACATTGGCCACCTTCCAGTCCTCCGGCACCTGTCCAGATGATGTACACTGATGTACACTGATGTTCTGTGATCTACACAGGCAAAATAGGGTTTTGAGGAAGGGCTAAGAAAGGGTAGTATCTTTACAGGCTGTTTCAACGAGGACATTCCATGTGTCAGGTATAGCATGAGATGAACTTTTTCAAAGTTAAGATTTTTGGAAAATCTTTGGGGGATGCTGGGGAAGAGAAGCAAAGATAATTTGGGATGGACAGAATTGAAGGGACTTGAGAGCAAAACAAGAATCTTGATTTTGATGCAGTAGAAAATGGGGAATTAGTGGAGATATTTCAAAGAGGTGGTAACATTATTGGGGCAATACATTTGGATGGGGTGAGGAAGCAGCATCATGACAGGAAGAACAGAAAGACAAGTGTGGTTGTAATCAACCCATGAAAGAAGTGAGGCTTAAATAAGGTTAGTGGAGTGGACAGACAGAAATGGTCTAATTTTAGACATGTTCTTAAGGAAGAACAGTCAGGATCTGAACACAGACTGGAAAAAATGGCAAACAAAAGAAAGATTCAGACATGAGTCCAACTGACTGGGAGGATGCAAATCATGTCGATTGTGACAGAAAATGGGAGTGGAGAGGTATACTAAAAGCATTTAGAGAGAATATTGTTCTGGCTATGGCTATGTTAAAATGTAAGTTTCTGGTGAGCAACTTACTTGGAGGTAAATGTATCTGAGAAAGAGATACGTATGAAGTTGGGTGAATTGTTAAAAACAATAGGTGAAGAGGGAGAAGGGCGAACCATCACAATAGGACATTAAAGTCAAGCGTGAGTCAAATATAAGCCAACTAGGACAGCAGGAGTGATGGTGTCCCTCTAGGAGTTTGTTTACAGAGGAGGATAATGTCTATTACAACTATAATTTTACAGCTATATCTTAAAGTCAAGTCATATAGACCAAGAGGAGAGTTGTTATATGAGAAAATTAGGTCATTTCATAGAGAGTATAACCAGAAAAGAGAAGGTGGCTTGTGAAAACAGATAAGTATTCAACTAATCAGAATGGTTGGACAGGATTTGTCTCTAAATTAAGCATGTCCCACATACCTTAGGACTTATTATTTAAAGCCAACGGTTAAAGTAGATGCTAGGGTTGCAAGGGACCTCAACAGATCATCGAGTCCGACCACCGCCTAGGCAGGAAAGAGTGCCAGGGTCCGATGACCTGAGCTAAATGCCTATCCAGTCTTCTTTTAAGGACCCCCAAGGTAGGGGAGAGCACCACCTCCCTTGGAAGCCCATTCCAAATTCTGGCCACCCTTACCATAAAAACGTTTTTCCTGATATCTAGCCTAAATCTGCTCTCTGTCAGTTTGTGACCATTGTTCCTTGTTACCCCAAGAGACAGAGCATCTCCGATCCCTTCCTGTGTCCCCCTAATGAATTTGTAAGCAGCCAAAAGATCACCTCTCAGCCTTCTCTAGCAGAGGCTGAAATGATCCAGGTCCCTCAGTCTCTCCTCATAGTGCTTGTCCTCTAAGCCCTTAACCATTTGAGTGGCCCTCTTCTGGACCCTCTTGAGTCCATCAACATCCTTCTTGAAGTACGGTGCCCAAAACTGGATGCAATATTCAACTGTGGTCTAACCAATGCCACGTAGAGGGGAAGTATCACCTCCTTAATTCTGTTTGTCATGAATCTGCTAATGCATGATAAAATGTGGTTAGTCACTGATGAAGATATCGAAGACTAAAGGTCCAAGGATCGAACCCTGCACGATCCCACTATCCACATCCTTCCAGATTGATACCTACCCATCTACTACTACTCTCTGGGTGCAACCACTAACCCAATTTGCCACCCACTGGACTATGTAATCATCTAAGTCACAGCCTCTTAATTTATTTATGAGATACTGTATTGAAGGCCTTGCTAAAATCCAAGAAAATGACATCCACCTCTACTCCTGCATCTAAGCATTTTGTGACCCTCGCATAAAATGAAACCAGATTGGTCAGGCATGATCTACCTGTTACAAATCCATGCCGGTTTTCCTGATGCATTATTTTAGCCCTTTCCCAGTCCTCTGGGACCTGACCTGAGCACCATGAGTGTTCAAATAGCTGTGCAAGTGGTTCTGCTATGACACTGGCCAATTCCTTCAGTACTCTCGGAAGCAGCTCATCCAGGCTTGCTGACTTGAACACATCCAGTCTATCCAAGTGACTGCATTGAGTCAGTGTTGATAGTTGGTAGGCTGGTGTCCCCCAATGCCCATCTAAGAACACATTAGAAGACTTATCTTGAGCCCTGATGAGGAATACTGAGGCAAAAAAATCATTGAATAGCTCAACCTTGTCCCCCCTGTCTGTCACTAATTGCTCCTTCTTGTTCAGTAGGGGTCCTATGCTGCCCTGCGCCTTCCTTTTACTCCCTACATACCTAAAAAAAGATTTTTTGATGTCTTTTATTTGTGTTGCCAGCCTCAGCTTTGAAGTTGCTTTGGCTTTTCTAACTGTGTTCCTGCAAGTCCGGGCCAAGTAACTTCCCCTTGCTTCTACCGCCTATATGACTTCTTTTTTGCCCTTAGGCTCCCCTGGATTTCCATGTTTAGCCGAGGAAGTCTTTTGGCTCCTTTCCCCCTTTTCCCTCGTATTGGGATAGTCTCCCTCTGTGCCTGAAGAATTGCTTCCTTTATAAACAACTCTTTCCTGGACTCCCATCTCACCAATACTCTTATCCTGAAGTGTGTCATTAACTAGACTCCTGAGCCCACTGAAGTTAGCCTTCCTAAAGTCAAGCACTTCCACCCTACCAGTTATCTTACCCACCCTACACCATATGGTGAATTAAATTGATTGGTGGTCACTGTCCCCAAGGTGACCATGAATCTGCAGGTCCCCTACCAGTTCCTTTCCTGTAGCCAACACCAAGTCCAGTAACGCATTCCCCCTAGTTAATGCAACAGCTGAAACAATTAAGACAACCAGTACAGCCTAGAATGCACAAGTCCAAACGTAAATATTATATTAGCAGGTATGCATAAATGTATGAAGGTTAAACAACAATATTCATTAGTTTCTGGAAAGAAAAGGCATGGAATACAGTACTAGCAAGCATTTCTTAGCACAAGAGAATCATAATTTGCCAAGATCATTTTATAGAAAACTCAAACCATATTAAACCTACCATGATACTATCAGTCAATAATGTCTGCATGTAATGAAGTTCTCTTGACTGGGATTGGAATGAATAAAAAGTTTGTATTTGTATACCTAGCACTTCCATGATTTCAACTAATTAAATTCCTTTAAGGATATATTGTAAATCACAACTGTATTAATATGCATTTCACAAATATGGTCCTTGTCCTTGAGAAGTAAAAAAGAAAGATCAAGAAGAATATATAAGCAAGCTGAACATTAAGGTAAAGGCCCTCCATGCCATCTCTAGCTGGCTATATGTAAATATAATAAATGTTTAAACTATTTAAAGAAACATCCTTTCATCAAATGTTATTTTTTAATATACTGTTGTGTTTGTATTCAATGTGGCTCATCTCAGGTAACTACTATGAGAGGCACATCAGGCTTATACAAACTGCACATACATGTGGCATGTTCAGGACAGTCATAGATGTTCAGTTTCATTCTGAAAATAAGGTATCTAGGTTCATATTTTACAGCTCAAGCATGAGTTGGACTACAAGTATGCAACTGTAGCTTAGTCTTAAAAGCATTCAGCTAAAGATAAAAGATGTGAAGAACCCAGAGTTTCAGTCCCTACTCTAAGGGTGTATGTACAAGTGTTACATTTAATTACACTTAACCAAGTTCAGGTTGATCTAAATGCTCAGTCATGTAGGCATTTGCAGGACTTAAATTTCTTCAAAAACAAGTGAGCCTAATTTAGGTTACTTCACCACAGGAGGTGAACTAACTTAGCTCAATAAAGCTAACCTGACGTATGATGGGGTAACCTGACCAGGTGAACATCTGCACACATTCACAGCACAACCCCAGAAAAAAAAGCCAGCCTCTTGCTTTAGCCCTAGGGATGTGCTGTTCCTACACTCAAGGGCTCTGCAAAATGGCGCCATTCTATTTCAACTTGAGTTTTGAGGTTTTGACAGACGAGTGTTTCATTTTAAATTTCATTTTAATTCGAAACAGCTGTTCTATTTTGCTTCATCAAAACAATGATGCTGTTTTGACGATGTTTCAATATTTCACCCATTCACTATAATGGGGAGGCTTGAAACAGTCTCTCTTATCCAGCAAGCAGATGGGGGCCCGCAACCCTGGGAGGGCTTCAGGGTCTCTGCCAGTCCTTCTGGGGCTGTGGGCCCCTAATCTGCCTGCCACATGAGGGATGGAAGCCGACTGCTGCTGCATGGGATTGGGGATCTGGGGAAGGGAACTGAGTCTTATCACTCAGTTTCCCATCCCAGCACTACAGTCAGGCTGGGAAAAAGAAACTCAGTCCAGCTAGACTGAGTTCCCATCCCCAGCACTATGATTAGAATGGGCTGGGATGAGTTCCTTTCCTTAGCCTGATCGTAGGGCTGGGGAGGGGAACTGAGTGATCGAGCTCAGTGCCCATCCCCAGCCTGATTGCAGCACCAGGGAGGGGAACTGATCCCAGGCTTAGTTCCCTTCCCCTGCGCTGTGATTGGCTTCCTGCAGCCTGGCCATGGGAGGTGGGGAGAGTCAGGGATGTGCTCCCGGCTGAGCCACATGGGGCTGCAGACCCACTGAGAGCAAAGCCCTGGTTCTTCCCTGTCTCTCACCACCTGGCTGCTGGCTGCTTCGAAACTTAAAACATTTTGAAACTTTCAAAATGTTTCAACTAGTCTCATTTTATTTCAAGGCTTTTTCAAAGCCCTTTGTTTCAATTTGATTTTGCTGTTTCAAGCTCCAAATGAGTTGAAACCGTGTTGAATCAAAACAGCCAGTGAAATTTTGCACAGCCCTACTATGCCCTCAATCCTGACCAGGCTATATTTTTTAGCTCCCCCAGACCAGACACACTCCCTCAGACCCACCAGAGCCCCTAGACCTGCCATCTCTTCCCCTCCTCCCCCAGGCTACTTATCTGGGGCTGCCTATGCTGCTCCCAGCATCAGTGTATGCCTACATGCACTGTTCATGGTTCAGGTTTAGCTGGCTCAATAAAAGCTTGTGCAATGAGGTATGGCAAATGCTTGTTCACAACTAGGATTGTTTCTGTTTTATCCAGTGACTATTCACTGTAAAGCACACAACGAGGTCCTTCTCATATGACTGTAACTTAGTTGAGTGCCTTACCTACAAGATTCCCTTTATCTTTATGACTTCTTGGGTTCTTTCCTCCCGCTATCATGGATTAAACAGGCTTAAAATAACAGGCACAATGCCAGATGCCTTCATGCTGTGTCTCTCTCTGCTGGGTCCCTTGCTGCTGGATGACTCTATACCAGAGCCAGGACACAACTCAGAGTGGCAAAGAACTTGGCACAAAGACACCCCCAGCCATGAGGTATCTAGCCTTGTGTCTCCTGTTTAAGACTTCCTATTTAAGCTCTTTAAACAGTGAGGGGTCCAGTGTGGAGGCACCCAAATGTGCAGCACATGGTGACAAGGGACCTGGAGCAGAGGCATGCTGCACTGTCCAGTGCATCATGCAATCCTTGCCTCATTCAGTGGATCCTTGCTCCTTGCCCACAAGGTCCTGCTACTTGCATTTTCACCTGATTCTCAGTTCTAAGAGAATATTTTCCCCTAAATGGCAGGGGATGGAGGGGAACTCGTTTTGGATTTGAGTAAATATGGCATTTAGCTTTAATTTCCCTTGCAATTGTAAGGCATGAAAAATACAACAGAAGAGATGAGACAAGGAACATATGACTACTGACAATGGTTTTATCCATCTGATTCAAAATTAGGGCTGCAGAGATGATGAATCACATTTGAAATTTCTGATAGCAATTGTAAGATGAAACTAAAGTTTGTTTCAGATATCACAGTGTATGTATCATTATAGCTCAACTAGATTGGCATAGCAATGATTCAACAGTGATTTTGGTCTCCATTTTTTAATATCACAAGAGTAAACACTATCAAAGATGGGCTACAATTAGGGTTTCTTAAATCTGTTTCACTAGGTCACAACAGTTGGTAACAATAATATAAATACTCCAATTTTTATTATGGGTGGAAAAACATAAGACCTTAAAATGATAGCATAGTTGAACTATTAAATTACATACCATAAAATAAGCATAGCTTGTCATTTATGTCTGCTACACTTGCTGAGTGTTTACTTACATTACTTACAGTTACAGTCCATGATTTGTATAACAATTTTCAACATTTGATAGGTATTTTCTTTAACCTCTTCTGCTGGAAATTGTTAGATGGCATTGGAAAACTGGTATGCAGATATCAAGCTCCATAAAATAATAGAAAACTCTAAAGAAAATCATAAAAATACTTTCTGCCAAAGCTATAGTCAGTAAAACCTAATAAGCCTTGTCACTATAAAAGGGGGAATGGTTAGGATAGAACTCTCCATGCAAGGAAATGAACTTTTCCCATCTCCTTTTCCATATCTAAAATATGTCAATCTTCATAGAGTCTTAAAGGATAACTCATTATTATTCAGGTTTTGGTGAGGTAAAGGACTTCTAGGGACTAACACTTGTGGATGTAGAGGTAACCACATGAATTTGATTTAATTATTGTTTGATAAGGAGGATTTTAAGTTTCCTTTCCCTCACTGATAGCCCAGTGAACCATGCATTCTTTTCTGTACAGTGGCAAACTTTCACAAGGTGAGATGAAGACTGCTGTAATTCTAAATTAGCTTATGTCCTGATGAATGAGGCTTTCTTTAGGACCACAGGAGGTGGGGGAGAAGGGAACTGAATCTTAGGCTCTCAGGCTAGGGACAGACATTCAGAAAGCCTGAGCCTGAATTTATTCAATCTTTGCAGGTTAGTTGAACCTGGCTAGGAGAAATTAGTTTTGTAACTAGACAGACATTGCAGAAATGTAGGCAAATGCCTGTAGTGGCTCAGGCTAGAAGCTGGAGAGCACTAGAGTAGCCCTCCATACCTTGCACAGCATGAAGCTGAGGGGGGCATGGCCAGGCTCTGGCAGGAGCTCTGATTAGCCCAGCAGGAAATTGATAAGAGTGGTTATCACCCAATTAAGAAAACAACAGAGAGAAATTACCAGCTGCTTGTTGATTCTGCCTGTTGATTCAGCACAGATTGTAGCCAGCATGTGGTCTGCTAGCTAATACACGGACACCTTCTAAGCAAGGCAAAGAGGAGGGAGGAATTCCTGCTTAGCAGGGAATGATGAGGTGGGGGGAGGCGGGTCCTGAAGTCTCTGCTGGAGCCGCATTCAGAGAACAGAGAGGAGGGGCAGCCCTACTGTGGAGCAAAGAGCCATGCACGGCTCAAAGAGCATGCTGGGGGAGTCTGGTTTATCTTAAACCAGCAAGGGGGCTGGGACAGACATTGCATAAACCTGTTTGAGCTAAATCACTTAAGTCTGATATTACATACAGCCACATTCATCTCAAACCCATTTTGGCCATTCTCAAACTGGTTTATGTGCAGTGAACATCTGTTCTGTTACAGGTTTAAACCAGTTTCTGATCACTTAAACTGGTTTATGTGTAATGTCTGTTCCTAGTGCCACACAGTGGCAAAGAGTGTTAATCAGTGAGCCACATCAAGCTGGTTAAAGATAGTTAAGGAGTTTAAAATGCACTGGGTAGCTCCTCATGAACATGGTGGTAGTTTTAGATTTTATGTTGTTGTACTTAAGTCATCTTATGTACTGTGTAAGGAATCTAGACACCCAACTCATTATTCCACATATCACTCCAGGGACTAAGGGGTTGAAAGTTAGGTCATGCAAGATTCAGCAGTGTAATGCCTAAGTCCCTTTTTGGATCCAGCCCAAAGTAACTTACAAGCTAAAGTAATTTAGGAGGTAAAGTCCTACTGAAAACACCGAAAGCCCTAAGTGCTTTTGAAAAAATCTCACCACAAGTATGTGAAGAGCAGCAATCTCTTCAGTTTCCAAACCACACCAACTTTTTGGCTCCCCTTTTCAATTGTTATTTCTATTTTCTAAAAGAATAATTAGTCATAAACCCCTAAGAGTAGAGCTTGAAATGCTATCTTTTTCTCATACAAATTCACCTAGTTGGCAGATGAGGTTTTAAACAAAATGTATAGCACATCCTTGCATTCATATTTCTTGCAAATGCACAGAGGGGAAATCATAAGTAACTGAAAATCTCTAGTGTGTAATATATGTGCCTTTAGGGTACAGAAACTTTGGCTATGAGCCATGGCATAAATAAATATTTATTGCATTTGCCCGTAAGGCACTTCCATCAAATTTTACTAATAAGGATGCTGTTTGAAAGCTTCAGTATAAAGTTCATTGCCTGAAGAAAGAATACTTTTTAAATGTTACATTCTGTTACAGACAAAAACAGATAAAAATGGACACAGATAGGCTGGTAAATTACAAAATTTTGTGACTTCTGTTAAATTCTTACCTGTGTAACTTATTCTGTTGAGAACAGTTTTACTGACTTGAACTGTTGTTCAGTTTCTCTTATAATGAAGATTGGACAGTATTCACCAACTGTATGGTAGTGAAGAAAAAGGCATACTTGCTGCCTCAGGAATCCAGCCAGTATGGAGAGGGGATGCCATTTGTTACCCTGGAACTCTACCCTGGAGACTTATAGCAAATTTAGAAGCTTCATTTTTTGTTATTTCCATCCCTATTTCAAAGAATCTCCCAGGTTAAAATCACTGAATTGTGTGTGTCATTTGAATCGTCCTTTTCCTCTGACTAGGATTTCTGCCTTATTTACTGAAATCAACAAATAGCAGTTATCACTGGTCACAGTGTGCAACTCTACACATTTTATTGCCTGGATAGAGAGTGCCAAAATTTGGGTGGGCGAGGTTTTGATACGAGCAGGGGGTGGTCCCTCATTTTTTATTCCTAAACAAAATATTTCCCTGGAAATTTAACTTTTTTGAATCCCAAACATAAAGGATATATTTTACTGACTATTTTTAACTTTGCTTTCCAAACACCTCTTGTTGAGATTTTCAAAGTGTTTTCATGTGATAAATTTCACTAACATTCAAAAAGACAATCAATTATGATGGGAAAAAGATGGGATTTTTTCTTCCTTCTGTACTCATGGGTATGGTCACAACATGGGTGGCTATCCTCCCTTTTCCAGGCTTACCTTCATGCTCCTACCTATACGAATTCCCACATGCAATTCAAATACAAGTAAAGAACAAGTTAAATTTACCTGGACAAGGTTTTGGGTGCCTTGTCACATGGGACACTTAAAACATGTTTTATGTAGATCATAGTGAGCAATACTGTGTTGTATTAAAAGTTAGAATGTGTTCTAAGCAGATGCATGGTAATGTTTACTAAATCTCTAATACAGACTTCAGCTCATTGATGGTTGGTCCCAATCCCAGTAACACCCTGGAGTTTTGAACAAGTTGTAGTGGTGTGGTGCAAACATAGTTTTTGAAGAATGTGGGAGGGGGATATGGTCTTGAACCAGCTCTGGTGCAAAGCCAAGGCTGGCACCAACAATTAGTGTAGAGACCACACCGTGGCCCTATATTTGGCACACCAGACTGGGCTAGAGAGTGGAGTCTGTAGGACCCATCTGGCATGTGGGGCTGGCAGCAGGTTCAGCTCCATAGCTGCTGCTACTCAGATACTTAACCAAGCTAAGATCTGTATTTCTTCATACTACCATTTTAAAAACAGGGTGTGTGTTATATTTGGGAACAGGTTATCTGTGAGAAAATGCACAGAGTGCTGACTGCCAGCTGGAACAATTTATTAGGTACAACATATTTTTGTCAACTGCATTGTTATGTCTCCTCCATACTGAAGGAAAGAAACACATAAACAAGCTCCTAGCATATTAACTAATACTAATACTGTGAGAATAAGTAATTTTTATTGCTTATCTTACCGGACCGGCTTATTTAATAAACAATATAAGTCTTTTCAAGGGGATTACTGTGTCGTTTCTCCCCTCCCCTCCCCTCCCCTCCCCCCTCCAATTACATAAATTGAATGGACTACTTGTGGTTAGCTGTGCCTGTTAGAAGTGTGCCATGCATTTTCTCCTCCTGATACCATGTGTCTTTAACTGGTCTTTTTTTCAGGCTTCTCAGTAATTTCAGAGAGGACCTTTCAGAGTACAGCACTCTCTCTCTCATTTAAAAAAAGGAAACTGTGCCTCATTTATCACTTCTATGCTATTTTCTTTTTTTTTTTTACTTTCTCTGAAATATTTTTTTCAGTTCTTCAGCCAACTTTGTGTTTAAATCCTTGGCAAGACCAAACCCTATTTGTAGTAGCTGGGAAAGAAACAAATTACCCAATCTATTATATTTCTATATAATGAAAAGAGCTGAAAAAGGACTAGAAAAAAACGGAAAGGATCTGGCATACAGTAAAAAAAAAGAGCCAGCCTGCTTGTAATACTATGATTTACTATAGAGTTTCCAACAATGCATTTTTATTTTCATTAGTGATGACACTATACTGTGAAAATCCACACAAGTGTTCCAGTTTTGAACTCTCCTGATAACTTTAAACCATTGCAAAAATACAGACTCTTATACATACATAGTTGAGCAACAGGATGAAGGCATGAGGTCAAACTGGGAGGCTTGAGTTTAAGCCACCAGTCTGCCTGATTTAGATCAGGCTGTCAAAGCTAAGAGTATTAGCTGTTCTGATATTAGCTGATAGGAAGGCCTTTATCTCTCATTCTAACCAGAAATTCCATCCCAGACCTGAGAACTAGTCCTAGGAGAAATTTTATTCCCACTGGGCTAAGGAGACAAGTGAAAAAATGAAGAAATAAACAGCTCTAAACCTCTTTCTGGTACAAAGTCCTGGTCTAGATGGATCTCCCCCAGACTTGTATTATTGATAAACTTGATCCTTTCTTTTGCGAATCTTGTGCTATGTCTTATGGGTCTGAGGCAATCCTGCAGCCAAAGTGCTGCTTTTACTTTTTCTGTTGATAAGTTTTGCTTCAGCCATAGACAGTTTAGTACAAGCTATAATGCTTACCTTACTCCCCCACTTTTTCCACTTATTGATTTACAAGTAATCAACATAAGAAACTCTGTTCCCTGCATTAGTATTTTGAGGACATGAGGAAGATTATTAATTTGTATCTCCAGTGTTATTCTTCTAAGCCCAATACTTTTACATTACCAGTTTTAGATATTATTTACCCATTAACTGTAAAGAAGCAGATGCACTGGAATCATAAGGAGCCATGAAAGAGGCTTACCTGCTTTCCTTCAAAGGGTTAACTTATTTTGTCAAGATAAAGAATATTCAAAAGTAAAAGGAATTATTGCAAAAAATTATCCATATTACAACTGTTAGAATAATACTTTTAGAAAGAGAAAGTATGGGAAGTATAGGGAAGAAACAGGGGAAATTCAATCAGGGTTTCAATTTCAGGTATTTTTCAATAGCACAGTAAAGTTCAGAGAGATGATCTGCATCGCTAATTTTTCTTTTCCTGAAGGCAATTCATGTTTCAACACAAAAAATAACAACTTGCAACATTCCAGAAAGGAACTTTTGACACAATCTGATAACATTTTACAAGCTTTCAGCAGGTTTCTTAACTACCTATTGAATCTTGAACAAGACAAATGTGATCAAACTGCAACACATTTTTTTACTTTTTACTTCCATTCAACAAGCACATCTTCTGAAACTATCAAGTTAATTAACATTTATTCTGACAAGAAGGAGAAAAGTGATGGGTTGTCCTTTATACTTAACTACAACTCCACAAACACTACATCAAAGCCAATATTGATTTCATATATATATATGAAATCATATATATAAATGAAATTATATAGCATGATATAGAATATAGAATATAAGTGCTTATATTCTATATAATGCTATACTATATATATGCATATATAATTATATATGTTATAGATATAATGCAAGAAAAGAAGGAAGCATTATATTATATAATGTTTTCTTGCTTTCTTTTGGGTCTGCAAAGATACAGTCACTTCAGAAATAACACTGTTCATTTGTCCCCCTAACAGAACTATTAGAAGTTTATCTTTTTGATAAAGGATTTCTAACAGAGAAACAACAACACCAAAACCCCTTACCTTATGAAAAAACTCTCTCCATTTGGGCAGCCTCTTTAAAAGAAACTCTTACCTATTAAGAAAGGAAAGAACAGTTAGTTATATATTTTAACAATAAGTCTTATTTTAACCAGCAAAATAATAAAACATTTCAAAGGAAACACCAAAAGATATTTTCCTTCATTACTCAAAATTATTTTTATTGTGTAATGTCCCAAAATCACCAAGTGCAAAATTTACTTATTAGCATGCTATGATTTTCCACAAAATAAATTAAATGAAAATTCCCACAAAAGACTAGGCCCAAACTTCTAAGTGTACTTAGATGTCCAAAGATGTAAAAATAAAGGAGAGTTAGGCATCTAAGAACTTCTCAGAATCTCAGTAGATGCTTATCTGCATCTGTAGTTGCCTATAATTGGGAAATACTTCACTGATAAATTCATACAACTCGTGTCTGTTTTTCATGGACATCATAAATGTGTATCAAGGTGATAGGATATGGCCCTATATGTCTACTGAGAGCAGTGCTGCCGAGCTCTGAGCCCAGCCCCATCCCCTGTGAATGGCACCAGGCTCGGCACTCGGCTGGCACGGTCCAGGCAACGCTGCTCACAGGGGTCGGGGTACACCAGCTAAGCACTGAGTCTGGTGCCACTCTCAGGGGACAGGGCTGGACTCAGTGCTCAGAGGCCATGCCCACACCCCCTGTGAGTGGAGCTACTTCGGCTGTGCCAACTGAGCACTGAGCCTGGCCCTATCTGCTGGGCTCAATGCTTGGCTGGCACAGCTGGGCTCGGTTCTCAGCAGCGCTGCTCAGAGCACACAGGACCAGGTTTGGTGCTTGGCTGGTGTGGCAAAATGCCCTGCAAACAGTGCTGGGCTCAGTGGTTGGCTGCTGTGGCCCAGGCAGCACACTTTCAGGGTGTGAGGCCATGCCAGCCAAGCAATGAGCTTAGCCCTGTCCCATTCCCCTGCAAGTGGTGCCAGGTTTGGTGCTCAGCTGGCATGCCCCCATCACCTGGAAACGATGCTGCCTGGGCCATGCCAGCTGAGAGCTCAGAGGGGATGGTGATATGGTGTGTCAGTTGGGATTGAATTTTAAGAGTTAAAAATTGGGCTTCAGAACTTGACTTATACACCTTGAGATACAGTACTTGATTTACAATGCAAAAAACATGCATTACATATCATTTTTCTGAATATGTAAATATTGGTGCCTTTTTGACAAAGTAGAAAGCCAGAATTTGGGATGCTGTTAGATGATCTAATTTAGATGTTGTTGATATTGATAATGGAGTAATTCATATTTTAGAGAAATATATGCAAAGTTGTGTTACCTCAAAAAATGGAGCAAGAACACAAGAAGCCTCCTTAGAAATCCCCAAGTCTGCTTCTCCCTACAAGCGCTGTGCGCCAAAAAAGCGCATATCTCCACCTCTTTCTTTTCATGATCAGACATAACTACATTTTTGGCTTATTTACCACAAGCTACACAGCCTGGAACCAGTACTTAACCAGCAAGTCTGACATGTCTTATGAACCTTCTACCATTAACAGGGAGGTCAAAAAAGGGACAAATAGCAGGGTAGTTTGTGCAGGGATACATGGGAAGAGACATTTAATGCAAGGCATATGAGGGATAGAAGAGCACTCAGCTATTTTATTCTGCTCTACTGATACAGAACAGCAGCAGCAGCTGTGAATCTAGCTTAAGTAACCATTATGCTCAGTCTGTTTTGGCCTGTGCTAAATACAGATTTTTCTCTGTGAATGTGGCCCTATGGTTTTTAAAGAGGTGATTTAAGATTTATTCCTCATATATTTGGTTATTTAGAGATAGCACATGTTAAAAATATCTTTAAGCTTCTCATCTATTGTTCATGTATAGAAAGGTTAAATGATTTTTAAACAGCAAGGAAATTCCCTGATAAAATCTATATTAAGATGAAATTGTTTGCAAATACCTAATAGTAGTTGAATGCAAAACAAAATTAATGGATTTTGCTGTTGTTATCCTAAAACAAGCATTGCAAATACAGAAAATTCAGCATAAGAGTAATCTAAAAGAGGTACAAACATACTTAAGCATAGAAATATATATTATGACAAAAGACTACATTAATTTCATTTTTAAATGACCCTGTGAAGATGAAAGTAATGAAACAATCAATCAGATGCATCTTTAAAACTCAAAACAAAAAAGAATCCCAACTTTGTCTAATTTGGAACCACAAACATATGAATTAAACAATTTTGTGGCATGGCGCCACTACAGTGACAAGTGGAATTTGTTTGGGTGCTTTAGCAATGTTGTTCTGTCCCATAACATAGGTAAATCTTGCTCTTTTACATTGCAGAAAATCAATTTAGTCTAATGGCATACAAATGAAGGATTTTTTTTTACTCCTCCTATGATTCTGATTAAATGAGAACACACTTGCAGTAGAGAAGTGAGAAGAAGTGACAGCAAATCTTCTCACTGATATCACTGATGGAAGTCAGTCACCAGAATCAATGTATTCTCACTGTCAACATGATTTTTGCAGAAGTATAGCAATAAAATAAAAATTACTATGAATGAAACATTAGTCTCCATACTTCTTTTCTTGCCTATAGCCTCAAGTGTTACTGGAACCTTAATTTTTCAATGTAGCATTCCTTGTAATAAGTAGGCCTATGTAAATCATAGCAAAAATAAACCTAGAATACTGAGGAATGTTATTTATGACAGCATTCACCCAGGCTAAGCACAGATAGTCAAAAGCCTGAGGCTGAATCAATTCAATCTTTGCAAGGTAGTCTAAACTTCGTAGATTGAACTAATAAGCAAGTGAACAGACATTCACTTTTGATTCAGGAAATACAGCCACATGCCTGCAGTGAAGTGCAGACCAGAAGTGAATGTGTGCTAGAGCACACTTCTCTGCTCAGCTGCAGCAGACAGCTTGGGCCAAGAGTAATCTGCCTACCCTGTGAGTGGGAGTTTGCAGGGATAGTGCAAAGCATCCTGAGATACTGGGGGACTGTGAGTTAAACTCAAATTTAGAGGGAATCTGGGACAAAATTTTAATAAATGATTTAACCTAAATCAGTTAAATCCAATACTATATCCATCCCGGTTTATCTTAAACTAGTTTTGGCCATTTTGAATGTGGTTTATATGCACTGAACTTCTGTTGCGTTACTGACTTGAACCAGTTCATAATCACTTACACTGGTTTATATATAATTCCTGTCCCTAGCCTTAATGAAAAGTGCTTGAAGCACTGTGTGTGTATGCATTCGCATGTGCATGCATGCTCACATGTTTGTTACTACAAGTGGATAGCATTGTTAGATCTTTCTCTTTCTGTTCTGTTGCTAAATTAATTTGATAACATAGTAGTGATTCAAGGATGTTAAAAATGCATGACAGGAATAACAAAGCCATGTTGAACACAGTCAGGTGAAGAAAAGAGGATTCCAAAATTCAGGTGATATCTATAAGAGACACACAAAAAAAATGAGGCAATGCTGTTAATCAGGAAGGCTTGAAGGCCAGTCAAGAAGAAAAACTAAGGTAGAAATACATATCACAGTTAATAGGAATACGATATGTAAGCATTTTGAGATTTTTTTCAAGTTTCAAACATAGAGGCCTCACCTCATTAAATTGCTATTTTAAGTCATGAGTAGACCCTTTCTCCACAATTCAGCTCATCACCAAAGTCACTACCAATCCTTCATAGTGTTTCTATGCAGCCTGTAGAGAGATGCTGTGAGCCCTAAATGCTTGGACCTATTCCACACGTGCCCAAACCCACAAATTATGCATTGTGAAAGGATGGGAAGCAGCTCTGAGCACACACTTCAGCACTGGGTAACAGTCCCAGGAATGTGGATGTTGACTCTGCTTAATTTGCTGTCTTTAGAGAAGCTGTAAGTGTGAAGGGCTTATTTCTTGACTAATAGGTGGTACAGCCATACTCCAGTGGTAGATCTTTAAATACTCTAGCTCCCTCCAAAGTCCTTCCCAGAACAAACAGAGAGCGTAACACATTATCCCTCTCTCCTTACTGAGGAGAAGCCAGCATAATCCAGTTATACTGAATAGCATGTGCTAAAACATATATTAGCTTGTCCTTATTATCATTTTACAACATATTGATTGTTGCATGTTAGAAAGCAAAGTACTTTACAACCTTCCACCTGCTTCCTCCAAATTGGGATATTTCCAATCTCAAGAAAGGTTAAGGAACAGCAACTGCTACTGACCATTCCCAGACCAGTTTGTGAAGGGTGGGGAGCAGTGGCACAGAGACTCTGCCCAGTCCCCAGGTTGGGAATAACAGTTTGGGGAGCAAGCAGGAAACAGGGAAGCTGCTCTACTCTCCTCCCAGACAAGTTCAAGAGAGGAGTGAAGCAGCCTGGCGACTCCTGACTTTGTCCCATTGCTCCATTCCTCGCCTAGACCAGACCAGGAGGGGAGAATACAAGCATTCATTCTTGTAAAAAGTTGATCTCCTAGAGATCTTCTGGGTTGACACGTAGATCTTTCTCCAAGTGGAGGCATATTTCCCTTAGAAAAGTTGAACAAATGTTTTGTATACTTATAGTTTTTACCAGAAGAGAAGCAAAATTCCTGGTAGAAACATAATGCATTTACATGGCTAATGTCTGATTAGGACTCACTGAAGAAGAATGATTGAGTAGTCTTGTGGTTAGCTAATGATTAGTATTTCTCAGCATAGGGAAGAGACAAATTCTAGTTTCAGCTTCTATCTGGTATAAAGTATTTAAACATTGCTTGGAGCAGGTTCCCAGTTTCCCCTATCCAAGTCAAGTAGGCTAAACCATTAGGTGATGTGAAAGGAAATGAAAAAAAAATCTTCTAAATAAAATCAGTGAAATCTGTATTGTAATACACTTCACCTCTTAGCAAATATTACCCATGTTCTGTTATAAGCAGACATACAATTAGCAAACTCACTTTTCTGTGGGCTTAAGTGCTAAAGAAATCCAAATTTACATTGCCTCAGTTTCATTAGGATAAAAGGTGCATTCCTATTTCATGTTTACCAATGTTGGGCGAAATCAGAGGGAAGAAAAGACAATTTTCAGTTAACCATTTGGGGTAAAGTCCTACTTTGAAGATTTTTTTTCCCCACAAAGTCATATAGGTCAGTCAGCTTAGCACAGGCAGTAGCATGACTAAGCTGAGTAGATCAGGGCACATTGCCATTGTTCAGGGTGCACTGCTCAGTTAAGCTTCTGAGCATTTTATTTCTTTTTCAATAGACAGAGAATGATACAAAGTTAGGGTTGGAAGGGACTTCAGGAAGTCACCTGGTCCAACCCCTTGCTCAAAGCAGGACCATCCCCAACTAGATCATTCCAGCCAAAGCTTTGTCTAGCTGGGTTTTGAAACCCACTAAGGATGGAGTTTCCATCCTCTGGGTAACCAGGGTTTTACTACCCTCCTAGTGTAAATAATGTTTCCTAATATATAACCTAAATTTCCCTTGCTGCAATGTGAGACTATTGCTCTTTGTTCTGTCATCTACCACTACTGAGAACAGTCTACCTCCATCCTCTTTTGCATCCCTCTTCAGGTAGATGAATGCTGCTATTCAGTCCCCTCTTAGTCTCCTCTTCCCTAGACTAAATAAGCACAGTTCCCTCAGCTTTTCATTATAAGTCATGTGCCCCAGCCCCCTCATCATTTTTGTTGCCTTCTGCTGGACTATCTCCAATTTGTCCACATCCTTTCTATAGTGGGGGGCCCAAAACTGAACCCAGTACTCCATATGTGGTCTCACCAGTGCTGAATAGAGGGAAATCATTACTTCCCTTGACCTACTAGCAATGCACCTACCGACGTAGTCCAGTATGCCATTAGCCTTCTTGGCAACAAAGGCACACTGCTGGCTCATATTCAACTTACTGTCAACTATAACTCCCAGGTCCTCTTCTGCAGAGCTGCTGCAAAGCCTGTCAGCCCCCAGCCTGTACCAGTGCATGGGATTATTCCATTTTAAGTGCAGGACTTTGCACTTGTACTTGTTGAACCTCATGAGACTTTTTTGGCCTAATCCTCCAGTTTGTCTAGGTTACTTTGAATCCTAGCCCTACCCTCCACTGCATCTACTACTCCTTACAGCTTGGTGTCATCTGCAAACTTGCTGATGGTGCACTCTATTCAATCTTCCAGGTCATTGATGAAGACATTGACTAAAACTGGCCCTAGGACCAATCCTGGGGCACTCCACTTGATACTGATTACCAACTAGACATTGAGCCATTGATTACTACTCTCAGAGACTGATACTCCAGCTAGTTTTCTTACAGTCCATTCATCCAGCCCATACTTCCTTAGCTTGCTATGGAGAACATTGTGGGAGACCAGGACAAAAGCCTTGCTAAAATCAAGGTACACCACATCCACCAGTCTCCCCACATCCACAGAGCCAGTCATCTCATCACAGAAGGCCATCAGGTTGTTGAGGCCTGACTCATCCTAGATGAATCCATGCTGATTGTTTCTAACCACCCTTTTCTCCTCCAAGTGCTTAGAAATGGATTCCTTGATGATCTGCTCCATGATTTTCCCAGGTACTGAGGTGAGGCTGACTGGTCTGTAGTTCCCTGGATCCTTCTTTTTCCCTTTATTAAACATGGGCACTATGTCCACCCTTATTCAGTCATCCAAGACTTCTCCTGATCACCATGTGTTGTCAAAGATGGTAGCCAATGGCTTTGCAATTACATCAGCCAACTCCCTCAGCACCCTTGGGTGCATCCTGCCCAGTCTCATGGAGTTGTATATGTCCAGCTAAGTAGTCCCTAACCTGTTCTTTCACCTTTGAGGGCTGCTCACCTCCTCTCCAAACTGTGCTGCCCACTATAATAGTCTGGGAGCTGACCTTGTCTCCAAGACTGAGGCAAAAAAGGCATCAACACTTCAGCCTTTTCTGAATCCTCTGTCACAGGGTTGTCTCTCCCATTCAGTAAAGGACCCATACTTTCTCTGATCCCCTCTTGCTAATGACGTACGTGTAGAACCCCTTCTTGTTACCCTTCTCATCCCTTGCTAGATGCAACTCTAATTGCTCTTTGGTCTTCTTGACTTCATCCCTGCATGCCCAAACAATACTTTTATACTCTTCCCTAGTTATCAAGTTCCTACGCAGCTAATCAATGCATTCAATTCAATTTATTAACTATTCTGCTTGAAAGCCATGCTTCTGAAAACAGCATAACAGACATACAACCATAATATAAATTTGAACAAAAACAACAGAAATGCAACTATAATAATAAGATAGGGTGAACCATTATAAAAGCATTATTCCTACTCCTAGTATTAACAGAATCAAGTACCAATATGGTGATAAATCAGATCATGAATCTATACAAATGCTCTGCATAGGTCCACAATTAACACAGTAAAGTTCAAATATAGTGACAAAGTTTATCAGTCATATCAACAGTAAAGAATATTTAGATCTGATTGCTTCACCCTTGTAAGCAAATATTGCAAGACTGTTTACTAAATATGGATCTGTTTGCTGGGGGAACCATATTCATTTCTCTCTATGTGAGAAGTATGTCTATTTATGAAAGAATGGTGATAAATACTTTCTCCTTATGTTATGTAGAGGGCATTCCAAAACATAATGAATAGTGTCTTCTGAAACAGGCTAGGCAACATCTTTTAGCCCTTGGAATAGAAAGTCCATGTCCAGTCAAAACAGCTGTGGGCATTTGTTCAGTCCTGAGTCTAGTCAAAGAGGTTCACCTTTTATTCTTGAGATCCAGCTGTAAATACCTTTCTCTCCCACAATCTAATTTCCAAAGAATAAATATAGGGCAATGCAAGTAGCCCTGGCCACTGTAAAATCATTCTGCCTGGCAATATGTTGGACGCTTTGTAAAACCCGGACCTTTTATTTGGGGGAGAAGAGTCTTTCATTGCCTTTGAGTCAGTGTCCCATCCTGGAAAATGCAGAAGTGCAGGAGAGAAAAGCCAACCAGGGAAACTGAAGAGAAGGGGAATTGATGTCATCTATATAGCACAATTTGAGGAAATGAGATGGTAGAGGAGGCAGGATTTTAAACCAGAGTCTCACCATTCTAATAACAATATTAGTTGAAATGGAATCTAACCCCTTCTTTAATCTCAAGAAAGATGAGGGATTTGAAGAAGGAAGACACAGAAGAGCCCTGAGAAACATATTCTGAGGCCTGTCTACATCATTACTGGTGGCATAACCCTATACTTCAGCGCTATACAGTATCTGAGATGCAACTTTGGCTTTATATGCTAATAGGGGAGCTTGGACTGATCGTCCTGCCATGGTCTCATAAAATTTCCTTATAGCCTTAGTTTTAGCAGACTGAGTGTGGTGTTTCCACAGTGGAAAAGCTGTAAACATCACACCCAAATAACTGCAGGTTTTAACAAGTTCATATTTGATTTCCCCGTGTTCCATGGGTATTTCATTAAACAGCTTCCCCAAAACATTATTTTGGCTTTATCGTAATTTATCTTTAAGTTACTTTGTCCACAAAGGTGTTCAAAAATTGTAATTGTTTTCTGTAATCCATCGGGGTTCTTGACAGTATGATGGTGTTATCTGCTTACATTAAAATAGGAATCAGGGATGCTAGTAATTTGGGGGGATAAAAATGAGCTTCCTGAACATTTCCGATAATGTCATTCATATAAAGGTTAAATAGCAAGGGGGGCAAAATATATCCTTGTCTAACCCCTTTTGTGTCTGAAATTTCTGTGTAAGTTCCCCCCTCAGGCCTCATGTATCCTTATAATATTTTATCAGCAGATGCAAAAGAAAAGTGTCAATCCCATAAATTAACAATTTCTCCCAAAGTTTACTTCTATCTATACTGTCAAAAGCTCTTGACAGATCAACAAATGCAACATACAATACTGATTTGTGCATTCGTGTATATTTATGTCTAAAAAACTGAAGGATCAATGTTATCAATAGTGGAATATTCATCCCTAAATCCGGTCTAATGTTCATATATATTTTCTCCTTTTACCCATGCCATGAGATGACATAACAAGTGGTGCCCAAAGATTTTAGCTGAGATGTCTATTAAACTTATGGGGCAATAAAATTCTGGCTTGTCTTGCAGACCTTTCTTGAAAATAGGTATGATGATACTCCCTTTCCAGGAATCTGGGATTTGCCCAGTTCAATTACAGAGTTATACCATATCGATGCCTTAATTAACTACTCGGTCATGGCCTCGAACTGTTTACTACCAGGAGAATTTGGGACAAGATTTCTTTTCAATAGCAGTTCATTGTTAGCCTGATGTCAAGTGAACTCCCAGTGCCAGTCATCTCCCCAGTGAATTTGGGGCTCTGTCTATAGTGTTCTAGTGCTGGAATTAACTAGAAGCCAAGAATGTATGTCGAATCTTATGGATTATCTTTTTAACCTTCAGTCAAAAACAACTGATAATGAAACAGATAAATACATTTTATCAAGGCACTTCTCTTTACATGGTGCTGATAGATTAATCACTGCATGACTTCTTCACCTTGTAAGAGCCATTAGTTCTCCTGTTGCCTAATAATTCTGCCATTAGCACTTTCACTTCAATCTCTAGGACACAAACAGTTCTAGTGTTCTTATGATTAGAAAAGTGATAAAATGACTACTAAAGGTTTTTTTATTTATTTTCAGTCAGTAGCTCTATATTCGAATACAAGGTTTTAGTCAGAGCAGGATTTTTCTATGTACAAGCACAAAAGGCTTATGCAATCTTGTATGGACTCTACATTACACACTTTTTGCTTAGAAGTGTCATGTTATGTCAATAGGAGTGCCTGTACAAGGAACAGTGACAAATAGGGCTTTTAAATTATTTTTTTATTGTCTACATAATCCTGGAATCAAATTTTTCTGATAATCATGCTGATACTATACAAGGCAAAATAGAATGCAACTTGTTTCTTTGCAGCTATATGATTAGGGCAAATACTTCAGCAAGATTTGAGAGATCAATGCATTTCTGTGAATAAGTATAGCATCTTCTCTAATAGTAACAAAGATCTAAAGCTCCAAATGCCATCACATCAAAAAATAAACATAATGTGGAATGCAGAAGAAATGTACCTGTTGCCTCCAAGTGTGAAAAACAGGGCAAATTCCACATTTTCTACCCTTCTCTAAAATATGCAGAAATATTTCTTGGCAAAAACAAGATATTTATGTATACAGATCATTGATTTGTTTTATTATGGAAAATTCTATAGTATCATATTTCTATTTGGGAAGTAGTCGCTAGGGAATCTGAAATAGCTTTCCACATTCATAAACTGGCTTAACACTAAGAAACAAGAACTGAACAAAAACATTGACTCTGTGGCTCATTATGATCTGCATGGATTTTGTTAACCTCTCTTAACTCCACAGGTGTTAACAATCCTCTCCCCTTTCTAATGGTCTTCAACCTTCACACACACTAAACTATTCTTTCTTTTGAAATGTTCTTATCTGTTAAGTACTCCTGGAAATATCTCTCTTCCTCATCACCATGAGCTAATTTCCTTATTGGTTATATTCATTGGGTCAAAGTTAGGTGGGGAATAGGATGGGGGGAAGTAAAATTCTGTAGATTAGGAGTCAGCACATGGCGGAGGGTGGAAATATGAGTTCCATTCCATTCCACTGAGCAGTCATTGGATGAAATTCAAAAATAGTTCAGAAGCAGAAGCTGGAAACCAGTTTCCACCTGTTTCAGATAAAAAACTCCTACTAAAAGCATAGAGAATCATACTCCTCATTCTGGCCCCAGGAATTATGCTTTAAAAATATTCTGTTCAGTTAAACAGCTTCAACAAAAGAGATTCCCCCATCCAAAAGATGATACTCTATTGCACTTTCCTGGAAAGAGGGAAATATACCCTTAAGGTAGAAGAAGGAATACAACCCATCTTTTCCACATCATGAGTGAGCATTCTAATGCTAAGTTACTGTACAAAACCATAAACACCACCATTATTGCATTTTACGTGATAACTGATGTGGTGCACTAGACATTTTCATTCTGTGCTAGGGTGAGTTCTTCATTGGGCTTACATGTTAGCTAGGAAGAAGAATAGTCAGTCCTTTGAAGACTGATTTGCTTCTGGGAATAAGGCAAGACAGGTTTTTAGTATCCCAGATTTCTGTGGGTGCATCCCCATGAGTGGGAATGTGCATTTTCCCAGAGACAAATAGGTACAGTAACCCCAGCATGCGAAGCCTGGCTGCAGCATGGCTCTGGCCAGCCAGGTTCCAGTTTCTGGTGGCGCATACTGTAGCCACATGTGCTCCCCTGCTTTTTTCTGGTGCAGGTTTTCAAGATACTTGGATTTCCCAGTATCTAGTATTACAGCTGCACTGCAAAATACATCATGGCAAACAGAACCACAAGCACCACGTGTGTTTTGCAGCACCTCAAAAGGCATGCTGCTTGGTTCTGCTCATGATAATACAAGCCTGCAAGTCCATTCATAGTATCTAATGAAGTAGACTACAGTTTATGAAAGCTCATGCCTCTCTGAATAAGTTAGTCTTCAACTGCCCCATTGCCCTGACTTCTGCCTAACATCAGGTTCACATAACTAACTTTCTGCACTTCTGGTGATGTAAGATTCGTAACTTTAAGACTGAAATCTAAAGTACCTATGGAGTTTATGTGTTCCTATAGTTAGGTGGTTAGCCAAATGGGTTTTTTTTAGGATACTGATTTTGGACAGTACCTGAATTTCACCAAATCCTATGGCTGTTTTTGGACCTTATCTTCAATAATTATATTAATTATATTCCTACCATATGAGAATAAACTCATTGGTCACGTCCACACACACAAGCACATGTGCTTGCAGCAGCTCAAGTAGAAGATTTGCAAATTTAAGCCATGGCTTTTTGCCTCAGTGCACATGCTTGGACATGTACTTTGTTGTGGAGGAAACTGTGCCACTTGGGGCAAAATAACCCTGCCTGGCTCCTCCCAGATCTGCAGCCAGGAGGAGCTAGAACCTGGGGCCAGCACCTGTGCTGTCCCCATCAGTACAAAAAGCTGTCCTGGCAAGTAGCTCAGGGTTACTCATGCTCAGAAGCTTCTGGGGCCTGGCCAAGTGGTACCTGGGGACACTACCCCTTGGTGCCAGCTGGACTGCTGAAGCAGCTCTGAGAGTTCCCTGCACCGTCTATGCACTGAAGCAGTCTGGCAGTGGGGGCTGTGGCTGGCTGTGACCTGCTGCACACCTGCCAGACATGGATGAGGCATCTTTCCCTCTGGGCCAGCTGCCAGTGGGTGGTGGCTGCAGACTTGGCCTTTGTTCAGCACTACTGCCATGTGTGCCCCCTACCCAGCCATCTGGGCAGCTATCGCCCGGAAGATGTTCTGGGTGTGGTGGCTTGCTTTGAACTGTCAGATCATGTCCTCATGGCCTCAATTGGCTAGGAGGTCAGTCACAACCAGTTGGACCAAATGTGTCAGCTCTGAGCAGGCAGAGTCCTGCCACTGGCCTCCCTGGCAGGAATTCTGGTGTTCCCTATTTGAAAACTGAAAGTCCCTGGTAAAAAAATCCTGAAGTCACTCTGTGTCTCTATCATAATAATAAAAGTGAACTCTAAATACGTGTTTCATGAATACATGCACATATATTTTGCTGCCCCCCACACGGGCTGCTGCCCCCCCTCAGGAGTTACAGCCCCAACAGGGGCTATGGCCCCACAACAGGGGCTATGGCCCCCTGCAGGACCCACATGCCCCACCCCACCCTTGCTTGCTCCCCCAGCCCCCTGGATGCCTGTTCTGCCTGGCCTCATCCCCTGCCAGCTCCTATAGCCCTCCCCAATGGCTGCCCACCCAGCCCCAGCCCCACTTGTACCCCCAGGGGATGGGGAGGATGGGACCTAGTGGGAAGGGATCAGGAGACTCAGGGGGCAGGCAGGTGGCAGGCAGGGAAGGGATTGGGGAGCTCAGGGGACAGGCGGGGGGTGGGACTGGGTGGGGAAGGACTGGGGGGCTGGGGGAGCAGGTGGAGCTGGTGGGGGTTCCCCCCATTGTCCCCTGCCCCCTCTTTCAGCCCCCCAAACCTTACTTACCAGCAGTGGAGCCTGGGTTCTGCTCCCTGCTGCCCTCATGGGCAGGCAGCTTCAGCACCAGGGTGAGGGATAACTATAGAGATGCTTTGTTGATGTCTATTGAAGACCCAACCTCTGGTTGCCTCAAGGCATGGTCCTGGACTGTGCCCTGTCCTGCTTTTTTTGTGGGTTTTTTTTTTTTGACCCCTGGATATCCAGGGGTCTAATTTTCCCCCACACTGCAAGTCTGCAGTGCGGGGAACATTTTCTGACACACACACAAACACAGACACAAATGAAGTGTTGTGTGTTAGATAAAGTATTGTGGGTGCATCTACATGTGCTGATAATGATGCCAGAGTTCTATCTTACGGAAGAGTTAATTTACTGTGCCCTAATACTGGCATACGTATAAACAGCGATGCTTTACAGTGGAGCTAATTAGGCTACTCTGCAGTGAAGCATACATGTAGCTACACCCTGTCTTCTATTTTGATTGTGACTTAAAGTGGTTTTTGTGCAGATTGCATTGTAGGCGGTGACTCATGACACCACCTAAGAAGCCAAACCCTCATAGTGAAATCAAACCCCTTGTAGTAACGCCTGAAGCCAGCT
>JAGPOW010000290.1:5104045-5165391 GCA_030014935.1 Caiman crocodilus
AATCAAAGCCTAGTGCGGGAAAAAGAAATTAGTTAGAGAGCGTTCGTTCTCGCCCTAGGAGTCTGTGGAAATTAAGGCTCTCAAGGTGCGACAGTTTTAACCTTTGTGTAACTGTAGATTTTGAGAAAGACATCAATGAAACAAACAAAACAATAAATATCTTTACCTATAATTTTGAGTCCTTAGTAAGAATTTAACAACCCATTGCTGTTGTACTGTAAATATGAATAAATCCCTCAGCTCACATCAGCTAAATTGAATGATCTGAGCAATTGTTTTGCTTGGTTAATCACTTTTTCCATATAATTTCCTGTTGCTAATAGAAATTACATCTTTTCCATGAGCAAGAAATTGTCTTTTATTTTCTTGCCTATACTGGCTATATTAATGATAACTAATACTCACACTGCATGTCTTTGATGGAAAAGTACAAAATAAATGGCATTTGAAAAGAGAAATAAGCACAAATAAAAGCTTGGAAATCTCTTACGTGGCAGAACTGCTCCAGCCTATTTTTTATATCAAGAACTTTAGAAAAGCTGGTTTGTTGATAGCACATTTGCAGTTTCAAGAGAATTAATGGAAGTCTCATGTTGGTCTACCCCCTTCCTCCCCCAGTTACAGGACATCTATAGGAGATTGGTGTGGTATAGCAATGGCATAGAGGTAGGAGCAGTATGCCAAAAGAGTTTTTGTGGGAGTTAAGAGCGGGACAATCCTACACTGATACAAAACCCACCTATTTTGTACCAAACCACCCCTCACAGTATTTTCAAACTAAATAGCATTGATTTTGATCACTCTTCATCCCTTCCTGATAATTTAACAAGTATTTAATATATTAAAGAAAGCATGGTACTGCAAGGATATTTGTTATTTGATAAACTGCTCTGGCAGGGTTTTGCAATATTAATACTCAAGAAAATAATAGATGCATTAAAAATAAGTAATCACATTTGTTTCACAGTGGGGCTATATACCATTTATATCTCTCCATATTTGATTTATCTCATCAGAAGATATATTACATATTCTGTCTACGTTTGGGAAAGCATACTTCATTTTTCCAACTGGAGAATCAGCCTCCCTCTGTGGGAACAGTTTCAGTGTAGGAAGTTTTCTCTCCCCTTAAATACATTCATTCAAATCTGAGAATGATCCTAATTTATACAATCCCTGGTTCCTTTAATATATTCGAGTATGTGGATGCTGCTTGACTCTTCACATTAGCAAGGAAATACCACTTCATTTTTTTTTAAATTGGTACCTTAACTTTCACATGCAACTTGAGAAAAGGGCAAAATTTAGTTGCACCAGGCACCAACAATTAGTGTTGATGTAGGTTTTTGAAATTCAGATGTCTTCACATAGGTTATACGAAATCCCCAAATAAATCAACAATTTAGTCTTGTGTTATGACTTGTTGATATTGTCCCTTATATAAAAGTTGTATATATGACTGTTCTCTTTTGAAAACATGAGCCTGGTAGGGATGATTTTTCAGTGTTATGGGAAAAGAAGCTGACATAGAAAATGTGAAAATATCATTGTAAACAATTAAAAATAATTGGAAATTCATGTGTATTCAACCAATCCTTGGATTAATTTACAACAGAAATTCAAAACAATACAATAATTTAAGATCCCTAGTTCTTAAAAAGAATATTTGAAAAGACTTTTTTTACTGTAAGAGGCAAAAATTCTTGTGGGTAACATCTTTTAAGTAAATAAAGGACACCTTAATTTTTTCAAAGGAGAAGATAATAGCTTTAGATTTATTTGAACTAATGTCAAAGATAAAAACAACCCACATACTTTTGCTCAGGAAAAACTAAATTCAGAAGGGGTTTAAATGATGCTTCCTTTTACATAGGATCTAATGTATGAATAAACTATCAAGTATAATCAAATGGAAGAAAATCAGCCACGTGATTTTGCTGTAACACAGTGGGGAGCTCATGTTTGTTAATTTTTGCTCTCCAGAAACCTTCAAAAATAGGTATTGATATACACACACATGCATACGTCACAGCGTTTAAAAATTTGACCATGTATCCCTCCCAAAAGAAAAAAGAATTTGTGTATATATATCTATATCTATATAGATATAATACAATACAATACTATGCATGTATATGAATACATGTCTCTGTTAATTAAAATCAGTCAGCCTGTTGCATATTAAATTCACCTTGATCATTGCTTGCACATCTGAAAACCTCTCCCCAGGAATCTATAATGGCTTATTTTTGGAAGTTTTGCATAAATATGGATATATACTTCCCAGATGTGCTGTTCAAAATAAAAACAAAATAGTTTAAAAAGTATCAAATTGTAGTTTTATTAAACAGATTTACATGAATGTATGCTAAATACCAGAAATGTAAATATTCTCAAAATATTGTGTGTACCAATGTCTATTCACAGACTTTTTTGCTGCTAATAGATTTATTTTTATAAAACTGTTTCAATGAAATAATCCTATGAAATACAAGATATCACAACCACTTCCTATGTCTCAATGCTTGTATAACACCAATTCCTAGGCCTCAATGCCTGAAACACTGATTCAGACAACTTTCTCTCTTTTTCTTTTTTAATAAAAATCTATTCCCACCTTTGTTCAGCACAAGAACTTCCTTTTAATGAAAAAAAAATATGGATACAAAAGGTTGATGTAGTAAGCCATTCATGCTGTCAGGGTACTGAAAGCAACAAGAAAGAGAGAAAAAATTGTAAATGTTGTCTTTAGCCCTGTGGTCTTCCCACCTGGATATATAGTAGCCGTTTATGTGCTTCCATATTTTTCTAGATACAAACTAACCTTTTATTCCTGTAAATATTAAATATTTTTTTTGCCTATGACATCATGCTTCGAGCATCAAGGACAATAAAAAGTTCTTTTTCACATATGTGGGGCAACATTGGACCCCCGCTGAAACAGATGGGACAATTGACAGCTAACACCCAGGAAAAAGCCAACCTATTAAATGGGTACTTTGCATCTGTCTTTCATCAGTCCCATGGGATGCCCATGCCTGCTACAGGATAGGGAGGTCCGGGTGAGGGAGATCCCTTGACCTTTATCAATGCTGACCTCATAAAGGAACACCTTGAGAGGCTAGATACCTTCAAGTCAGCTGGCCCTGACAATCTACACGCCAGGGTACTCAAGGAGCTGGCAAGCATCATAGCCCAGTCTGTGGCACAGATCTTTGAGAACTCCTGGTGCTCTGGTGTAGTGTCCAAAGACTTAAAGAAGGCCAATGTGGTGCCTATCTTCAAGAAAGGGAGGAAGGTGGATTCGGCAAACTATAGGCCCATCAGCCTGACTTCTATCCTGGGGAAGATCTTAGAAAAGTTTATTAAAGAGACCATCCTTAATGGATTGGCCGACGCCAACATCCTGAGGGATAGCCAGTGCAAGTTTGTTGCAGGTAGGTCTTGCTTGACCAATCTCATTTCCTTTTATGACTAGGTGACCTATCACCTGGACAAGGGAGAAGAACTTGATGTCATATATCTTGACTTTGAAAAACCTTTGATCTGGTATTCCATGATCACCTCTTGGTGAAACTGGCCAATTGTGACCTTGCGTCCACCATGATCCACTGGCTGGGAAATTGGCTCCGTGATCAGACCCAAAGGGTGGTAATTGACAGAAGTCAATTGTCATGGTGCCTTGTGACCAGTGGGGTCTCCCAAGGCTCTGTACTTGGACCCATATTGTTCAACATCTTCATTAATGATGTGGACATGGGAGTCAGAAGTGGACTGGCCAAGTTCACTGCTGACACCAAACTTCGGGGCAACACATCCACACCTGAAGACAGGGGGGTGATCTAGGCTTAACTGGACAGGCTCAGCAAATGGGCAGACAAGAACCTGATGGTGTTTAACACTGAAAAATGCAAGGTTATCCACCTTGGGAGGAAACATCTGCAGTATCCTTATAGGCTCGGCAGTGCTACACTGGCTAGTACTACGGAAGAAAGAGACTTGGGGGTCATCATTGGCCACAAGATTAACATGAGCCTGCAATATGATGCTGTGGCTAGTAAAGCGACCAAAACACTGGCTTACATCCATAGATGCTTCTCAAGCAAATCCTGGGATGTCATTCTTCCCTTGTACTCGGACTTGGTGAGGCCGCAGCTGGAGTACTGCGTCCAAGTTTTGGTCCCCACAATTCAAAAAGGATGTGGAGAAGCTTGAGAGAGTCCCGAGCAGAGCCACGCACATGATCAGAGGTCAGGAAAACAGATATTACAATGGCAGGCTAAGATATATTAGGCTCTTTTGCCTGGAAAAGTGCAGGCTCAGGGGTGATCTGATGGCCACCTATAAGTTTGTCAGGGGTGACCATCAGTATCTGGAGGAACATTTGTTCACCAGAGCACCCCAAGGGATGATGAGGTCAAATGGTTATAAACTGCTGCCAGACCATTTCAGGCTGGACATAAGGAAGAATTTCTTTACTGTCTGAATCCCCATGATCTGGAATAGCCTGCCATCGGAGTTCAAGCACCTACATTGAGCACCTTCAAGAGTAAATTGGATGTTTATCTTGCTGGGATCCCGTGACCCCCAGTTGACTTCCTGTCCTTCCAGCAGGGGACTGGACTTGGTGATCTTCTGAGGTCCTTTCCAGCCCTAATGTCCACGAAAAAACTTTTAAATATGGCTACTTTAAGCTATGTGAAATGTATTATAAAAGTACATGCAGTTAAGTAAATGAAGACTGCAATGAGACAAATTCTTATATTGTTCAGAAAGATGAATTGCTGTCAGGATACTTGCTAGCAATAATATTTCAATGTTTCTCTCTTGAAATATCTGTAGAACTCAATGGCCTATTTTGTATCTCATAGTGGTGTAAATCTCAAGTAAAATCAAATACTAAACAGAGTTACAAAGATATACAACTTGTGAAAGTAAAATCAGAAATAAGACCCAATAGATAGACACACTTATGAAATATTACTTAGTTTCCTATCTCTAGCATTACTGATAATATATTTTGAAGTGTGTACAAATGGTGCCAAGAGCTTGGCATGGATGTTCATTTGTTTGGCATACCAAGATCTGAATAGACAAATATTATGTACTGGGCATAATCTGTGTGGAAAATATATTCATTAAAGCGTACAGCTTACACTAAGTTTGACATGCAATTAAACCATCTGAAAGTCAAGCTCAAAATTCAGGGAAAATCATCCTTATATTTCAAATCTGAGTTATAAAATATTTTGGTGGAGTCATGTTCATAGTCTATGAAAAACAAGTTTTTATGGGGGAGACGTCTTTTTTTTTCAAAACTTATTTATATCTGTCTGAACCATCCTAAGTTTTATTGTTCCTTTCTATTGTTTAATAGTTTACAACAACTAGTTGAAAATATATTTCCTTTCTTAGACAGACTTAATTTAGGGGACTTAAAAAAGGATATGTTTATAACTCTTTGTACTGATTTTTTTAAAGCACCAGATACAAATTTACTATAACAAATACTAAATTCATTTTGCTGAAGGAAAATTGAGACTATGTTCTTTTCATTTTGTTAGATCATTAACTGAGAGAACAATTAGAAGACATGGTAGCCTTTGTAGAATTACAGAAACCTTGGAAAGCCATCTAATGCAGCCAACTATTCATGACAGGATATTTTCTCTTTAATCTTCTTGGCAGTTCTTCACAGATGAAGATGTTAGGAAGAAGGTAACTGCCCATGCCAGTTGCAGACCCGCTGATGACTAATCAATCAGTCCAATTGTGGAAAGGCAAATCCTACTTCAATGGTTACAAATGTATGGCTGATTGCTGCTAGATGAGAGCAATGTTCCCTTTAAGGAGCAGCAGTCCATGTCTGTGCCTCCTCAATTTGTAAGTGTGCTGCCGTGGTCCAGCGTGGAACACTTACTGAAGGGGGCTAAGGGCTGGGAGCCAGATGCTGGGTTTAGGGGCCAGCGGCTAGAGCCAGATGCCAGGGGCTGGAGCTGGGGCCAGGGGCTGGGACCAGGGGCTGGAGCCAGGGACCAGGGGCTAGAGCCAGGGGCTGGTGGCTGGACACTGGGACCAGGGGCTGGAGCTGGGAGCTGGGGGCTGGGGCTGGAGCCAGAGCCTGGCATGGGCTTCCTAGCTTCAGGGAAGCTATATAAGCTTAATATAAGGATGGTTTAATTCACTCCTCTGCATCAAGGCTGGGGAGTGGAGCACCTCCCTGGAGCTGGTGGAGCCCACGCCAGCCCTCTGCCCCAGCCTCCAGCCCTGCCTTGCCTTACCTCAGCAAGGAGCCACTGCCCACCACAGTGAGTCTCTGGTGGCTCTCGGACACTGCTCACCTCCCTGGCCCTGATGCCATGGTCCTCCTTGCTCCCCAACTGATGCCGGATAGCAGAGAAGTGTCCCAGAGCTGGCGGAGCCTCACTTGGGGCAGGCAGCAGTTCCTTCCTGAGGCGAGGCAAGGCAGGGATGGAGGCTGGGGCAGGGGTCTGGCATGGGCTTTGCCGGTTCCCAGGGAAGTGCTCCACTCCCCAGCCCTGATGCAGGGAAGTGGAGCACTTCCCTGGAGGTGGCGGAGCCCGCACTAGACTCCAACCTCAGCCTCTCCTGGTGTGCGGCCTTGAAAAGGCTGTTTGCAGCCACACTTTTAGTTGTGCGCAGCTGCACACATGCATACCTTAGGGGGAACCTTGGATGAGGGTGTATCTTTCCTCCTACATCTCTTCTCCTTGATGATAGCTCTGTGCTGCCATATGGAGCCACCAGACAACATGATCTGCAGTCTGTGTTTCCCACAGTTTCTGGTGAATAACAAAGGCAGAAAAGGAACTCTAGTGTCCTTGAAGCACTTCCATGGGGCTACTCTGTCATGGCTCTCTCTCTAATACAGGAATGCCAAATGTTTAGCCAGCAGTCTGGAGCTGGAGTCATGTCATCTGGCCCACAGGCCTCCCAAGCAGGCTGGAATTCAGGGATAAGTCAAACAGGGGTAGAGACCACTGCTACAACCTGGGACACAGAACCCCACTGGGGACAGATATGATCAGAGAAAGGGCAAACAATGACTGCATTAACTCCCATGGCTACCATCGCCACTCACCTCACTCCAAACCAAACGTTCCACTCACCCCACCACGATGGTTGCATCTGGATCTGGCCCTCAAGAAGCTTTGTGGTCCAGATCTGACCAGAAGTAGTGGAAAGGATGAGTTTCACACCCTTGCTCTAAACTATCCCAAACAAATATTTATCTAAATTGCACTCAGCAATGGAGATTCCACAATCTTTCTAAGCAATGACCCTCAAAGTACTTTTCCTAATATCCAACCTAAATCTTCTTTATTGTAAAATTATACTCATTACTTCTTGTTCTTTCCCTTGTGGATACAGAGAACAGAGCTTGCCATCTCTTTATCAAACGCATTTTTGTGTTTGAAGACGTATCAAATACCTCTTCCTGTGTATGGATTAAATTATGACAGTTTTTTTAAACTTTTCTTATTTCATATTTTCTAGATATCAAAATATTTTTTATTGGTCTCCTCTGGGCTCTTTCCAGTTTGTCCACTTCTTTTTGAACTGTGGTGCCCAAAAGTGGATACAGAACTCCAGTAATAGCTCATTCTTTTGAATGGAATGGAAGGATCACTTCGTGTGATTTTCATGTGACATCCCAGCAAAGACTTTTGTGCAAGAACATCACATTGTTGATTCACATTCAGTGTGTAGTCCACTGAATGGTTTACATGACATTTTAAATTCAATAGTATGAAAGAAAAATAATAGTTTGCTCAAATGTGACCTTGTCATCTCAGAAATTGGCAAAGCAGTAGAAGAGATATCATGTAATCAGACGTAATATACATATTTCAAATATTTATAACACTTTATATTAATATTGGGTATTTCTTTAATTTTCTCTGTGAATACAATACCATTAAGAACCATGAATAAATGTATGCCCTGAATTTAAGTTTACATACTTCATTACTATTTTAATTATTGTTTAAATATCAGCATTTAAATGTGCTACTGTACAAACTGTAAATGACTCATAACATGCTTAGATGAGTGGATATTCAGAGAGGAAGTTTCACATGATAATGCACCTGCCTTTTGTGTTCTAGGTGTAGATTAATGGGCTTCATAAACAAACTGTTTGGAAGAATTTGTGACTTTTCATCAGTGGTTTGCAGGTGAAATTTCAGGCAAAAGAGCACAAATATTTTCATTTTATTTCCTATTCATAAAATGTATTTATTTACTGAAGTATTTTTCTCTTTAAGAGAAAGTCTACACAAAAACAAGAAAGAGTTTGCCTTCAAAAGAGAACACAGAAAAAGATAATATCTCATTAGGATTGTTTCTGGAGGGTTAACATGTATAGTTTATATGGACTATGCTACTACATGGCTCTAGCACAAAACTAGTGCTATAACAGAAAATACATTGATATCATCAAATGTTAATAGATAGTAAATAAACAAGGTCTGCTGATATTTTGTTAACACTTTGCATTACAAAATTCCATCCATGTTACTGGCTTCTAGAAAGATTTTGCAGGCATAAAAGATAGGCACTGTGAGGAGGATACACTGAATTCTTGGGATGACTGGATCCTGGAGAATGATGTTGGCATATTTTGGTTAAAATACAAAGGACTCAGTTCTCAAGAACGTATATCCTCCATTTTCTTGGATGTAATTGAAAGCTTAGCTACCACCATAGTTGTTGGTGGGAACCCAGGTACTTTAGCTTCTGCCTGTCTGATACAGGCATTAAATGAGATGTTAAAGATGCAAATACTCAGATTTGTATACGTAATTCATTTATGCATGTGTAAAGAGTAGATTCAAGTTTTGTGAACACTTAAAAAGGCATGTGAAGTGTCAGGCCCATAAGAATCTCTCCCATATATCAGCTATCTTTAAAGAGCTTGACAAACAGAAGAGAGCTGCAAGATGCCCAAACAGCATTTATTAAACAAAATTTCAATTAAAATATAGAAGCCCAGATATATAAATGATTTTGTCATCATATCCCGTCCTCAGTAAGTTACAAACTCTGCATTTAATTCAAATTGTACCTCTACCATGGAATTTGAGCACAGTGTTAATTCAAGTAACAAAATCATGCCAAAAGAACAATTGCTTTAGGTGATTCTGCAATAAATCCTGATCTAGATTAAGCATGTGGTAGGAATTAGGAAGAATTTACATTTTAATCTTGGATCTCACTTTAACACTTTCACTGGCCTTAAGCAAGTCACTTAACTTTTCTTTTTCTATATTTCTATGAGTAAATGATAGAAAAATCTATTGTTGTTTTGGAGGCGTATTATGAAACTTTATTAATTTTTATAAAGCAGTTTGGAAATAAGAAGTAACATGTGAAAATAGGTATTAAGTATTTGTGGTAATGAGAGCCCCCCACAGGCTCCGCAGGGGCTGGAGGAAATCCTGAGAGCCTTAGCACAGAATAAACAGACCCTCCATGCCCGGGAGAACTCACCCTCAAGTGTGCTTCTGGCACATGAACTGTTACTGCAGTCACACAAGCCAGCATTTCTCTGGCTTTTCAAACAGCTGCTCCCAGGGTCAGGGAGCACTGGGCCAGTGGCAGTGGCAGGAGACACTGCCATGGGAAGGTTTAAAAACCCCATCAGAAGCTGGCAGGGGAGACAGAGAGCCAGTGGGGAGCATGCGAGTCTCAGAGTGACTCATGCTGCTTGCAGGAGCATTGTTGCAGGCACAGAGCCTGCCTCGGGAGCAGGGAAAAATAGCATCCCTTCATTAGGCTGCAGAGGATCCATCCCCATCCCCAGATACCTATAATTGCAAAGGGGATAAAAGGCATTGCCCTCTCAGGGGGAAAGAGAGGCACACTTGATCTCTAGCACTAGTGGCTGGGCCTCCAGCTGCCTGAATATCTAGATGAAAAAGAGAAAAAAAAGAACACCTACTGGACCCAACATTGATGCCTGACCCCTTAGCAAAGGGACTCACAGGGGCACGATGGATTTACATTGGCAACACCTGAGTGGTTGGCAAGTGGATAGGGTGTAGGGGAGGCTGAGCCCCGAGGAACATCATGGTGCAACTGTAAGTGCCTATGCCACCAGGTCCCCGTCCAAGAAAAGGAACACCACTGAACACCTCCTTTCACCCATGGCAGGAGAGTTGGGGGGGAGGGACCCCGGTAAGAGAGGACAGTATGGTACCTGTCATGCTCACGAAAGCCTCTACAATATTGTTTCTAAATAGTCTCTGAATGACAGTTATTGGGTTCAGTATAAAAGTAACTGGATGTAGTTTCATGTTCTATATCAGGGGTGTCAAAAACATGGCCCATGGATCAGATCTGGCTCATGCAGCCATGTGATCTGGCTCATGGGTCACTGAACCAATCCCACATGCAACTTTGACCCCACATGATGCACTGAGTGCCATATATGCGGCACAAGAGATTGGTCTGGGGTGCATACTGCATGCAGTGTCCCACCAGACCAGATCTATGCACTGGCTCCAGGGCTGGTCCAGATTGGGCCACAGTGCAATTAGTGTGAAAAGCTGTGCTGGTGGGGAACATCCCTGTGCCAGGCTCCTGTGTTGTACAGAGTGCCTGAGGCCATTCCAAACCCATGGGCCTCATGTAGCATGTACTGATCCCGGGGAGGGGCACACATGTGCATGCTACATTTGGTCACCCATTGCTACACATGACAACATGGCACAAGGAGTCCTGGGCATGGGCTGCATAGATTCATAGATGTTAGGGTTGGAAGGGGCCTCAATAGATCATCGAGTCTGACCCCCTGCATAGGCAGGAAAGAGTGCTGGGTCTAGATGACCCCAGCTAGATGCTTATCTAACCTCCTTTTGAAGACAAGGGTAGGGGAGAGTACCACCTTCCTTGGGAGCCCATTCCAGACCTTGACCACTCTAAGTTCTTCCAAATGTCCAGTCTAAATCTCTCTCTGCTAGCTTGTGGCCATTATTTCTTGTAACCTCCGGGGTCGCCCTGGTGAATAAAACCTCACCAATTCCCTTCTGTGCTCCTGTGATGAAATTATAGGTAGCCACAAGGTCGCCTCTCAACCTTCTCTTGAAGAGGCTGAAAAGTTCCAGGTTCTCTAGTCTCTCTTCATAGGGCTTGGTCTGCAAGCCCTTAACCATACAAGTGGCCCTTCTCTGGACTCTCTCCAGGTTGTCCACATCCCTCTTGAAGTGCAATCCCAGAATTGCATGCAGTACTCCAAATGCAGTCTGACCAGCGCCCGATAGAAGGGAAGCATCACCTCTTCGAATCTATTCGTCGTGCATCTGCTGATGCACGGTAAAGTGCCATTGGCTTTTCTGATGGCTTCGTCATACTGCTGACTCATGTTCATCCTGGAGTCCACTAGGACTCTAAGATCCCTTTCCACGTCTGTGCCACCCAGCAGGTCATTTCCTTGGATGTAGGTGTGCTGGACATTTTTCCTCCCTAGGTGCAGCAATTTCCATTTTTCCTTGTTGAATTGCATTCTGTTGTTTTCTGCCCACTTGTCCAACCTGTCCAGGTCTGCTTGCAGCTGTTCCCTGCCCTCCAGCATGTCCACTTCTTTGTGTCATCTACAAACTTGGACAGAGTACATTTCACTCCCTCGTCCAAGTCGCTGATGAAGACATTAAAGAGTATAGGACCAAGGACTGAGCCCTGCGGGACCCCACTGCCCACACCCTTCCAGGTCGAAACTAACCCATCCACCACAACTCTCTGGGTGCAACCCTCTAGCCAATTCACCACCCACCGGACTGTGTAGTCATTCAAGTCACAGCCTCTTAACTTGTGCACCAGTATGAGGTGGGATACCGTATCAAAGGCCTTCCTGAAGTCTAAGTATACGACATCCACCCCTCCTCCTGTGTCCAGGCGTTTCATAACCTGGTCACAAAAGGAGACTACATTAGTCAGGCACGATCTGCCTGCTATGAACCTGTGCTGGTTTCCTCTCAGCATAATTGTCCTGCTGGGCTCTCACAAATGCGAGCCTTGATAATTTTTTCAAAGATTTTGCCAAGGATGGAGGTGAGACGGACTGGCCTATAGTTGCCTGGGTCCTCCTTCCTCCCCTTCTTGAATATGGGGACCACACTGGCCCTTTTCCAGTCCTCCGGGACTTGGCCTGTGCACCATGAGCATTTGAATATTCCCAACAGTGGCTCTGCAATGATGTCAGCCAGTACCTTGAGCACCACTGATGGAGCTCATCTGGGCCTGCCGACTTAAAAGCATCCAGTTCTTCCAAGTGACTCTGCACCATCTCAAGGTCTATGCCTGGTAGTCTGGCACCTTGCTGCTGTCTCTCTACAATCCCAGTGAGAGACTTGTTGTGCCCCTTGCTTAGAAACACTGAGGCAAAGAACTCATCGAGGAGTTCAGCCTTGTCTCTCCTGTCCATCACCAATTATTTCTGCCCATTTAGTAGGGGTCCTATTCCTCTCTGGGCCTTCCTTTATTCCCTATATATCTAAAAAACAATTTATTGTTGTCCTGTACTTGTGCATGTGACACCTTGCACCAATTTCTTGTTCTGTTTGCAGTGGTGGTTTCAGCCCATATGGTATTGGCAGAGCATGACACACGCTGGCCCTACATATCATGCCCACAGTGACCCTTGAAGCCAACATGTGCTACATGCAGTGTGTTGGCTTGATTCAGAACCATGAGCATTTCACAGGATATCAGGTCTGGTCTGGCTCACAAGCCAGCCCAGCAACCCTCTTCCAGACCAAGGAGCCAGATGGACTTGACATCCCTGTTCTGTATGATACAGAAGTTCAGATTAAATGATTTAATAGTCCTTTCTTGCCTTACAATATGAACCAATTTGGAAGGCTAGGGACAGACATTACACATTAACCAGTTTAAGTGATCAGAAACTGGTTTAAACCTGTAACAGAAGAGATGTTCAGTGCACATAAACCAGTGTCCAAATGGCTGAAACTGGTTTGAGATAAACCTGGTTGAAGGTAGTATCAGATTTAACTGATTTGGCTAAAACCAGTTTATGCAACATCTGTCCCATCCTGGTTTAAATTAAACCAGACTCCCCCAGAATTCCAGCATACTCTCTGGCAAGGCTTTGCTTCAGCCTAGCCAGGCTGGCCCTGCCCCACTGCTCCCCAGCCTGAGCAGGAACAGGCAGGGGTGGGAGTCTGTCCAGAGAGGGGTTTAATTCACCCATCTCTATCCCACTGGCAGGGACCCAAGCCAGGTCTGCTTGGGTCTAGAAATTACCTCCCATTTAGCAAAAATGGGTCCAAAATGGGAAGAACGAGAACAAAATATTAATGCACGGGTAAATGCAAAAATAGTTATTAAAAGAATGTAAAGAGGACTAAGATATTTTTAGGTTTCACTACTTGATTGATAATAACAATGCATGGACTATGATTTGGATTTCCAGAAAGCCTTTGATAAAACCTCAAATGATACTCTTCATTTTATATTAAAGCAGGGAGGATTCAGGTTAAACACAGAAACAGATAGAGAACTGATTAAAAATTAGAAAGTAAAGTGGTGAGAAGGGTCACAAGGGAGTCTGTCCTCAGATCTTTATTGCTTCTAATCTACATAAATTACTCAGACACAGAAACTAGCTGTAGGATTGCCAAATGCACTGATGACTTACAACTGAAGTAAAATAGTAAGTATAAAACACAGCAAGAAAAATTAAATGATAACTGCCCCTGCTAAATAGCTGGGTTAATATATGGCAAATGAAATTTAACAGTGTAAAAATATTATATAAAGCATTCATTAGTAAAATCTAATGATGTTATAGAACACATTTGAATTACAAGCAATTGCATGCTTAGTCAGTATAAGATCTATAACCAAAGATTTAATTAAACTATTCTGAACTCATCCAGATATGTAGAAAATCTGAACCAATGAGCAAAACATTCTGAAATACGTACTATCATCCTAAAGTAGATAAAACTAGATGACAACTCTAGACAACTTACGTTGAAATTGTACCACTTGCAATTTTAGCACCATGACATTATCACCCATTATATTTATACACCACTTTTCCTCTTGAAAGTTCTCAGAACAGTGAAAACCTCAAACTAACAAAAAAAGCTTTTTAAAAGCCCAAACTCCTGCCCTTAAAAATAACTGCCCACCCCTGCCCAGACACACATTTTCCCTGAAATGTTTTGCCAATTTTTCCTTCTCTCTTTCATTGCAGTTTCAAAATTTTCCAAATAGCTACCATATAACCATACAAAGATGGGTCATTATACTGACAAACATGATACGTAGTTATGTCCCAGTTCTGCAAACAACTGTGTGAAAGATCCTATTAGATGGGAAAGATCATAGCCTTATACATAGGAACTCCAGGATTCAAATGTTAATTCAAATGCCAAAAAGTTCAAAATACTTAGGCTGGAGAAAACAAGACCTTAGAGAGTGAAATTATACCTAAGAATTTAATATGAGAAGTTCCATGTCTCATGCCTAATTTTGCTAGAAATTAGGCAATATCATTTTATGGTAAATCGAGAATTGAATCTCACCACCTCCATGCTCTGTCTGTGTTGGATATATCTGGAAAATAATTTCCTGGAACTTGCCCCTGCTAATTTCCCCAAACTTGCCTCATTTACCTTCTTTGTTAAGCAGAGATAACACTCATATACTTGGCAGGACCCATTAATCCTCGCAGAGTAGACCAAGACCCTCAGAAGAAAGCTGTTATTCTAGGCATACAATGTTATATTTAGGATAGGAGAGGATGACTGTTGGAACTTAGTAAAAATACTTGGGAAATGCAGTAAGATGGTGATGCACAATCTTCTGGCCCTGTGGGCTGGATGAGGGCCATGGGGTTGAACCTCATGTGACAGCCTGACTCCGTGCATTGGATATGGCTTCATATCAACCAAACCCTGTACACTGGTTCAAAGCTGTGCGCTGGATCTGGCCACACTGTAACCTGGTCCTGAATGCCAGTCCAACTCTACATCCCAGCCTGACCTTAAGCTGGTGCAATCTAATGCAGGGCCATGTTACTGGCCTGCAAGTCTTTCCATTGGCAGCAGGGGAGCAGCAGTTAATACTTCCACCACTCCCCAATTGCCAAATTTCTGAACCAGTGGGGTGTCTCGCAGGCTGAATGAGATGGCTCTGTAAGCTAGGTTTGGCCCATGGATCAGAGGTAGAGCAGCACTGTAATAAGCCTTTACAGTAGATGCTGCTACCATTTGTTTCTTGACCTAAAGAAGAAAATGCTATTAAACATTTCCAAATAAGAAAAGATCCTATTTTTGGTAAAGGTAGGACGTAAACTAAAATATAACTCCAAGAAAAATGTAAAGCATAGTCAGTGCTGCAACTTAAAATGGTGTTAAGTGCTCATTCATATGATGATTTTTACATTTTAGATGTCTAAATATACTGCTGATTATAGCTCTCTGATAATCTATATTTCAGCCCTTGATTTAGACTCATAACATACCTTTTACTGTTCTTCCATGTTCCCTCCTCAAATCCTATACATTTTCTAAAGCTCATATTATAGATAGATGTATAGCTATATATAGCTATATATGATGGCTAGAAAATGGTGTTTAGAGGTTTGCTTTTGGGAACTGGCTTGTAAGTAAAATAGACATTTTATTAGAACAATAGTCCAGGGCAATGGCAAGGGTAAATTGGTTTCTAAAAAGCTTGTTTGTGACAAAGTTTCCTTCAAGGGCCACTGTTTCTGACACAGGCAAGCAGCAAGCAGGTTCATAGGCTGGGAAATTGAAGATATGTACCATGCTATTCTATAACATGAGATAAGGGACTCTGACATGTTGCCTAGCTCGCAGTGACCAGCTGCAGAGCCCTTGGGATTTCTGGTTTTTGTCGGTGGATCAAATTGGGATAAACTCATAAAAGCCCAAATTAAGATGGGTGCATGCGATGGGTTTGAGAAACAAAGGCATGTGCTGACAGGACAGAATGTGGACAGTATGACAACCACAGAGAGACCAGTTAATGATGCCTGGAGATGAAGAGTCACCAGAAGAGAGAAAGAATAGATAAAGAGGGATTTCAGAGGGGAACCTGAGGCCACCATGGACAGAGGGCACATCACCAACCCATCTCATCCATCCTACTGGGGGTTGGGAAGTGCCCTCAGCCTTCGACCTCCAGGCTTCTGACATCTGACATTCAAGAAAGAACCTCAGGGTGAAGCTTGCATACTGGCCAGACGTATCTTGACCCTGTGGCAACTCTCGGACTTGAAGCTATAGAATTGTTTGCATTGTTCTTTTCACTGTGTATCAATAACATTTCCCTTTTATCAAATGGAGAGGTGGTGGTCAGTCTGAGGGTTTGGCTCTACCCAGAACAAAGTATCTGGGTTACAAATCCAGTGCCAATAAAAGAAAGCAAGCAAGAAAGAAGAAACTGCTAGGTAACTGGGAGGGGGAGAGGAACAGAGGAAGGAAGAGGAAGAGAGGGAAGTGACCTGAAAAAAAAAGAAAATATCACATAAAATCCAGCTAATGAAAAGGATATGAAAGAGCAAGATTTATTGGTTCAAGTCACTATTTTTTATTTGTAATACAGAATTGCTTATAATTGTACATATCATATATATGATCCTTGAAGGCAGCTGAAGAGAAATAAAAGATCTGCATAAGGACAATGCAAGCAGAAGGAGCTGTAGCATCAAGTTAGAATAAAATTGTGTGCATGTGCCCATTTGCATGGTAATAGAAATGATAATTTGAAGTCCAACTACTTCAAAATATCCTTATGCACTCAACATAAGCATAGAAATTAACAGCAGTGGTTGGTTTGTGCCAGGCTAAATTGTTAGCAAGAAGGGGAAAGCATTTTTTACGTAGCAAGAAAAGTAGGAGGAAGGGAAAGAGAAGGATATTAACATTCAATTTATCTTTATTGCCACTCATCTAATTTTTCATTTTTCTATTAATGAACTGAATATAATTCTTTCAGCATCCACCATTTTAGAAATAGTAGTTCAATGTATAATGCAAGTGGATCAGCACCTTTCTACCTTTTATATCCCAATGTCACAACTATTTGTGGTTTTACAGTTATGTTATTAACCAAGGTAATTTGGAACATATTGGATTATATATTTAAAAAAGAAACCAAACATACAAAAAACCAAAAGGAAAACAAATGAAATCCCCACAACCTCTAAATGGAAGCTTTGTGTTTTGAACAGTAACACTATCCACAGACTGCTATGGCTCAGTGAGAATTCAGGGGTCTCTGTACAACTTTGTAGTCTTTCCAGAAGATAAAATATTAAAGAACATGGGAATATTACTACATTAGAATTTGGCTCTTCCACATTTCTTATTTGATCCTGGGTCTGTTCTAACATCTCCATGAGAACTGCTGGCAAAGGAGAAGCAATATTTTAAGTATTTCATAGACCACTGCTCCTTTCTAGTGTGTTTCTATTAAAGCCATTGTTAAGAATTCCTTGTTGGATACTATGTAGAAACAGTTCCAGTACAGCCAGATATCCAGAAAGCAACACCTAAGAATATAAACAAGAAACAAATATACCATGTTGAGGCATCTGTAGTGTGAACAAAGGTCTTAAGAAAGAATCATTGTAATTTGACTGCAGACAACAAAACTGGACTCTCCCTTTTAAACAGAACGTTGCCTATTTACAGCCCCCTCTTCTTTGTGTCCGAGACTTTCTGGTTGCTTTAATGGATGGTTCAGCATGGATTTATAAACTCAAAACCATGAAAACCATTTCATCTCGGTGCCATCAAACATGAATCATATTATTGTCAAATGACTGTGGTATCATGTTATCTCCTATCGGATGTATAGGAAGACAGAGGTTATACCTACATAGTAAACTTACCATCCCTGACTGCAGCGCCCTCAAGCATGCTGCACGACTCTGGGCAGACTGCCTCCAAAGCTGTAGACAGCATAGCCATGGCCCCATAGATGGGTTATCTAGTTTAAGGGATGCTAACTAGCACTGCCACTTACCAGTGCTAATTAGTCCACTTACACACTGAACAAAAACAGTTGCACTGCTTCTTGTTTAACAACTATCCCACCCTACACAACACAAAGTGCTTCAGGGCAATGCCACTAGGGACAATGAGTTTAGCTTAGTTTCTTGCAGTAATTCTTTATGGTGGTGTCTCTAAGGTGGCAACTGTTATGTTTTGAAAAGGTTTGCATTGCATACATCTCACTATTACAAGTGAGTCTCGATTTTTGCTCATAATTTCTTGGTCAACAATAGCATTGTAATAAGGTTATAGTATTGCCGCATTCCTTCCAAGTCAAACAGTTTATTTGCTTTTGGCTTCCCTTTCCCAGGGGATGTTTTTTTCTACACATTTTCTTAGATTATAGGAGATTAACTGAGTTTAGAGCAGAGGCATCAACATCAACTGGCCCCCTGGGTTGGTCCGGGTGCTTGCAGTGGGGCAAGCAGTGGTGGGGTGAATAGTGGTGATGGTATAGGGGTTAAAGCAGCTGTTATTTTTCCCTTTGACGTGTTGCCAACAGGGCTCTATATCCAGAAACTTGGCAGCAGGTTCTGCTTCTGCTCACCCTGCCCCTGAATTATTTGCTCCTGAAAAAGCCCAAGGAGATAGGTGGAAAAACTCTCTGGGCTGTATCTTTGGGACTCCTATTCTAAACACTAAACTGTGAAAATATAATTAAAAGTTCAAGGCTGGCAAGAAGACTGAATTCCTTTCTTCTTGTTTCTGTGACAAAACACGTCACTGTGTTTCCCACTGAATTAAAAAAAAAAAAAAAAACAAAACAAAAACAACCCCCCCCACCATTAGTTTAAGTGCTTTGCTGAATTGGACTGGACTGCTGGAACTGGACCTAAATGAGGAATACTACTTATTTTAATGGCACTGATAAAAAATACGCTACTAAAAACCCTGTAATAATAATCATCATTTGGAAAAAGTCACTCTGGCTGCCAGCATCAAACTATTCCTAGCAGATCACTGGAACAAAACCATTTAAGCACTGTAGTCTGAATTTACAAAAGCAAGGACATACTCTAGGATAGCAAATAAAATTGACTGAAGATTGGGTAGTCATGGAAACTGCAGATGAACTGCATTTTCCCCTAAAAGTAAGAAATCAAAACTTACACTCCTTGCTTTAAGTATTCTAGTTAAAGCAACTCTAAGCATCAAGCATAGATAGTTCACTATACAACTTCCATAAATAAAGTAATATGTGTTTTGAATCCCATGTGACCAGTATTCTTTACAAACTGCAGTGCTACTAAATGTAAAAAGGCTGGTACACCAATGACATTAGGCTGCATTAACATTTAAAATTTGTTTTGTCCACTTTAATTTCTTTAATGCTAGTCCAGCTACGTTAAAAGAAACAAATTTTGTCAACTCTACAGTTGTTTAGCTGTTTTATAATAAAAGCCATTCTGTGTGCATTAATAATACTGACAAGAACAGATGGCAATTATCACTTTTAACAATCATTTTTTTCTGTTAGTATTAATTACTTCAGCTTAATTTCTGTTGCGCTGTCCACTGGGTACATAAGAAAGGCATGAAAAATGTCTCAATATTTTCATTTGACAGACAGAGGAAGGATTTCTATGAAAACAATCTCTGCTATCATTTTGATTAACTCATTAGGAATACATCCAAATTTATCATTGTTGATAGCTGTTTCTAATGATTTTCTAATAGAACTGTGCTCTGTAAAATTAGTTGCATCCTTATTGTTAGTCATATAGTTGAAACATCATCTGCTGTATATAAGAGTAGAAGTATCCATACATTTAATGAAAACATCTGAGTCACATAAATCAAGAGGAAGCTCACTGCGGTTTCTTAAGTGGGTTGATAAAATCCCAGGCTATTTTTTTACCCTCTTTTCTTGGCTCAGTTTCACACTGTGAACAGCATCTATATTTATTAAAAAGTTTAGTCACCTGGTAGTGTAATGAAATTCACGTCCATGACTTTGGCACCAGAGCAAGAGTAAGGTATCTAAAAATGGAATCCAGAAAAACCAAAAGGTGTAGTGGGGAGCCACCTAACCTAGAACATGGTTTCCCAAGGATAGAAATATGGTTCAAGCCACAACCTTCTCAGGGGTGTAGAAGCCTTATAGATGTACCATTTGTTTGGGAGGTAGGAGATGAGTGTTCAAATTGCCTCTAAACAGAAGATAGTTGAACCTGGGTTTCCCCTGTCCTGGATGCATAGTTTATTCATGGACCATTATGGAAATACTTCTTCAGTAGTGTTTTATGTGGGTCACTGCATGATTAATGTGCTCAATGATTGCCTACTAGGTCAAATCCTCAAGCAAAACTACGTGTAGATCCACTTTGCTTGTATGAACTAAATAGCTGCTTGGGACTTTGACATCACTGGGTATGGTCAAAAACAGACATACTGGGTGTGTCTACACATCCGTTAATGCACAGTGGTTACTGTATATTTAAACTTAGTACTTGTATAACCAAGTACTAAAAAAAATGAGCAGTAACCAGAGTTACTGTGCAGTAGAAACAATAAATGCCTTTTTAGTGATGCTGCTGCTTACTAGCCTAATAATACTGTGCAGTAGCATATTAGTACTATCCAGGCTATAACATGTTACTGCGCTGTTTTATTCAGGTATTGTACAGTTAGCGTCTCATGTAGATGCACCCACAAACAACTAAGGAATATTACTGGTAGAAACTTAAGTGCTTATGGACTTCAGGTGCATACAGGATTAGGTGACAAGAGGGGGACAGTTTATGGATTTAAATTTTGGACTCAGACATTTACAGTGGTGGTGTGGTTGATGTTTTGTGGTTATTCTAACCCGACTTTGTAGGGTGCATGATTTAACAGGCTTATTTACCCTTATGTCTTATACTTTTAAAAAGTTCTCTTAATGAATGATCTCTGTCTAGTACATCCTAAAGGAATTTCTGATTCATAGATTGATAGATGCTAGGGTCGGAAGGGGCCTTAACAGATCATCAAGTCCAACCCCCTGCCTAGGCAGAAAAGAGTGCTGGGGTCAGATGACCCCAGCCAGATGCTTATCCAGTCTTCTTTTAAAGACCCCCCAGGTTAGGAGAGACCACCACCTCCCATGGAAGCCCATTACAAATTTTGGCCACCCTTACCATGGAGAAGTTTTTCCTGATATTTAGCTTAAACCTGCTTTCTGTCAGTTTGTCACCATTCTTCCTTGTTACTCCAAGAGGTGCCCTGGTGAACAGAGTATCTCCGATCCCTTGCTGTGTCCTGCTAATGAATTTGTAGGCGGCCACAAGATCACCTCTCTGCCTTCTCTTGAGGAGGCTGAAGAGGTCCAGGTCCCTCAGTCTCTCCTCATAAGGCTTGTCCTATAAGCTCCCAACCATACGAGTGGCCCTCCTCTGGACTCTCTCAAGTCTATCAACATCCTTCTTGAAGTATGGCATCCAAAACTGGACACAGCCCTCCAACTGTGGTCTGGCCAATACTGCGTAGAGGGGTAGTATCACCTCCTTGGATCTATTTGTCATGCATCTGCTGATCATTTCATCACACTGACGACTCATGTTCATCTTGGAATCCACTATGAGTTTGAGATCCCTTTCCACTGCTGTGCTGCTGAGAGTAACTTTCCAGTCAATAGGTGTGTTGGATATTTTTGTGCCCTAGGTGCAACACTTTGCACTTGTCCTTGCTGTACTGCATCCTATTGTGTACTGCCCACTTTTCTAACCTATCCAGGTCTGCCTGCAATTGTTCCCTCCAAAATGTGCACTTCACCCCACAATTTAGTATCATCCATAAACTTGGATAGAGTACACTTCACACCTATATCCAAGTCACTGATGAAGATATGGAAAAGTACAGGTCCAAGAACCAAACCCTGCGGGACCCCACTATCTACATCCTTCCAGGTTGATACCGACGCATCTACTACCACTCTCTGGGTATGACAGCTAAGCCAATGTGCCACCCACCAGACCATGTAAACAATTATGTCACAGCCTCTTAATGTATTTATGAGAATAGGATAAGGTACCATATCAAAGGTGTTGCTAAAGTCTAAGTTCTCTATTACTGCATCTAATCATTTTGTGACCCTGTCATAAAATGAAACCAGATTGGTCAGGCATGATCTACCTTCTACACATCCATCTTGGTTTCCCTGATGCATTATTTTTCCCTCTGGACTCCCACAAATATGGTCCTTCATAATCTTTTCAAAGACCTTTCCAAAGATGGAGGTGAGACTGATTGGCCTACAATTACTCAGATCCTCCTTCCTCCCTTTCTTAAAAATAGGGACCACACTGGCCCTTTTCCAGTCCTCCTGGACCTGATCTGAGCACCATGAGCACTCAAATAGCCATGCCAGTGGTTCTGCTATGACACCAGGCACTTTCTTCAGTACCCTCAGATGCAGCTCATCTAGGGCTGCTGACTTGAATGCATCCAGTCCATCCAAGTGACTCTGCATCAAGTCAGCATCAACAGTTGGTAGTCTGGTGTCCCTCTGATGCCCATCTAAGAACCCATTGGGAGACTTATCTTGATCCCTGTTCAGGAACATAGAGGTAAAAAACTCATTGAATAGCTCAGCCTTGTCCCCCATCTGTCACTAATTGCTCCTCCCTGTTCAGTAGGGAGCCTATGCTTTCCTGAACTCTCTGCATATGTAAAAAAATACTTTTTGTTGTCTTTAATTTGTTTTTCCAGCGTCATCTCTGTAGTTGCTTTGGCCTTTCTAATTCCCTCCCTGCAAGTGTTGGCCAAATAGGTATACTCTCCCTTGATAGCTTCCCCCTGCTTTCACCACCTATATGCCTTCTTTTTTGCCCTTAGGCTACCCTGGATTTCCCTGTTTAGCCAAGGAAGTTTTTTGGCTCCTTTCCCCTTTTTCCCTTGTACTGGGATAGTCTCCCTCTGTGCCTGAAGGATCACTTCCTTTAGGAATGAACACCCTTTCTGGACTCCCATCTTGCCAATACTCCTATCCTGCAGTGCGTCATTGACCCTGAATTTCACCTTCCTCAAATCAACCAGTTCTACCCTACTAGTTATCTTACCCACCCTATGCTGTATGGTGAATTTGATTGATTGATGGTCACTGTCCCCAAGGTGACCACGAATCTGTAGCTCCCCTGTCAGGTCCTCCTCCATAACCAACACCAAGTCCAGTAAGGCATTCCCCCTAGTGGGAACGTATACCTCCTGCATTAGATGAAGGTCCTGCATGCAGGTTAAGAATCTATGTGAATGGTTAGATTTGGCTGACTGCTCCTCCAAACAGATGTCAAGGAAGTTTAGGTCCCCCATGACAACCACTTCCCTAGGTTGTAGAGCCTTTGAGAGCTGCCTCAAGAATTTCAGGTCTAGCTCTTCCTCATTGTGTGGTGGTCTGTAGCAGACCCCCACCACTAAGCCCCTTTACCATGTATCCTAACCCACAATGCCTCAACTTTCTCCTCCCTCGATGCCATTTGGATAAGAGTAGATATATAATGTTCCTTAACATAGAGAGCAACTCCACCCCCTTTCCTCCTCTATTTATCTGTAATAGGGGGAAGTTATCTATAGATCAAATTTTCTGATCTATTAATTTTGTATTGCAAACAACCTGTCTGGGGTCGTGTCATCCCAGCGAGTGCTGCTGCCAGTGGTTGGGGGTCAGACTAGGTGATCTGTTCAGGTCCCTTCTGACCCAAACTACTATTAAACTATGAAAGTATGAAACCTAGACTTTGCTGATAAATAGAAATATGCTCAAGAACCCAAAAAAGCTTTACTATTCTTCAGCAAGTTTGAACATAACGTGAAACTAAGGACTATAAACACAGAGGATGTAAGTGCAATTCAGAAGGATCTTGACAGATTGGTAAGCTAGGTAAACACTAACAAGATAAAGTTCAAAGCAGACAAATGAAAGCTATTACACTTTGGGAGGAATCATCTAAAAGATAAATATAAAATGAGGGACACTTGGTTGGATGGCAGCAGTAGGAAAAAGAAAACTTGGGAGCCTTTGTATATCATAGACTCAATATGAGTTTGCTGTGTGATACAGCCAGATGGAAGGTGAACGTGGCTTTGGGATGCATCAATAGAATCATTAGGTGCAAGACATGAGTGGTGATACTACTCTCACTAGCTAGACTTCAGTTAGCACTGGTTAGGCCTCATTCAGAGTACTGTGCACAGTTCTGCACTCAACATTTTAAAAAGGACATGGAAAATTTAGAGAGGGCCCAGGGGCAGGGAACAAAGATGATAAAGGGCTTGGAAAACATGTTGAATGAAGAGAGGCTGAAGAAGCAAGGGAAGTTCAGCTTGCATAAAAGGAGACATGAGAGCAGTCTTTAAATACCCACAGGGCTGCCATAAAAAAAGAAGGAAAACACCTTTTTCTCTCTTACTGCAGAGAGGAAGACACAAACCAATGGCTTGAAGTTGCAGCAATATAAGTTTATAATGAATATCAGCAAAGCTTCTTCACTGTTAGACTAGTGAGGCAGTGGAATAGACTGCCCATGAAAGTTGAGCACTCTCCATCACTGGAAGCATTCAAGATGAGGTTGGACAGCCACTGTTCTAGGCATATGCCCGTGTTCTATTTCCCAGTCTTCTGGGCTTCCTTGAGTGCCTCCACACACCTGTTTCTGCTACATACATCAGGATATTTTTAAGCCTCTCTCAGAACCACTGGGTATTAGCTACAGCCAAGGCTGGGGACTTTGACTGGGGTGCACCAATGCTCCTGCTGGGACCAAAGACATCCCCAGCTAGAGGGTATTGCCCCTCTTCCCAGGGCCAGATCAATCACTATTTTTGTATCCAGGATATATTTTAACCCATGGTCAGATTGGTATGGAGTCAGGGGGCAGGAGAGTTGCCTTCCTCTGCAGTGTGGCCCTCTGCCCAGCATCTCTTCAGCATACACTGACAATATTTCATAGAAGCAGGACACTGGCTACCATGATTCCCCCATGTTTACCTGTGGCAGGTTAGGGTGCTAGGTCTATAATATAATGGTAGTCTTATGCAGAGTAAAGATTCTGGATTGTATAGTAAGTTTTCAATAGGGATGATCCTGCCTCAGGCAGATGACTTCTAAAGGTCCCTTCCAGCCCTATCATTCTATGATTGCTACTGTCACAACCCAAATCACTTGACACTCTTCTTTCTACTGTGACACTGTCAAGACTGATCCTGATCCTAAGCCTCTCTAGACCAAGTCAGAGAGAGAGAGAGATGACATCATTGGCCACTTTGGTTAGATCCTGAGCAAAAACTGAAATGTGAAGCTCAGAAACCTTCCGTCCTTTTCCTTTTCCCTTTTAAATCTCTCCTTTCTCACTGATTCCTTCTCTTTCCTATATCACTCTGTTTACCTTCTGTTTAAAAAGAGTCTGCTTAACTAACTACGCACAACTATTGTGAATCTATAACCAGAAAGATCATATCTTCAACTGCCTGAAAGTGGTATAAGTTGGACAAGGGCTCAGAGGGGCTTATGAGCCTTTCATTATTCAGGAGTAAGACTCCAAGTACAAGTCAGTCCCATAAAGGAAAAGGAATGAGTGATAGGGCAAAAAATAAAACCTTAATACTTTACATTTAACATTCTTATTTTTCCCTCTCTTTCCATAACTTTATCACATTTTATGAAAGGTTTAAAGATTTTAATAGTAATTGTTTGCTAGGTTTTAAGTGGGCTGAGATCTTTGTATATGTAGAACTCTGGACCTTATTTAATTGTTTAGTGCTGTAAAGTTAAAATGATGGAATTTATAGGCCCACTCATTCTTTCAGAATGAACACAAAGCCTCCAGGTTAGATTACAACAAATCATTATAACTGAAGCTGAATTTGAAGATATTGCACATGCTCCAGATGGTACAGATTGCTATCAGTTTTCTCTGTAGCCCAAGTCACTGTGAACCCATTAGGCTTCTACTCAAGTATAATTATATTCCCTGCATTGGCTCTCAGACAGCTTTCAATGCCAGTTGGAGGGTTTGGTCTTAATTTTTAGAGCAGTGAATTAATGAAACCCAAACTACATCATGTCTATGTGAACTGGAGACTAAGCATGCTTTTTTGACAAGATCCAACTAAGAACATATCTTCCTGGGGCACCCAGGCAAATCCAGAGTCTAGACATCTTTAGGAAGTTGTAAAGCCTTCTTTGAGAATGTCTTCTCATCATAAGTGACAGTCACAATTTACACACCCATTTTATACACCCCAACTGCTCCTATTCTACTCAACCCCTAGGAATTAGGCCATGCCTTTTTATGTATGAGAGCCAGCACCTAAATCAGGACAGTGTAACGAGATCTACACAGTGCTTAAGGCTGGCTAATTAGCATTGGTGAGTGACAGTGCCAATTAGTGTACCCCCTGCTAATTAGGTCAGATTTAGATACGCTTCTTATTTAGGAGGCAACCTACATGGAACAGCTTGAGGGCACCACTGCTGTGTACAGTAACTTTAATGTGTAGATACTGCCTTATTTAGAACAGTTCTGACATCATAAAGGAAGAAGTGTCAGAAAGTCCAAGGACCCCACTAGGGATTTTGCTATCAAAAAGTTGTTCTGATATGATGGTAATGGGTGGTAGCATAGGACTTCAAGATAGACAGATATACTAATGAAACAAGATGAAATTCAATAAAGACAAGTGTAAAGTGCTACACTTAGGAAGGAGAAATCAAATGAAAGAACACAAAATGGGGTATAACTGGCTGGGCACCAGCAAGAACACAGAAAAGAATCAAGGTATTACAGTAGGTTGTAAACTTAATATGAAATAACAATGTGTTTTTTTGAAAAAAAAAAAAGCATATCTGATTCTTAGATGTATTAAAATAAGTGTCATATATTAAACTGGAGAAAAGTCCAAAGGAAAGATTAAAAGAATAGAATGTCTTTAACCTAGCAAGAGAAAACTTAGGGAAGAAATTATAACAATCTTCTAAAATATAAATAACACAGATAGTGACAATAATAATAATAATAATAATAATAATAATAATAATAATAAAACAGTTCAATTTGTAGAAACCACATTTAGGCTTGACACTAGAAAAAACTCTTGGAGTTAGGGGGTGAAAACTTAAAGCAGACTACCAACAGATGGAAACTCCTTCACTGAAGGTTACCATCACATAGACCAGTGATTCTCAGCCAGGGTGTTGCAGCATGCTAGTGTACCATGTGATCCTTTTACTGGTGTCAGGGGTGCCACTCAATATTAGTACAGTTAGGTGTGCAAAATCCTACACATATCTTGAAAGATAAGCTCAGAGATCACAAATAACATAAAAAATATGCAGACTTGTTGTGGTCTTTGCAACCGAAGAATTGCTCTATTTCTGCACTCAAGCTAAGTATTTTCCAAGAGATGCCTTGAATCTAGTTTGATACCTACTTGGCTGGATACATACCTGTGCAGATGTTTTAGGTGTATTTGATCCTGACTTCTTGAAGAGGGATTGACTAGGTGATCCCTTGAGCTGCTTTCCAGTCCCATTTCTTTAGGATTGTATCATAATCAGTTACTCTGAGCAGTTGTTCTGCACACCATACTACACATTTATTATTACCCTATTACCATATTATATTAGGATATGTCAATATTTTGAAATGTTAGATCATGTATCTTTTACATGAATTCACTGCTTTACAAATGCCCCTTTAGGGAAACCACAGAAATTAGAAAGGACAAGACCAAATAGGCTACTGTGTTCACATCCTGTCAATGGAAGTTTCTTTTAAATTATTCAAGTAATGGGATTTCTACAACTTGCAACCTATTATCATTTAATTACACTTGAATGTTTCTTGATATCCACTATGTAGTTATTTGCTTAATTTAGCCTACTGATCTTTTTTTAAGACTTTTTTTTAACAGTCATATACTCTTCTTCGTTTCTCCCTTAATTAGCTGCACACAGTGACCATATTTTGATCAATTATTCAGTCAAATTATAAACTCTTGTGGCTAAATATTTTGCCAGATTTTCAAAACCAAATATGTAAATGTGTATACATCTGTCACATCCATAAAATCTAGATTTGCTTGTGCAAATGAACAAATGGCTAAATGCACCTAAGAAAAAAGTGTTTTAGAACGTAATTTTGTGTGGACAATGAGTAGACATTAATTTATTTGGACCAGGGGTGGGCAAAATGCAGCCTGTGGGTCAGATGAAGCCCACCAGGCCATTTTATCTGGCCCCTAAAAAAATCAGAAAATTAATACTTATCTGCCCCTGGCTGCCTGTCATGCAGCCTCGATGACTTGCCAAGGCTCAGTAAGTGGCCCTCCCTCAAAATAATTGCCTGCCCCTGACTTAGACATATTTTAACTATTTTCATTGCACCTACATATATTTTTTACTTTTCCATCTCTTAATTAACTTAATTTTTTCACTATAGCTTTAGTAACAGACGCTGTTACCTTAAATATCTGGACTCAGTCAACAAATGTCCAGTACCTAAGTATGCTGGCCTTAAGCATCAGTAAAACTAAAGCTATGAGCCTGATTCTGATCTTTCTGATTTCTAAAATTAATCAACACTTTGGACAGTGACAGCAAAGGTTCAAACCTAGATGTGTTAAGTGTGAGGCAAATTTAAACGTATGTGTGAAGGAAATTACAGTGGTAAAATTTACATTTCCTTCCAGTACCTTTAATACATGTTCTACCACTGAAGACACATGTTGAATATGAACTCAATCTTATATGTTAAAACCTGCATCAATAATTTATATTCTAATTAACTGTAAGAGGTCTGCGGCCCAATACTCACCTATAAAAACCCAGCATTTGTTATGCCATTCTGAGCTGGTTTGGGTTTCCAGACCAAAATAGATTATCCCCAGGGAAGATTTACATTATGGAAACTGCCCAGCAACCCCCGGGACCATTCTAGCAGATTAAAATGGTGGGGCAATAGGGATATTGCCTAAATACACTCTTTTCCTCTCATATCTGCTTTGTGGAAGTACAGAAGCTACTACAGTGCTTTGACCTACTAAGGGATTTCACTAAAGAAAAGATCCTTTACTGAGCAGTTGAGCAAAGCTCAATACTGCTTTTGTAAAGAAGCCTTAACATAGTTCAATATCTGGCTGCTTAGAACAAATTACTCTTACTTTACTGATTTCTAACTATAAGTAAGTCAATGTGACTTCTTAAGTCTTAACTTACTCATGCTTTTACCTTCTTGAAATGTAAGTTACTCTAGCAATACCTACTGATATGGTTAGTATGGGTAAAACTAGCTCAAAGGAACTCTGAGTGAGAGAGAGTCTAACTCACACATCACCTCTATATCTAACCCCGGATATAGCAAGAACCACTACATATAAAAAGGACTGCTGATAGGAAGAGCAAGACACTTTTTAAGAGCTATATAGGTACTTACTTCTTCAACGTTAGAAGTTTAGAATTTTCAATCTTTTCACAAATTAACATGCATACAAACAAACAAAATAATTCCAATAATATATATCTGTAGGCAAGATATGAGCCTCCTGGAACAAGGAAGTTATTTTATTTAAAAAGCAACGAGACAGATTTTTCTTCTTTTTTTCAAGGGGGGAAGCATTCCAAGCTGCTTCAGTTAACAAATATTCCTTTCTTGTGTTCAGCTGTTTGTTTTCATATTGGACTGGAGCAGGTGGCACTAATAGGAGAAAATAGCCCAGTGGCACTGAAGTAGATTCACTGATACAAAAACTGTTCAACTCTTTAAGCAGTCATTTCTTCAAGAATAGGGAAAACAACACATGGGCTGAACATTTTGGAGCGTCTAGTCTCTGTGAAAAACTTTGCATTCTAACACCCACGTCACATTGTACTCATTTTAATTCAAAACAATGGGAGAGAGAGACATTTGAGGGGCTGTTTGAAAAAATAAGTTGTGCAAAAAATAAACATGAATAAGAGCAATTCACTCACCATGTCTTGCTGATAACCACACTAGTTAGCTCTTGTTTAACAGGAAACAAAAGTGCCCCTTTTTCATCTCTGTCCAAGGTTCTTGTATAACAATATGGGATCCTCTAAAATCCCTATGGAAAATTCAGCTGGTGCAAATTGTCATAAAGGCATTACCATCACTGGGATGATGGTAATTGAAATCAGCTGATGGATCTGCCTTCAGCAGTGTCATATATAACCGCTTACTATGATGGCTTACAATAGTTTTTCCTAATTCTGCTTCTGTTTAATGAACGAGATTAGCTGTACCATACTGTAGAAATATTATGCAAGGAATAGGAACAAACTTGATATGAAGCATTACCATTTGTGGTAGAATTTAGGTAAAAGCATGAATCTCTATAGCTTGAGATGGAGAATACAAAGTAAAGTTCTCAAGTTCAGAAACCATAACAGATCCATGCCTCCTGTGTACTGGGCACAGCATCCATTAACTAGTGGGATACACAGCTTTTGTTAGATCTGTGGTCCCTTAAGTCTTTTATGTTGCTCACACATTTAGAGACTTAACAAATGATTCAATCTTAAAGACAACGCCCAACTTCTTTTATCTAATATTGTGTATATATTTTATAATATAAAAGTATTTCATATACATATTATAAACAACTTTGGGCATAGATGAGCTTCCTGGGCCATGACTCTTTATTTGCCTTTAATTTTTTTTTCTACTTCTCTAAATGTTATCCTTCAGTGGTGAGCTGACGTCATTTCACCACTCTCCTCTGCCCCATTTACTTGTCACTTCCCATTTCATTACCCACCTTCACCCCATTAACTTTCTGCCTTCCCCACTCCAACCAGTCTTTCACCCATTCCTACCTAGAGCAGGGATAGAAGCCTGTCCTGGCTATTTAATAAAAACTTGGCCTGGCTTATCAGCCCTGTAAGCTAAAGACAGAAATTACCCATAAACCGGTATATTTGATTAGAAACCAGTTCATAACTGTAATACAACAAAATTTCAGTGCATATAAACTGCTTTCAAAAATCACTGAAAACAGTTTAAAATAAACTTAGATGGATGTAGAGAGGAGGGGACAGCCTGAACCCAGAGGGGACTGCCTGAACAACCCCCCTCTGCACCAGATGGACCTTCGCTTCCAGAGGATTCCTCAGCAATGGACGACGACCCAGCACCACCTGAAGAGGACCCCCACAATAGACTGTATATAGACTGAGACGCTTTATCTTCAGACCACTTCTTCCACCGTTGCGGACCATTGTCACGGGTATGCGTGTTTCTATCCTCTTTCTCTCTAACAGTCGCGAAACCCCTCCCTCCCCTTCCCCCTTCCCCCTACCCCCGGGCTTAGTTGACTAACTTTGTATGGCTTGTAACCTAGTTACGTTCCCCACCTCACCCCCATCCTCCGATTGTTAGTCCCTCACCTGGGCGCTCTGTATTTCCCTATTGGCTTTGTCATTTTTTTTTCTTGGATTTACAATCCTTAACATCTACTAATATCAGTCTTAAATGATTTAAGTTAAATCAGCTTATTGAATTTCTGTTCCAGTTGCCCTCCAGCTTCAAGTTAACTCAGAGTCCACCAGCATCCCAAGATTCTTTGCACCACCCCTGCAAAGTATCCTGCTCCCTCATAGGGTGGGTGGGCTAGCCTTGGCCCAAGCTGTCTGCTCCAGCTGAGCAGGAAGACATTCTTGGTGTCCCCTGGCTTCTGGTCTGGGGCACTGCAGGCTGCATTTCTGGAATCAAAAGTGAATGTCTGTTCAATTGCTTATTGGTTCAATCTATGCAATTTGGATTAATCTGCGAAGACTGAACTGATTCAGTCCTGGGCTTTTGGACTGTCTGTACTTAGCTATATAGTGACAACTCACCACTTTAGCTCCCAGTCGGGCCCCTGCTCATCAGCCCTCTAGTGGCAAATCACATCTGTGCAGGTGGGGAACAGTAAGGGAAGGTTTTTAGCCTTAAGGTGCTACTGCTCCAAAAACTTAAGCTAGGACTAACACCAGTTAACACTGCAGTTTAAAGTACAGTATGTAACAAGGCCCTGACATTATAGCTCTTGTCCCCTCCCTCTCTCTCACTCATCCTTAAGAAAAACTGTTTCTGTTTAGTCAGTCAGAATAGCTGTTTTGGGGTCTCTGATATAATCTGGAAAACTCTGCAGCAGCTGTTTCATGCATCACATTTAAAGATTCTGAGATGTGCTTGGAAATTCCAATTTAATTGCTATGGGGAACATTTACATAATTGTTATAAGCTGATTTAAGATTTATGATAAAAGAACTGAATGCAGCAGAAAAAGTAATAGCAGTTTAATGGTGAAGCATTGGTGAAAAAAGATATGGTTTATTTGGAAGAAAACAGAGATGGGGTGTTGAACGGAATGCTGAACCAAGCAAGATGATTGGAACAGGAGGAGGAAAGCAAGGAAAAGATTTGGCATATTCAATATTTGTCTAGGAACCCAAGATACTAGTCTTACTAACAGTGGCACTCTTGACAAAGATGGAACTTACCACACCCCTTCTTACCTTTCCTTTCTCCATCTACTTCATCCATTATTGAGGATGACCTCTGCTAAGACTGTTGCTAAAACCTTTCAAAATGAGCCAAGAGGTCACTGAGTGCTGACTCCACTGTGAACAGGGACTAACTCCTCAAATTGAAGCAAAGTTTTTGTGATACCTGCAAGTCAGTGTCTTATTCCAACATCTTCCAGTACTTTATCTACCACAGCTTATTGTTTCTTTAGGGATCTGGTTGCTAAGAGTGGGTTTTGCTCTTTGGGATGAGGTGCATCTACTGGGCTTCACTAAGCTCACAGTCCAAGCAGCACTGGTCTACTTGCAATCTTTTATCTGGACTCCCTAGTCTTTCTTCAAGCTTACTTATTTAGTCCCAGCTGGAAACCTCCCAACTCTGGCCTTTTTATTAGCCCTACTAATAGTCTGAAGCCCCTTTTGATTCCTCCTTAAAGGAGAAGCCTTCTCTAGTAAGACCACCTCTCACCATTAAAGGACTTCTATCACTTTCCCTCCTGTCTCCCTCTCTAATATCCCTGCGAAGCCTTAAAACTTCCCAGCCTTAATCATCCTTTGTGAAGGGCCCTTTCCACTTCATAATGGATGTGAAAGGGACCACATTATATCTACTCATGAATAACTTAACCAAATCTCTCTGTGACAAGTCTAGGCTCCAGCACAGAAGAAAAGTCAAACATTTTTTTTTCACACTTGGGTGTCCAGTTGGAAAAACTGCCTGTTGGTCTGATACCATTTCTAAAATATATGCAGTAACCATATTTCTTCCCATTTAACTCCTTTCTACTGTATGACCTCAATAACAGCAAAGTTTCAGCTTCCAGCTCTCAATTCTTAAAAAAGTGATATTTATTGTTTTTTAAACATCATACTGTTTGAAGTAAAAGTAGATAGTGGCTAGTTTGGTCATGTTTTGAGTACTTTGTTCTTGAAAGAGCTTTCACAGCATGATTGATGTGTATTGCTAATTGCTGGTGCACATATGCAGGCTGTTTTTCATCCAGACAGTTATGACAGAAGAGGTGCTACTTCCATAATCAGGTTTGGCATGAGGGTTTCTATAAAGGTAGATGATGTGAACAATTATGGACTCGACATTTCATCCATAATTGATTACAAGGGTAATGTATTATTCCAAGAATCGTGTTTCTGGTTAGTCTCTTTGCTGTTAAACTGCTATTTTTCTACTCTGTGCAGCTATTCTATTCATAAGGGATTAAATCAGCTTATGAAACTTATGTAAACTTTCCTAAAAGCAATTAAATTGGAAAATATCTTTGAATACTCTAGAGTATACATATTCCTTTATATCATTAAATATCATAAAAGTACATAACAATAGGCAATATTGCACCTGAGGCTGTCTAGCATTAAGCAGATGATCCAGTTACAGCTTCTACCATAAAAACCCTGATTGCCTCCTGATAATACTAATACATTCACATTTTCACGGTGTTGATCAGGTTGAATTAGTGCAGTCAGAGTATGAGCGATGAAGAACATACATAAAGGAGTATGTCTGACAAGATACATCAGTCACCCTACTGCATTTAAATGAAGTGGTAGAGTTAGCATGGGGGCCAGTTTTTCAAGAGGGCTTTTACCCATCTTCCAGCTTTACAGATAAAAATACTTGAATGTGCATTCTGCAGGAAGTCCCACCTTGTTTATTTCATTGTGGAAGAAATTGTGATGGCTCCCTCAGAATCAACCGATCTCTAGCCATCTGTGCGCCAAGCACTTGCTTCCAAAATGGCCTTGATACATCTTGACTGGGTAGGAACATCACTTGGGAAATTGTGAAGCCCATGAGCATGGAACAGAATAAAACCTCTTTATGATCACCTTTTTAATTTCCTCTTCAGTCTTGCAGGGTCACCTTTGGACCAGCATACTGAAAGGGTAGAGATATAGCAGCCAAAAAGGCAAAGAAAGATGTGGCTGTTTACTAAAATATGCATGGGAAAGAGTAAAAGGTGACAGGAAAATAGAATGTAATAAGGGGACTTTGTTAACTTGTGCTTTGGAGCCCAGTCATGTTTTTCATACTTTTACAGAAATGTCAAAATAAATCTGGCATTTAATGTGGCACGCAGAACTTAACATTAACATAAATGTAAAAAAAAATAATTTACTCTGCAAGTTACACATATTGAAGCTTTGATGTGGAATTCATCACATATCCAACATGTAAAACTAAACAGTTGCATAATCTGAAAAGTTGGATATAGTCTTCAGCCTGATAAATCTACCTTCCTTTCAAAAAAGTAGATACTGTTGTTTTCATTACTATAGAAATATAATGTTTTTAACTGGCACACCAGGTGGAAAGTTAAGATTCCACACTGCTATAATACACCTTCCTACATAATATGTAACTCCTTTTTCATGAAATATGTAAAAGCTATGTCTATATGTTAGCAGACAATGATGACCTGACATATTCCTGAATGACAGAAATATTATTAGCACCGTGAATGTAAAATTAGCATAAAGTTAAGCCTTGAACTTAGCTCCTAACTAGTGTAGTTGAGTGAAAGGAGCTTTAATAAATCTAACCTATTTTAAATTGCACACCTGTGAAAGGCTGTTTAAATAAGAGATGTAATAAAAATATGAAAAAGGTCCAACAGGTATACAGAAATAACCTAAAAAGTCTGCATTCTTGCCTTTTGAAAGAGATGGAAAAGGAAAAAAAAAGTATTTGAAAACTTTTCACAGGACCTTGTAATGCCTTTAAAAAAAATAAACGGCATTTTATCTGAGATTTATTTTAGCTGAGATCATTATACATAAAGGAAAAAACAAATATGGTACCTCTAAGCTGGGGGTGGCCAACCTAGGGTGCAGGTGCCACAAATATCATGGGTTGCCTTTGTGCATGGCACTTAGCAGACTGGTGAAGGGATGAGCAGCACAGTGACTGATAGGGAAGTGAGCAGAAAAAAAAAAGCAGCAGTAGATCAGGCAAAGGACACAGAACAAGGAATAGAAAGCAGAGCAGCTGATCAGGTAGAAGAAGGGGATCAGAATGACATTTGGGGAGGGTGTAGGGCTAATTTATGGCACACCTATAAAAAAGGGTGGCCATCCACTCTCCAGTGTTCAGTATGATTCCTTTTGGTCCTCACCCATGTCCCTGGTGTTGAAAAAGTTTTGATGTTTCTGAAACCAGGTTTACTGATTAGTTGTTTGCAAATTCTGTGAATCACATTCATATATAAGGCAGCTCCAAATTCCCGTTTCCTTGGTTACATTATACGAAGTCTCCCCTTTTGAAAGTCTAAAAACTATGGATGAAATTTCAGTTTTACTGAGGTCAATGGAAATTTTACACCATTTTCCTGCAAGGATCTATTTTTAAAATAACCATCTTGTTTGCCTAATATACAGATAACAAAAAAGCATACGTTCAAACCTGTTTGGTCAAAGCCACTATGAAGGCGTTGCTGAGAAGAACCAAACAATCCTTCTGCATCCTGTTCACATAGGGTGCATCTACACATCACCCTATGTCACCATAGCAATGCTCTGTGTTGTCATATGATACACTACAGAGACGTAGCAATCACATAAGTCTACATGTGACTGGCAACTACTTAGCCAGAGTGGCATGCTCCCCCATTTTAGCATGCCACTACAGCAAAGTAGCAGCTAAAACTAATGTTTTAGCTATAGTATGGGTGGTCACTGCACCCATACTATAGCTAAAAGGAAGTAATAAAGCATGGTACAGTAACAACATCACCATAGGGTGACGTTTAGATATACCCATAAGGATTTATTCTGGTATGAGTTTAATCTTTTTGAGCATAGAAAATAACCATAAATTTCAAATTACTTTCTTACTGCAGACAAAATTGGAACCAAAACAGAATGTCAAAAGATCAATGACTAAACTATGTATTACCATAATATCTAAAAACAACTTTCATGCAGTTTATTATAGAACTTGACTTTCAGGATACTTTCAGTATCAGTACCAAATTCTTGCAAGTTATACATGGCAAAAGGAATAGAGCTTTCAGCGTTTATGCTAAATACAAAGAAAAATGGCAGAAATAGCATAATAAAATACAGGAATTTTTTTTTCCTTTGACATAGAAGACGTATGAAAATATATAGATTCTCAAATAGGCATTTTCATATTCTTAGGTTTAAATAATGAAGAGCTGAGTTAAAATCTCAGAGGATTTACTAAAATGCTGCACTGGTCAATATAATAAAATTATAAATAAGACAGTTTAGTTACAAAAAAAGAAAGAAGTTTTCTTACAGAAAAAGAAAGAAAGAAAAAGAACCCTTAAGTATCCTGTTCTTGTGAGACTGAGGAAAAGGTTTTCTTTTTTGGAGACAGGGGGAGGGTAGACTGAGCTACATGAATCAAACACTTAATGACTTAACCTGCAAATTTTCTGATTATTGTGTTTAATTTTAAACACAGGAATAATCCCATCAGTGTGTCTCATCCTTTTCATAAGTACATGCAAAAGTGTTTAATTCATATAAGTATTGTATACATTTTAAATTTAGAAGTGATAGGATAGTGTTATGTTTTTGGTTGATCTTAGCAAACTGATTTCATTCTAAGTGTATTGTTGTTCACTACACTCTTGTTAAACCAGAGACAAAACCTCTGAAACATTAAAATATTTAAACACACAAGGCTGTATCCTGTAATCACATCCAGCTCTTTGAATCACAAAGAAGATGCAAAGGGACTGAAATCTATCTTCTGCCTACAAAAATTTCCCCTGCTGGGGTGGAATATCCTTCTGGTCCATGTGTGTCTATTCACAGGGTTACTGTATGTCCTAGGCAAAACTGGAACAGTCCTGGCTTCCATAGTCTGGTCCTGGCCAGTTAGTTGAAAGTCCCAGAGTGGAGTCTGGTAGGGATGTGGAGTGACATGGTGCACCAGGCAAGCAGTTGCGCAGGCACCACTGCTGCTATGAAGGAGCAAGGTGGGTGGGATGTATGGTCACCCTACCTGTCTTCTTGCAACAACCTCAGCCTAGAGTGCATGTTGGGAGAGAGAAATGGGTCTTCCATTGCTCAACTAAGTAATACCTAAGATCCACAACAACAACTACATTCCACTAATGTTGAGTCCATAAAGTTCATAAAGCCTCTTGCATAGGAGTTAGGAAAAAGTTTCGATTCCCTGAAAACAGGCTTTCATCGTCATATAACACAGCTGGATGAGGGCTTTACCCCAGAAATAATTTGGATACCCCAATCTCTTTCCTGCACAAAAAACTTAGGGACAAAACTTAGAGACAGGAAAGAATCAGTCCCATCACCTTCACTACACATCAAGTAAAGCAAATGAATAAATAAAAGACAAAGAAATCACAATACTGTATAATGACAGAATAAAAATTTTGTAAATATAGTGGCTGCATCATAGCTTCAGTATGTAATTAATCCAAAAAGCTGCAATAAGGAACAGAAAATTAGCATGTCCTCTTGCCATTCTATTCGTGGCTTTTGTAAAACAGCAACACATCATGCACTTCTTGCACAAAAACATGAAGGGAGACTGTAAGATAGCACAGAAGGGCTTATGGTATGTGCTTGTGGATGTGCCCATACTGTTTATTTGTCTTAAGCTAGCTACCCATTTTCCTAGCACAAGCATCCTGCTTTAAGTCTCCCTAGACAAAGGCGAAAATACTTTTTTCCCCCACTATTTGTTTGTATGTTGGGGGGAAGGGGGAGGAAGACAAAAAACAGAACAAAACAAAAAACAAGAAACAAAACAAGCACTACAACTTACAGGCTGTTTTAGTTTCATGAAGTTACATGGAAACATTTATGAACTTAAGATTCCTGTATAGCAACCACCTGTTAGAAATGAATTTGAATGGTCCTCATAATGTCTCTAATTAAAATAAAAACACTAATATGTTCATTTCAAGTAAAGAAAAAAGTGAAGCTAAAAGAACATTATTTCAGGTGTATCCCTGAGATAACAATTATTTTCACTTCAGACATGTTTTTCCTTCTACTCAACAAATTGTGCTTCTTTATTATGCATTTCCCTCTATTGTAACCAAAACCTTCCATTGCAATGAACAGGAACATATGTGTAATATAGATATTAGGAAAAACTGCTAGAGAAAAAGAAAACAGTAATTTTCAAAATGTTTAGAAAAAAATGAGTGTTGGTGTTTGTGATATACTGCACTAACCCTGAAATAGTTGGTTTCCAACACAAGCAAGCTCTTGTTGTTAATTTAGTCTGACATTAGCTATTTCAAAGGCAGTTTTGCCTCTTCCCAGTAGATATCCCAAATATTAATGTAGAATACATCAGATTAAAACTATCAAGTACTGTAGGTGGAAGAAAATTTGTACACAGCTGCCTGATAAGGTCAGAATTATATGGCTCCTCTTATTTATGACTATCAGCCTATAGCCTCCAGGCACTTCCTAATGAAACTTCTTGCTACTGGTAACAATTTTCAAGCTGTCAAAATGTGCAAGTGAACCAGAAATAAAATATAAATGTAGTTAATGTACAGGGTGAATCTAGCACAAAAAGAAATGCTGCTGTAGAAAAGCTAGCAAACATTCATTATACTATGAAACTTGGAATAACTCTTCTGCATCCCATTCACACATGAAACTCCTTTTAGTTTCTAAAATGGATAAGCATTCTTTGTTGAAAATTGCTAAATCCATGAGAATGGAAATATTAATTTTGATAGGTCATAACTAAAGTTTGGTGTCTGTGCAGCCCCCTTTTTGCTCATTAATAGTCCATGGAATATATGATATTCATAAATATGTCTGTTATTTAAAATTAGTTGATGAATTACAAAAATCTATTTTGTCTTGCATCCTCTTGCAGATCATTGGCTACAGCTGTTGATTTGAGTATTTGCTATTTATAATTCCCTGCATGTGTAATCAGATACTTACATTTTTTTATTCACTAACTAGCTGACTGAAACCCACAAAGGTCCAGATTGAACAAACATTTAAGTACATGGTTAACGTTAAATCAATTAAACTTCAAGCCAAATCTCCTTCAAAAAATAACATCTTAAACAGTTAAGTTAGGTAAGTCTCAAACTGAGCAGTTTTCAGTACAAATAAAGAGAAACAGAATAATTAACTCTCCATGTGTTAATTAATTAACTAACTCTTTCAAAAACCCAAAGCTAAATAGGTTCCAACTAAAAACAGAGTTGAAATATATTGGTAAAATATATCATATATGGTATATTTCCTTTTTCCTGGGTGCTCATGCCTTTCTCTGCAACATTACTATGAGATCAGAATACCTAAATGTTATAGACAAGTCTGATCCACGATAGTAGTTCCTATGCTTTATGTTCTGATGCAATAGGAATACCAAATAACCTGTGTAGCATGCACTGCTCTACCAGTGCTTAATATATTTGACCAAATAGGAAATATTTTCTGATAAACTCAATTAAATATTTTAATATGCTTACATGTCTGTACCTATGTCAGTTCTCATGCTTGTTGCTTGCAACTATTTATATTTTTGAAACTTCAAACATTTCTTTAAAAATTTTTCTTGGAAAGCAACTATTCTTCTACTGATAAAATGTAAAGTGTTTAAAAATTTTCAAACTATGAGTGAAAGACGAGCAGCTTTCAGATCAAGTATACAGTTGTACCCAACTGGTAGTCATATACTGTTTTATATAAACAACTATTACTAATCACCACTTATATATAATAACATGGAGAAAACAATTGGCTAATGTAAATCAGTGTAGCTCCACTGACACTTATGAAATCATGCTGATTTATACTAGCTGATGGTAAAGAGGATCACAAAAAAGTTCAGCTTTCCTATTAGATGCATATCCAAAGTCTGATTATTCCCTCAGATCTAAGCTTTCTAGTCACTTACCAACCTGAAAAAAATCTGCCTTTGTGTTAACTGGCAGAGCAGATTTTCCAGATTTTGCAGCATCTGTGAACACGACCGTATCAAGGCTTCTACATAAATGTATACAGGCCTTTATAAAGATACTGTCTTTTTTTTAAAGATTATTATATGGTATCACATTGCTTATCTCAGTATAAAAATTAATTGAGATCCAAAAAAAGTTAAATCCCACATGTGCACCATTCTGGTTAGAAACTGTCAGAAGCAAGATAAATGTGAGCTTTGGCAGAGAAATATAAATGATAACTGATACATTCACCTTGAATGATGTATAGCTTGAACAGCAGAATCAGAAAATGTGGATCAAATGTCCAAAGAGAAATTAATAATAAAATCATCAAGTACAGCAATTATTTGAGTTTGTGAGCCAACTTTGCAAATGGTTCGCATACAATCTATGGACCTCTCGGGTTATGCACAAAGAAAAAAAAACATTTTCTGTGGAGGAATAAGAATCTTCGAATAGAAAAGGTATACATCTGGCTTTAGAAGGAATACCAAGGCTTCATTCTGAGCACAACTATATCATATAACAAATTGGTTTTGGGGGGAAAAAAGCCAGGGTTCTCCAGAGACTTCTTAATGTGTTCCCTATATCATAATACATCAGTGAATTCTCCTCTGAGAGCTGAATGCTACTTAGGCAGGTAAGAATTATAAAGTGAAATGACAGATTTCTTTCTGTCTGAAAAGTATGTTATTTCTAGCCAGTTTATAAAGAGGTGAGGTCAGCAATTGAAAAGAGAAAGTGGTCAGCTAGTCCTCAAAAGGGAGAAAGAGAACAGTTCTTAAGACCCTAGTTACGCCTTACACAGTGAGCTGCACAAATGTTGATGGTTCACGTTTGGTGCAGTCACACGTCAGGCCAACAGCGACCTGGAGGACTGAAAGGTAAGAATCCCACCCCACTTCCCATTCCATGCTTCCCCCCTGTCCCTTGAGTCTCCCCTAGTTCCCCCACCCCCATCTTCCAAGCCCCTGCCTGCTACTATTTCCAGGTTAACAGGGTTAACCTGCTTGCCTGGCCACCACTGCCAGGCTGCAGCTCTTCTCAGGGCTGAACCTGCACAAAGAGCAGAAATGGCTGGGCCATGCAGGCAGATTAACCCTTCCCTGCCTGCTCCCCCAGGACAGACCGTGTGAGCAGCAACATAAAGGCAAGGGTGGGGGTTGTTTGTATATATCCCCTAAGCAGGGATTTGGGCTGATGAAAAGGACAAGAGAGTGCAGTGGGTCTGATCTGGGCTAGCAAGGAAGTGGGGGGAAAGAATTTTACACTAAGGCATAGTCTAGAATGGTTACACCTTAATATAATGTAAACTGGGTAGCATGGATCAGGAATAATCCTTCCCTGGCGTGGCAAACCTTTGAGCAGCATCATGAGTGTTTAAAACCAGATTCAGATGTTAATGTATGGACAATCTGGGTATTAGGAGCTCCAGGAGTCACCTAAAATGACCGCATGAAAAGGCCTTAAGTCTAACACTGAGTGGAGAATGTTGCTCAAGACCTACAATGGAAAAAAAAAAAAAAGTTTGGAGACATCCCAGAGCATGTTTAAGAGAAAACTCTTCCCAAGTAAGTGGGTAGGTGAATATAGACTATAGGGCCAAAGAAAGGAAATTTCTGAATATTAGGCCCACTAATGTTGGGAACTAATCAACAACACTGTTTGGTAGCTTCTGCTGCAGTTATGAGTTTCCTAATTCTCAGAGGAATGCTGGAATTCACAGCTGAGTAATGAAATGCATTTGGGAGCCAAGACAAAAAATTCCCCAAAGAAATCCTGTGATGAAGGACAATAGGGCTGTGCAAAATTTTGATGAATGTTTAATTTTGAAGTTGTTTCAATGTGTTTCAAGCTTGAAACAGCAAAATAGAAATGAAAAAAAAAACAGCTTTGAAACAGCTTCAAAATGAAATGAGAGCACTTGAAATATTTTGAAAGTTTTGAAATGTTCCAAGTTTTGAAGCAACCTAGTGGCAAGAGGCAGGGCAGGAGCAAAGACTGTGTTCTGAGTGGTTCTGCTAGCCCTATGGAGCTCAGTCCAGCAGCAAGAGGTGGCAGAGAGCCAGTGGTGAAGCCCTTCAGAGCACAGCCCTGGCTCTGAGTGCAGCCCTGGCCAGTGGCTCTCCCTGGTCTCCCACCACCAGGCTCATGTCCATGGGGCTGCGGAGCCTCCAGTCACTGGGCTCTGCTTGCCAGGGCTGAACTCCAAACAGTTCTGCCCCATGGAGCTCAGTCTGGTGGCAGGGAAGCCAGTGGTGAAGCCGCTCAGAGTGCAGCCCTGGCCAGTGGTTCTTCCCCACCTTCAGCTACCAGGATCAGCTCTGTGGGGCTGGTGGAGCCATTTGGAGTGCAGCCTGGTGGCAGGAGGTGAGGGAGAGTCATGGCTGAGCTCAGTCCACTGGCAGGAGGCAGGAGAGAGCCAGGGATGAGCTCTGAGTGGCTCTGCCAGCCCCATGGAGCTCAGCCTGCTGGCAGGAGGTGGCAGGAGAGCCAGAAACAGAGCTAATTGTAGTGCAGCTCTGGCCAGTGGCTCCCCCCCACCCGCCACCCACCTCCTGCTGTCAGACTCAGCTCCGTTGGGCTGCAGACCCCCCTACCACTGGGCTGTGCTTACCAGTGCTGTGATCTGAGTGGCTTCATGTGGGATGACACGATGCTGTTCCTGCTGCTTGGAGCCAGTGGCAGCACCAGTCTTCCTAGTGCTGGGTGCAGGCTGCACCCAGAGCCAGTCCAGGTGGCAGCAACAGCTTCCTGTCATCCCAAGTGCAGATCCAGGGGCCTGCATCCCCAAGAGGAGTTTGGCAGCACCCCACAGCCCTCCCAGGGGTGCAGGCCCCCAGGTCTCCACACAGGATGACAGAAGACTGCCACTGCTGGCAAATCACACTAGTTTTGCTTTTAGCAGTTTGAGGTGCAGTTTCCCAGAAACCCCTGCACCTATCTCTCTGAAACTCCTTGACAGGTTTCATGCCCTTATAGGGGCTACCATCCCTGCAATTTGCATTCAGATCAGGCATGAAATGACAAAGTTACAGGCATTTTCATGATTCCCCATTATAGCCTGTGGGCAAAATGTCGAAACGAGTTGAAATAGCAAAACAGTTATGACAAAACGAAATGGAAAAGTACTTTGAAACTAAATGAAACAATGAAATGAAGCACTGTCCCTTCAAAATGGTGAAACAGATGTCAAAATGAAATGGTTCTGTTTTGCAAAGTGCTAAAGGACAGTAAACGGGATAAATTCTAGTCTTCAATTCTGATGTGGAACACTTTTGATTGGCTCTGTGTGAGCATGTTGATATAATTACTCGATTTAAATAGTTTTACCCCAGGGGGGAAATGGCAGCCTGGGTCAGGAAGCAGGACCCAGCTTCCCGATTTGTCCCCTGTGACCTTGTTTAATTTTCATTGGGTGAATATTTTTGCCACAGTGGGTGTGTTTACACATGCATTAGATCTGGGAGCAGTTTACTCTGATGTAAGCTACTCGCAAATAAAAGTTCTTGGGCAGGCATCTACACATGTAGGGAAGCGAGAGTAGTTTGCTGGACCTGGGGTTTATAGTAGACCATAAACTGAATAGGAGGCAGCAACCTACTTTTGTTGCAACAAAGGCCAACAGTATACTGGGTGGTATTTATGGAAGTATCACTTGGGAAAGGAAGTGATCTTCTTCTCTATCGAGCACTGATGAGACCTCACCTGGGTCTAGAGTTGTGTCTAGTTGTGGGTACAACACTTAAAAAAAGGATGTAAGAAAAAGAATTGGAAAACACTTAAAAAAAGAATTGGAATGTGCCCAGAACAGGGTTACAAGAATGATAGGGGCCTGGGAAGCAAGACTTACGAGGAAAGACTGAAATGACTATGGTTATTTAATCTAAACTTCAGATGACAGGGAGGATTTGATAATAGTCTTCAAATACCTGAAGGATGATTACAGAGAAGGTGGGGATAGGCTTTACTTCATGACTGTAGGAGACAGGACTAGGAGCAATGGCCTCAAGCTGAAGAAAAAATGTAGTTTAGAGATTAGGAAGACCTTTCTGGCTATAAGGGTGGTTAAACATTGGAAGAGGTTACCTAGAGAAATTGTGACATCCCCATACTTGGAAATTTTCCAACGCAGGTTGCACAGACACTTGGCTGGGATGGTTTAGGCAGGGACGGTCCTACCTTGAGCAGGAAACTGAACTAAATCACCTTGTGAATTTCCTTCCAGCCCTACTTTCCTGTGATCCTACACCACGTAAACATACTTTGAGTTATTTAGCTATAGTGAGATACACCTATACCAGACACCAATTAGGTGTCTACCTTACTGTTTACTGTTTGGGAACTGGATGGTGAATGAGGCCTTCTTCTGAAAGGTGTCCAGTAGTGATACTTGTTCACAGGGACTCCAGTTCCCTAATAAACTGGAATTGGAAAGGTCCTTCAGGAATCTGGAAATAGTGGTTCAGGCCTCTTTACAGCTCAAATGCTAAAGAGAAAATCCAGCTCCTCCAACATAGCCTGAACCAATTACAGAAAAACAGTGACACACACTGTTGAGTTAATTGCCTGGAAGTTAAAGAAATTAAACAAGGCTACATGTGTTATTTCTCCCTTGTTCCTAGATCAGAAAAAAAGATTCCTTTGCTCCTCAGCAAAACCAGTCCAATAAATAGCACAGCATATTGAACCAAGATCGCTCCTGCACAGTGGCAATAACAATATGATTGTTCCTGCACAATGGCAATAACAATATTTTACATTTTTTTTTTTTTAACAGACCATTTACATGCAAACACGTACACATACAAAAACCTTTTCAAACATGTGAGGGACTGCATTTACACTAACAACTTCATTATGACTTTTGAATGCTACACTGACACTACAAAAAGCAATTTTCTCCTCCTTCCATATTGGAATAGCTATAGTTATAAATACTTAAAATTACTGTAATATAAAACAGAGAACAAACTACAAGAGATATTTGGCTTGGTAACAATTGAAAAGGCTTATGTAGGATATTAAATATACTCAGGGCACTGTAGTAATTCCATTCATGGAAAAGATCTTGTTTATGATATATTTCCATATCATTCTCTTTTCTTAAAGGGAAAGTATGAAAATTGTGTAGAGGACCTGTAGTAAATGGAGAAAAAATAACTAAACTGCATTTAAATAAATCTACTGGAGTTCCTGCCACTGGAGGTGCTTCCATAGTCCTGAGACCTGAGACCAAAGTGTGCTTTCCACCAGGTGGTAGGGAGAACGTTCTGTTTCTGCTTAGGAATCAACTGTGGTAGAGGTGTGGGGAGCACACTTTCACAATTCCTTTATCCATCTTGGGATCTACTTAAGCAAAAAAGGCAGATAGTGCTTATGATAGTTGTGTGCAAGGGTTGTTTCTAGAGTTTCTAATAACAGGTTATTCCAGTGGTTTTCAAATGCTGTTCTGCAGAACCCTGGGGTCATCAGAGGTTCCACAAAGAGACAAGATAGAGGAGCAGGCCAGGAGGTAGTGCACTGCCAGTGGTAAGCTAGGTTGCCTATGTCAGTCCTTAGGATAGGGTTAGGGGCTCCACAGCAGAGGAACTAGTATAAAAATATTCTGTGACTTTAGGAAGTTTCAAGACCACTGGGTCAGACAAACATTTCTGTAGGTAGATATAGACAGGGATGATCTTACCTTGAAGTGGTGTTGAACCTCTATTAGATGGCCTCCTAGACTGTGTCCAAACAAGTGTGTCTGTGAAGAATATGAACCTGCACACATTCTACACATTCACATGTTCTCCACGCTGCAAGAGAGCAGCACAAGGCGGGGGTTTTTTGAACCCTAGATATCCAGGGGTCAAAAAAACCCACAGAAAGAAAAAGCAGAGATATGCAAGCATGAGCAGCGTACACTGCTCAAAACTGGAGCCAGACTGGCTGGAGCCACGCTGGCTGCTGGCCAGGTTTCAGGTGGCAGGATTGCCACTGCTGCAGCCCCAGGAGGCCCTCAGGACCCCAGGTAAGACTGCTGGGGCCATCCCAGTGCTGGCCCCAGCTTCTCCTACCCTACCCAGAGTAACTTGCCATGCACCAGAGGTTGCATGCACAGGCATTCCCTGGAGACAAATAGCAGTGGCTCACAGTATCTCACTGCTAGCTGTCCTCAGGGAACCAAATGTCCACTCTCATGTGAATATGGCCCTGAGGTCCTTTCCAGCCTTGCTTTTTCTATGGTTCTGAGATTCACAATACTAGTTCTCTGTCTAGAACATATACTCATTGCTCTTTGTGCTGAATACAGTGGAGGCAAGACATTCAATATCAGTGGGATGAGTTGTACGGTCAGCAGGAAATAAAAGAGACTCAAGAAAAGAATGAGAGAACCTGTTATGAGAGATGATGCCCACTCCCCTTTTGGCATGTCCTCTTTATTTCCATTGAACTGCAACAGAGAGGTAAAGGGGCTTATATAACCATTCTATAAATATTTAAGCATTTCAAAAGTTTCTTGCTTCTGTTTATCATCCTTTCCTCCACGCACCGACTTACAGGAAAATAGCTGTGGATTGCATCATAGCGCGTATCTGAACAATCACCTTTCTTTTGGGAAGGAAGATTTTCTGCCAGGTTAAACGTATATGACGTAAGGTAGGTATAATTGGTGTAGTTTTATTTTTTCATCTTTCTCATAGCATCCTGGAGGCAAAGTTGAATGAAAAACAATAGTATTTAAAATATATAAGTAACCTGGTAAGGCTTAATTTACAGGTGCATTCAATGCAGGTAAGAGCTAGAAGGATTGGCTCCTAGAGATTAACAGGGTTTCAAATTTTGCTTGGACCTGTACTAGGAGACCAACAGTCTCTGAAAACCAAGGTTACTCCTCTCCCTTCATGATCTTTACTGCGTATCTGTTCTCTAGGTGCAAAGAGAGAAATTTTACAACTAGAAACCATGGGAGAGGCTGAGAATGATCCATTCCAAGTTATTTGTTGCGTCAGTTGTGTCACAGTAGCCCTGTAACCCCCACTGTAGCCAAGTGAAATATCCAGTATATTAAAATAGGAGAGTGGGAACTTAATTCAGGACTGGAAAGACAAACTTAATAAAGTTGTAGCCTGTCATTCAGATCCACTCCATGATCTCTCCCATTTGCCTGCATATCCTAATCAATCTCAGCTGACATACAGAGGATCCTTACACCAACATGCATTACTCAGATAACATTTTCAAGAATAAGACCACTGACATTTTAAGGCACTGCAGAGAATTTAACTGAACAAATAATGGAAGTGACATCAATCTAAAATTGTGGGTGAAGGACAGATGGTTGCTGAATATTTCAATCTGCTACTACCAGTGTTTTGGTTTGTCATAGTGGTAATATTATCTAACTCTAAATATGTTTGTCATCTCAGGTTTCTGTATTAATGAAAGTTTAATAATTTTGACTTCACCACAATTTAGTTTAGAAATCTTCACTGCCATTACAAACCCTGTAATTAAAATATTCTGCTGAACTTCTTACAATACTTTCATTTTTTAATTCACAGTGGAAACTTAGTGTCAAAAGTTAGTTGAGCAACTGTCTTGCTTTCCTACACAAAACATGAGTTTACAACTACGTATTACATTTCACCCTTCAATAAATATTTACATATTTACATATTTTACAAACATCTGATTGTAGAGTTTTTGATTCACGCAGATTTTCTTTTTCTTTTTTTTTATTGTTATCCTCTTTGAGGTCTGACTTACCCTGCTCTCTAAAGACAATGAGATATACAAAATGCAGTATTAAAAGCATGCTTACAATTCAAATTTGATAATAATATCATGATGGAACTACAAAATGATAATTTCCAAGTAAGGTTTATATTATACAGTGACTAGTAAAAAAAAAGTATTGTGCATTTCTTTTATTAATCCTGGCTGCAAAAATTTCTAATAAGAAGCTTAAAAAAACCCAAACTTCTACCTTTATGCAGGTATCAGAGGTATTACATTTGGCAATAAGTAAATGTTATTGTATGGTATATTTGGATCATGCAGTGAATGAGTATACTGTTGTCTGACACAAGCACAGGATGTTCATTTTCAGACAGTTATACATTTTACTGGGAGATGCTGGACAGATACATCCTCAGCTTAACATTTCCTATGCAAACAGAAAAACTTAAGCATATACACCATGTGGTTCAGTCTTGCAGGTTCGTCTTGTCGTTCAACTTGCATGCTTGTCCATATGCTCACATACATAATGTTTCACTGCAGCCTCCCCCACCCCACCCAGGTAAACCATCATGTACCAGAGCATGCTTGTATAGGCATTCACCAGGGAAAAGAAGCAGTGGCACAAGGTGTGCCACAGCTACTTGTCCCCAGGGAAACAAATGGTCGTACTCATCTGGACATGGCTATAGATTTCAAATTGTGAAGGGACTGTTATGATTAATTAAATGTCTAGTGCCTGTACGACAAAGGCACTAGAATTTTACCAAGCAGTTCCTAGATGAAGCCCAACTTGTGGTTGAATTAAAATGTATCCATTAGTCTTTCTTTGATTAATTAAAGTGATAGGAAACTTACTACAGTATAACCTCATAAATCCAGATATCAGAAATCCAGAATTATCAAAAATCCAGCACTTTTTAAAACTACACTCCATCAGGGAGTAGTGTCAACCACTCCCCAAGAAGTGGAAGGGGAGGCTTATACACAGCGGCTGCCACCACCATCCACCACCCTATGCCGCTGCTCCGTGTGCAGCTGCTGTTTTGGGACCACTCTGATTTCAAAAATTTGGAATTTTCATATTTCTGGCAGGTCCCGAGCATGCTCTGTTACAACACTTGCCTTCATTGTTGAACCTTTGCATCCTATCTAGTTTAATTTTTTCTGCATTCAGCTCTTCCTTGCTCTTCTCAATTCAAACAGGTCAAATACCTTTTCCAAATTTAGTAAATATAAATATGTAATCAGTTATTACATAAACAACTTCTTAATACATTTAGTAGATGGAGCTACCTGTACTTTTTGTTATAAGGCATGTTTTCCTTCCTACTAACCATTCATAGGAAAATTCTGTGCAACATCATCCTCAAATGTGCAGGAAGCAAATAAGACATCTAGCTCACAAAGGAAGAGGAATGTTAAAGCTCCTTGAGATCATATGCAGATCAATGTTTTTGTTCTTAGGAACAGTATACAAGAAAGGGTCCAGAACTCAAATTGTGAGCCCCCTTTTTGACAAACTACATAATTTTCAAGAAGGAGATACAGAGTGACAGTTTAGGAAAAAATATGACTTACTGCAGTGTACCAGGAAAATAAATTACAATTATCAAAGACCTGTATAATATAAATAAATATGCAGTCAGAGGTGCTGACACTATTAGCAATGGTTTGTACTGATTGTTAGAGTGAGGTAAGGGTCTCTCTCACATTGGTCACTGAATGGGTCACAAAGAAGGAAATTGAAGAAGGTGACTAATAGATTTCACAAACAAATGATAAGACATTTGGATCACTTCCATTTTTCTAATGATATTTACTGTGATTTTTTTAATACATTGTTCCATGTATTAAAAAATTGCTCAATGGGGGAAACAAGAAAACAAGCTGACTTTTTCAGCAATGGAGAGATACAAATATAAGGCTATTAATATCTTCAAAACAACCATGAGGTAGGTGGAGAAACATTAGAAACAGAAAATGATTTTACCTATTTGGAGGGTGAGATGTGCAATAAAGTTAAATGCCATATAGCTGTCAAACAAGGAATATCAAAGCAGCAATCAGCTATAACAAACTTAAAAAGTTATGAAAAAATAGCAAAATCAGTCCTGAGACAAAGATACATATTTACAACATAACTATAATATTTTATCCTGCTTCATGAATTAGAATATAAGATATTCTGGATCAGGCCAATGGTCCATCTATCCAGCATTCTGTCTCCAACAGTGGCAAGCAATAGATGTTTTACAGGGAGGGTAAATGTAGAAGACATGTCTTAGGGCATTCCATCCCCTGTTATATCCTCCATGGCACTGGCCATCATTGGTTTAGGGATGTCAGAGGAAATCAATAATCAGCATTGTGGACATACAAAACAGAACTGGATGAGTAGAACAATCTTTCTAAATTAAATGCTTGCAGAAGCTCCTCAGAGTTTATTGGAAACAGCATCCTATAATGTAAAAAATTAGTTACAAATGGGAAATCATTTTGTATGTTGTAACCTGTCACCATTTTCTCAAAAAATGATGACTAATGGAATGCTGGCTAATGGGAAAATTGTGCTCACTGACATATTAGCAGAACTTGAAACAAGAGTTGCATTGTTTGCTGATGAAAAAAAAGATTCTAACTCACAAGTCAACCACCTTCCACTAAAAAGTTCAGGCTATAATCAACATACAATAAACACACATGCACATACAATGAAACACATGTCTACAAGCATCAAGAAACTATTGTCTTTTGACAATATCAAGAGAATTTTATGCTGTGTATTTCAGCTAACAGGTCTGACATGAAAACTACTGCTCTCAAACTAAGTTCTCAAATCAATTCAAATGCATTATAAAGTCACTCGACACATCTTTTTTATAACAAACATTAAGCAGTCCTGGCTCTCAGGAAAATAATATGAGATTGAAAGAGAAAGAGTTACATGTTATGTGATTGATTGTCAGGCCACCAGTATTATTGAGTTAAAAGCCTTTTTAGTGTTCCTTTCCTTTCCTAAGCTCTTTTCTATTTATCTTTTAGAGATAAATGAAGACACATTGGTTTGATGCTGGGATTGGAATTATTGAATTCTAATCTACTCTGCCAATGACTTTGTGTTGACTCCTGGATAAGATATGTACCCTTGCTTTATCTTACTGTTTCATTTGTAAACATTAATAATAATTATTAAATCTTGTATGGAATCAAAAGGCAAGTTCTCCTCATACAGAAAGCCATGGTGTTTGTTGTTTGACAAATTTTGAATAGATTTAGCAATAGGGTAGTAGGCCATGCTTTTCTGTTTGTTGTTTTGGGTACAGGTGAGAAATTGGGACATTTTCACAAACATAGATCATATGTATATCTATGTGAACATTTTAAGCCAAGATTATGGCATTAGAGCAGTAATGTGAAAAGAGGGATTCACAATTATTGCATTGACACTTACACTATATAGAATGTCTGCACAAGCTATGCAAGTATATTTTTTCCAGACATGAAATTGTTAATAACGTTAAAATATGATTGTTTAATGACTCCACAAAATGCAGTAGAGTCTCAGTGGTTCTACTGAGGTAGGGGAATTATGCAAGCAAGAATTTATCACTATTGAAGTGGAGGGGGGTAAGGGTAGTAAGAGAACCACTAACAAAGACAAAATTATTAATAGAAATGAAATGTTTACTGTGGAAGTGTATTGGTTTTTCCAAATTTCTACTATATATCTGTGAACTTCTTAACATACTAAGAAAAAATATGTGATCCCAAATTACACATTTAACAATCTAGGAAATCACTGAATTAAGAAGAATATAGGGATATTGTAATGCATCCCCCTGCTCTGAGGGACAGAACAAATAGATCCCTGTCACATGTTTGTCTCACTTATTCTTAAATGATGGAGAGTCCACAACCTCGCCTAGGTAATCTGATCCAGTCTCTCCTTATACTTAGAAAGTTTTTTCCCCAATATCACACCTCTTCCTTATTGTAAATGTACTGATTGCTTATGATCAGATTCTTATGGGCATGTGAATATTTGAAAAAAATAATATCCTCCTTCACTCTTCTCTTTTCCAGACTAAAAGCCTGATAAACCAATTCCTTCATTTTTTCCAGATGGGACATGTTTTGTAAACACCTGATCAACCTTGTCATTCTCCTCTAAACTGTCTCCCCTGCCTGCCTGCTCACAGCCTGTGTCATGCTCCTGTTGGTGCCTGTAGCTCATCCCTGCTGGGTACTGTTCAGCTCCCCTGCCTCCAGCAGGAGCTCCTGCTTTTGCCCCTGCCAAGAAAGTGTCAAGAGCTGAAGCCAAGCCCTGTGCACTGGAGCAAGATCTACCCAGCTGAAGCTGCCCGCCTGCCCGGAGTGGCATGGCACAGTGCAGCAGGGGCAGAATCAGCTTCTAGTGGGGCTGTTTCTGGTACAGTTGCAGTTGAACCAGCAGCAGCTTGTGCCCTTGCCCCTGCCCCTGCCTGTGCCCTGCCATGTCATGCCACTCCCAGTGGGTGTGACTGGGATAAAATCAGGAGCAGGAGCCACCGCTGGAAGTGGGGGGAGGAAAGCAGCACCTAGCTGCAGCCATGTTAAGAGTTGTGCATGCTGGCTTGGGCTGGGCTGCAGGCAGAAGTGGAATCCTGGTGCAGGCTGCCCAAGTGCAAGTGGGTGCGGCAATGACAAGTGCCACAGGGTCAGCCACAGGCTGGATCCAGTCATATGGCTGTATTTTACCCATATCTATAGGGGAAGGAAGCAAATCTGAAGACCTGGGAACAAGGGAAAGGTAAATGAGGCAGAGTGGGGCTTATTTATACAGGCAGGTAGTCTTAGTTTCTGTTAAGCCCTGAGAAGATTTGAGTGCCTACTTGAGGGTGCAGATGCTTTTAATTAAGTTGAATCTAGGTGTAGCCTTGAGCACTGCTGAGGGCAGGCTCAAGGCCTGTTTAAGGAACTGGTAGCTCAAGAGGGACTGAGAATGGGGCCCAGAAGGGAGTGCACAAGCCCAGAAAGATTCAGGGGCCCAGAGCAAGGCTGAGACTGAGAGACCAAAGACACCTGATGGCTGGCCTGAGATATCAATATCAATGAGAGAACACTTGAGGCATGGGGCATAGTGTAGGGAGGATGGAACCATGCAATGAGCCTTTAAGGCTACAGGAGTCCTGCAGAGAGACAGACAGGCTGAACAGGCCTATTTAGCTTGAGGAGTGAACCAAGACTAAAGATGTCCAATAGGGACCCAGTGGTGATTTGTGCAGACTCAAGTTCACCCTAAAGCCCACAGGCATCCTCCCTGACACAATATTCAATAAAAACAAGGCTGACTGGTGAATGTCAAGGGAAGGATATATTACAGCCTGAGTCAGGCAGCAGCTCAGGCCACGAGGGGGTGTCAGAGCCACCCCTGTGGCTCGTTCATGCTACCATATTCTTTTAATCATTTTTCTCCTTTTATAGTTGTGATGGCGGCATGCCGCCATTAGGGGTACCGAGCAGGTTAGAGGAAGGTCCCAGGGGACCAGTAAACCCAAGGGGAGAAGGAAGGAAAGGGTACTTACCAGAAGAGATGGAAAAACAGCAGCAGCAGCTGCAGCCAACGCCATTACGGCCGCGTGAGCCGCTCCCGCGCCTCTCATTTAAGCGGCTAGTATTAATGAGGGGAAGAGCGGAGCCAATCGCGGCAGCCGCACCGGCTGCCGTGGGAAAGTTTAAAAACCCCGGGAGGCATTGCAGCCGAGGGGGGTGAGGAGAAGCAAGAGAGGGAGTGAAGCAGAGCAGACAGGAAGGTTGCAGAGAGGAATTACTGCAGCCCGAGGGGTCTGCCCTGCATACAGGAGATACTCTCCCAGCACAGTGGCTGGTAGAACTTAGCACAGCACCAGGTATTCTGGATGAGCTTGCTACCGCAAGCCAGCTGGAACGAGACTCTGCCCTAGGAAGTCCCTCTGGGACTGCAGAGTACTTTTTCTAAAAAAAAAGGAGAAAATTGCGGATATAAAGAATTTTTCGGCCGGGTGTAAGTGGCCCAAAACAACACCAGTCACCAAGGGTCCTGATACCATCGGACCAAGATCTTTCAAGTGATAAACCAACTAGTGACCAGTTGGCGTGTGGACAAAGTGTAGGGGTGGCGGAGCCTCGTGGAACATCGGACCTCGTGGTCGTGAGTACCCCTCGAGGGGGATGCCCCTACGGTATTTAAGATCTCCACTGAACCCGTCCTTCTAAAATAAATCCCATCAAAGTTGTGGCAGATGAGACGAGGGAGCGGGGTGACTCACGAGATGGTACTAGTGACCGCGAAGGCCCAACGTCACAATAGTATATTTTACCTAGATCAGTGAAGGACAACCTTTATGGCCAACATGCTACAAGGTAAGCCTTGAACCTTCCCCAAGTATCACTTTAACCCCCTACCTGATCTGTTGCTCTGCCTTCTGCTCTCTGGACCATGGGCACTGTCTGATCTGTTGCTTTGCTTTCTGCTCCTTGTTCTGTCTGGTGCTGTGTCTCCTGCTCCCTCTCTGATCTGCTGTATGCCACACACACAGACTGCCTGTACTATTTTAGCATGCATGCTTGAGGTTGGGCTTCCCTGATCTAGACCACATTTCACCAAGGCCCCTGGCAGAAGTTAATATAATGGTATGATTGGGAACAGGCATAAAATTCCTCAGATCCTCAAAATCATACATCCTGACATGTGTAAGCCTCATTAGAGTCTGAATTAATACAACATCAATCTGTCTATAGACAAACAGTATACAGCCCTGTTAAATGCATGAACCAAAGTAGGCCTCACTGGAAGAAGTTTGAATAGAAGTTCTGTAAAAGTAGTTTGTTAGTCTTGAGGGTGCCTCCTTAGCCAACATATAGAGCAGGGGTTCCCAACCTTTTTAGATCGAGGACTGACAAACAGTGGACTGGCAGTGGCCATGGACTGGCAACTAACCCCTTTTTTATATTCAGTGTAAAAAAGGGTTAGATGCTGGTCTGCCATGTGCTGGTCACTTCCAGTCCACAGTTTGCCAGTCTATGGTCACTTCTGGTGACATTGCATGGGGCCCCGTGGCTGGAATTTCTGGCTGAAACAACCAGAAAGACACTTTCACCCTATGGGTGGAGGAGAAGGACCAAACCTCAACTGCTGCAGGATAGGACAGGCCAGCCCTCCAGCAGACCAGCAGCCAACCCTTTGCAATTCAGCATCAGGTTGTGGCCTGGGGGTTGGGAATCCCTGATATGGAGCATAAAGACATGTACTGAATACCAAAATGAAGATCAGAGTGACTTGGCAAACAGGTGTCCCTATCTGTTGGGAATTGGTGAGAACTAGGGTGTGTATGTTGTGTAAACATGAAGTTGTGTATAAGAACGAGCCTAGGAACCCTTGCTACTTTGTGCTGGTCTTAGGAGTTATGTTCATACCTATAATATGCTGCAAATAACCCTGCTAGCACTGGCTGGGCATAGATGTTAGTGTCTAGGTTTATCTGTAGATAATAAACCTGGCAAGGCTTTTTGTCAGTAAGAACAAAGCCTGTGCTCTCTTTATGGTAACATTGAGGTCATTAGGGATATAACATCATACAGTTACTTGTTTTTGGTGTCCTGACAGCATGTGGACAAGCCATCTGAACTGAGAGAGTTTGATGTGATTGGTAACACCTTTCTCCAAAACAATACTAATGAAGTCAGGCAACAATTTGATGGATTCTACCCTGACAACATTGGTGACTCCCTGGAGTTCTGCCATCTATGGCATGATGGGTGATTTTGGGGAATGGGAATAAAACTCCTCAGATCTCAACTGCATGATTCCTGGGCCTGAATTAGGTCTTGGGGCTGTTCCATCATCTTATCATTGGGTCCAGGCAGGTAATTGAGCATGGAGTAGCTGTGCCCTAAACCTAGGGGCTGATCATAAACATCTGCCAGGGAGCAGTACCAGATCTCAGTTCAAGACCTGGGGCTTCCCCACTGGCTGAGCCACTGTGACCCAGACCCCAGGGTTGTCCTCTACCTGATCCTGATGATCACCTGATCATTGGGATCAAGCAGGGACAGCCTCAGGTGCAGGACACATGTCACATGTTTAGTTTAAAGCAAGATACAAACCACTAAACGTAGTGTTGGTTGCCATATCACACCACAAATAGGTTGAATGCATAGAATGTGGGAGTTTATCATTACGTTAACACGTTAACCATTACAAAAATGCCAGGGACCTAATTGTCTTAGCATAGTGTTATGTATGCCAGTGTTGAAAATCTTATTAAATCAGGGTTTATCACATCTACTGCTTTCCCTTTATCCACTAGACTAGATAACCAATCTACTGTTCTCTGACAGTGTAAGATGACTTTTTCTTCACAAATGTATGTTGACTGTTTCTTAACACTTTATAATCTTTCGGTGCTTACAGAAATGATTAACAACTTGCTCTAGTATATTTATGGGCATTGAAAAGTAGGCTGACCACTCTGGTTTTTCCATATATACCTCTTTTTTCCAACCCATTTTAAAGATAGAAGCTATACTTGCCCTTCTGGGTCCTTTGGGACCTCACCCATTCTTCTTCGTGAGTCCTCAAAGATAATTGCTAATGGTTCAGAGATTGCTTTGGCTAGTTCCCTTGCTTCAGCAAAACATTAATCACATGAACAAGGCTTTGAAGATAAGACAATAAGTAAGACAAGAACAAAGAAAGGAAGATTAGCTATTGGCATACCTCCAGACACAGTTAAAGTCATTTTCTTTCCTTAGCTATGCACTCTTATACTTAAATTTTCTAGGTGTATAATACATATTCTGCAACTGTCAATACTCTGTAACTTTTCTCATGGACCATGAGGCACCTTTTGTTGATTAAGGACTCCTCTGTGCTCAAGACATTCGACTTGCTTTGAAGATTTGTCCCCACAAGATGACTGCATGTATTCCAAGTCTCCCAGATTCCAATAGAGTATTCAATAAGATTTTTTTAAATAATATTTTCTCCTGAACCTTGGATACAGTACACAAAGGTCTCTTACATGGGTTTTCCTTCCGGGTCACCAGTTTACAGTTCTTGAAGCTTTGTCATAGGTGTGAAAAGGTAAATTTTTTGCAGATGTGACATTGTGGGTGCATCTACACATGACTAAAAATAACCATGTGGTATGCACAGTGCTAAAAATAACTCTGTGGTGCACATAGTGCAGTACTGGCTGTTATTGTGCCGTCTTTCAGTTCTTTCAAAAAGAAGTAACAGCGTAGTAACAACATTGCATAGCAACACATGTAGACATGCCCTGTATGTCCAAATTCATGTAGAGCAGCTCCACACAGACACAGCAGCTACATTCCCCAAGTGATAGCTTACACATTCCTCAGTTTTCAAAAAAAGGATGTGAATCTTCAGCTTGTATCCAAAAAATGGAAACAGCCCTCACAAGAAACGCATCCTATATTAACCAAACATTGAGAAAATAAGACTGTCTTCAGCTGTCAAAATTTTTACCTATTACCCCTGAACTCTAGTTAGTTCAGCTCCACATTATGACTATGAAACACCTAATGCCATACAATCTTAGAAACATCTGCTAAAATTGTTAATGACTATTACACCCGTTTTAGATGCAACTATCTTTTTTTTTTTTAAGGTTGCAATGTCTTGCTACCTGCACATGTACAAGGGCACAGGGCATTCAACAAAAATCACTGCTGTTTCTCCCCTCTTCTTTTCTTAGGACTTGAAAAAAAGTGTTTATTTAGTTTCTGTGCACTTACATTTTTATTGAAATTCATTTTTTATGTTATTTTATGGCTAAAATCCTCTACATTTGAAGTGAACTGTATCTTTCTGTGGCTTAACAACAGACTTGCTCACGAAGACATATGCCACTTCTCCTCTGTTACTAACTCACACCAGGGTTGGTTATGTGGTTCTAGAAGTGCTAGCAGTATGTTACAGCTACTGTCAAGTGAAGCCAAGACCAAGTCCTGACTCCTTTCTGCCCCTGTCCATGCCTTGTGGGATGATATGTGCCTTTAAGACATATGGAGGAGAATCCTGTCCCATCCAGTAACAAGGATCAATAACTGTGCATATATGGGGCACAAAAGAGAGAAAAGGACACTACATACTTTTCTCTCCTTTAATCCTGCCTGGCGCGTGAACTCCTTGAAGTGATTCCAGATGTGGACACAGCTGGAAATTTGCCTAAATTATCCTACTTGCTGGACTTAGATACTAGGTATAATTAAAAGTTGCAGTAATCAGGCTACTTAAGGTTTTCAGAGCAATTTATGTTCTCACAGTAGCCCAGACTAAAACAACCAAACCTGGCAGATCTCTCTGGGGAGCAACTTCTCTTGAAAAAAAACTATTGCCTCTGCCTTCAAAATAGAAAATATGGATGAAATCCTGGTCCTAATACATTTTTCCACAGACTTCACAGAGTTTAACCCTGGGTCCTTTCTTTTTTATTTCTGAATCACAGTGATACGCACACTAGCTAAAACCAGAAAAGATCACATATGATACTTTGTTCAGAATTTTTTTTTTACCAAACTTGGTAAAAACATAACACAAGAGCTCATGATTTCCTAATGATGGTCTCCTAAATAGGAAAAAGTAAGCAATGCTGGACAGGTTTTGAAAACCTGTGGTGTTTTCAAAACAGGATAAAAAAGGAGAAGAGAACATATTAAAAAAAAAAAATTAGGAAGCCACGTTCCGCCAACAGACTCCAATACAAATACACAATACTGATTTGAATCTTGACAGCTCCATTCAAAGAAACTCAAAAGACAGAACCCCCATAATTCTTTAGTTCTGTTAGAAAACATTTTGCTTTTGAAAATGTCTAGATTTGTTTTCATTGTCATGGATTAAAGTATATAAAGAACTTGCTTCCCTGCTCTATAAGATGCCATTCATCCACATCTGCTGGGCTGACTTTGTACTGATATTAAAATTTAATTTTAAATTTTAGCACTTTGCAAGCACTTGTAGGTCCCTAAAATCTATTTCATTCTTGATTTATTTCTGGTTTTTCCTAAGTGTCTTGTCAGGTAGAGGTACAAAGGCAGAATAAAGCCGGTGAATAAGATTATCAAAAATACTTTTCTTGCAAATTTTCAACAACTCTTTTTTGTGGGGTCTAATTGTATTCCACACTAACCCTTGTCCCCCTGACATTAATTTATGAAATACAGTTTTCTGAATTTGAAATTTCATGTGAAGGTCCCAATTGATTGTGACTATAAGACAGCGAAAGCCATGGGGAGCACCCCTGGAGCCGCTTCACTGATGCATTTCAAGTTCTGGCATGCATGAATGGAACAGGTAAGTAGGGTGTTCTCAGGAGAATCCCTTCTGGGATATGTTAAGGACACGATATAGCCAAATTGTAAATTATTAGAATACCAAGCAACAGAGAGAGATTTTCAACAACCCAAATGACAAGTCTATCAAATGAGCACAAAAAAACTTGAGGCAGTTTCCTCAGGTAGTTATGTTTCCTGAAGTAGTTTCTCTAAACAATCATTCTGGGTGCCAAAAGAGAGAGAGAGAGAAAGAGCGAGCAATAACATACTATTAAAAATTGGAAACAAAATAGAAATCAACTCATCTGTCAGCAAGCTGTTCACTTTTATTAATGAGCAGAATGATAGCAAATGAGAGTAGAAATGATTTAATAATGTAAGAAAAAAGTAACTTAGATGGGAAAGCAGAGGCTAGGAATGAGAATGTCAGCAGTGTGTGGTTGGAACGGGGCCAGGTTTCTGACCTCAAGTCTTTCTCCCCGGCAGGTGAAAGTCAATTGCATCCTCAACATTGTGTGGTGACATGTTTATTTATAGTGGTTAATTAGTTCCTGGGTCACAACCCTGGTTTCTGTTGTGTAAGTGACAGTTGCAATAGAAGACAGGCTTTTTTTTTTGCAGCTAATGACAAAACTATATCCCATACATAGTGCACAAGAATTGCTTTGAGTTTTCCTTTGGCTAATGAATTGTGCCCATCTTAATTAATAGAACGTTTATGTCTAGATTTTTAATCCATCTAGAGCATCAGGTTTCAAATATATATATATATATATATATATATATATATTCAATTTTTGTAGCATATTCTGTCCAAGTATCCATATTTAACAAATATTTACTGAACTGTATAATGTTCTCATGTGGTAAGTCAGTATTATAAACTGTGGGTATATACAGATGTTTGAAAGAGGTTAGATTGCATTAAAAATGGCCACCCTATCTAACTTAATTTGCCCAGCTGTGGACCTTACATTTAGATTACCAGTTAGGTTGTTCCAAGTGTGAACTGTTCAGAAATTAGGATAGTTAGATCAGTCTAAAAATGGACCTAATCTATGTTAATATAGATAGATGCACCTAAGTTGACATAGATGCACCAAACTTAGGTGGAAGCCAGTGAGACCTATCTTATTTAACTTCTGTACAGTTCAAAGATGCTGGCCCCAGCCCCAGAGTTGTGCCTTCCCTCCCTACCACCCTGGTACACGGCTATTTTTAATCCCTCAGCCCATTTCCCTTCCCCCAGAAGGACAACCCTGCTCTAAAGACTAGTTATCCCCCAGCCCACCAACCTCCCTCCCCCCCATACAGTTCCTGGAGCTGGTTTTACTGGTGTTCACCCATGCCAGATGCTGAGGAAGTTGGGGTGAAGGCACAGGGTGGGGGGGCAGGTTTTCCACAAAGGGGGATACAAGCATTCCCCACTTAATGCTGTTTTACTTACTGCTATTTTGCTATAATGCTCATTTTAAACTGATGCCTGATTTCACTTGGCGTTCAGTGAGTTTCATGAACACTCACAGATGCCATCTTGTATCATTAAAAACACTTGCAGTTGCCATCTTGAATCAAATACTTTTGGTTTCACTTGACACTCATTTTGCTTAATGCTTGGTTTTCCAGGAACCAATTAGGAGCGCTAAGCAGCAATTGCCTGTATTTTTCTGGTGATGGTGGGGACAGGTTGGGCCCCTGAGGGACTCGTCGGGCAACCTGGTGCTAGCGGCCGATGGGAGGGCGGAGATCTTCAATGGGTTCTTTGCCTCGGTCTTCCTGAGAGGG
>JAGPOW010000290.1:5165491-5214654 GCA_030014935.1 Caiman crocodilus
AGGTACTTGGCTGAGGTCCTGTGACCCTGGCACTCGTTCCTGCCATTGGCAGGGGGTCAGACTAGATGGCCTGCTCTAGGCCCCTTCTGACCCTAGTTACTATGAAACTAGGTGTAACAGAGAGCCTGAGACTCCCTTTTCCTTCAAGGTAAAAGCAGCCTAACCAGGGAGCTCTATAGGTTAGGCAGGACACAGCAGCTGCAGGTTGCTGGGGCAACAGGGTAAATGAGGCAATTAGTAGGTACTGTAGGTAACCCATGCACTCTGCTGACTGGAAGCGGGCAGAGCCCTGGGAGCAGATAAGGTGAAGGATAAGGATAAGGATAAGGAAGGTCTTTCCCTAGTAGCTGTAGGGGAAGGAGCTCTTGCCCAGCAGAGCTACCTGGGAATTCTAGGCCAATTGCTTTTCTGCCTGTGAGAACTGTGAGGCTCTGGGACCTCACAAGGAGCCCAGGCTGGGTGGTATGCTAGCTGAGAAGCGAGGGAAGGTTATGCCTCTTAAGGGGGCAGAAGACTGTTTCCCTTTATGTTACATGAAAGCCTGGGAGGTTATGTTTATGTTGTATTTACACCAGTGGTTTGGGTTGGGACTGTAGGGGTGGTATACAGAGGTCCCATTAGTGTTTGAGTAGTATGCGATTGCCTTGAGCCCTGCCGGAGGAAAATCAGACCAGTACCTCAAAGCCAAGTCTGATTTCCCCCCTGTGAGCCTAGGTTAGAAGGCCTAGCCAAGAGTGAAAGGAAGAAGGCCAAAGCCCCAACAGGAGAACATTATAACAATAACACCTACAAGGCTTGAGGTTTAGTGTAGAGGAGGATTGGAACTACGGAATTAACTCCTAAATCTTTACACACCCAGCAGGGTGCAGTCAGTTAGAGAGGCCTATATGGAGCCTGGGGACCCCAGTGGGTGTCCAGTTGAACTGGGACCATGCAAAGGCCCATGGGCAGCCACCCTGCTATTATTATTTTTCCATCAAGGCATAGCAGGAAAGAAGGGAAGATGCTCAAGGGATGGAGAAGAGCATGGTCACAGAGCTATCAGGGGGTGTCATGGCTGCCCCTAGGACCCTGACAGGTTACAGGGGGACTGGGAGGCTAAAAATAGCTCCTGTTCCTGGGGACGGGTGTGTGTGGAAGAACCTTCAAGCCCTCTGGGATCCTCCTTGATTCCCTCAAACCTTTCTATACCTCACCAGCCCCTGCAGACCCCACTTTCTCCCCCCATCCACCTGATCCACCCCAACAGACCCCACTTGCCCTCCATTTGCCAATGGACCCTACCAGCCCTCTGATCCCCCTATGGATGCTGCTAGCCCACCTGATCCCCTCAACCCTCCAGCACATCCTGCTTGCCCCATGCCCTGATCCCCCTGTGGACAGCACTAGCTCCCCCTGATTCAGACCAGACCTACCCTGCAATTGCCCCCCCTGAGCCTGTTTGCCTATGCAATGCCCACAAGCCCCCCACCGCAATTACCTTAGAGCATGTGGCTATTTTTACCTCAATCTAGCCTCCACAAATATCCATACATACCCCATATTATTGCAAGGTAAAGGTAGGCACAGGGAAGTTATGACCTATTCAGGCATTCAGCAAGTCAGGGTAGAGCTGGGAATATGATACACGAGTCCTAACACCTTTTTCTCCAACCTCAAGGTACTTCATATGCTACTTCTCATTATTGCAATAGACTGAATACTAATGTCTACTGTATAAGTATTGCTGCAAATAGCCTTAATTATTACTAGCATTATCTTTTGACAGAAGGAAAACACAAAGTAAAATGTTAACAAGCCCATAAAGGTTATTTCAATCATTTTGTGTTTGTACACATTTTTATAATTACTACTTTACTTGTAAGACATTTCTCAAAGGTATGTTTTACGACCTCAAGGGCAAAAGAAGTTTCATATAATAATATTCTTTCTTTGCATGAGTAGTGAACTAGGGGTCACTATAAATATATCACATCTTTTATGCCTAGAGATAAATGTTAAAACATATGTCTAACACATGATGTATTCACTAACACCAGCATGAAATACCTGTGCATGTAATTAATGAGAAAGGATTTGTAAAAAGTCCAAATAGTAGGGTTTGCAGACTGGAGGCTTCCACAGGACTGTATGCCATGATATGGGTGGGTTTCAGAACAAGTGTCAGCAGAGAGCTCATGGGGTCACATCCCGTGAGACAGACTATCTTATCACAAAAAGCTCAGGTTAATATACACATGAATTAGTTATCTACAGAATCCTCCATTTGCACAGGATTATCCTTTATTTTTCCTCATGACAGCCACTATAAGAAAATACAATATTATTACATTTGATTACTTCTCCCCATCTTTTGCAACACACAGTGAAATCCTGGAGTGGTGTTATAATGTGTGTACAGAACTGCTCTGTGATCATTTTACAGCACTGTATTTAGAATTCTTTTTATAGCACTATAAAGTTACAGTGTTCTTAAGCATGACAGAAAGGCAGTGTTTGGCAGGAGAGGAGGGGATTCCAAGTCTTCCCTGCACTTTCCAGGCTAGAAGGCAGGGGGTACTCCACAGCCTCCCATGGCTTCTTCACTGGTCAGAAATCTGACCAGCATAAACAAATTATTTAAGGGTGTGTGTAGATGAAACAGTGATCCAAAACTGAAGTGGTGAGTTTTAAAAAACACCACTTCAATTTAGGGCTGATTAAACCCCCGTGTCATGCACCTACCCCGCTGACTTACCTGCCTCTCCAGCAGGGAGAGGGCAAGCTGCTGGTGTGTGGAGTGTTCCCTGGGCTGCAGGGGGAGTGGGGCTGGTGTTTCCCGCAATGGCAGCTTGCACCCCTCCCCTGGTGGCACCCACCCACAGGCACTAAGCTTGGGCAGGCCAGGGGGCCACCGCAGCAGCAGAGGGAAGCACTGGGTCCCCATGCAGCTCAGGCAGGCAGGCAGGCTCCAGGGGCTGGAGGTAGTGGGGAGATCAGGATCGCCACTTTCCTTGGGATGAGCTGCTTTCTCAGGCTGTTGTCCTGCAGAGCTTCCTGCAGAGCCATGGAGCTTCATGAAGCCCAGTGCTTTACTCCACAGGTGTAGGGGCAGCAAACTAAAACTCCTTTGAGTCATTTAAGGTGTATTATGCTGCCAAATTTTCTACAGCATCTGGAATTAATGCACAACATGCCACTAAAGCATGCAAACCATTAAAATGGTGCAAAAGCTTTTAGCCCGCTCTAAAGTGTCATGCACATGTCTCATTTCATCTACACATGGCCTAAAGCAGTATAGGCTGCTAAAGTGCTCTAAAATACAAATGTAATACCTCATTTAAACAAGGGTTAATGTAAAGTGCAGTACCCATTTTTAAAGTAATATAAAGACACACAGTTTTGTTAAGTCATGGCAATAAAGCATTTTAAAAAGGTGAAAAAGCAACTTCTATACACACCTATATATGCTAAAGGATCTATTGGAGAAGTCCTAAGACTTCTCCCATAATTTCTAATATTATTTTTGGTACCAGTATTCAATTTGATACACTTTTAAAAGTATTTAAAGGTATTAATTCTTTTTCTTTCAATATTGATTTGATAATGGTAGGAGAAATTTGCTGAAAATTGGGGTGGGGAAAGTTTCACAAAAGGATGTACACTAATCTATAAGGGCTGGATTCCATTATAAACCCCCACAAAAAAAATGTTGGATGGCTCTGAAAAGTTTACCTTTACCTACCATTAGAAGTCAAAATACTTTTAATGGAGTCCTAGCTATGGGGTCTTACATAAAAAAAAAACCCAGGAAAAAGTCAGTCTGTGTATGCTTTAAAGGGTCTTAAATAATTTAACTAAGTTTCTCCATATCCAGACACTATTAAAAAGCCTTTTTCTGCTACATGCAACACAGCCACATTGGGAAGAGTTTCTTTAAATATAATATTTCAATTTTACCATGTAATTAAATAATGTAGCAATTCAAAGATTAATGGGAGAATGATAATTTAAACTAACTTATATTATGTAAATATTCAGTGAGTTACTCAAAAGTCACAGTTGTTTTGTTGACAGGAAAAAAAAACATTTGCTTTTTAAGAGATAAAATAATTAATTAGCTTTAATATTTTTGCTTATTCCAATTAATTACTATGTCCCATTTCATATGTGGTCCTTAAAATATGTATTTCTATTTGTACTTTTTCTGCAGTAGTATTACATTTCAAATGTTAAACAGAAGTGTCAGAGCTGTCATCTCAAGTGCATATGTTAAAACTAAGTAATTTAACAACACTTTACTCTAACAGAGCTCTCTTACTAAATAAACATGGATGTTCAACAAACCACTTTTCAATGGCAATTCTCTCAAGAGACTGCAGAACTGCACACAGCCAAATTAGTAAACAAGAAGCATGAAACCAGAAGGTAACCACAAATTTTCTCATGCTTTCTACCTGCTGCAAATTTCAGTGTCACTGTCAATTGGTTCATACAGCTGAATAGATGTGAGTGACAGGCCCTGGATCAATACAATGCCATATATTTTACAAAGAGTTTGCAATTACTGACTTGGAAAGCACTCTAGCAAAATTTCAGTATTTAGTCAATACACTAAATGCCCTCTATTTTGATCTATTTTATGTTAGCTAAAATGAGGAACCATATTTTAAGCTTCTTCTTAAGACAGGTTAATGTGTATATGCTGAGTTTATTAAAATAAAAGATGAACAAATGAAATTAGTAAGGCGGTCCATTGCAAAAACTGTTTCACAGAAAATAATGTGTGAAACAAAAAAAAATGGAAAACATTTTGGAAGAAGCTAACTACTAATTTTCTATTTTACTCTAATCTAATGAAGAGCTAGTGAGTTTGTCTGGATGCCTTACAACATAATTTTAATTTATTTTATTAAAAAACTATAGTAAGAGAATGGGTTCCATGTAAATAATAACCATTCACAAAAAATAATTTTAACATAACACTTTACATTTCACATACACAAGCATCTTAAAATGAAACACCCTAATAATTATAGGCTTTATTATGGAAAAAAAGTAATATTTTTAATCAAACCTTTAAGGAAAGCTCTGTGCCCAAGAAAGATAACATTTTATCCTCTGAGTCACTCAAAATACTTTCTAGAAGTTCCAAAAAGCTATTTCTCCTGATTTCTAAATTTGTTAATTTGTTTCTTGTCATTAATAGATAAGAACGTATTTTTTTTAACCAAAGCAAACAAACATTGTGAGATGTATTGTCCAAATTATTCAGAAGAATAAACACGTTACCACACAATCATCCACTAGCAGCTATTAATAATACTTATTTTCAAAACAGGAGTCTGCATCTTTAAAGCTCTCTAAATATTAGCTAATTAATCCTCACAATGAATCCTTTCAGGGCGTTTCATAGATTAGATAAGAAATAGGTAAAATAATAAAAACAAATAAATAAATATGTTCATGATATATGTATTAAATGCATTAATTGCTTGCTTGGATCTTTTTTTTAAGCAACCTAGAGACCATTAAATATTATATGCCTCACATAATTCATACATTTTCTGGTGACAAAGGGTACCATGTGTTTGTAAAAATGTTTGCTGTAACTTTTCCAGCTCTACTCGCAAGACACTGACTTAATAAGAAATGTACAGCTAATGAATTTAACTGTTTCAAAATGCTTCATTTGATTAAACCCTTTTGAACACGTACTATGTTTACCTGAATCCAAGATGAGTATGAATTTAAAAAGATGACCCTCCAATAATTAGACTACAGACACAGAAACTATCTAAATTTGTTATGATTTTCCATATGTGGAATCCCACATGAAGGGTCATCTTAAATTTGTCCCCCTCCCCAACCCGTGCAGCATAGAAAGCAGTAGGGTAGATGGAGGAAGTAGATGATGGGGCAGGCAATAGAGGGACAGTTGGGTGAGCAATATGGGGATAGGCAGTGTAATCAAGCAGCCTGACCCTACCTTTTGTACCCCCTGCTGCCTTTCCCTATGCTGCATGACTTCTGCAGCCTGTACACCCCACCACTTGTTCCCCTGCTGCCTCTCCCCACCCTCTACTACTTACCTTCCAGCTCTGTCTCCACCAGGGCTTTGGTGCCACTGCAGCCCAGAGCATGGAGCATGTAACTGCTCTGGGCCCAGCCTAGGTCAGTAACAGCTGTTACAGAAGTGGCAGCTCTGGCCATGCCACAGAACTGGAGCCCACGCCAGAGCTGCTGCCACTGCCATTGATGCTATTAGGCCAGGTTTGGACCAAGGCAACCTTATGCTTAATGTCCTGGGCGGAAGTAGAGCCAGAGCTTTACAAGACCCAGAGGGTAAATGGTAGCAGCAGCATGTGGGAGGATGCATTGGGAGACACATAGGCAGCATGGAAAGGAAATGGGAGATGGGGAGCCATGGAGGAGTGGGCAGCAGCTGTGGCTCCAACCCTGTCTAGTAAGAGTCACACAAGCCACCCACCCCCTCACAACCTTGTACTCAAATCCAAGACAAGGGGCTTCCCCTCCCCTGTATGTTAAATATGGGGGGAAACTTCATCTTGGCTTTGAGTGAACATAGTATTGAAAATAAGAAAATATTAAGTAAGAAATTACATTCTGTCCAGTTTTCACAGTGAAATAAGGGGTGGCAAAATGTTTTTACCCACTATGAAATTTGAACAGAATCCAAAATTGAGATACTCTTAAACATTCTATGAGAATTTTATTAATCAAAGCAGGCAGAAGTTAACCTCATTTTGGACAATGTAATCAGGCTATGTCAATTTTAATTAGCAGAGGATCAGCCTCAAAGTATTAGGAACTTGAATTTGTCCTATCTGAATGAAAACTAAACTGAAATAGATCTGCCTACCTACTTACTTTGGTAAGTCTATAAGGTACAAATTGACCTTGCCAGGTAATTATGTCTGTGTGAAAAATAAGCCAATAGTGCTACTCACTGAAGCTATAGGTCAGCAAAGAACTTTAAATTCTGGCTTGAACCCAATTGTTTTAAATGATCTGCTGAGTCTGGACCCAAGTCATGAATATTACTCCCTTCAGCACTTCCATGTTTGCCATCCCTTCTAAGCCTGTGATATTTGACAGGATCACAACTCTGAAATTTCAGAGCTATCTGGTAATGATAAAATCCATTTTATTCTGTATCCAAGGGTCTTTTTTCCAGATAAAATTATTTTAGCTAATCACGGTAATTCATATATAACTACCTCCTTGTTGCAAAATAATGATAGCTGCAAACTTGTACTAGTTAATTCTAAAAAAAAAATTGACAAAACAACCTGATAGGAATAAACACAATGTACAGACACATTTTTTGTTTTGTTTTTGTTTTTAATTACTGAGTACTATAGCTTTTCTTAAAACTGTTAAAACACATATTCTTGGGACTAATTATTATAGAACCAAAACTGAAGACAACATCTCTAATCTTTTGTTCTACTTATACACACTAAGTTAAAATACACTGGAGAAACTTACCTAAGGTAAACGTCAACCTGATGTAGAAGGGCATTAAACTTCCAATTATTCAGTTTAATGCTAAGCAGTTCTTATTGGAAGGGCAACAAGAAAGGGATGGAGGGGAAGGGAGGAGAGGGAAGCTGTCCAGATTCAGTATTCATAGGCATAGCATAAGATCCTTATAGAAAAGAAAAGGCAGTCAGCTTATTTACAAGAACTCTTCTGTCTCTCATGATCCTATTGTGGCCTGGGGTTTAATTAATTTTATAACCTTTATCCATCTTTCTGGTTCTTCCACACCTCTAGTTTACCTATGTATCTTGGCTTTTGTGGAAAAATAGGTATACTTCTCTGGGAAGAAGAGAACACTTTTGCTATCCTTTTATGGAACAGTGCCAAAAGAGGGATTCCCATAGTTAGAATTCTGCTAGCAGATCTCCTTCATTTTTGAGAGATAAAGATAATAGCTAAATGGATCCTCCTTTGTTGCTTCATGGATACAATGTTTGGGGTTTTTTTAAATCTTAATCAGAGATAACACTTGCCATGCAAAAAAACCCAAACCAAACAATCCCGCTTCCCCTATTTCCTTTGCTCCTGCATAACAGAGAGAGATGTTGACATTTCCAAAAGAATCAGGAATAGCTAAATAGGAAACTTTGGGTTTGATTAGATGCCTGGAATTTAAGAGAAGTATATAAACGGTTATGCCTGATTAAATAACAAATGGGTGCTTATACATGTTGAAAGGCTGCTCCAATGCACTGTAATTATAGCATGTCAGACTTGACTCGATTAATTGAGCCTGTGGGAATGTGGTAATTACTACACTCTAGCAGACTCCAGCATCACATGTATCAGTATCCCCATGCTGAAAAATGGTGGTGGAGGCAGTTTAACTAAAACCTGTTTAATGAGATTTTAAGTGCCCCCACCCACATTTGTCAGTGCAGAGGCACTGGTACACGCGAAGCTCCAGGAGTTTTAATTTATCTCCCCATCACTCCCAGAGCACATGTATAAATTCCCAATGTTACACCTCTAACTACATATGATAGTCTCACAGAAAAACATCAGAGGCCTAATGTGTATCTGTTTTGATATTTCTACAGCAAAAGAAACAAAAACTTAGAACTATGTTTGAAAAAGCTTTATTGAAAACTTCTCCAGACTCAAATATATACATTAAACATGTGACATACCGTGTTAAATTGGTTTCTTTTACTCACTCTTTACACTCATAACAAACAGGAAATTCCATCAAATTTATTCAAGTTACTTAAATTCAGGAAATTATATAGTAAACAAAGGATGAGTTTTGGTAAGGCAGAAGCTACTTATTTGGAGAAAAATAAACTTGACAGAAGAAAACAATTCCTGCCTTTTTTCTGTGTGACTGCAAACTGATGGGGGGAAAATAGTAACTTAGGAGTAGCAATGTATAATTTGGAACTAACAAATAGTCTTAGATGTCATGTAAGTGCTGAGAAGCTCAGCCCTGAAAACTGGTGTCAGTTCTGGGCATGTAGAGTAACAGCACCTTAGGTACCTACAGAACTTCAAGTACTTTAACATTTTCAGGTGATTATAATATTAATCAAAAGATTTTTGAATTTCACTGTTGGACTGAGTCCTTAAGGCTATATACAGACAGTCAAAATCCTGAGGCTGAATTGATTCAATCTTCACAGGTTAGTCTAAACTGTGTAGAATGAACCAATAAACAAATGAACAGACATTTACTTTTGATTCTAGAAATTCAGCCACATATCTTCAGTGTTTTCCAAAGGAGGTACAAGGCATGTTGGGATGCTGGGGGAATGTGAATTAACTTGAATTTGGAGGGGATCTAGGACAGAAATTCAATAAACTTAAAATCAGTTAAGTCTGAAACTACATTAATCCAGGTTTATCTTAAACCTTTTTTCAGCCATTTTGAAAGTGGTTTACATTAACTGAATTTTCATTGTGTTACAGACTTGAACTGGTTTCTGAACAATTATACTGGTTTATATGTAACTTCTGTCCCTTGCCTAAATGGGACTGAGTGGGAAATTGGCAATCAAGTCCTTTTGTGGATTTAAGATACAGTCCATAAGTAATGCACAAAACATAGGCAAGTTTACACCAGTGTAAGCCACTTTTACATGGGCATAATAAAGGAACAGACACTCTATACATAACTACTATTACTATATGTCTAACTTACAATTACATGTACAATTTCCCTAAGGGAAAAAAGCATAAGTAAAAACATATTGGAATAAGTCACACTGACATATATATTCTGTTTGAAGTTATCCTGGCATAGCTGTCTGTGCCACAATACACTATCTCCTGTTTCCCTGCCCCCTTGTTGTGGCATGCTACTACTGTACTAACTTTGACAGCAACTCAGAGTAGGCCTGCTCTGGATCCTGACATTATTTACATTGCTGCATAAAATAATGTACATTACACCTGTATAAATATTTCTCATAGTCAGGTGCCGAGGACATAACTCAAGTACTTATTGTGTACACATGGTGCCATGCTAAAATGATTAAACTACTTCTAGTTTGGGAAATAGGACATACAACATAGATATATCTGAAAACAGTAGATCTTGCTTCAAACAGCAAACAATGTTAAATCAAACATTGTTAGTTTACTTGAAATTGTGCTCTGTATCAATGTCCCTACAAGTGTATATATAATCTAGAATATATAAATTGGAATATATGGCAACAGTTTGTTAGAAATGGCAAGTACTCTATTTATGCAATGTATATTCTTTCTAATCTTTGTATACTAAATCTGTCTCTGTGTTTGTGTTTTCTTTCCACAAACATATATGCAATTGACATTCATTACCCCAAAACCAAAAAAAGTATGATAGCTATTAAGTTAATCCAATCAAAGGAAAATAAAAACAGAACAAAATATGAGTCTACTGTCATCTAAACAACACAGTGTCAATTTCAAATAACAAGCTAGGAAAAAAATGAAATTTTAGTAACAGCAAACCAAATAAATATTTTACAAATGTGTGCAAAAATAATGAACTGAGAACATTTGGAAAGAATCTAAATTAAATATTCACGGTGAATGATTCATAGCCAGCTATGTACAAATTTTCATTTGGAAAGTTATCCCCCTGTAGTTAACTGTGTTTGTCTAAAATGACTGTGGAGAAAGGTAAGAGGACAGTTCATGTTTGCAATTCTAGTGGTCAATTTATTGTGAAATGTGCATATGTTCATAGCTTTCCTAAAAGTGAAATTCAACAGAGTTAACTGAGGTAAGAGCGAAGATCACTTGAGAACATCTGTTTTCATTTACCATTAATGGAAAAGCATGTACCCTTTATATGTATTAACTGTAAAGTTGTTATTGGAAATAAGTAGTATATATATTTTTCTGGCCTAGAAAAGTACTAGAATGATGCAATTGGCCTAAAAATTACATTTATCATTATGCAGCCCATATATAATACACAAAAAAGCTGGGTTTTGCATTAAATAGTATGCAAAACATTTGACTTGGACTCAATCCATTTTTATAATGTTTGTGACGTGTTAATTTCCTCTTTTGTAGTTAAATATTTACTTTGTAGCAAAAGATGAAATTACTGTATAGAAATCAGTGTCACAACAAATGTGAAAAGCACTTGTGACTAATTCAGAATTATATTTAATAAGTCTTTGCATCTCAATGCTTCCTCAGACAGGAAAAAACCACAGAAAACAAACTTTATTTAAACATAAAGGTGCTTATCAGTCATCACAATGTATCTGCTCCATGGTATTTATACCCAATTTTCTAAAATGCACAAAATATCATAAAAACACAGAGGAATCAAAACTTGTGGGAGAGGTGATATCTTTTATTAGACCAACTAGAAAATTGCAAAAACAAATTATTTTATTTATTTGCAAGCTTTGGGACGCACTCACGCTTCATCAGGCATGGGAGAGTCATATTTCACAGGAGAGCTGAAGGTGTGATAAAATCTACTTGGAATAGTTCAGTTTGTCCAGGTTAGGAACAGAGAAGGTTTGAAGAAGACTTTTTATCTCAAAGTTGTCTGGTGATAAGAAGGATGTAGAAGCATATTTCCTTCAGGTTATGATGTTTCATTTGTCACAGAAGAGTAGAAAGATGAAAAGTTTTTCTGCACAGGAATTTCTTTTGTGGCAAGTTATCTGTGTGTCTCTGTGCTCTGTGAGATGCAAATTCACTCCGACAATGGCAGGAGTCTGGTGTTAGCATATAGGTGGTAAAATGCTTCCTTTCTATAAAAGTCATATCAGCTCTTCCATGATTTTTTATTCCTTTTCCCTCAAGACAAATATGGCTATAACCTGGATACCTGACACATGGAAGATACCAAATTTTAGTTGCTTTTTTAAATGAAAAGTTCATAATGTTACAAGAAGGAAGCATTTTACTACCTATATGCTAACACCAGGCTCCTGCCATTGTTGGAGCAAATCTGCATCTCACAGAGCACAAAGATGCATAGACACCTCACCACAAAAAATAACCTGCCCAAAGGAGCTTGCTATCTTTCTATTCTTCTGTGAAATATGAAACATCATAACCTGAAGGAAATATGCTATGCTTCTACATCCTGCTTGCCACCAGACAAATTCAAGATAAAAAGGCTTTTTCAACCTTTCTCTGTGCCTAGCCTGGACAAAATGAACTATTCCAAACAGAAGATTTTACCACACCTTCAGCGCTCATGTGAAATATGAATGTTCATTTCTACCTACGACAACTTTTACAAGCTCTACCCTCTCCTATGACTGATGACAGGTGAGTGTGCCCGAAAGCTTGCAAATCTTCAAGAAAGGACAGAAAGTAGATCCCAGGAATTACAGGCCAATCAGCTTGACCTCAATCCCCAGTAAGATTCTGAAGAAAATTATCAAAGAAACCCTTCTGGATAAACTGGCTGATGGCAACATCCTGAGGGACAGCCAGCACAGGTTTATCGCAGATAAAAGGGGATGAGATTGGTCAGGCAAGACCTATATGTCACCAGGTGACATATCATCTGGAGAAGGGAGAGGAGATTGACATCATACATCTGGACTCTAAAAAAGCCTTTGATCAGGTGCCCCATGATCTCCTCATGGAAAAATTGGCCAACTGTGGCCTCAGCTACACCACAGTCTGATGGCTGGGAAATTGGCTCTGAGATCAGATCCACAGAGTAGCAGTCAATGGAAGCAAATCATTATGGTGCTCCGCAACCAGTGGTGTCCCCCAAGGCTCTGTCCTTGGACCAGTTCTCTTTAACATCTTTATCAACAATGCGGACGTTTGTGTAAGAAGCGCACTGGCCAAGTTCACCGATGACACTTAACTTTGGGGCATAACGTCTACACTTGAAGATAGGCCACAGCTGGAGTATTGCATCCAATTCTAGGCTCCACATTTCAAGGATGTCAAGAAGCTTGAGAGAGTCCAGAGGAGAGCCATGTGCATAATCAGAGGACAAGAGAATAGGCCTTATGATGACAGGCTGAGAGCCACAGGACTCTTCAGCCTGCAAAAACGGAGGCTCAGGGGTGACCTGGTGGTTGCCTATAAGTATGTAAGGGGTGTGCATCAGGATCTGGGGGAACGTTTGTTCACCAGAGTGCCCCAAGGGATAACAAGGACCAATGGTCATAAACTCTGCCACGACTGTTTTAGGCTGGACATGAGGAAAAAAGTCTTTACTGTCTGAGCCCCGAAGGCCTGGAATAGACCGCTTCTAGAAGTGGTGCAGGCACCTACTCTGGACTCATTCAAGAAACTTTTGATGTTTATCTAGCTGACTTCCTTCCCCTGGGGCAGGGGGCTGAACTTGATGATCTTCAAGGTCCCTTCTTGCCCTAATGCCTATGAAATCTACAAAATCTATGAAATAATTTATTTGCAAATATCTAGTTGGTCTAATAAAACATATCATCTCTTCCATTAGTTTTGATTTCTTTTACCTGTACATCAATATGGCTACAACCTGGATACCCGATATAAAAAACACAGTTATTTATTTGTGTGCAATGCAATTTTGTAGCTAGGGGGTACTTCTACATGAGACGTTTGCTGTGGAGCTGACTAATTAGCTCTGCAGTAAAATGTCTCGGTGTCTACATGTGTGCCCCTACTAAGAGTGCAGGTAATAAATAAACTCTGCAGCAGAGTAGTACTTTTAAATACAAGTACTACGCTGGTGTTGAGTTTTTTTATGTGCCACAGTGCACTTGTAGACACTAACCTAGCTGGCTGGAGCATGTGGGTGCTTCAGTGTGGGGGCTGACTGCCAATTAACCCCACACTGAAGCACCCTCAGGCCCTAGCCAGACCCTCTGCATCACATTGAGCCCAGTCAGAGCAGTCCTGGGCTGGCAGGCTGACCCCCATGTCCCCTGCCATCTAGGGCTACTCTGACCCAGCTCAATATGCTGTGGTCTGGGCACATATTTAAATGGCACACACGAGAACTTCCCAGTAGCAATACATTCCAAAGCAATTAGTTCCAGAGTTTATTACTGCAGAATAATGTCATATGTAGACATGTCCAAGGACTGACAAATAAACCATAATATACTACACATGATCTAATTTATTGAACTACTCAAGTTGGAAAAAAAAATGAAAGAGATCTGGGACTCTAAGGGATAACATAATAACAGTACTTATAAGCATTCAAGCATGATATAATTTTCAGTTCCTAGATAATAAAGATGGACATCTTGATAAAAAATTGCTGATTCATATTTCTATTCAAACTAATGGATCTGATAAAGTAAGATTATAATGATGATAAAAATCACCCTGATGAGTTTTAGTGTATTTTAAATTTCATTACCAAAAAAAATTAGAGTGGCTGTGACACAGCCAAGGCAGGGTTTATTCAACCAATCAAGAGAAGCATTTCTGGCATCCAAAAACAATTAAGGATTCCTTATAACATCTCAATATATATATTATTCTAGTAGGGCTGGAGTGTTGTAACCATTATATATTACTCTACTAATTTTTAATAAAATCTAATTTTCAAAGATTTTAAAATGCACCATTTTCAGCATCATGACAAAATGAAACAAGACACTTTGATTCTTTTGACTACAGATTAGATAAGAAAGCTTAATGCTGAACAAAACAAATAAATGCATAGTGCGTACTCTATGCATAGATCTCTCTAGTTAATCTGTTATTCTGTGATCCCATAAACACTCAAACAAGTTCTCACAAGACAAGCTGCCAGAGTGCTCGATATAGAAAATAACTAAATCAAACAAAACAACAACAATAACAAATCAGACAAAACCCACCCAACATCCCAAAACAAATACCCTGACTTTTGAAAACCTGACTGATATGATAAATAGATAAACAAGCAAAATACACATAAATATTAATAAAAATACAAAAACATCAAGATTACATCAGTTATATATTAGCACAGTGGTTTTCAACCAGGGTGCTGAGGTACCCTGGGATGCTGTAAGATGCTTTTCAGGATCTATGAGGTACTGTTCAGTATTATCACTCTTAGATATGCAAACATGATTCACAAGATAAACCCAGTGATTCCAAGCAGAAAAAATCCCAAACATTCTGACCTGTTGTGGTCTTTCTGATTTCTTTGCAACAGAAGATGTTTCCATAGTCAAAAAATGAAAGAAAGAGCTGTCATTTTCTGAAGGACACTTCAAGTCTAATGAAGTGTGCCTTGACTCTAAAAAGGTTGAGACCCAGAGGTACAGGCAGATGAACAAATTACCAAGTTTATTAGGGTGACATGATCCTTTAAAGTGGAACAGACAGCCCTGGGGTAGGAGCCCAACTGTAGGTGATTAGCTGGCAGTTAAAAGTCAAAAGGGAGAGAAAGCAAGAGGCTTGAGCTGGGGAAGAAGTCAGGAGGCAGACTGAAACCCAGAGGAGCTTGTTTCTAGGAAGGGCTAGACCTAAAGCTCATTCTCCTTTTGCCTGGAGAAAGGTGAAGGGTTTTGCTTTGCTTATTTGTTTGGGTCAAGGTTTATTGTTTATGTTATGGACTACTGTTTCAACTGGCTAAGGGATCTCTAAAGGGATAAAATCTGCCTGCACAGGAGCAGGCACACCAGCAGAGTTATAGCTAGTGGAGAACTCTGTCAGCACTTAGCTGTGAGCCATCAAAACGGACCCTGAGGCTATGCTGAAATGGATGGGGACTGTATCATCAGAAGCAACAAGCATTTTAGGATCAACAGGAGGTGTTTCAACAGCTCTAGATCTAGCAGCAACAGTTTCAGTAAAAGTGGCTAGAGGAGCAGGAGCACTCCATGCTATTCCTGGAAGAAGTGAAACCCAGCATGCAGTGGGTGTGGCTTCCCTGTCAGCAGGCAGACATGGGTGGAATGCTTTTCAAAATGAGGCCTGGCATTGAGCCCAAAGCATTTTGAAAGATTTTCAAGAAAGTGGCTGGGACTTATCAATAGCCCCAGGACAAGCAGGCTATAAGGCTGGTATCCTACCTGACTGGAGAAGCTCAAACAGCCTACTGGGCCCTGGGGTCTGAGGCCACATACTTATGACACATTCAAGTCAGCTACTCTAGATCAAGTGGGGTTCATGGAAAAGGCATACAGGTACCCTTTCCCCCACATTCTTGGTCCAGAATATCAGCTGTAAAGGTCTTTGCAAAAAGACCCAAGACGGAACGCTTGTCAGTTTCTTCTGGCCTGGAATTTACTAGGAAAATAAGGGTACTATACCTCATGCCTGGGGTGCCAGTTGGTGGTCCCAAATTGATGGCATTGGGTTGCTCTTGGTTCCATTGCCATCAGCAGGTACCCCACTTGAGTGCCTTGGGATAGATACCATTGGAACCTTGGAACATCATACCAGTGGTGCTACTTTGTTCTGTTACTTATGGTTTATGCTACCTGGTACTCAGAGAAGGTGATGATTCACAATGCCTTGGCCCCAAAAGTAGCATAGGTCTGCTAAAGATCTTTCTGAGGGTGGGCCTTCCAAGAGAAATATTAATGGATCAAGGCACCATCCTCATGTCCTAGCTTTTTCAAAAGTTGTGGTTATTTCTGAAAGTCCATGTGGTCAGAACCTGTGCTTATTACCTCCAGCCAGATGGTCTGGTGGAAAGCTTTAACATTCCCTTCAGGGTCTGGTTGAACAAATTTGTGACAGGGGAACTGCAGAAGTAGGATATGCCCCACCTACTCGTTACAAACCAGGAAGTACCCCAATAATTTAAGAGGTTCTGTCCTTTGAACTCCTATATGGTAGGCAGTCTTGAATGGTACTAGACCTGGCAAAGACACAAAGGCCTAGAATGTAATCCAGTATGTTGTCTAGGTATGGGAATGACTGGACCTAGTGAGGACCTTCCTATGGAAAACCTCAGAGCTGCACAATAAATGCAGGACAGGAATGGCATTAAAACAAGAATGCATATGGAATGATCCTGTGTAAAAATAGAAAACGAAAAAAAAAACCCTTTTGCAATAAAAATGGTACCATAATAATTTTGTGTGCTGTTCCAGGGTTTTCCAGAATGTTTTTTGTACACCTAAGTGTTTGTGTTAGAAGCACTCTAGGAAAAGCAGTTTTGTCATTTCCCCCCATCAGATGATTTCAAAAATTCATATTCATAGTAGATTAATACTAGGGCCTACATAATATTTTTGGCTCTGAACTGGAACCAAATATTCGTTTTCTGAAAGTTGTGTATTTCTATTAGTTTAAATGAATCTTTGAGAAATGATCCTAATTAATGTGTTTTACCTAGTAGCAATACCTGTATACACTCAAATTCTGCCTTTCAATATGCATGCAGAATTGAACTGCATGTATTTGAGAAAAATTCAAATCCTGTAATATTTTCTCTAACAGGTGACTATGAAATGAAATAACCTGACTCTCCACTGTCTTGCACCTTCTTCCAACACAAGATGAATGTAAAACTACCAAACAGACTAGTAGATGCTGATGCCATTTTCACACAGGTGTAAGTAACCTAAACAAGTTGTAAGAAAAAGGATCCGATCCACTAATTATAAGGTTTCATTCTAACTGGTATTCGGACTTCTGAACAACATTTGATTCTTAATCTTGTCTTCTTAAAAATTAATTCTTAATTTTATCTTTGTATCTTTATTTTAAGGGCTTATAGTTAGCTTTATATTTAAAAAATAAGGTATTAAAATAACATCTTAGCTTCATTCATTAATTTCTTTCCAAAGAACCCAGTAATAATACAAATCTAAACAGAGAAATTATGGCCTTGACCCTTCAGTTGACCCATATGGTTGACTCAAACACTAAATGGTCACTTGATAAAGAATTAGTGAATTGAATATTAAGGGCCTAAATAATATAAACTGTTTATAAAATTATGTTTTGTCAAGTACTGGTATGCATAATAAATATTAATATTACTCTAACTGCATTGATTAAAACTTCATTAATCAATTAATTCATTTAACAGTTCACTGAGTTGCTAGGAATTTTAAGATTATATTGAACTGCTAATTGGAAATTATTGTAGAGTACATATAATTATATGGTTTTATATAATATTTATGTAGTACACTATGTATATAAAGGTAAAAGAGTACATGGTGCTGTCAATTATGTCAATCAGGGTTAGGCAATGGACCATGGAGCTAAATACCTAAGTGTATTTATAGCAGCCTTCTAATTATATTATACAGAGTTTGCTCTTAATCTGTTTCCACTGGGCGTGTCTACATGAGATACTAACTTCACAGTACTCTAATAATACTGTGCAGCAGTGTGCTGGGCAAAACCTGTGCTAATATGCTACTGCACAATTACTGTCCATAAACCTGTTCACTGGTGCTATGTAGTGCCAGTAGTGCCAGTTACTGCGCATTTATTTAGTGTTTAGTTGTCCAAGTACTACACTTAATATGCAGTAACTGAAGTAAATTAATGAATGTGTAAATGCACCCACTGAGACTGACACAATTACACAATTCTTCAGAAAGAGTTTTTCATTTCTACCTGAGTATACCAATTTCAATTTTACCTTTCAATTCCAAGTCCTCTGGGAGATGGGCCCTTCCATAGGAATATTAGTCTGTCATCTGAAGATCCCACATCTTCCCCCCCACAGCCCACACACACAAAAGTTTGATAGGAGGCACAAGGAACAACATGATTTTAGGCTTAGTGTCATACAGCCTTTGGCCACCTGAGAAGCTTGGGAGCTCAGACACTTCAGTTCTACAGCCATTATAAGAACTCAGGGAAGTTAACAAACAAAGATCTTTCTCACAGGCATCAGTGCCAGAAATAGGAAATAGATGATATGAGAAATGAACATTGCTCTTCATACATTTCTGCATTTACATTTCCTGCCCTGTGGTTTAAAGCTTCACATTTATTACAACAGCACATTCAACCATTTTAAAACTTTGGTCAAATTGCAAAATGCTTTCAGGTCAGGAATACTGCTCAGCTTTGTTTTAATTTTTTCCCCCAAATTGCTATCATGCATTGCCTCATAAACCACTCACTACTAATCAACATTTAATTGCAGTAAGAATAGAGCCAAATCCACAGTTATTGTAAACTGGTATCTCTCCACTGACTCCATTCAAGTTATGCTGCATTATATCAGGTGATAGCAAAAAATGATAGCAAAAATTATATTTTACTAAAAAAAGATATTAGGATCTAAACAACTTATTTTTAATGCAGTGGCTCAGCATTATATGTGAATACAAGTCTGACCTTTTCCTCATTTATGGTTTTAGATTGTTAGGGAACTGGGAAAAAATACATGCTTGGGCTTGTAGGAGTAGTAGCAGGCATTTTCTGAGTTACTCAGTAGCAGGACAAGTTAACATACTTCTTAATTTCAATTTTTTTTCTTTGTGTGAAAATTCATAACATTCCAATTGGAGTGAAAGGCTGATTTTTTTTTTAATTGAATGGAAAGTTTGAAAAGTTAAAATTAGAAATGGCTGTATGTAACTTAAGCCTGTTCATACTTGATACATTGTAGAGGAGAATTTCAAGATGTCATGCTTGTAAAAACCATACTGGCTATTTATTATGAGAACTATTCACTGAGGTGCCACAACACCTGTATAAGTACACGGATTAGAGAACAATTTAAAACTCTTCTTTCCTGTAGTATATGCTCCTTCCATATAGGTTACTACACATCTTCCCATTCAGTGATTTTTGTTTTCTTGCCTCCTGTTAGATGACTTGCTAGGGCTGGAAAATTTTACAATTGACTGCCAGTCCATTGTGGCTTGTTAGTCACCATCCTTCAAAAATGATGGTCCTTGGACTAATTCTCAATTTCTTGTTTGTGTTCATGTTGGTAGAACATATCTTGCCATTCTCTCCATAACATCATAATGTCAACTGGGGAGGGGGGCAGTGTTTGTTTGTTTTCTATATACCAGACATGACCAATTGCTGACTCTCTTATGTCAGGCCAGTTGTTGTCCAATGTTTGTTCGAAACCAGGGGTGGGAATTATTTCAGGTGGAGGGTTGCCTATTGAGTTCAAGAAGTGCTGGCAGCAGGAGGGAAAGGGTCCACTTTCCCCTGACCTGAGCAGCAGTTTGTAGTGCGTCACTGCTGCTTAGTCCAGATGGGTGAGCACGGGGCATGCAGGGTTCGGGCTGCACATGCTGGTGCCCACCTATACCACGGGGATGGGACGGGGGGACTGGGAGCAAGCAGGTGCATGAGAGCACAGCAACAGCCAGGTAGGAGTGTGGGGCCCACACCAGTGCCCTGGGGCCAGTGCTGGCAGGGCCCAAAGCAGGGCAGCAGAAGTGTATGGTCTCAACCAGCAGAAGCTCTATGGAGCTGGGCCAGCTCCCCTCTCTCTTTACTGGCACAGCCCAGCCCAGCCCAGCTCAAAGACCCTTGCCAGTCTGTGCCCTGTGCTCCTGTTGCCCAACTCTGGGCCAGTGCTTGTCCCAGGATATTGGCATGGGCCCCTCACTGTTGCATGCCCACTTGCTTCCACTCTCCTCACCCTCACCACTACTTTCCCCACTTTCCTGCATACCCCCAGGCTACTCTGTACCACGTGGCTCCCAGCTGCATGGCCATGATAGCACAGTCACCTGTGGTCCTCCCCCCACTTTCCTCTTACTTGAATTTCCCACTTCGGTGCAGGGAGGCATGAACAGTTCCATAGTCCGACACCAGAAGTCTCTGCTAGATAGAGGCTTCCAACTGTGGGAGAATGGGGCCTGGTGGGCCTTGCTATTGCAGGGACCTGCGGTGGCTTCCCCTGGATCCTACTGCCCCTGGGACCTGTCATATTTGATAGGCAGATAAATATTAATTGCCTAACCTGGGGGGGCATGGGCCAAATAGAATGGCCTGGAGCCCACCCACAGGCTGTATTTTACCCACCCATATTTTAACCTTTTTGGTACTGGCTTTGGTTCAGTCTGACTGAGTGTAACAGCTGTGGTGTGACTTCAAAGCTGTCTCAGTGTTTGTCTTCCTACTATTCTTTTGCCAATGCTATTCAATTGTTGGATCCAGCCTTGCTTACCTTCATATGGCGTCCTGGCTCCCATGTACAATTTATTTTTATCTTGTTTGTGTTGTTGTTCTTAACTGCTATTGTGCATTGTCTGCATTCTTCCATTCGGCTGCAACTAGCTACTTATCATAAGAAGCAGAGTCTCAGATTCCCAACTAATCAGTCCTTGTGCTGAGCTACTCTCTGAAAGGGCATATTGTGATGATTAAGCATTGCCAGATAGGCATCACATCCCTTAATGATGCCTTTATTATCTGTTACCTGTCTACTGTAGTTTTTGTAATCCCATTGGTCTACTAATATGCAGGGAAAAAGGCCTCATTCTCAAATTTCCATTTTGTGCTGAATCATTTGAATTCTGCTGCCGTGTTGTCTGACCCATTTTCTAACACTTGTGCCAGAAGGTATTCCACACTCTGCAAAACACAACTTCCTTTCTGGATCCTAGGTCTTACATAAGTGTCCTTCAGATTGCCCACCTCTCAGAAACTGCAGTAGTATCCTAGAATGACTTTGCAGATCCTTCCACAAAAAGATCACATCTGTGATGATCTTTTTGCAGATTCAGGGTACAGTTCCATTAGTCTTCTTCTACTATCAATCATGATACTGTTTTCACACCTTATGTTGTTTTATATATGTTCTAATGCTCCCAATAAACGCAGTAAATCCACTCCTTATAGTTTCATAGTTGGTAGGGTCAGAAGAGACCTGAGCAGATCATCAAGCGGATCATCCTTGGCTTTTCTCATAATGCTTCTATATGAACGTGTGAAGTACACATCTGTTTCATGATGTCATCTCTAACAGTCTGCTAAGCCTTGTTATCACAGCTTGGTATTAGGATCCTGTCTCTTCCTTGTTATCACCTTCTTCTGCTATTACTACAGCAGACACTGCATCTTGATGCAGCTGTGGTTTAGCCTCATGTCTGTTGTCATTTGTACCTAGTGGTACCTGTCAAAATGTGGTCCTAAGTTTTCTAGGTGACTGGAAGGCTCATCTATCCTTATGTCCTAAAACTGATTTTTTGGCCTCACAAATAGTGAACACTTTTGGCCAAGATAGTTTGCACACACCCAATCATTGATCATGGAAACATTTCAGTGCTGTGTTCACGTACAGTGGTTCTGGAGTAGCACAGATGCTTAGTTTACCAGATAAGGCATTTTTTTGCCATGACTAGGGTGCATGTCTTTTTGTTGAAGATTTGCCAGTTCCTTCTTCAGCCAGCCAATGGCACTCTGGGTTCTAGTAGCCTCACGTTCTGTACATGGCGTATATGTCTAACTACAGATTTCTCTTGCCCAGTTCCTTGAAGTACATCCTCGTGTTCTGTTAGAATCCTGGAAAGGGCCAGTAATGTCTCTTCGCCCCCTCTTGCTGAGAACACAGTATTATTGTACTTCTACTGAACCAAGCACAACTGTTGCCAAGCTTTGGGTCATTTTCCTGGGTGCTAGGTACTATAAACTACAAGTGATAACAAAACTAATTTCCTCCTACATTTGCCCACTGGCCTCAAAATGGCTTTATAGTATATCATGGGCTAATATTGCTCCTTGTCACTGTTGCTGACAATTACACTGCAGCTGCTTCTAGCTGGAATCAAATTGGTCATTTATCCAAAAGCATGGTTGCAAATATGGCATTTGAGTGGCTGACAGCCTTCAGTTCATGGACACTGAGAGGCTTTCAATCTGCTAACATTACATTATGGACATCCTTCTTTCATACATAATATCTTGTTGCTTTTGTTCTTCTTGGAAGAGCTGTGGCATTAAGACATAAAAGCTAGGTACAGACATTCCAAAAGCCTGAGGCAGAACTGATCTAAATTGTGTTTTTTGTAAGTGACATTTTAGATCAGTAGTAAACAGAACACACATTGTGGGGACAAATCTTAGACTGGGGTCTGCCATTTTAAAACTAGTCTGTGGATGCCAAATTGCTGTTCGGCTAATGGGTATAAATCAGTTTCTGATCACTTATACTAGTACAAGTTTAATGTCTGTATCTGGCCAAAGTGGGGATTTTCCTCCACCCCTCTTGAACCATTGTACATAGGCTATATTTTTTTTCTGACTTCCCTGGTATTTTTAAAAAACATTAATGCAGAATACAATTCTGCTTGTATTTTCAGTATGTCTGATTTTTCTCCCTCCTGGGTTCCTTTGCCTTGACCCTATGAACTTATTTCGTAATTGTGATCATCATTGTTTTATCCTTTCCCTGGATAGACCAACTATTCCTAATATTTGAAGACATTTCTCTAGCATTAAACTTATCTCAGAATGTGAACGGGAATCACATTCCATAAATGATTTTGACTTTGTTTATAAAAACTATCATGTATCTAAGATTACAGAGCTGAGAACTTTTGCATCAACCTGTAATGTATTTCTTCCAATATATCCTTTTGGTTTCACGTAAAAAGCACAAAAGCAAACCAACAAGAAACCCAAAACACCAATCTCTCTACAGTATTATTTGTTTGGGGTCATCAAATGTCTTTATTAGCCTTTTCAGCATTTTGATCATTATTCTTAGCAATAGTGTCTCACTCAAAGGGTCTCATCCCTTCTCTCCACTGAGATATTAAGCTTTACTTTCATATTGTTTTATCTTTTTCACCCTTGGTCAGTCCTCTGTGCAGACTTATTTTTTGTTTCCTCTGCTTTTACTGTTCTGTAAGGTTTTCAGTTTGGAAATCCAGTTTTTCCAATGGTCTGAACTCCTCCACATTGCTTATTTACTCCATTTCTAAACTTTGTTTAATCACTTCCTCTATGCAGGGTTCACTTCTACTGCCAAGTAGAATGACTTTCATTACCCAGTTGTCTATATCAAGTTTTGGGCAGGTTGCAAAACCTGAACTGACCCCAAATGTTTTATTTCAAGTTAGCTTGACAATAGAAAGCATTCTTATTTGGTGCATTGCTTCACCTGTCCCTACTGTATGTAATCATAACTCAAAAAAATTGTTTTTCTTGTTTTTTCCCCTTCCAAAAAACAAGGTGTGTGTCTTATTTGGGGGCATGTGATATGTGGAAAAATGAAATGATTAAGTCATCTCCATATATTCTGCTGCATATAGAGATGAAGCTCCTTAAATATTCCACTCAAAATTATCTCCTCCAGCTGCAGAATATTTTGTGAACTCTTTCCAATTTTTCAATGTAATTTTTAAAATAGGTGCACCAGAACTGAATATACTAATATTGGTGTCACTCATGGTGTGCAAAGAGGTAAAATCATCCCCTTCCTACTTATTATTTTCTAAGGACTACATTAGCCCTTTCTGTTCTCATATTGTACTGGGGACATTTGATAAGAAAAGAATCTAAATATGCTTCCTCATTCTGTAGCAGTGGCCAGAATTCTTTGTTTTTGGATGTATAACTTTTCATTTGTCTGTATTAGAAAATATTTTGTTTGAGTAGGCTTAGCTTGTTAAGCAAGCTAGGTCACTCTGTATGACTGTACTGTCCTCATCATTATTTGCCAATGTATGAATCTTTGTGTCATCCACAAGGTTTAATCAGCTGTTATTTTATATTTCTACTGATGAATAGTATTAGGCTGATCAGAAATCCCTATTAACTGCAACAGAAAAAACACTATTCAATGGTGATTCCTCACTGGCAACTACTCTGTAAGATCTGTTAGTCAGGCTTAAATCCATTTATTGAGTGCTCTACTGATACTGTAATAGGGCTAATTTTTTTAATCAAAATGTCTTGTGATACTAAATCAAAAATCTTATAAAACTCCAACTATATATAATTGATGCAGCTACTTTTATCATCCCAATCTGTAATTTATTCCAAGTGCAAAATCAGATTTATTTGACAATACCTTTTTTCATAAAAGCATGTTGACTAGCAGAAAAGGCATTTCTATCTTTTAGCTTGTTATCAGTTGAATTCCATACCAATATTGCTTTTATTTGCTCTGGAACTGATGTCAAGCTAAGTTTCCTAGCTTATTTTTTTCTCATTTTTCTCATTTTTTTTTCCCCACTTGTTGTGTATTTTTTTATTCAAGTTGCTCCTAGTACTTAGCCAGTGAACTTGAATGGACATTTAGCAAAAGCTGCCCCTTTTCTTAACTAAGAAATCATGCCTGATCTTAATTCTGTTCCTTAATGTGTCAATCCCTGAATAATGAAAGAGGCATGTCTTTTTTGAAAGTCTGTGCTAATTAATTAAGCATTAAGCACAAGGAAGCAGACTTAAGATTACATTGGCAATCTAGCTTTTCTCAACTATTGACTGTTGACTTTGCAACCTAACTTTTTTTAATCATGTGTATATACATAATAATTGGAGTCAGGCAATGTTTTTGGGCAGCATGCCAAAAATCACCTGCAACCTTGACACTGAAGATGTTTCTGTGCCAAGGGTGGGCAGTGGGGGAGCCACAAGGGCCCTGATCCCTGTTGTGGCAGTGCAGCCCTAACTCCTTCCCTGTCCTAGCCCCAGCTCTTTCCTCCTTCAGAAGTGCCAAGTGAAATGTCTTTACGTGCTATGCTCTGGAAGGGTTATCTATCCTTGATCTAAGCTGTACTTTTAAAAAAACAACTTAAAATTTTCCATCAAATATCAAATGTTTTTGACAAAAAATGCTTTTGACCAAAACAGACATTTTCAGAAAAGTCTATGAAGATAAAAATAATTTTTGATCCAAAATTTTAACGGGAAGAAAACATTTTCCAGACTGAAAATAATTCTCTGATTTGGGTAAACCAAACTCATTTCACATTTTGTAATTGTTCTTTTCTCTGCCTACCAGGGATCCTGGTTTTCTCTGATTTAAAAAAATCCCCAATTTTCAGTTAAAAAAAATAATCCTAAATCCACATTTTCCACAATTAAAATATAGTGGTGTTTCACTTTAATCATTGAAAATGTGGATTTGGGGTTTTTTTAACTGAAAATTGGGGATTTTTTTTAAATCAGAGGAAACGAGGATCCCTGCATGACTATTGTCACTTTGGTTACCGAGCTGTGAGGAGAAGCAGAAAGCAGCTCTTTCTTTGGGAGAGGTGGGGACCATGAACTATGTGTACCATGCACTGGAACCTGATCCCTCTTTGTTTTACTTTACTTTGGAATATGTAGGAGTTTTGCAACACATTGTGGGAGATAGTCCTGGAAGAGATAACATAGGTAGTTTCTCCTTCAAAGTCTAGCACTGCTATAGGTTCTGCATTGTGCCCCATGCCTTTCAGGTGCTGTCTCTGCTGCTTCATGGCCAACAAAACGTCAAATACATTTTCCTCAAGAATGTGAGTGAGACAAAAGAACCAGTCATTTTAAAAACATTGAATCTCAGGCAAACCTGAAAATAATTTCATAGCATGAATTGAAGTCACAGCTCTAATCCCATAGTTCTGAAACTATTGAATGTTAATGTCATTGCATATAACTTCTCAGGAAGAGGTTATAATGTTATATATATATATATAATGAGAAAGTAATAAGCTAGCTAAATGGGTGGCTTCACTTCCAATTCCTCCTTTGATCCCAGTTGATGGTGAGATTTGAAGTTTTGTCCACCCGAGTTTCACATGACTTCTTTGCTTGTGAGATGCAATGGCATGAATGAATTATGAACATACTTCTAAAGAAATACAAATACAATGTTTATACCTCACTGCAATGTCTTTCAAAAATTCTGTATAGTATACTACTTGTCATAGAAACAACCAAATTAACAGATGCTAGCTTATTTACAGAAACTGATATCAATCTTGTTGTATTAGAAATACTTTAGGCATGCATAAAACATACCGTTAACTCATTTAATCTCATTTGTTAATTCATTTGTTCAGAACTTTTCATTGAGTGTATCCTATTGTCACAGTTCTAACAATGGAAGGTTGAAAGAAACATGATTGAAAGTTAACAGAACTTTTTTCAAGTGGATTTGTATGATTTCCCCTATAAAAATAAGTCCACAAAGAAGCTTTCCCACCCTTTCCAGTAAACTAAGAAATATTAACCTTCAAATGTTAACCTTCACTGAAAGTGCCACTGGCAAATTCTAACATTAAAGCATGTTGTATATGTTATTTCAAGGATTATACAGCCTTGTGACAAATGTTGTGTATCAACATATGATAGGAATGATGAGCAGCTTTGGGGAAACTGACTTGAGGGAAGAAAAAATGGATCTAAAGTCTACATTTTGCATAAGTCAATGAAACAAAACTATTAGTTTAAGATGCAATTCTTTCACTTTAGGAGACCATGTTGGCAAGCAAAGAATATTAAATTAAAATGATTTAAGTGAACATGGTGTTAGTATTTACTTTGAAAGTCATAAAGCTACAAAGGGGATGATGTAGTTTCATAGAATTTGCATTATGCAAGTAGTAATTTATCTATCTATATAAATACTCAGACTTAACCTCATTATGATAAGCTAACTTAGGTTTTTCTATAGTGCCCATCAAAGAAGTATTCAAGCTGAACTCCAAAGGTATGCAAGTTGGATTGGATACCTCTTATCTTTTCACATCCTCTCTGCCAACTACCTTATCTGAGCCAGGAAATACTTCTATCTTTGCAAACCAGCTGCTTTCAAATGGCTGCAATTTTTTAAGTACAAAGAACTTAACTGTTAAAAGGTGCATATGTCCAGTCTCAGGCAGGTCATCACACGGTATTTGTGCCCCTTCGCTGGGTTGGAACCTGGCAGCACAATGAGTCTACCTTAAAAGCCAGACGGGGTAGGGAGGGGATGGCGCTGACAGCTCATTGAGCTCAAGCCAAAAGACTTTAGGAGTTTGGCTGGATTGGTTTTCCCCCTCAGATGAGAGTTTAGTTCCCTCTCAGACTATACAGGGAAGGATACGATTGATGGAATTAGGAGCCTACAGAAAACCAGAAGTATTTCTGTCCATTCTGGCTGCAAGGGAAAGGAATCTCAGAACAATATAATTTGGCCCTTCCTTTCCTGAAAGAAAAGCAAACAACTTCCTGAATACTGCACCTTTGTCCCCATGATTTATGCAGCCTATTATCCTGCAAGAAAAGGACTTGAGAGCTAACTAGTTAGACTCAGTTACCAGGGATTTTTTATTTGTTTATTTTCCCTGTAAGGAATGGGAGCTACTCCAATTGATCTTTTTTAAGGGGTGAGCTGTTTCTATTCCAAGAAAGCAGAATAAGACTTTATACTGATCATCCCAGTTTTGATCCTGCAACCAGAACTAGGGAAAAATTCAAAAACAAAACAAAACAGGGTAGAGGAGTCTAGTTCTGAGATGCTGTAACTACTTAATACAACTTCAAATTCTGGAGTGAATAGCTTTTGTACACCAATGTGTTCTCTGGGACAGGAGACACAATTATCCCAACAAAACGCTGTGTGTCACTTTAAATGGATTTTGATGGCAGGTCTTGATGATGCAAACCAGGACAGGTCCCATGTGCTGGCTTTGAACATCCTACACTGCCCAAAATATTCACTGTATTTGCCTGGATATGAAACTCTCCTAGCTTTTTTATTCATTTTAGGAACAATGATGTTTAGCATTTTTAAAGGAAATATATTTTAAATGAAATACAGAGAGATTAGGTTATACACACACACACACACACACACACACGAAATAAATATAAATATTTGAAAAATAACCTTTTAAAAAGACTGTCTTAAGTGTTCTTAAAAAAGTCAGCTATTCTCAAGTCATTTTGCCATGGAAGGATGTATGATGTTATATGCAAGATCACCCAGCATTATTTGACCTCTGCTGCATATGCATAAGCTATTTTTCTTATTGAAAAATAAATATTTGTTCAGCATAGTTCTCTCTATCTCAGGGGTTCCTAAACTGTGGTACATGTACCCCTGAGGATACTCTGGGGAGCATGCAGGAGAAATTGTGTAATGGCATAATTAGTTTTCATTATAATCATAATTGGCATTGAAGGTGTTAAAATATAAAATGTATGCTGGTAGAGGTATGAGGGCAGCTGGTAAATCTGGAAGCGGTACACAAATAAGAAAAATTTTGAGAATCCCTACTTTATCTAATTTCCTTTGTTTTTCACTAATGGGAAGGAAAAAACAAAAATAAAAGATACTTTTGATAAACTCTTTCCACTCTAGCACTGATATAACTGTGTAATACCACATTTTTTTGCATGCCACATACCCCCAAATAAGATACACATGTAATTTTTGGAAGGCTGAATAAGAAACTAATCTTTCATTGAAACTACCAGTAAATACAACACAGTGAAAACACAGGTAGCTATAGAGGGGGGAGATGGGTGGGAGCAAAAACCTATCCATCCCCTAGCTGCAGAGCATGGTGTCCACCAGCCTCAAGAAGCAATGCTAGGCAGTTCAGCTTCAGCAGGTTCAGGCTTGCAGCTGATGTCACTGGCTAAGCTGAACTGCAGGCCTGATCCAGCTGGAGCCCAACTGCCCAGCCAAGCATCACGAGCCAGGTGGCAGCCAGTGGTGAGAGCCAAGTCAGCTGTAGGTCCACCATCTAGAGAAGTGGAGCCAGGCAGTTTCACTCCAGCAGGATTGGGCCCTCAAGTGATGCCACTGGCTGAGCTGAAATGCCTTGCCCTGCTTCAGCTGACTCAGAATGAGCTGCTGTCTACCCACCCAGCTTGAAAAGGATCCAGACAGTTCAGCTCCCACAGGACCAGTCTCTCTGCTACCCACATTTCCTTTATTAATCATGTCTCAATTTCCAGCTCCTAATTTTTGGGGAAAGGTGTATGTCATGTGCAAGTAAATATGGTAAACCTTTTGAGCTTAATAGGATCATTCAAAATTCACAACGGTTTAAGTGAGAGGAGAATCTAGACTGTGCCTCCATAGACAGATGTTGACACAGAGTGGGATGGTCCAGGATGATGGGCAAATGAAGGCCAGCCATTTTGATCCAATTTTAAAAATCTGTTCTCTTACCTTAGGGGCAGAAATTGCACATAACCTTCCTTAAGTGATCAGAAATGGGTTTAAACCTGTAACAGAACTGAAGCTCAATGTACATAAACCAGCTTCAAAATGGCTGAAACTGGTTTAAGATAAACCTGTCTGAATGTAGTATCAGACTTAACTGATTTGTCTCAAGCTAGTTTATGAAACTTCAGTCTCAGACCTATTCCTGTTTTAAGTTAAATCACAGACCCCCAACATGCTTTACAGCCCAGGGTTGGGATGTGCTGTCTACTTCAGCAGAGAAGGGCTGGTGGAGGAGGGGAGGGGAGGGGGAGGTAGCCACTGTCCAACTCCGCCCCCCCGGCATACACTGTCTGGGGCTAGGAAGGGTGCTAAATACCCCTTCCCCTGCTCAAACTTACTGCTGGCTGCAACTGTGGATTACAAAGATTAAAGCCACCTGAAAGCAGCCCCTGCCTGTTCCTGGAAGCAGGAAGAGTCCTGCTGCTGTGAGTCTGGACTGGGTAGGATCAACCAGCTGCCAAAAGCCTTATGTAAGTTGATCCTTCCCCAAAGAAATAATTTGGGAGTATTTCATTTAATTTAATGGTAACTTTTTAAGAGAATCCCTTTGATTACAGCAACCTAGTTTAAGTTCTTCATTTTCCTGCAGAGTAACACAATTATTTGGCAGTAAAATTAATAGCCACAAGGCTAACTCTATCTTGGCATTCGTAGCTAAGGTATGATCAATATTTCCAAAAACTCTACAAATAAATCAACAGTGTGCCTTTATCTTTTGATGCATTATTACAATGATAAATTATTTTGCTATGCATATTAGAAAAAGTAAATCTCTATTTGGGTCTATGGAAGGTTTTCTGGCATAAATAAAAAACAGCTAATGTTTGTCAACATTCATAACAGTCAAAATGTCTAGGCCATTAGCAATTGTTTTCTTCTCACAGATATACTAACTTCACACACAAGAGTTTTGCAGGGTCCATTTTCTCTTCGATGCATACCCACAGCTAATGTATCACATAAAACCTACACATAATAGAGCACATCATTACATTAAGTATCTTTTTTAAATGCACAATATTGAATATAGTTAGAAATGTGTTTTGACGTTCTCACAGAATTCACAATGTTTTATAAAGTGGAAAAGCATTATCCCTCATTAGGAAACTGAGACTTAGAGTGATCATAATCAAGACAAAGGATAGGGACAGACATTGAAAAAGCCAGAATCTGAATATATTCAATTTTTGCAGGTTAGTCTAATCTGGCTAAAATGAATCACTTTGTAATTGTACAGACATCCCAGAAATGCAGGCACATGCCTGCAGTGGCTCAGGCTAGAATCCAGGGGGCACTAGAAGCAGCCATCCCTTTGCTTACACAGGGCTGAGCTGACGGGGGTTGTGGCCAGACCCCAGCAGGATGCTCTGATTATTACCATCCCACCCCCACCCTCCAACCCAAGCAGCCCAGCAGGGAATGTTTATCGCCCCTAACTCAGTGTTTATCAACCCATTAAGAAAACAAAGCCTCTCTCCATTAACTAATGGATCTCTTCTTAAATAGGTCTTCCAAGGAAGGACATTAATTTACTGTTGATTAGCTCCAAAAAGCCTGTCTGTCATCTCCCATAGCATGGATTCTGGCCAGCATGTGGTCTGTTAGCTAATGCTGGGATGTCTGAGTAAGGCAGTGGGGAAGGGGAAAATAATCTTTTCTTAGCAGGGAGAAGCCAGGCAAGCGCTCTGTGCCTGCAAGTCTCTGCTGGAGCTGCAGCCAGGAAGCAGAGGGGAGGGGCCAACCCTGCTGTGGAGCAGGGAACCCCACCCAGCCCAGAGACCATGGTGGGATGCTGGGGGTGTCTGGTTTATCTTAAACCAGCAAGAGGTCTGGGACAGACATTGTATAAACTGGTTTGCCTAAATCAGTTAAGTCTGATTCAACCAGGTTTATTTCAAACCATTTCAGCCATTTTCAAACTGGTTTATATTCTCTGAACATCTGTTCTGTTACAGGTTGAAATCAGCTTCTGATCACTTAAACTGGTTTATGTATAATGTCTGTCCCTAGCCAAAAAGGCTTTTTCGAATGTTGGCCATAGAAGCAACAAGGTAACATGAAGTCCAATATCCAGTAAAAGTTTCAAATTATTTTATTTTTTACTTGGTATAGAATTGGAGATTTATATACATGTACACTTATGTGAAGCCAGATAGACTCAGAGAGATCAGAGAAACATAGTAGCAAATGCCTGGGAGTGGAAAGGGAAGCACCATGGTTGGAGAGTGAAAAATGAGACTCTTAACTAACATTTTTCCTGCTTTATTTGCCAAAATATTTAATGAAAAAAAAGAATGTAATGGTTTTGAAAGTGTCTCCACACATATAATAAAATATCTCCAAAACTGACCCACCTACATTTTATGAACTTGCTCTTTCCTCCACATTCCCACACAGAACTATGTTTTTATTATATTTCTAATTGTATATATTTTTCATCCAGAAATTGGACCAAAACTAATCATCATAAATCCATTTAACTTATACACATCATGAACACTGAAAGGAGCTTCATCTTCTCTTTTTCCTCACTCTGAGCATTTGTAACCAGTGCTTATTAAAGGATGTGTTCTTGTTCTGTCTAAGGCCAATGGCGAAAGTCTTGGTTCACACTTCCAAAAATCTATCTCAGTATTGTTATAACAACAAAACTAATCCACAAGATGCATACTCTAAAAATATTGGCCACTGTCTTTTAAAGCTAAGTTGACAATCTAGTCTCATACACACATTTAGTGGGCAAAACATTCTACACTTTAACAAGTCCCTAATGCAAACATGAAAAAGACTGATGGTTCAGCAATAACAATATGGCACCATTATGCTCTTTTAACACATTTACAGTGAATTATATTGACAGATAAGAGTTTTAAAGTCTTATCAAATATCTTCTTGGGATTCATATTTCTCAAATTATTTTCCCCATGAGATTTCATTTCTTCAACAAGGATTTTAGACATTTTGGTAATAAAGATAGGCTTTTGATAGGCTTTTACCATTTTGATATCAGAGACCTTTAGAAAACAGTACCTAATTTGCTCTGTTTTCTGTCAGAGAAGATTTAAAATTCAATATATCTCTATGTAAACACAGAAATTCTATCAATGTATTCTCAACACCCTGCAAACTATCTACTATTATACAATGTAAGAGTGAAAACTTTTTGCGCTTACCTGTACAATGTGCATCTTTAGTCAACCATTTGGAACTTTTTAATTAGATTTTTAACTCTGCAAATATTTTAGGTCATTGTTACAGGGAGAAGAAAGCAGTCTGGTGAAGGAATATTGGAATAGCATTTCATCATTGGAAATCTATAATAGGTTTGTTCCAATAAAAATGAATTTGGTCACCTCTTCCTCATCTCCAGGCCTGAACATGAGAAATACTTTGTTCTAGAACTGCATGGATCATGTAGGCCATTACTAGAGTGGATTACCACCATTTGTTTTGGACATTTACAAAGTCTCTTTACATGGTATGTGAGTAATCAGTCCATATTATTAGGATGTGACTTTTGTGAAACAAAAACATTTTCCCCCATTTTCTCATTTTCAATAGCTAATAAATAACAATATTCTGCAACCTATATATTCTTTATAAATGCTAAAAGGAATCATTTGAAAATTCATATATATATCTCAGTAAAAGAAAATTTCAGATAAATATACATTGAGCCTGTATCTGAATGTAGTTAACAGCATGAGAGAGTCTTATACGAATATGAGATTTGGTCAGAAAATACTTTATTTCCTTGGGGAAGATCGAGACTTTTCATTGAAAAGTTGAAAAGTTTTCATTTTCAGCTACAATGCATCAATTTTATCTCAACGTTCTCTTTCAAAAGTCAAAATATTTTGACTTTTAAAGTGGATATTTTAGGTCTAAATAATTTAACAAAATTATATCCACTAATTTTCAACCCCCCCCAGAATTACTAGACAAATACTAGAATTATTCTGAGAGTTGTAGCATGACTAATAAAAACAGTACTCTATGTGTTGTCTAAGGTAGTCATATTTACTCTCTCATGTAACTTCTGTTACTGTGGAAGTCCCCTACACAGTGATGGAAACAGTCTCAGACATTCTCCAGTACTTATATATAGGTACTACATGAGCATTATGTTGCAAAATAGAAAATTAATCTGAAATGAAATGAAGTTTCCCAGTGTATAGCTTTTTAACTTGTTTCACAGTTTACGGGAGGATCTAGAAGTTGTTGTTTGTTCTTACCATTCAGGGACCTTCTACATGTGCAGATGAAGGCACAGCAGGATCTCATGCACAATCCATACAATCATGCCTCCTGCCATGCCACATGTGCATGATAAGAAGCATGATTATGGGATCACAAATTAGAATCCCATTGCACCTCAACACTAGTGCATGGGGAGCCCATGATCATGATCACTAAATTCTGCCTGTGGCTGAGTCCTGCTGCTGACTGTGCTTGTCCCAGCTGTGAGCCCTTATGAAGTTCTTGGGAGCAGAGTGTTCTGTCCTCTGCAAACTCTGCAGCTGAGGAGGCTCACAGTATAAGCAGTATAGGAAACACTTCTGCCATTGTGAGCCTTGTCATCTGAGGGGCTGGCAATGGACGGTGCACCCCTGGGACTGGGAGCTCCCAGATACAGGGAAGCACTTGGCCACAAGTTCAATCAGTTGTGTGGTTAGAACAAGCTACAAAGTTATTACACATTTTTCGTATCTTATTGCTTGTTTTGTCATGCTATTAATTAGTTGAACATGTAGCTGGTTCACAACTTAAGGCATGATTAACTGGCTAATCACACTTTAAGTGTAACAGGTAGAGTGGGCCTCAGTGTTATAAAGCTCTAAAGCTGACATACAGTCCTTAATGTATATGCTCTTCTTCTGTGACAATACCTTACTGATACTTAGTTGCCCATTACCTTTGATTATGGTAATCTCTTTAAAACATGTATGTTGTATTATCCAGTACACTTTTATGAATGTGACTCCAGGGATATTAAACCACAGAAGTTATCTCAATTACCAAAGTTCACACAGAGCAAAGGGATGGTAGAACAGCAAAAGAATAATTGCTTCACAGTACTCTCTAGTTTGATGTCAGAATTTTACACCAAAAATGTAAATATATACTGGCACACATAAGGTTCTCAGCACTGGTAAATAAATAAGGGACATCAAACATACAGAAATAAGTTTCTTGAAATTATGAACCCTTTGAGACAGCATGAGGATATTTAAAGCCAAAAAAAAGGTGGATGGTGAAGAACCAAAACAATAGTGCAATGATTCCATTTTTCCAGCCATGTTTCATGCTTAGCATTTCTTCTTGTTCGAGAGAATGAGGAAAGGTGATGACCAGATGGTATTTGCTGAAACGTTGGGCATCTGAAATGCTGGTCATAAAGATATACATCATCATAAAGAGTGATTCAAACGGAAAAGAAGATGACAGTGTTAAATATGATCCATAAGTATCTTTCCTTCCTCTTTTGAATCCTCCATAATTTTATTCTATGATTTTCACTCACCTGTCCCATAAATCAATGACCAAAGTCAATTCGTACTGAACATAGGCACCGAGGGGTTTTTGCCCACTACACAAAACTCCAAATGCAGTAAAAAAATCTTCCTTTGATGGTGTCAGAAAAAAGGAAGAATGGGAAGAGGGCAGCAGCATTCTTGGCTCTGACATGACTCTACCTATTAAAATACTGAGATAAAGTAGTTACTGTGTCCAAAAACTGTAAGACACTTGTGGCACTTCATATTGCCCAGGGACAGACATTCAAAAAGCTAGAAGCTGAATTGATTCAATCTTTCCAAGTTAGTCTAAGTTGCCTAGATTGAATCAATTCACAAGTGGATAGACATTCAGGAAATATAGGCACATGCTTGCAGTGGCTCAGGCCAGGAGACAAGGGGTGGTAGAACATACCCTCAGCTGCCAGGGAAGCTCTGCTGGAGGGGCCTGGCCAGCCCAGGCACTAGCCTGGAGTGAACTGGCTAGGTAGGGGTTTGATTCCCCCCCCTTTCCTGTCCCACTGGCAAGGACCCAAGCCGGGGTCTGCTGGGTGCTTCCCCCCTCACTGTAGAAACAGGAGGAGCAGAGATTCAGCTAGATGTTGGCCAGCATGGCCCCTGGGGCAGCAGGGGCAGGGAAGGGGATTTTTCCCCCTCTACCCTTGTGGGACTGTAGCCAGGGTCTGCCTATACAGGCTGCTGCTGATCACTCCCTGAATGGGGTGAGGGACAGGATAGACTCGTTCCCTGCCTTCTTCGCCAGATGCCAGAGGATAAACTCTCCTCCCCTCCTTGCACCCTCACCTAAGGGGCCCTGTTGGCCAGCATCTGGCTGTTCCCCCAAACATCAAGGGGGAAGCGACCCTGATAGGGGCTGCAGCTCTTCTCAATGGTATTCTGGAGAGTGAGTGGAAACTTTAGTTCAGCAGCTTCTGCCCAGCACTGGATGCCTTCTATCTGCCCTCCCACAGAGCCTGCTCATCGCAAAGGGTGGGTAGCATGGGTGGAAACAGCTGGGGTCAGAGCTTCCATCCACCCACTCAAGCTGTGTGGCAGTGGTAGCAGCTATGGCCAGCAAGGGAGGTAAAACAGCCCTGTCGGAGGCCAGCATACAGCCTCTGGTGCAACTGCAGCCAGTGAGTACTGCACAGGACGGGCTCAGCAGACAAGTCTCCATGGCAGGAAGCTGCCAGGCTCTGGGCCCACTGGTGTCTCTGAGCTGGTCTGGCCAGTCCCCTCCCTGCTCGGCCAGTCACCATCCATGCCACCCTGGCCTGAGCCAAGGGTTTGGGCCCTGTGGGCTGGCCAGGCTCAGCCCTGCAGACCTAGCCCTGCAGCTGAGAGTGAGGAAGGTGGATATCAGTGCCCCCATCCCTGCTGCTGGAGTGGAGAGGGGGAAAATTCCTGATGGGCTGTTACATCCTGGCCAGGCAAACCTCAGCCATGGGGCCCCAGTGGAAGAGGGGAGGGGAGGGAATAAACCCTTTACCTCCTCTCTTGCCTCAGGGGGGCACACCCATTGTCATCTGGCCATATCCCCACACCTGGCTACAACACAGAGGGTCAGAAAGAGAGAGCACAGCCTAGCCCAGGAGCATGCTGGGATGCTGGGGGACTCTGCTTCAAGTTAAGTCAGAAAGGGGCCTGGGACAGACAGTGTATAAAATGGTTTGACCCAAATCAGTTGAGTCCGATACTACAGTCAGTCAGCTTTACCTTAAATCAGCTTTGGACATTTTGAGACTCATCTATGTGCCCTGAACTTATGTTCTGTTACAGGGTTAAACCAGTTTCTGAATACTTAAACTGGTTTATGTATAGTGTCTGTCCCTAGCCATAAAGTAAGAGTTACACAATACAGTGCTGTGTAAGGAAACTGTTAGCTTTAGATGACTAAGCTTGGCTACTGGTATAGCATGGTGCTTTATTTGGGCTACTAGAGTTTGTTTTTCAGCAAGGTTATTTAGGTTTGGTGGAAAACCACAGTTAGCATGTTCTGAGTTAGTCTGGGCGTCTATGCACAGCACTACATCATATCATGAAGATGAAGCAGCATCTGATCTGTGCTAGTGCTCCATATACCATTCTCAGTGGATATTTCTGACTCCTGCAAGACAAAGCCAATCACTTCCAGCATCTAATAATTGAAAATATTCACAATCCATGTGTTTATATCTTATGTAAATATACAGGCTCAATTAGTAGAGTTCATATTATGTTAGGTGGGAATTGCACAGTATTAATTTTTTCAGTCAAAATGTCTGTCACGACAATATTTTCATCTTCCTGAGTCTGCAGTGTTTGAGTGTGATTTAGAGAAATTTTGTGTGAGAAGAAATGATTGGGGTCACAAGAAATATAAGGAGGTAGGGAGAATTCCAGCAAGCAGAGAATAGGAATAGGGGTAGGATTAGTAAATATGTGCCAACAATTTAATTTGCTGTATACATTATAAAACATCAATTTACTAAATTTTCTAGAGAAAGTACTTAAAAATTATTCCTTTCTGAAATACTATCCTAATATGTATGCTTCTCTGTATGAGAAACATACAAAGAACTATGTTTCCCCTGAGATGTATGTTTCTTTGTCCCTAAGTATCTAAATAACATTTGCTACATATTCCAGCCTTCACAGTCTAAAACATTTCTCAGATTGGACAACATTTTAATAATTATTTATGCATACCAACTACTATTTTGTTAATTCCTATAATGAATTCTGAGTAGAATAAGTTGTACAATGAAAAATTAATGTACTTTATTCAGCCATCAACTGTATTCCCTCCCCCTATTCCCAATGAGGCTGCCTAGCCTGCCTTCTTGCTTTCTCATCTGCCTAGTTTGCTACCCCATCTCACCAACTACCCTCCTGATATATACATATACTAATGCAGGCTGTTACAAAATAGGAAGAAAAGGCTGGCCAGGATGGGGGACCCTGGTTTCCAATCCCTTATGTCTGCTTGCTCTTCACTGCCACAATATGCATGTGTTTAACTGGCTGGTGGCTACTGTAAAATTTATCTCTGACTACCATTTTCCAGCATTTGATCTGTGCTAATGATACAGAGGGTAGGCATAGGGGAGCAGTTGCAGCCAAATTAAACAAAAATGCTATGCCTGTGAAGTATCAATACAGGAAGAAAAGTCTGAATGATACTCACAATGTGAGTGAGTGCTGGCCAAATAAAAGAACTGCTTCCACAGTTAGGTGCATCATGACAAGACTCATGATATACTGGTTATTGCTCACAGTAATAGGAATAGTGAGTAGTATACGTGGAAAATCTGGTTGTCCTCTTACACATTATTTTGGAAAATTTGAAGTATGCATATAAGAAATGGAAGTGTCGAAACCCTATTTTAACCATAAACCTCAACTGTGGCTTTGTTATTTACCTTTGTGTAATTCACAAATACATATTTGTATTGAAATAAAAGCCTAAATACACACACAAATTAATAGGTTTGAAAGACTCTTATTAATGTCTCCAAGTTAAGTGGGTTAGCAAATATCAAAATTAAGGGTGCCTGTTCAATTTAATTTGGCTCCCATTTGTTTGCACATTATGATATAATCTCTAATTACTTACACACTGCTTTTCCATAGGAATCCTACAATCAGCAGCTATTTAGTTTTCTATTTTTCTTGTCCAGTATGGATCCCCCTTGTCTTATTTACTGCACACTATTAAAAAGCCTTTCTGCGTAGGAAAATGTATTCATTTCCTAATGGGTTTTTTCTCTGTAACACTAATCTCTATATTATCTGAATGCTTCACAAACAATAGTAAATTTATTCTCAAATCAATCCTGTGAAATTAGGTGGTATTATTCCACACTTAACAGAGAAATTAAAGGGAAAAAATGCCATGTCCTTACTGTACATTTGGGCACTCTTTATAAGATACTTCCAACCTGATTTTTAAAAGTATAAAGAATTATACAGAAGTTTATATCTTCAAAGCACAGCTTCCTTTGACTCCATTTACAGTGACTTCTGCAAATAAAACATCAGATTCTTGACTCAGGTGTTTGATGTTTCTCTCCTCCCACCCCAATCAGAAATTCTGACATTTGCAACACAAATATATTGATGCTCATGTGGTTCTGTAGCAGGCTTGGGACCTAACAATGAAGAATAAGCAACTCTTGCCACACGATGAGGAATAATTACAGCAGTAAGAGGTCATTACCCTCTATGCAGACCACTGTTAAAAAGAGATGCCAATAGGTTTCACGGACACTTGTTGAAAACAGATTTGGGGAAAATAGGTTCTTGTATTTTATAGAACCTTTGGTGAGGAATGTGTTCGTGTCTAGGAGTATGTTCAGTCACTCAGGACAGACCCTTTCTGCTGCGTGCCATTCCAACCTTCCCTGTTCCAGTCCCATCACTTTCCTATCCATGACTCTTTCTTCCTAATTGCATTCCCTTTGTCTGCCCAGTCTAAATTTCTACTCTTTAGGATTCTCATCCCAGTCCCAGACTTTTGGCCCATCCAATTTTAGGGTTTCTTTTATTTAGTAAGTTTTTTCTCATTACTAACAGCCAGTCCTAGCAGTGCCCTGCCCATGCTCCTTAGTTTTTATTTCCAGCTAGTTACACACAGTCTTAGTTCTTCATCTATCTATCTTTTCTAAACCCTGCAGTACAGAAGAACACCCTCCCACCCTGACAAATCACACACCTCTGGTTATGACATATTATCCCTCCCTTGAACCATATGGGAAATCATCAAACAACTGCAACCCATACTAGAAAGAGACCTTATTCTTAAAAAGATCTTCCCAGAGCCAACCATCCTAGCCCTCAAACAAGCACCAAACCTCGCTAACCTCATCACCTTAAGCAAACTTCTTCAGGCCCAGAACACACCAAATGGATTCAGACCATGCCATGACAAGAAATGCAAAACCTGCCAACACATCTCCACCCCTCACAGTTACTACACCCCCCAGAGCCATCAGCGTTCCCAGATCTTATAGCTGCACCTCCAGAAATGTAATATATCTCATCCAATGCACCAAATGCCCTGAAGGAAAATACGTAGGAGAGACCAAACAACAACTGTGTACCAGAATGAATGCACACCAGAAATCTATCGAAGACAGAAATACCCAATTACCTGTGGGGGCACAGTACTCACAAGAAAACCACTCTTTCTCCAATCTCTCAGTCCTGATCCTCAAAGGAAACTTACAAAATACTTGTCAGAGACGAACCTAAGAACTCCACTTCATCACCCTCCTGGATACTAAAAATCACCAACTAAATATAGACATTAGATTTATGACACATTACAACCTTCCTGACATCTGACTCCCCAGGTACCTCTCCACTATTCATCTCTCTTCTCCCCCAACCCAGACTGTCTCTCACCAACTGACTCCTCAATTTAAATCTTCACTGACTGCCTATCTTGTATGGATACCAGCCCAGCCTCTGGCTTCTTTACTTTTCATTCCATCCAGGAAGAGCACACATCAACTGCAGAAACTTTCTCAGCCTGACGAAGGGTTTTTAAACTGGAAAGCTTGCTTATATTTTTTCCCCCAACTATTTAAGTTGCTCTAATAAAAGGTATCAGATTCACCCAAAGAACCTTATCTGCTTATGTCCTTAAACCAACATGGCTACAACCTAGACCCCTATTCTCTAACCCCTGAAACTTCTCCCCTTTACATTTCCATTCTCTAGCACTTCCTTTCTCAAGCTTCCTGACCAGGAACATCCCTAGTCACATTCTTTCCCTTTCCCTGGCCTCTTATCTCAGTCTCAGATAACCTCAGTATTCCTCAACTCTCAGTCCAGTTTCAGTCTTCCCCAATCCTCTAACTCCTACCTCAATCACATTTCCCTCCCTGATACCAGCGGGAGCACTATGCAAAATAATATTCTTACTCTTATGTCCACTGTCTGGTCTCAGCATATATCAAGTCTTTACCGATCAAGTAAAAATAGCAACTTTTCAGAGGCTTAAAAATTTGAACAACTTTTGGACAATATTTGAAAGGTCCTGATTCAGATGCTATTTACTACTAAAATGTAAATCCTAATTTTAAAGTATAGACTATTAGATCTTCTCAAAGTTCTTTTAAATTATCAAACAATGTATTTTTTTCTAATCTCATTCTTGGATATAGCTGCACTATTTTAAGACCACATAGTTGAAGTTTGATTTTATAAGCAACTGAAAAAGGGTCTCTCACACTTGGAAGGGTCAGGCAGCCTTTGTTTATAGAAAATGGCTTTCTAAGACTCAACTGAAATCTATGGAGAAAGAAGGAAGAAGACTGTTTGACGTACATGTAGATATTTTCTATATATTATAAACCTAATATGCACACATTCCAAATATATATATATGTTATGTATCTTTAATATCTTTTCACCTGCTCTGGGAATTACTAGACATATTACACCAAGACAGCATGTTGCTAGCAAGATAGCGTGCCCCATGAATTAGCTGACAGGGAAGGAGAAACCCGGAAACTTTTCCCATAATATAATGGTGAAGGATATCAGACTTCTTCAAAGTAACCATCTGCAAGAGATCAAGTGAAGTTTGTAAGCAGGGATAGCTGCTTAACAAGTTATCAGGGGAATATAGCTGTGATGCATTACTAGCAATCTTAGCAACAAGAAATAAAAACAAGTAGAAGAAAAATACCATCTTACACAACAAGTTTTTCACATATCAGATGCTACTTCATATTTCCGTATCAGGCTCTTTATTTATTTATTTATTTATTTATTTATTTATCTCTCTTAAATAATTTCTTTTGTTTGAAATGGCATGTGAAATAAATGTAACTTTCCTTTGATAAGCTGAACATTTCTGTTTCTTAGATCTGGGTTACAGAGTCCATAGCCAGAAATTTCATGACAGAACTGGGAAGAGAGTGAAATACAAATTTAACAAAAGATCTGTAGGGAATAAGTGATAAAATCAGCAGGGAGTCACCAGTGCTTTAAACAATAGTCCAGGCAGCCAGCTAGTGATCACCAAAAATCCAAGCAAAGTGATAAAAAGCAGCAGGAAGATAGGAAGCAACAGCAGGAAACAATGCATATTGCCAGGGGGTCCATTGAAAAGTTAATTGAAGCAACAAATGAGAACCATGTCAGGCAGATTGCATCAACATGGAAGAAGAAAAGCAAACAAGCAGTTGCTAAAACAACCATAGGAAAACATGGAGGAACAGAAAAAGGAAGAAAAAACTAAACTACAGGAGGCAGAACTACTTCAGGAACGATCACCAATGTGATCCTAAGCAAAGATGGCCATCTAAAATCAGAAGAATAGCCAGACATATATGAAGCCTGAGCCATGGTTGGGAATGGTTGGGAAGGCACAGAGGATGACATTTTCTTTCATAGGCTGGGAATATTACAGTTAATATGTTGCAACATAAGTATTGTTTACCTATCTAGGTATTTTTCTATTATGTATTAACTGGATTAGTAGGACGGAAAAAGTTGAACGTTAAACAATAAATACAAAGTGCAGGATTGTAGCTATATGAAGCATTTTTTTAGCATGTACATCGAGCATTCAGATTAGAAAGACACTGGAATATTGATTCGTTCACTTTACGTAGTTCATAACCAAAAATATTTTTACATTCCTTGCGATGTTGCTTGAACTTTTATATTCACCTTAAATTTAATTCAAGTTGAATGCAATGTAATACATCAAAGTAATTCCAAAATTTCAGGGAATACTCAAGGCACCAGTGAGAAAATCCTATTAATTTAGGTGAAATTAAAAAACAGAAGTGGGAAGAGAAACTATATACAAATATTCTTGCATTTGGTTAAGATATTTAGAAGGTTTTACCAGCTCTAAAATTCTTTGATTTATAGGCTTGTATGGTATCAACAAATTCAATGATAGCAACCACTGACACTTTAAAGCATAATGCATACACCTCACCTATACCTGTCCTCTTAGTAGAGTTCAGGAGGCTGACTCCAAAAATGTTATTTCTCCCAGACACAGTGAAAAGAAAAAAATTTAGGGTAGGAGAGGGTAAAATGTGCAGAGTATATACTGTGGGAAGGAACAAGGATGGGTAGCTAGGTGTATTAGTCTGAAGTCAGTCAGAAGGCAGGGTAGATATGTACCTTTATAGACTAACAAAGTAAGATATATAGAGAAAGCACAAGCTTTTGTGGGATGAAGCTCACTTCATCAGATATGAACTCACTTCATTTGATGTGACCTTCAGCCCACAAATGCTTATGCTCTTTAAATATATCTTATTTAATTAGTCTATAAAGGTGCATATCAACACTGCCTTCTGAAGAAATAGGGAACAACAGCAAAAAGAAGACAGATCTGAGTGGCATGAACAAAGACATGGGTCAGCACAAGGAATGGAGCACACAGAACTCTTATCATACTGAGAAAATGAGGACACACTTGAAAAACAAGGCAGAATATGCTAAGGGTTCTTGAGAAAGAAGTGGGTAAGAAGGTGCCACACCCAGAGCTCATAAAGGCAAATTGTGTGTGCAATTAAATTGGCCTAAAAAATCAACATTGTGTGTGCCCTTTATTGAAATAGTGCATTCCATTCATGTTAATGAGATATGGGATGAAAGGTTGTGGGCTGAGCACTAGGCTGGCCTTAGCAGCCTTACCTGGGGTCTCTTGGGGCTGCAGCAGTGGCAATCCTATTTTGAGCCAGTCTGTCAGCTGGAGTGTAGCTCTGGCTGGCTAGGCTCCAGCTTCGAGTTGTGCATGCTTTACCCACATGTGCTGCTCCACTTTTGGGGGTGTGTTGTGTGGGGTTTTTTTGCATCCTTGCACTGCTCCCTTGTAGCACAAAGAACAGCTGAATGTGCAGCAGCCATGCTCGTCTGGACGTCTAACAGACTCATAGACTTAAAACTGGGTCTCTATAACCTAGTTAAGTGCTTAAACCAGATATTTGCTATTCTCTGTTTGTATATATGTGTAAAATATTTGAAACAGCCCAGGAGGTACAGCCTGATGTCAAAGGGATAATTTTAGAAATCTCAAAAACGTTGATGGGACAGAAAATAGTATTTCCCAATCAAATTTAATTAAAAGTGTGATATATACAATAGATATGGTGAAAGTATACCAGAGAAGACTTTTGCTTGTTTTGTTTCTTTTTTAAAGTCTATAAGAATGGAGCTTCAGTGTTAGTCTCCTATGGTCTTGAAATCTGACAAAATACAAAAGGTTAAAAATCTTGATAGCAGTAAAGTCAATGGTAAACTGGTCATTGATATCTGTAGGGCCACAATTTGATATCTATAAATGAGATGTCATACTGTTCAAAAAAAATAATTACTTTCTCTTTCACAATATTCTCAAAATTAGTTTGCATATTCACTTTCTGTAATGAAATAAGAAGTGGGACAAAATAGGTGAGTAAGAATTGAATAAAATTTCCACTTTCATGCCATTAAACTAAGAGATGGTAAAAGTACTATAGAAAGTTTACTGACAAAATGCATTTAGTGAAAGGATTAATTGTGCCAATTGCTATGCTTTTGATTTTGGGTGATCTTCATTAACTGTGACCTCTGAACCAAAAAGCACCAACTATAGCTAAACAGAATGGAGGGGAATTCTTTTAAGTCATACAAAACATGTTAAGGACAAATAGATATAAAACAGGCAAATCCATTACAGAGGTAATGTGATATATGGACTCTTTTATGGAACTGAGTTATTTTGTAAAGAAAATATAATTTAAAAGGCAGTGTGTACCAATTGTGACATTTGTCAGCTTATTAACTGCATTTAGTCACCACACTGCATAGAAGTATTGACCAGACCAGACCTACTTTAGGTTAAAGTCTGACATGGAGAAATCTAAGGGGAAGAGAAAGTGAGGTACACAGAAGCTTTGGGTTGTTTTTTCATGATTTATACTCCAGACTTTTATATCCCATAGAGTACTTTAAACAGTCTCCACATCCTCAGCACCCCAGGTGAAAAAAGTCATAGGGTCACTCACTGCACCCAGGCTACATTAATTTGGGTTACTTTAAGATGTATGAACACAGACTGGGAGTGGCACATAGCTGCATTCACCATTCTCAGGAGTCACATGGGGAAACCAACATAAGTATTCAAGGTTGGGGGAAGAGCTAGCAGGTCCACAGGGAAGGTCTGGCAGGATCAAGTGGGGAAGGGGCTGGTGGGTTCACTGTGTGGGGGGGAGGTCCATGGGCAGTGGGTGCCAGGGGGCTAAAAATGTCCAGTCAGAGTCAAGGGATGAGAGCAGTGCAGCCCCAGGGCTGGGGTGAGCAGATGAACTTTCCCAGCTTCAGGGCTGCATTTGCGAGATTGGGTTAACCCTTTCTTGATACTGGGTTAATCCAATCTTGATTTAAGTTAGTGCACTTACTCAGGTGAACTAATTTAGTTGTGTCATTTGGGGGTGATTTAAGCCCTCTGCACACCAGTCTGACTGGACATTTAGATCAATCTAACCCTGGCTAGATAGATAAAAATGTAACACCTATATATAGTCCACCCATAGTCTAGTGCATTGATACCTGCACCAATCCAGCATGCTTCTCTAGATGATCACATGCCCTCAGTCTGCTAAAGGAGTTTTAGTAGGACCAAGACTTGTTTATGCTTTTTGTCTGAGGCTACTAACAAATACCATATTTGTCCTGGGATAAACTAGTTTATTCAGGGACAGTGTGTAATTGTTCAGATGTCCATGCCTATTGTCCTGGTATAAACCCTAAAAAAAGATTCATGGGCTAAGAAGTACTATCAGTTTATCCTGAGGCATCTCAAAGTGTCTCTGAACAGTTATCTTGGAAATGCATCATTGAATCAATACCAAGAAAGTGGCAGTGCATGTAGCAGTCCACTAAACTCCGATTAGAAGGGTGATGTGTATACGCTCCCATCCCAGGTTATTTCTGTTGAAGGACAAACACAGGTACAACTCATCCAAAGACAAATGAAGTGTCTGTTCCTAGCCTAAGATAAGCTGTATGGGCAGTTTGGGTTTTGTAATAACTAAATCCCTATATTTCAGGTTTAGATCCCATATCTTCTTAATTTTTTCAAATTCTTATGGAGTTTAAATATATGACTCCAGGTCTAACCACAAAGGATGAGTTTTCAACTTAAAAGAAATATTCAGAAGGCACTGTAAATAAATATAAAAGAGATGCTATACATTTTTACCACATAATCATTTTCTCAGTGATTATATTTGGAATGGCTATATAATTTACAGTATGTTTACATTTTCTTAGAATTCCAATATAACAGGAAAATATATTAAAGAGACAAAAAGGAAAAACAGTAAAACATAGGAGCATGAGCAACTTAAACTGAAAATGAAATTCCAGAGTAACTGAATGAAAAGGGAGGGCTTATATCAAAATGACACTTTCAAACTCTACATAGAATTATTGTGAAGTTCCTCAGTATGTTGGAGAAAAGTTTTCAGTTTATATTCTTTAAAATCACTGTCTCAAATTCTGTTTCAGTGCTGTGCCCATTACAATATCATCCCTCTTTTGGGACCTTCCAAGTAAGATCTTAATCTTCAACATAGTCTTTGCAGATTACCTTTAAGATCTGGACAATTTATAACTATCCTGGGACCCACTTCTCAATTTTGCTAAATGTACAGTAGCTATCATTGTGACTTAACACAAATAGATAGGATGCACTTTCAAAAGTGTATATATACTGTTGAGGATAGACTGCGAAGAGAGTTATTTATCTTGTAAGTAAATCTCACATTCCAATATATAAATGCAAGGAAAAAATGAGACTATGATTCACAACTACTATATTTTATATTATCAATGGCATGTTTTATAACATAGGTATACACACATGCACACATACATATATTTTTACGTTTGTGAAGAGGAAGAGAAGCAGAGCATAACAGAACCAAAATAGGAAGAAGGCCAAAGCCGAATAATAAAGATAATCTTAAAGAAATCCCATACTAATATATTAAATATTATTTTAACAAAATATATAATGAAACAAAAACTAATGAAAAATATTTTGAAGGTCTGATCTAATTCATAAAAGTAATATTTTCCCAATATTCTTTGATATGATACATTTATTTGATTAAAACATGTTTACAAAATTATTGTATTAAATACTGTTAATGTGAATGATATGCTATGTTCAGATGCCTTTGAAAACACTGATTATTACAGACTGTCACAGACCATTTCATAGTACTTGTATTAATGAAGACTGATTTTTGTGAGATATCTAATAGACATTGAAGGGACATGAATAAAAGGACCCAGCATTCCCATAATACATATTGCTATAATTTTCCAGGATAGAAAATAATGAAGAGGAATTTTAAGTTACTTCATATTATGACAGACAAATCACAGGTAAATTAGCAGAAGTTGAGTGAATAATTTGCTTCATTCTGAATACAGTAAGTTTGGGAAATGTGAAAATGTTAAATTTTAAAATGCATTTTTACAACTATGTGCAAGAAAGGTAATGAAACTAGAATCATAAACTAGGGTTAAGTATAGATGTTGTACTTAATGTCCTTTAAGTGTGTGGAACGTGTTTTAAAGCTGTAACAGAACAGATGTTAATGGCACATATAGCACTTTAAAAATGGTGTATGCCATTCATAAGTTAACCCTGGATGGATGTATACTAACCTAAAGCACTTTCTGTTAGAATGCTTTAACAAATGTCTCTGTTACATACCATTGAGGGTTAAATCAGAGTGTGATCACTGCTGCCCCAAGCAGCATTGCACAAGCCTGCAGTCTAGCCTTGGGAAGAGCTCAGTTGCTCTGCTTGAACACCAGGCTGACCCTGCACTCTGGCTGTCACTGGCCTAAGTCAGTGACATCTTCTGATCCCAGCCTTGCACACAACCTGGTGGGGGAAGGTGGGGTGGGAGGAAATAGGGACTTCTGTCTTCACAACTGCCCTGGCTCCACAATGTACCACAGCCCAGCTGGGGTTCTGGGATCTCTCTCCAAGCCACCCTGGCTGGGCTGCAGAGGACCACTGCTTGGCCAGAAGGACAGTAGGCAAATGGCTCTGGGACATGTGTTCCTGCAGCAGCCACAGCTGGGTAGTGCCATGGTGGTACTGCTCAAGTGGGGATGCTGCAGGAACACAAGCCCTGGACTCCTTCTCCTGCAGCAGTCCTGTTCATGTCATACTGTGCTGCAGCTGCTGGCTGCAGCAGGCAAGAGGCTTGGGGGTGGGGGGCGGTGATAAGGAAGCTCCTGTTATGTGGATCTGCCATCCCCAGCCCCCCAAGTTGTGGGGGGAGGACCTAATGGCAGGGGGTTCCATTCTCACCTCTTCCCCCGCAGCTGTTGATGACAGTTGTCAACTGGCGGGGGAGAGGGCAGAGGCTGAGGAGAGGGGCCATTCTGTCAGCCTCCTGGGAGGCATGCAGAAGTGCCCCAACCAGTATGGCCAGGCTGCAAATCCCTCCCCTCCCTAGATAGTGACTATCTGTTTCATTGGCTTCTGCTCTAACTTATCACATGTTGATTATAGCACAGTGTGACGGCGCCGGGCCGTCCCTAGGGACCCGAGAGGGACCCCGGGGGTCGAAAGGAGGTGCAGGAGACTCACCGGGGACGGGGGAACCGGGGGGCGA
>JAGPOW010000290.1:5214754-5241370 GCA_030014935.1 Caiman crocodilus
ATATTTCGGAAAACATCAAAGTCGTGGCGGGCGAGACAAAGGGTTAAAGGGGCAACCTGCAGGAGCTACACACGACCCAGGGGCTAACCGCAGTCACACACAGTATGTTAGTGTGCTTCTACCAGGAGCTTTTTGAACATCTGTACTTAGTCTAGAAGGCTGTTTTACATATACATATTTATTTCTCTTGTCTAAAATTGAAATCATGCCCTCAGAAATAAAGTCAATTCTCTGTCTTCCATCCTGAAAAGGAACTTCAAAAAGGAACCTACCACAGGGAGATAGAAACTCTTCCCAAATTCCTAATATGCATTTCTTTATTATGAGGCAACAGCATGCCCTTGCTGCTAAGAAGGCTAATGGCATACTGGGCTGCAATAGTAGAAGCATTGCCAGCAGATCAAGATAAGAAATTATTTCCCTCTATTCAGAATTGGTGAGGCCAAACCTGGAGTACTGTGTCCAGTTTTGGGCCCCCACTACCAAAAGGTTGTGCACAAATTGGAGACAGTCCAGTGGAGGGCAACAAAAATGGTTATGGGGCTGGGGCACATGACTTCTGAAGGGAGGCTGAGGGAACTAGGCTTATTTAGTTTGGAGAAGAGAAGACTGAGAGGGGATTTAATAGCAGCTTTTAACTTCCTAAAGAGGCATTCCAAAGAGGTTGGAGCTAGACTGTTCTCAGTGGTGGAAAATGACAGAACAAGGAGCACTGGTCTCAAGTTGCAGCAAGGGACGTTTAGGTGAGATATTAGGAAAAGTTTTCTCACTAGGATGGTAGTAAAACACTGGAACGGGTGACCCAGACAGGTGATGGAAGCTCCAGCCTTGGGGATTTTCAAAACCCAGCTAGACCAAGCTTTGGCTGGAATGATCTAGTTGGGGCTGGTCCTGCTTTGAGCAGGGGGTTGCACTAAATGACCTCCTGAGGTTCTTTCCAACCCTAATTTTCTACGATTCTATTTATGGTGTAGTCTGACCTATTTTGGTGCATACTCCCTTCCTTACATCCCCCCTATTTTCTTTCAAGCCAGAAAAGTAAGCTGTTCATCTTCTACCCACTCCTAGTGCAGACCCTGCATATGTCCTGGTTCATTGTGTGAATGGAAGATGCAATCTAGGTTTTGAAGCTTGTTGTCACATAACTCTGTTTACATGGGTTATTCATGCACTGCTCTGTCTTCTCACTGCCTAGCGATCTAAGGCTAAAAAGCAGTCACCTATTCTGTCTGATTATTTTAAAATGTGTACATCAGCTCATGAGCAAAGCAAGATTTGTTTCATTAAAAAGTGTATACTGTATATTAGCATGTTTATTTCAAAATACATTTAACATTTTATCTCCCTCTGTTTTTGGTTTTTTTTCAGAAGGCAAAATAGCGTAATCTCAACTGTCCCATATAAACTAATCATGTTAAATGAATGACAGAATTTCAAATATAAATACAATAAAAAATTTCTGGTAGTATGTTAACATCAAGCCAAGATATATAGCTAAACTATGTATATATGGTTCACCGAAGACTTCAAGTTAATACCAAAGTCAGGAAATATCATAATATCAATATGTACAGGACTAATAGCTGTAATTAAACTAGTCCTTTCTACTTTTTTCATAAAAATTCTCAAACATAATGCTGGATTAAAATATCCAATATTTCATTTAAATAAAGTAATTTGTGATACAGTGTACAACAAAGATTGTATTGAAACACTCAAAATGTCAGAATACTGTAAACAAAGTACAAAATAAAGCACAATATTTCTAAGCCCTCTCTCTCATCTTTTACTAGCCATCTGCATACATTCATGGGAGAGACAGTATATATAAGATACAACTGTGTGCCTTATACAGCTACTTTTTGAAAAGAATGGTTTTGCAAAGAATACCACCTGCACTGAGTCACATTGAAAATAATAGGGCTTTATGTTAAATTACAGGTCTAACTTGTATCCCTAATATAATAAGGCATACGTGACGAATAGAAGAACATTTGATCCTCCTGAACTGGCACAGAAATAAAAAAAAAAAAAAAAAGACAGACTACCTTTTTAGCAGTGAAATAATCTTACCTACAGGCTACATAATGTCTGCTAGATGAGTATTACAGCTTGTATTCATTATATGCATTTATTATTAACAAGGCTATGATATTTGTCTGTATCCAAGCATGTTTGACAGCTTGTGGCCCTGTCTTCAATTGCTAATAACTTTTCAAACCTTTAACAGTTTGGGTCTTCCTCAAACTGATTTTTTTTCTATCCGGAACAGTTCAATTGTTCTAAGAAAAATACTAAGGAGAAATAAACTGTTTTGGCAATGTTAAAAGTTACATGATTTTCATAGTGAGCACTTCTGAGTTTTGGAGCAGGTGCTTGAAAATGGGCAGAGGGCTGACTTTGCAGCAAGGAGACTGTTGTGCAAATTCACATTAGAACTGCTCTACACTTGAAAAAGTGTAGTTCACTCATTTAATTTTGACGGCTTCCATCTCTAAAGACTCCATCCTCACTCAAGAGTACTTCAGTCTTCACACAGCTCCCAGCAATAACCAGATTGTGCATGCACAACTCAGATGGACTGAGTATGTTCCATTCCCTCACAGTTGCTTTACTCGTTAGACTCTGTATACACCATCCACAGAGTGATCATACATGCTTTCTCCAACCTAGGGTGGGAAAATAGATTTCTTTTTACCAGCTGCTTCTGCCAAGATTGGGATTGGAGATCAGAATAGGAGTGCATCTGTCCTACTTGTACTCACAGGAACTCTCTTAGGATCTAGGGAGTTTTGGAGGAGAAACTCTGGGTTGAGGAAAAGGGAAAGAGGAAACAGGGTAGCAGAAGAGAAACTGAGGCTTGTTGAACAAAATGACTAGGAATGGAAGCTGAGAGGGAGATGGATGCTAGAGCTGGCTGGATCAGGGTCAGGGAGCTAAGGCTGACTAAAATTTGCAACTCATGAAGTAAATGGATGAGTACTTAAAGCTGGTGGATTGAGTGGATCGCTGAGCTCAGATAAGGTTTGGGGAAAGGCAAAGACTGGATCTTTATGGAAAGAGATACTGGGATTAGCAAACAGTGCAGAGGTCAAGAACCTATGGAGGGAGATTGGGAAGACAGACTATATAAAGGGGCAAGGGGAAAGACAGATCATACAAAGACCTGAAAGAGAAAAAGTGGAACTGGCTGAGCAAGGATACTGAAATAAAGGATCTGAGGCATGCAGAAAAGAACAGAGTATGTAGGCAAGAAGGCTGGATTGGATGTGGACAGGAGAAAGGACCGATAGTTGAGACCTGGACATTGAGTTTGAGTGTAAGAGCAGGACTAGGCAGAGAGACTGGGATGAAAAGCTTAAGAGTTATACATTGGGATATGGCAGACAAGGAGAATGGGACTGGGACTGGGACATGGAGTTAAGGGTGGGAGTAGATATAACAGGATACCACAGGATTAAGTTGGAAGTGGGGGGTGTCCAGAAGGTGTTAAGCTTGGGTAGAACAAGTCTGTCTACTAAAATACATTCCTCCAGAACCTGAAATATATCACAATTCCATTGCTGCAAGCAAATTTCTGTGAAAAAGCTAGCAAAGTGTTTATCTTATCTTCTACTGCTGTCAGTCGCTGTGTTAGCTTAGAGGTCTGTGAGATGGATCTAAGGATTCTAACCCTGCTGATGAAACATGTAGGCATCAATATGATTCCATATGGAATTTCTTGGGGATTGTGAGATTGCTTTAAAAAAAACCTAAAACTATATTAAAATAAATGTATTACAGTTTTGCAATCAAATAATCAAATATTAGGAAATGTCAGAATGGAGGTTGTCTGTTCAATCTAAATTGATCCCATGGGCACACGCATTTTGACCCAGTCTTTCATTTTATGATCACATGTTATTTTTCTAGAGGACTCTTGCCACCTAAGTGCAGGAGATGGACATGCTCTGAGGACATATCAGATTAATGTAAGAAAAAAGGCTGTGTCTGTAGGACTCCTGCCTCATTTGTTACAAAGCTTAGACGTGTAGTGAATGTCTCATAGGATTAAGAGCTCTGAAATTTAAGTTGTGAACGTTTCAAGTAAGTGGAAAATACTGTCTTTTGTCTCTCTGTGTGTCAATACCCAAACTGTAAGTGGAGATAAAGCCACATCCTTACATGAAAAGTTGTTCCAAAAATATATTTACTTATATTTTGTAAAGCGCATAGATGTTGTGGTAATGAGCACCACAAAAAAGCCCCAGGAGAGATTAATAATTCTGGCTTCAGAGTGGGGCCTGAATAAAGGACCATAAATAAAGCTTGTTTTTATGCACTGAACAATGATGAGAAAACAAAATGCATTATATTTGCTCATCATATGAGCATCATCCATTCACTGAATGAGGCAGGGATTCTCTGTGGAAAAAAGACACTCCCTCATCCCACAAATAGTTTTTAATCACATGATCCCATACTGTATCAAAAAAACACACATAGAAAGGGGTGAGCTGAAATGACACAGGTAATCTTAGCATTTCTTAACCAAAATTTCATTTGTAAACCATAACACTGATATTCTACATAGCTTTGTGCATGTGCAGGTAAGTGCGTGTATGAGATATAATGGCTAGAGAACAAATGCACAGAAACACTGAAGTAATAAACAATAGAAATGTGAAAATGAATGAGCATTAATAAAACGTGTTGGATTCAAAAATATATGTTTCACATTTAAAAACAGATACATTCCTCCATGCCCTATTTTTTTAATGTAAATATTTTTAATATAATTTTAAACATTTTTATGGACAATCTAGCAAATATTTTGCCTCTGAAAAATGTACTTAAAAGTTTCCTTTTAAAAACCAAAATATAAGCTGCAAATGGATGAATCAATATCAGTTGTAGATGTCAGTTCCATTATACCACTTTTGGTAATATATGAATGCTTTAGAACACAGGCGTTAATTATTTGGGAAAAGCTTTTCTAAAAATTATGATCAGTCTAATGTGAGCCTTCTCTGTCTTTTAAACAGCAGGATTTCTCCAATACTGTACATGCCTTTATAATTGCTTTACTTGAATGTAATACTTTAATGAAGACCAGTTTAATTAAATTAAATTTCTCCCTAGTGGTAACTCAATCAAAATGCATTCTACCCTCATTATATTATCTGTAGGAGTCCAACATTGTAAGTGCTATAAGAAAAACTTATTTTAATGAGAATGGTCATGATGTACTATACTTGGGAGTCAAGTTACACACACTTTAAATGTCACATAACAGAAAACTTTATATTAAGATGAGAGGGTAGACATTTTAGTATCTAATTGGTACTGTCTGATATTGATAGCAAAATTATAATCCTATGCATGACTTATTAATGACAGGCAGCTATTTAAACTGTTATACTGGTTGCAAGTCATAATGATTAAACTTACATAAACAAATATTTTCATATCTCAGTAGAACAGGACAGCAATCACTGAAGTTTATTTTCAAATGCCGTTCAATTCCACTTCCAGTATGATTGGTTAAAAATTATACATTTGTCTCATAATGAAAGTGCTCTTATTTTAATATTGGTTTTCAATTCAAGATTTGTCTATTTTAAGGACTTTCATAACACATCTCAGTGAAGGACTAAAGTGCTTCCTGTGCAAATTAGGTCTCCATGGAGAGGTCCTCAGGTGATTTCTTTATAGAGTCTTCTAACTCTTCCCTTCCCTGTTGTTGAAAGATCTATTCTGAGTACAAGTATATATTCAGCATGCCTTAATAGCTGTCAAATACTGGATCAGGAATGAAGTTTCAGGAATCAGAAAGACTAGTTTAACATATTATGAGACCTGGGTTCAAATCCCTATTTTACAACAACTAGTACAGGGAGCAGCAGGGGAAATCCAGGCTGTGGCCAGTTTAGGGGAAAAGGGAACAGTGGTGGCTGCTCCACTCTCCTCCTGGAGGGTAGAAGAGCAGTGAGACAAAGCTCCCAGCCTGTTTCCCAAGCTGGGACATACCTAGTTTGGGGAACAGGCAGGCAGAAGCCGCTTGACACCTGGAAGATCTTTCCCCCTGGAAGGGTCATGTTTCCCCTAATTGAATGAACGTTTGTACACTCATAGTTTCTATTGGGAGAACAGTAATTATCTTTCTAGAAACATAATGCCTGTACATGTTTTGGATTGAGGGGATGCAAATCCATTTCTTCCACATGCACCATGCTATAGAACAGGTTGTATTGGGGAGTTGGGAACTTCTCTTTTCAGAGAAAGTGGGTAACTATACAGCCAAGCATGCCAGATTCATAGTACCAAAGAGAAAGCAAATAAGAAGTATGACATTGTTGATTGGTAAGAGGGCTCTTCCCAAAAAAGGAAGGGAACTGAGGTTCCAATCTGTGTTCCTGGGACTGGAAAAGCAAACAGAAAACAATGTTGGCCTGAAAGAATCTACACCTTTGAGCAGAGGAGTGAGTTGTTAAAGTTCAATATAAGAACCATTTATTCTGAGGTCTCTTGTTCAGACTTCTGCTGAGCCTAAAATTTTGATTTTTGGCCAGAAGGGAAGATAGAAAACGAAAGAATTATACAGCTACTTAACCATGCCTCAAAACAGTAGCTGATGTTATTAAGATAGACAAACCATGTGGAGAAAAAAGGATTGCTAGGGTGTTGAAAGAAATTAGGCCTGTCTAGGTTGCTGTAGAAGGGAAAACATAAGGGCTTCCTATACACATGCTGGTTCATTTTCTAATTAGAACACATTAGAATTCAAAGTTAACTGAGTCTGCTCTGCTTTGTAATTAAAATGCTTCAGCGTGCCTTTACCATCATATGTATAACCCCCCAGCACATTTAATAATGGCTGCTTGTGGGTGATTATCTATAACATGTTGAATGAGTTTTAGATAAAGCATCCCATGGACATTTCTAAACCTGCAGGGGCTTAATACAAGTAATGTCCAGGCCCAGCAGGGTACAAAAGGAGATTCACTAGGTGACCAGGGAGCCAGAGAACAGGGGCTGCAAACAGGGTAGGCAGTTTGAAGGCAGTTCCTAGGGACAAAAGGAAAAAGGGTGAAAGAAGACAGGCAGCAGATCCTGCCCAGAGAAACTAAGTGATCCAGCTGCCTGTGCCTTTGGCTTGTTGAGTCTTTGTTTGGTGGGCTATGTGTGTTTGGGGCGTGTGCTCTGAGAAACTGGGAGTGATTGCTGAGTGATTACTGACTGCTGAATAATTGCTGGCTGAGCCTGACAAAAGTCCTAACAAGGAAAAGAGCCAGCCCAGGCCCAGCAGGGTATAAAAAGAGACTCCCCAGATGACCAAGGAGCCAGTGGACAGGGGCTGCAAACAGGGCTGTAAGCAGTTGGCAAGCAGTTCACAGGCCAATTTGTGGGCCCTCCCTGCCTTTTTTGAGGGGCAAGTCTTTCAGTTTGGTGTAAGGAAACAGGGGAAAAAAATAGAACCCTTTGGGGCCAACAAGAAATAAACAGGCAAGTTCCAGACTAGGGAAGGTATCCTTGGAGGAAGAGGAGGAAGAGAGAGAAGGCAGATTAATAGACCCGGGAAATGGCTGGTGGATGTTGCAATGCCAGAACCACTGTCACTGCCTCTGCTTGCACCTCTGAGGCTTTTACTAAGGCAGCACTACTCACCATCAACACTTTCACCCAGGTCTCCGTGCGGATTGCGGCTTGCAGGTTCTTTCCAGTAATGGCCAGGTCAGGGAGTGTCTGTGGGTTGAGCAGTGCCTCCTGGTGGTATCTCTCAGGGAACTGGCAAGAGAACTACAGGAGGAGGTAGCAAGCCTCTGAAGCATCCTCTTGCCATGAGGCGCTCATCGATTTGATGCTGGAGGAGACCTCCAGGACTGTGGAGGAAAAAATGCCAGACACAGTGCTAGAGAAGAGAGAGGACATGGACACCCAAAAGTGTGAAAGCTGGAGGCTTGTGACTTCTGGAAGCAACCAGAGATCTTCACTCCCACCTTCAGTCATTCATCTGGAGAACAGATATGAAACCCTAGCAGCAGAGAGGAAAGAGCATGTTCCATAGGTGGAGGAATAAAGGCCAAGCCTCACCAAGGTGGGAAGGATCAAGATGACCAGCACCAAGAAAAGTGATGGGTAGTGGATTTTGGAGACTCCTTGTTATGCGGGATGGAGGGAGCCATCTGCTGACCTGACCTGTTCTCTCAGGAACTCTCTGCTTGCCTGGAACCCTTATCTGAAATGTCACAGAGGGACTACCGAGGCTCATCTGCCTCTGACTACAACCACATGCTGCTCATCTATGTGGGCAACAATGATACTGCCAGGGGAGACCTTAAGCATATCAAGAGTGGCTACAGGGCTCTGGTGCAAGGGTGAGGGAGTCTGGGGGCTAGGTTTTGTTCTTATGGATCTTTCCGGTCAAGGAAAAGGGCCTGGGCAGGAGTAGGTGTAGCCTGCAGATAAACACCAGGCTACAGAGGATGTCACAAGCAGGGATTTGGCTTCTTTGACCATGGGATGTTCTTCCAACAAAAAGGATTGCTGGGAAGTGATGGGATCTACCTGAAGAAGAGAGGGAAGATTGTCTTCACAGTCAGGCTCACTAATCTAGTAAGGAGGGCTTTAACCTAAGTTTGCCTGGGGATGGAGACCAAAGTCCTGAGGTAAGTGGGAAAATGGGAGGCCTGGAAGAAGATCAAGCATGGGGAGGCAATGGAGGAGGTGCTGTCATAGTTCCTGAGAAATCAGGGCAATCAACTAGTTATCTCAGGTGTCTGAAAACAAATGCATGAAGCCTGGGAAACAAGCAGAAAGAGTTGAAAGTTCTTACACAATCATGGAACTATGATGTGATTGGAATGACAGAGACTTGGTGGGACAGCTCATATGACTAGAGCACTGTCATGGATGGGTACAAAGTCTTCAGGAAGAATAGACAGAAGAGAAGAGGAGGAGGAGTTGCACTTTATGTAAAAGAGCCACATGATTGCTCAGAGCTCCAGTATGAAGCTGGAGATGGGCCTGTTGAGTTACTGGGGTAGGGTCGGAGGGGAGAGCAGAGCAACAAGAGTGATGACATGGTAAGGGTCTGGTATGGGCCACCAGACCAGGAGGAGGTAGAGGATGAGGCTTTCTTCAAACAACTAGGGGAAGTTATCCATGGGGGACTTCAATCACCCTGACATCTGCTGGGAGGGCAATACAGCAGAGCACAGGCAATCCAGGAAGTTTTTGGAGAGTATTAGGGACAACTTCCTGGTGTGAGTGCTGGAGTGGCCAATGAGGGGTCATGTTCTTCTTGACCTGCTGCTCACAAACAGGGAAGAATTGGTGGGGAATGTTGTAGTGGATGGCAACTTTGGTAGCAGAGAGACCACAAGATGATTGAGTTCAGGATCCTGAGAAAAGGAAGGATGGAGAGCAGCAGAGTTAGTACCATGGACTTCAGAAAAGCAGACTTTAAACTCCTTGGCAGGATTCCCTGCGAAGCCAGACTGGGGGGGAAAGAGTGCAGGAGAGCTGGCTGATATGCAGTAACAAACTGAGAGTGCAGGAACAAACCATCCCAATGTGGAGAAAGACCAGCAAGTATGGCAGAAGAACAGCTTGGCTTAGCAGAGAACTCTTCAGTAAACTAAATCATAAAAAGGAACCTTATAAGAACTGGACACTTGGAAAATAACTAGGGAAGAATATAAGAGCACTGGTATGAAATGCAGGGATGAAGTCAGGAAGGCCAAAGCACAATTAGAGTTGCAGCTAGCAAGGGCTGTGAAGGGTAACAAGAAGGGTTTCTACAAGTATGTTGGTAGCAAGAGGAGGATCAGGTAACATGGTGGCCCCTTACTGAATAGTGAGGACAACCTGTGACAGAGGATTCAGAAAAGGCCAAAGTGTTCAATGCCTTTTTTAACTCAGTCTTGACAGGCAAGATCAGCTCCGAGACTACTGCACCTGGCTGCACAATTTAGGGAGGAGGTGAACAGCTAACAATGGTAAAAGAACAGGTTAGGGACTACTTAGACAAACTGGATATGTACAAGTCCATGGGGCTGCATGGGATACACTCAAGGCTCCTGAGGGAGTTGGCTAATGTGATTGAAGAGCCATTTTCCATCATCTTTGAAAACTCATGGTGATCAAGAGAGTTCCTAGATAATTGGAAAGTGCCCAGATTTAAGCAACAAGAAGGAGGATCCAGGGAGCTACAGCCTAGTCATAGTCAGCCTCACCTCATTGTCTGGAAAAATCATGGAGCAGATCCTCAAGGAATCCATTTCTAAGTACTTGGAGGAGAAAAGGGTGATTAGAAATAGTCAGCATGGATTCAATAGGGGTAACTTGTGCCTGACCAACCTGACTGCCCTCTATGATGAGGCGTCTGGCTCTGCAGAAGTGGGGAGACCAGTGGATGTGGTGTACCTTGATTTTAGCAAGGCTTTTGATGCAATCTCCCACAGCATTCTTGCAAGCAAGCTAAGGAAGTATGGGCTGGATGAATGGACCGTAAGGTGGATAGAAAACTGGCTGGAGCATTGGGCTCAGAGTCTAGTTGGGCTAAATGTCTTGTTAACAGCCAGTATCAAGTGAAGTGCCCCAGGGGTTGGCCCTGTGGCCAGTTTTGTTCAATGTCTTCATCAACAACCTGGAAGATGGCATAGAGTGCACCCTCAGCAACTCTGCAGATGACATTAAGCTGGAGGGTAGATCTAGGATTCAGAATGACCTAGACAAATCGGAGTATTGGGCCAAAAGGAATCTCAAAAAGGAGAAGGGCAAATTGCTGCACTTAGGATGGAACAATCCCATGCAATAGTAAAGGCTGGGGGCTGACTGGCCAGGCAGCAGCTGTGCAGAAAAGGACTTTGGTGTTACAGTAATCAATATCCTGATTATGAGCCAGCAGTGTGCTCTTGTTGCCAAGAAGGCTAACGGCATATTGGGTTGCATTGGTAGATGTGTTCCCAGTCGGTCAAGGGAAGTGGTTATTTCCTTCTATTCAGCACTGGTCAGGCCACATCTAGAGTACTGTGTTCAGTTTTGAGCTCCCCACTACAAAAAGGATGTGAACAAATTGGAGAGAGTCCGGAATGGTGAGGGGGCTAGGGGACATGACCTATGAGGAAAGACTGAGGGAACTGGGCTTATTTGGTTTGGAGAAGAGAAGACTGAGAGGGGATTCAATAACAGCCTTCAACTACCTGAAGGCGGGTTCAAAAGAGGATGGAGCTAGACTGTTTTCCGTGGTGGAAGATGACAAAACAAGGAGCAATGGTCTCAAGTTTCAGCAAGGGAAGTTTAGGTGAGATATTAGGAAGAGTTTTCTTACTAGGATGGTAGTAAAACACTGGAACAGGTAACTCAGAGAGGTGGTGGAAGCTCCAGCCTTGGAAATTTCCAAAACCTGGCTAGACAAAGCTTTGGCTGGGATGATCTAGTTGTGGATGGTCGTGTTTTTAGCACGGGGTTGGACTACATGGCCTCCTGAGGTTCCTTCCAACCCTAATTTTCTATGAGTCCATGGCAAGGTGTTTTACTTAGAGTGACTTTCCAGGAACTCCTCTAATTAAAATGCCTGTCCCCCTCCCCACCACATATAAAGGCAATTAAGAGTTTTATGTAGGCAAAGCAAACCCTGCCTTTCATTTCGAGGCTTCCTAACATTTCCTCCTCTTAATTGCTGCAGTTAATATTTTGGTAGTGTTTACATCAAGCCTATTTTTTACACTTTGTTTTTTTTTCAGGTTCCTTATGCTTTCTATTTCTACTCTGGTGGAATTTATAGTTTGAGCAATGTCAGTTGGATTTAGTTTCTTTGCCTGAGATTTTCTAAACTGAACCTGAAATATATTGTACATGCACAATGCTTTCTTACTCTGTCTCTCTTTGTTTTCCATTTTTGTAATTCACTCGTTCCAGTCCATTGATCTTTGCCCATTTCTTTTCTAGTAGCTCATTTACAATACAAAACAATTTCTGGCTGGCTGTTCACTGAGTTGCCACTTCCATCGCTACTATTTTTTTCCCTCAGAGCATTTCCCTATCATACATTTTGTAGTCCCTCTCATCTTATCTACCTAACCCAACAGATAACTAAAGACATATGTGAAAGCTCACTGGAGGAAAAAATACACACATACAGGATATAAACAAATTTAATATGAACACAAAACAAGCAGCTGTGCCTCAGAAGTTGACACTATTTGATAATTGCTTTTGATCCTCTGAACAGACATGTGTCTAATGTAAGAAAACAGCACAGCCCAGTTTCACTCATGTCAAAAAAGAATAGAAAACTTGTAATACCTTGCTATTTTAGTTCATATAGTAAAGTGGCATTAATGCCAAAGCTGTTTTAAATCTTAATTTAAACTGGTACATGCAAATATCTAAGCCCTATGATTACACAGGAACAAATGGGAAAGAATGCAATGTAGGATATTTTCTGTGACCTGCCAGTGGGCTGTATGTGCAACTAATTGTATGTCTATCACCTTCTCTTACACTTATTTAAACACTATCTTCCTATTAAGGCATCTGAATCAGGATAACTGAATACTTCTTTGTCATCCTTTTAATTTGAAATGAAGTGGATTAAGAACTGAATTACTGCTAAAATTCACGTATTGGTTTACTAACCAGATCTGACCCTTGATGAAGTAGAATTTTTTTTCCTTTTGTCCCCCCTTTTTTTCATTTTTTTATTTATTTATTTTTGGTATACAACATATAATGAAAACTTCTCTGAATTAATTGCTAGAAGTTGATTGAGATTTAATCCTCATAATTTACCTACAATGAACTTGCATGAAGAAAGAATGTCACTGAATAGATTTTCATATTAATAACTGGAGTCTAATGGACACTTAGACATTTAGGTTAAGCACACAGGTTCAAAAAGCCCGAGGCAGAATCGATTCAATCTTCTCAGGTTTTCTAAGATGCAAAGACTGAGCTGATAACAAACTGAACTGATGTTCAGCGTTCGGGTGGCCAAGATAGGCAGAAGCACATGCTGGGGGCATTCACATGCACTACCCCTCATGTTGGATACTGATGAAGGCTGCTGAACCCAGTGGATCAGCAGCCCATGCCTGAGTGGCTGTTGGACACATACTCTCATCTCTTCCTGACAGCTGAGGGCAGGGGGAGAGCCTCCAGACAGTCCCCAGCCTCACCCTGTCACCAGTTGCCTACCTCTCTGAAAGGCAGGAGACAGGTGGAGCAACCCATCTCCTGCTCTCCTTCCCTAGCCAGGGTCTGCACAGTGCAGGGGGGAGGGAAAGGCCCCTCCACACGGACTTTTTGTTGCCCACAGCCCAGCAACCTGGTATGGGATCACCACAGGCCATCCCCTTGCCAGCTGCCTGCATCTCTGAGCTCATCCTTTCCTCTGCCCCCCTCGCCGCTGCCTCCCCTGACCCCACAAGGCTGAAAGGCACAGGCAAGAAGCAAGCTAGGGAGTAGAAGCTTTAGTGCCTCAGCTCTGTGAAAGCTTGGGGTGGTGTTGGCCCTGCTCTGCTGGAGCAGAGAGCACAATACAGGGCTAAAAGCATTCTGGGATACTGGGGGACTGTGAAGTAACTTGTGTCAGGAGGGGATCTGGATCTAAAGTTCCATAAGTCGGTTTAACTTAAATCAGTTAAGTCTGATACTATATCCATCCAGATATCCAGTCACTTAAACCGGTTTATATGCAACTTCTGTCTCTGGGCCTTGAATGCTGGTAAGTCATACCAAAGCACTATTATGAAACAAAGCCAAGAAACTATTGCTTGTAGCCTTTTTTTTTTTTTACTCATGCCAATTGGTACAGTTGCTTAAAACACTGTTGCTCTAGTCATGTATTACTTTAGCACTCTGCCAAAGTAAGTGATGCAAGGAATATTTGTAGATAAATGAGATAAGTATTACGTTCATAATAATTCATTATTGAAAAAGGGAGTATAAGGTGAATGTGCTTTCTGTTTTATGAGAATACTTTTGAGTACACAAAAAGAAAGTGTCCATTCTGCTTTAGAATCACTGCTCAAAGAGAATTTATAATATAACATATGGTAAAGAAAAGTGCAGAATCTGTGTTATATATTTACCCACCTAGGAATGCCTTCCTTCTCCTCCACATTTTTAGTGGGTCAATGGGCTAGGTAATTTTCCTATAGAGTGGAACAGATCATTATACCCTGATGATAGCATTCTATAAAAGTTCTTATGCTACTCCAACCACCTTAATATCTAAGCATGTGCTTAGACATTATCTGACACACACACAGTTAATTCTTTCCATTCTGTCACCAGAGGAAAAATGTGACTGCAATACAGTGTTTGTTTTACTTACTTAAAAATTAGGACTTAAGAAAACATTTTAATCCTCGGTTTTCTCTATAGACATTTCCTAGTTTTCTTTAAAGAAAACTACACATTTTGTTATATGCAATCAACAAAAATAAAAAAACCCATAAGTCAGGCACTGAATTCAAGTACTTCAGTACAAATCTCTAGCCTGAGCCAGAGGTATTCTTGTGAAGTCCAGAAGACACTCATTCTGTAAAATTCTTAATATCTACCTATTTTTCTAGGTCTAAGAAGCTTAATTCAATAACAAGAGCTGTGAATGTAAGAGATACAATAGGGAACAAGGAGCCTAGGACTTCTGTCCTCCTGACTCTCTATTCAGTTTGCTTCCTTTTACGTTGATAATATTTTGAGTGAGAGGCAGAGGATGACATCAACAAGAAATAATACCTAATACAGAAGTTTTGCAAGAATTACAGTAGCTCCTCTACACATTATAGTTTAGGTTTTGGGACTATATCTCTATAGCTGCATGCATGGAGGAAAGCAAAGTACCCCTCTTAAACTCAAGCCAAAAGACAATTTTCTATTTTAAGCCACACTTTGCAAAAAATGGCTGGGAATGGACTATTATTAACATCCCTTAATATTGTTAATATCCTACCGTCTCTCAAAGCTGAATGAAAAAAAAATTGTTCCTGCCCCGAAAGATTAAAAAAAAAAAAAAAAAAAAATCACAAGGAAAAATCTCTTTACATAGGTCAGACCGAACACAAGGACATTTTTATACGCATCCATGTCTTGTTCATGAATTAATAAAGCCAAGGAGTTAGAAAGATGGTTGCTTCATTCAGTGACTACATTTTAACATTGTGACACGTGGCTTCCTAAACTTCACTCAGAACTTCTCGACTGGCTAATGCCAGAGCCACTTCAAGTTTCTGTTCTCTATAGGCCAAGTTTAAGAAGGTGTTTATAAACATTCCTATATTAAAAATAAATGAAGTTAAAGTAGTAAGCCACTTAAAGAAGGGTTACAATAATGGGACCAGGACTCGTGAAATAGGTCCAGTAAGAAGAAACAATAAATTAAGTGCCTAAAGGAAATAGGCAATAGTAGTACTTTAGCAACTATATTACTTTAGCTTAAAATGAAAATACTGTTTTCCAACCCTTAGTATTATTGTTCAAGCCAGGGGGCACCTATATTTTATTTATTATTTACTTTATTTTGTTGCCTTGGCAGGGGCTTGTGACCCAGCTCTGTGATGCTAACTGCAGATCTCCACTCCTGGACAGATCAAGCTGCCTGTACTTCCCTCCTTCACTTGCTACGGATACCTGGACCCTCAGCAGTGAAGATAAATACAGGCAGGGGACAGCAGTGGGAAGGGCAGCTGTGGCAAGCACTAAAGAGGAAACAGGCAGCTCAGCACAGCTGCCTGGGGGCTGTAGGATGCTGACCCCTGCTTCAAGCTGCTATACTTACTCATATCCCACATGCACTTCTTTTGACAAAAAACAACAGCCCTCCAATCTGGCAGTACAAGATTTAAGAAGGAAGTGTGGTTTTCTGTCCTGGAATAGAGAAATGAAAGCATGGAAATGTTGTAAAATGCCCCAGGCAGAAGGGGGGTAAAATTCAACTTTCAGGCTTCCAGATACAGTATTAGCCCTTCTGTCAAAATTAACAGTAGCTTTTGGCTGAAGAGTCAACAGATGCTGTTCATTAGCTAGTGGCTGTGAGAAGGTTAATATTTAACTTTTGCCTGAGCAATTCTGGCCAGGATTCCCTGCAGTCAGAAGTCAGTCATGATTCTGGAGAGTGAAAAAATCTTGTTTTCTTCATTCTGCCTTCCCAAAATAAAATGACCCTAGGTACAGATGTTCAGGGAGGTTAGGTAGCATTCAGGTCACATTAAAAATGACCACCCCATCTAACTTAGTTTCAACAGATGCAAACCTTGTGCTTAGATCCCTTGTTAGGTCATTCTAAATGCAAACTGTACAGGAGTTTAGGAAGGTTAAATAGGTCTAAATATGGCCAACTCAATCTAAGTTACCTGTACTTCACAGATAGTCCAATTTCAATCAGGTTCATCAAGACGCATCTAACTAAACTTCTGTACAGTTATCAGCACCGCCCCAGGACTAAAGCCCAGACAATGTCCCCAGTCCCAAGGCTGCACTTTTCCTACCTCCTAGTAGCTGCCCCAGACCTTCAATCCACCCCTAGATGAACAACAACTCCCCCAGGATTAGAAGCAATTTGGTGGCATGTAGTAATATACAAGATTTTAGAGAATTATATAGAGTTTATTAAAATTGGAAAATGGACTACAAAAGACAAAAATGGAAACTGCTGACATGAATATATTCCATGGAGGAAATAAACTGTGCACTTCTGTAATACTTCTGTGCTTTTAATACCCTAACAAGCTTGATAATATAGATGTTTCAGTCAAATGATGTAAATGTTACTGATTAGGACTATAAAGTATTGGACAAGCTAAATGATCTGTTTGAAATATAAAGGGAAACCAGTATTTAAATAACAAAAGGATCTGCAAAGACATTAGAGGTCCAGATAATCATTAAAATATTTAAAGTAAGGCTGTAAGGAATAAAATCTTTATTCTGGCACCTCACAGTAATATTGTCTTCAACAAGAAAAATTATATTTAGTCAAGAAGCCAAGATGGAATATAATACACACAAATATTTAAAACAACAAGGTCTCATTTATGAAAAACCTGCCTGACAAATCTTTTCTACTGCTAGATATTTGGTATCATTTAGAGTTACACTGATATGCTTCTCTGACCTGCAGACCCCAAAAAGTCACTAATTTGGGGAGGTGGAATAAGCATAGATTAGATATTTGAAGGGAAAGGTAAGGGAATGTTTTTCCACAAAACTCTAAGCTTCTAAGTTTTAGCTCGAATATTTATCGCATTTTAGGTTTAGTACTAAAAAACCATATTTTTAAAAAGTTTTTATCCTTAAGTACCCCAGTTCCCTAAGCTTCTACCAGACCCAAAACACAGGGCACCCATTTTTTCCAGTCCTTATTTCTGTGCCTTGCCAATTTCTTACTTTATGCAGTCTCCCATATTCCAAACCTAGGTAGCATAGCTACCTGACAGACATTTTTTGGTAGAAATGAACCTACTGTGGCCAGTTAATTTAGTCTTGCATTTATTAAACATTTCTGAATATGAATGAGTCAGATAAGAAGGTCACTGTATATACATCAGGAGACTTCAAAGACATGGAAGTAAGAAAAGTCTTAAATAAACTTTTCTTCATATCTCAATATTATGCACATTGAAGAACCATTCCAAACAGTAGAGCCCTAATACGTCTTACCATTAAAGGTTAGTGGTCAAGATGACCTGATAACCCTTGCATTTTTTCACTGATAGGATACAAGTGTTATAGGTGTGAGCTTGGATATGTCTGTTAAAGGAAGTGAAAAAGCTGCTTGAAGTATAATGAGAATGACTGCTATTAGCTGCAGAAACACAGTGTATGAAAGAAGCTGTGAATAAGGGACTTGAGGGAAAAAAGTACTGCTCATAACAGACGTGGGTGAAGACATTAAATTATCTTATCTATCGTGTCAAATTTAACATTGTGCTGTATGGCATATGGTGTCTGGAAACGAACAAAAATTCTCCACATTACAATGAAGAAAAGCATTACTGATGGGATTTTTAGTTGCATTATTTGACATTTACTTAAGATTACTTTTACAGGTTTAACTGTTAAGTGTTTCACAGTAAAATAACTTTGATGACTGCTCTTCAAAAATGACATATTTTGTCAGCCCATTGCTGCCTAAAATAGACTATTTTTCTATTCCACAAAGGGTTTGAAAGTTTAAGGCAAGAATCACATTCTGCAGTTGCTGCTCAACCAAGAAATGATGTTTGCAAGTTCAAAGAGATCACCACATTTATTGAGAAAAGCATTATTAATGGTATCATTTTAAAAAAGCTTTCCCATGCCCACCTTTCCTTTTAATAAGGAGACAATTTAATACTAGTCTTCTCATTATGAAATATAGTATACACTGATCTTAAACTGAGCTCATTAGAAGCAAGTCTAAAGTGCTGCTGCAACTGAACAAGAGATCTGATTGCACCTCCAGACTATTAGTTTATCTGGGACAGATATCAATTTGAGGGTGTGGTGTGTAGCCCAGAGTGCAATGGGTGTAATCTGCAATGACAAATGACTCCCATGGTTATAGTAAGAACCTTCACATCACCATGCATCCAACCCAAACAAAAACAAAATGGTTAAGGCGTTAAGCTATCACAATCTCCAACTGTTCAGGCAGGCGTTTGGTAGTTCTAGCTTTTCCTGCAGTCTCAAGTTATAACAACATGAGGATTCAGTCACAGAGATAGATGGCTTTTAAATATCTTTATCTTCCTTGCCTATTTTATCATTTCCATCTTGAGCTTACTGAATTTTCTTCACAAACCAGAAATCTGTGGTCCCTTCCTCTGCTCCAGGCAAGATTTTTAACCCTCAACTTTCCTGATAATCGATTTGAGAAGATCTATATACTGTCATGACAATGGGTCAGTGAAAGAGTAGATGGAAGCAGGTGAGAAGAGAATTCCTGCAGGAATATGGATAGAAATTATAGTGTGGAAAAAAAGAGATAGAATAATGATGAAAAAGATTAATATTTTTGTGGAGATTAAAGTCATGGGAAGAGAGAATAAAGACATGTGAAAGGCCTAAAAACAATAGATGAGAGAGCAAAAACAACAAATAACTGTATTTTAACTGGATAACCGTTAACAATATGTTGTGAAGGAGGTGAAACTATTTTAGGAAGAAAAACACTGACTTTTTAAAATGAGTTGATTAGAAAATAATGATTCTAGATGTGAAAACACAGGATAGCTACCTCAAAAATGATGGAAGAAAAGTAAAGAAAAAACAAAATAAAAATTATAGTAAGTAACAGTTTATATTATTACTGGAAGCTTGTAAGCAAGGAACCATTTTGATTGACTTTACAGCAGGGGTAGGCAACCCTTGGCATGGGTGCCAGAGTCTGGCATGCAAAAGCATTTTGCTTGGCAAGTGTGCCTCAGGGTGGATGGCAGGGAAGGGGCTGGAGCCGCACTGGCACGACTAGGATCAGGCCCCTCGTGCCTCCCTCACCCTCTGTCCATGGCATGCTGACATCTTACAAACTGAGTTTGTGGGTGTTTGGGGCACTCTGCTCAAAAAAGTGGCCAATCCTTGCTCTATAGTGTCTACTACAGTTGGTGGCTCCATGAAATGTACAACTGGCTCTGGGGTTATTTTTTTAGGTCAGGATTTTTCAACTTTTTAAATAATTGTACCACTGGCAGCTGGATGCAGAGTTGAGGGGGGGAGGGGGAAGGAGTAGCACACAGCTGAATGCGGAGTGCGGGGAGGAGTAGGGGCAGCCGCATGTGGAGTGGCAACAATATGGGATGGTTGGTGGTGCTGGCAGCTGCCATGTGCAAGCTCCATCCCCTACCCCAATGTCCAGCTGGCTGGGCTCTGCTTCTGAGAGTTAGTGGCATGGGGTAGTGGGTGGCAGTGCTCCATCCCCAACCACCCAAATGTACCCCTAGGACCTTCCCAAGAACCCCTGGTTGACAATCCCTGATTTAGGTGATCTGATCCTCAAGTATTTCAGGGATAATGGAAGCCTGGTGCTTATTTCACAAACTTGATAAGCTGTGAAATTTGTATTCCTTAGCTTAGTGGGGGAGGGAGATGTGCCCCAACACATCATGTTCAAACATGCTCACACTCACACTCATTCTCTCTCTCTTTGAAAAAGGAAAACAAAACAACTAAGGGGAACTAAATGTGAAGCCTTTCATAAAATATCTCTTTTAAGTGATATCTAACATTTCCACACTCAGAATTTCATAACATAAAACTAAACAAAAGTCTATGAGTAATGCAGCACTGTATCTGAACAGATGTAAATTGCAGATAATTTAATGAATAAGGAATTCCAAGCAAGCAAGGGAAAAAAAGGGTAAAAAAAAAAAAGAAGAAAGATACATTGATTTTAATTCCGAACTCCTCTCAGATGCATCTCAACACAGATGGGGAGTTAGGATGTTGATAAATAATACATTCATTCTGTTAAATGCTTCAGGTAGATCATTTATTCCTACAATTACAAGTCAGAGAAACTAATTAAAGATTTTTTTCCCATGTAATTCTTGGCAATATTTTTAAAGGAATTAAAAGAAATACAACATTATCCGCATTGTATAGTAAAAGTTGCTAAAAAACACTCAATTATTTCTCAGGTTTGCTAAAGATTAAGGTCATTATCTTAATTCCTAAGTAAAATAACAGTATTTAATTCTGTTTATAACAGTATATAATTTTCAAAATGCAGAATTGTCTGTTCAATGCATCATAGTTTTTATTATTCACTCATTTTACAACATTTAACATTGTTTTTATTAAACAAGTATAATACGATACAAATATAAACTGAAAGTTAAAAGTAAAATTAAAACAAGAAAGAAGAAAAATTCTCCTTGATTTAGCATGCATGAAAGAGGCTTGCTTTTCTTGTTATCAGACAGAGATAGAATAATTACAACTAGTCCTACTTCCTTAATAGGGAAAGAAAAGTATACCAAGTATATTAATATGTTATATTAGACAGGTGGATTGGATTCAATTAAACAATTCTGATAAAACAGAAAATACCTATCCCATGCAAAAATGCCCCTGATGCAGATATTATTTTATTTATTATACAGACCTAAATAAAACAGATAAATGGATACTGGAATTATACAGCACAAGGTGATATATATGATATTTGGCTACTGGATATTGATCCATGAACCTCTATTTATATTATACATGAAAATACAGATATGACAATAGAAGCTATGAGCAATTTTACATGTGCCCTGGGAGTGAAAGGGGAGATGCTTTAATTAGAATAGCTCTGAGAGCTGCTCTAATTAAAGCACCACCTATGTGTTCTGTATCCGTGACCCTGCATTTAAAAATGGTGGTGAGCATGCTTGAAGCTCATTCAGTGAGCTTTATTTCAAGCACTCCCACCACCATTTTTAAGTGTGAGGACTCTGATACATGAGACACAGAAGGCTGCTGGTGCATGGTAATTGCTATGCTCCAGTAGACTGAATTAATCAAATCTCTTCTAACATGCTGGAATTCCAGAGTGTTCGATCAGCCTCTGGACTCGTGTATAGGTGCCCTTTATTCTTAGTTGGAAGAACTGTTTCATTTTTTTTTAAGGAACTAAGACCTAAATTGCAGTACAAGGATGTTAGAATAAAAACAAAAAAATCACAAACTTAGAAATGAATGCTAAGTTTGTCCTAAAAATGTGAACTCACATTCATATTTAGCAGGTACAATAAGAATTTAATCTTAGAAAGAGCCTCATTGCATCACAAAATAAGCAAACCACCCCCGAACAAAATCAGGACTTCGAAACTAGGAATAGATATTCAAAAACCCTGAGCCTGAACTGATTCAATCTTTGCAGGTTAGTTTAACCTGGCTTGGCTGAATCAGTTTGTAACCGGACAGACATCCCAGAAATCTAGGCACAGGCCTGAAGTGGCTCAGGCTAAAGCCAAGGGGTGTTAGAGCAGTGCTCCCTTTCCTTCTGCACTGATTAGCTGAGGGGTGCATAGCCAGGCCCTGGCAGGATGCTCTGACCAGGGAGCAGTTTCCCCTCCCTCCCCTTCTGACTAGCCCAGCAGGAAACTGATAACACAGTATTTATCACTAGGGCTGTGCAAAGCTTCAGCTGATTCGATTCGATTTGGGGGAGATTCAGCTCATTTTGGTGGCAGAATCTCCAAAACTGAATTGAAATGGGAGACCAATTAAGAGCTCACAACTGAATCAGAAGCCTCCAAATCAATTTAGAAAAGATTATACACCGATTTGGAGATTCAGCTATAGACTAAACAGACAGCAGCCCTCACCACACTGGAAACAGCTGTCTCCAGTTGGTAAGTCAGTTGTGGTAGGCAGAGGATGGAGGGAAGGGGCATAGGGAGACAGATCAATGCCCCCACAGCTAGGAAAGGATTTGGGTTGGGGCTGGGACAAGCTGTTCAGCTGGGGCAGGAGGACATGGGACTGTGCGCTGCTGCACGCTGCAGGTCCAGGAGGGCATGAGAGAGGGCAAGTGCAAGGTTTTGCATCTGGTGGGGGAAGAACCAGCAGCATACCTACAGGCTGGGAAACTTCCTTCTTATCAGGGCAGAGGCAGAAAAGGATCTTGGAGTCATTACTGATGCCAAAATGAACATGGGCTGACAGTGTGGGGATGAGGTCAGGAAGGCCAACCGTACCTTGTCATGCATCCACAGATGCATCTCAAGCAGGTCCAAGGAGGTGATCCTCCCCCTCTATGCAACACTGGTCAGGCCGCAGTTGAAGTACTGCATCCAGTTCTGGGTGCTGCACTTCAAGAGGGATGTGGACAACATGGAGAGGGTCCAAAGGAGGGCCACTCGCATGATCAGGAGGCAGCAGGACAGGCCCTATGAGGAGAGGCTATGGGACCTGAACCCGTTCAGCCTCCACAAGAGAAGGCTGAGGGGGGATCTAGTGGCTGTTTACAAACTGGTCAGGGGAGACCAGCAGGCATTGGGGGAGTCCCTGTTCCCCCAAGCGCTACCAGGAGTGACTAGAAATAACGGTCACAGGCTGGCAGAGGGTAGATTCAGGCTAGACATCAGAAGGCGCTACTTCACTGTCAGGGCAGCTAGGATCTGGAACCAACTTCCAAGAGAAGTGGTGCTGGCGCTTACCCTGGGAGTCTTTAAAAGGAGGCTAGAAAAATACCCTGCTGGGGTCGTTTGATCCCAGTACCCTTTCCTGCTATGGTAGGGGGTTGGACTTGATGATCTGCTCAGGTCCCTTCTGACCCTACCAACTATGAAACTAATGAAGGTGCAGGGAGGCTGGGTAAGTGGTAGGAGGGTGTAGCCACCACTCCCAGTGCCTTCTGCTACCCATCCACAGTTGAGCTCACCCCAGCCCACCTCACGCAGACCGGAGGAACACATGCCTGCTCCCATGCCTTCTGGGATTGGTGGTGCACAGCAGTGCACAATGGCGGGAGCCCCCCTCCTGAGTCTTGTCCCCCCACACCCTAGTTGGGCAGTTTGTCCCAGCCCCAATCTCTCCCTCACTGTGTGGGCATTGATCTTCCCCCTCACGCTACTTCCCTCCTGCTCTCTGCCCACCACAAATCTCTGAATTTGCACCAAATCTTCAGATCCGAATCAGCCAAGTTGAAATCACTGAATTAAATCGCTGTCCCTCTGAATTGGCCAAATCTGAAGCAAATACTTGCTGTTTCACATAGGCCTATTTATTACCCCTCAGTGTTTATCAGCTCATTAAGAAAAAAAACAAAACAGAGGGACATTCCCAGCTATCTGTTGATCCTGACTTTTCCCATCTGCCACAACATGGACTGTAGCCAACATATGGGCTCCTAACTAATGCTGAGAGATGTGTGTAAGGCAGAGGGGAGAGGGAAGGGGTAGCAGGGGAAAGCCATGCAGATGCTTGCAATCTCTACCAAGCTTCAGCCAGGGAGCTGAGGGGAGGGGCCAACTCTGCTGTGGAGCAGAGAGAGTCCTGCTCAGCCCAGAGAGCATGCTGGGATGCTGGAGGAGTCTGGTTTAACTTAAAATAGCAGGGGGTCTGGGACAGACATTGCATAAACTGGTTTAACGCAAATCAGTTATGTCTAATACTACATTCAACCAGGCTGATCTCAAACCAGTTTCAGCCATTTTCAAACTGGTTTATGTGCACTGAACATATGTTCTATTACAGGTTTAAACCAGTTTCTGATCACTTAAACTGGTTTATGTGTAATGTTTGTCCCTAACCTGAAGGTTCAAGTTTTTAAAACATCACTTCTATTTTCAAAACAATAACCTTTTAGGGTTAAAATAATTCTGTATCAAGGAAGAAAGGATTTGGAAAACCCTGATAAATTTTCTTCCTCCTTGCCTATAGGAAAATAACTTAGGAGGACAAGCAGCACACATTTTTGAAGCTATATTCATCCCAGGGCCCCTGTGATAAGGGATCTGTAGGGAAAGGAGCCTTGACATCCATGGAATAGTGGTGTTCATGCAATGAGAACAGTGATTCTGCTGATTCTTAACATAAATATATCTTTAGCAAAAAATTAGAGGCCCTTGACAAAATCCTGATGTAGCTGCTCAGTACCAGCCTCCCAAGGAATCTACAGGGAGGTGAATAATGTCAAAGAACCATGCATCTAAAAGTAGCTTCTGGTCCTTTTCTACATCTGTCTTTAATATTGTGGCCAATGTTAAGTATTTGCCAAAATAATATAAAATGAAAAAAATTCTAATAATTATGTTCCTGCCTGGCTTTCCTATGTTGGGGATAGTATTGCTTAGCATTATTAATCAAGTGACATATTCATTTCAAGAGGGGCTACATTTTACTCAAGGTGCTATATATTTCTCACATACTACAAAGGAGATTTGTGAGGCGAAGTTAATGCTCATTTCTTATGAGGTAACTAACCATTTTAAAATGCAGGTAGAATTGAGTAAGCAGAATCAAGCATAATTACTTGGGTGGACTAGGACATTGGAGAGCATTGAGGTTCATACTTCTATATTTAAAATAGTGACATGGGACTGTGAATGACCCATGGGTCTCAAAATCACAATTTTGATTTCATCAAAAAGGCTGAATTTGCAATAACACAGTAAGCCCTAATATTGTTATGGGATTTGGCTTCATGCTGATTTAAGGGAGAAGAGTGTCACCTAATAACCTTCCCACATCACTTCCTGAAGAATGATTTTTTTTCTTTGCAAGGCTTCCATTTAAATGGTCTACAACACAATGCAGTATAGCTGAAAAACAGATGAATGCCACTGGATTGTGGTTAAGTTCCACAGTTATTGTTTATCTCTCACTATGCAAAATACATAATGAAAATCAGTAAAAAGGAAACACTTCTGATAGATATTCACTTAGAAACAGGTACATCTTCATCTTTCTATTTCTTATAAAAGCTAAGCTGCATAGCTTTTCAGAAGAATGAAAATGTCATTTGTTCAGTGCAAAGATGGGTGGTATTACACATTTAAAGTGTGGTACTAGGCATTTAAAGTGTTCATTAAGTGCTTGAGTAGTTAATTACAAACTACATATGCACTTCTAATATAATTAAAATATTTTTAAGTAATAATTTTATTATTTTAATTTGCAGAAAATACATCATTAGCTATATTGCCCTCTCCTGTAAAAGCCAAATAATAACAGCAGAAACAGTATCCACCTTATGATTGACACTTCTATTATCTATCTAACAACGATGGCAGTATAATACCTCTGCTTGACTCATATTTTGTCTTAAAATAAAAATTTTAGAAAAAAAATCACATTTGTTCATAATCAGTACATTTATATACAGGGTCACACACATTCTTTGAACTATGACTGATTCTCAGTCCCACTCCTATTCTCACCAAGGTCAGTTAAATTTTGTAGTTGGCTCAATTGGGAACTTGACCATACCCATCTTTGTTTGCTTTGTGGATATTAACTGATTATATTAATAGTACTTAACTCCTAAGATAAATGCATTTTACCAAGTGTATTCTGTGTATTTCAGTGGAAAGCATAATCTAGACTCCCTAATTAGAAACTCCTAGATTGCAGAATTTAATGTTCTGAAGAATTTTCAATGTGACTGTTTTCACAAGAAGATGTGTAATGTCTGCTATAAGAGATAACTGATTTCAGTAGCAATTTTATAGAAAAAATATTCATAAAACATCTACCATTTTGGCTACTGAAGCCTTTATGGATCCAATTCTGGAAGTCTAAAAAAGTAAACAATGGGGCCTAATTATGTCTTCTAATCCAGACAATAGGCTTTTACTGAAATCAGTGAGAGCTGCATGCATTCATCCAGTGACACAATTTGACCTATACAGTAGACGGATATATCTCTGTTGTCTACTCCATTGACTGACTAATCATTTTAGTCTGGCTCTACCAAATCAACTATCATAGTATCATAGCAATGAGGGTCAGAAGGGGCCTAGAGCAGGCCATCTAGTCTGACACCCTGCCAATGGCAGGAATGAGTGCCAGGGTCACAGGACCCCAGCCAAGTACCTATCTAATCTACTCTTAAAAATGCCCAAGGTAGGAGAAAGAACAACTTCCCTAGGAAGCTGGTTCCACATCCTAGCCACCCTAACTGTGAAGTAGTGTTTCCTAATGTCCAACCTAAAC
>JAGPOW010000290.1:5242539-5272957 GCA_030014935.1 Caiman crocodilus
TAAATACAACCTTATCTCAGCAATCTCGCGATATCTGATCTGTCTAGCAGCCAATAAAAGGGAAATCAAAGCCTAGTGCGGGAAAAATAAATTAGTTAGTGAGCATTCGTTCTCGCCCTAGGAGCCTGTCGGAATTAAGGCTCCGAAGGTGCGACAATAATATAGTTTTTTTCTGAATTTTGGGTACTTAAATAATGGTAATTCATTCAGGTGAATATTGCACTGATATGAGTAGTCTTTAATAACAGAGACAGTCCAGCTGAAATTATTGGGCAATATTCTAATACCTTATTGTATTTTTAGTCATTCTTTATTTAGAGCCCCTCCTTAAGTATGCTAGTGAAGTAACCTGATGTTACATCTCAAGCAAAGGATACTGCAGGAGTTTTTTTCAAACTATACAGTGCTATGCAGAAGTACAATCTAACTTGTTCAGTTAGTATGTAGTAAGGTATATTTAACCAGGGCACACTTCTATGTCTATGTGGTTTCTGGTGCCTGACATAGCTCATTCAGAACTAGCTTGTAGATATTTGTATAGCTGTGTAGACATACTCTTAGATATTTGTATTTTAATAATAGGATTACCTTATTAGTTCATACAATTATCCAACACTATTATGCTGGAGGACATTTCTTATTGATGCTGCTCACTTTCTGTACTGAAACCTTGGGAGTTTTGCTATTGACTTCAGTAGACTGAATATTTTACTCCACGTGATTTTATTCTAGCTACAGTAATGTAACTGAAACTTTGCTCCTTATTCTTATCAATATCTGAATTTTTCCTAATCTTCTTTGCCATAGTGATGTCCTTTAAGAACACAAGAAACTCAAGAACTCATATTATCCACTGACATAAATTGTAGGATAAGTAGAATTTGAAGGCTGAAGCACTGGATATTGCATGAAAAGTATTATCTTTATCTTTTTTAAATGTGATGCTTTCACTTTGAGCACTCTTTCTTGTCTTTAGGGGGAAAAGAAATAGAAGAAAAGGGACTATGCCTCTTAAGAACATGTTTTGAACTAGTGAGCACTCTTGCTCAAGCACACTGAAGTTATATGTTTACATACTTTAATGGATTTGCTGTAATTTTGTCTGAGATTCTTTTAGACGTCTTGTTGCAAACTGCAATCTTGAAAACTAAGAATAGTAAATGGAAAATTCTCTATGTAAAAAGATTTGCACCTATGCACAGGATTTAATTATGAATAATACATTTAAAACCTAATGAAGGAAAAGCTGATTAAACATTGTTCTAGAAGCAGCCTATAAAACCTGCCAAAGCTCATACAAATATTTCCTTTATATTTTGTAACAATAACATATAAAACATTCTTAAATACTGGAAATTTCCAATTCTGTTTGATGTAAAGTTACACTAAAAGTGCAACCTACTCTGCTCTTCTGTCTGTTTGGGGTTTTTGTTTATTTATCATAATCCCAAAGGTTGAAATTTAAAAATTACCAGAAGAAGCTACAGCAAGCATGTTATTATTAACTATAATTATTACTCTATCTTGAATATGTTCCATAAAATGGAGGTGTTAATAAGTATTAAATATTATATTTATTTCCAAGTTGCTTAATGAAGTCCTGTGAGAGAGCAATAACTTTGTCAAGTCATTTATGGTATGTACTGTAAATTCTCTGCTGATGCACTAAGGATTTAGCTTGCAAAGTATTCATAGAAATCTTATAATTCAGTTGAAACTATTTTTTGTTTAATCCCGTCAAAACACAAACAAAACCTTACCACTTGAGATGTCTAGCTTTTCTGCAATATATATATTTTTTTTAAATCTGGCAGCTCCAAACATTTGTTTGGACAATAGCTGAAGGCTAGTTTCACAAAACGATGTAGGTATTGTAAGGCTTAGAATCCCGATGCCTAGCTTTTAATTGGCTCGCCTTCACAGAGGAATCTATTGTCCTAAAAGGGGTGAGAAATGGTATATGGGAGGCTCCATGGGGAAGTAGGTTAATCAGAATAGGACCTATTCTGCCAGCACACTCAGCAATAGCTGCCTAATAAGGAAACAGGAAGCACTGAATGGGAAGGAACTAGAGTTACCTTTAGTTTGAAGAAGGGACCTATTCCATTTAGGATTAACAGCCCTGAACCCTCTTCTGAAAGTAGATATTAGTCATGTCTTTAAAAAAAAAAACAAAGCAGGGATTGTTGCTGTATTTTGAAACACTGATAGAAGAAGAGATGATGCTCTTCTTTTACGTATCGTTTTTTTTACAGAATACCTAAAGAGTTCTTGGACTAGGGAATGAAACACAAGTCTCCTAAATCTCTTTACCCTTCCTAGACATATACTGTAACCCATGGGTGGGCAATTATTTTGGGCAGAGGGATGCTTACTGAGTTTCAGAAAGCAATCAAGGGCCACATGACAGGCAGCCCAGGGCAGATTAATATTAATTTTCTTCATTTTTTCAGGGGACCTGCAGGCTGGATAGAAAGGCCTGGTGGGCTGCATCTGGTCCCCGGGCCACATTTTGCCCATCCCTGCTGTAACCACATTTATATTTCCACTCTCTATGACCCAGGGGATCTTGAATTCTTTTAAATCAAGGGACAGATTAAATTGGATGGTCTGAGGGTGTTCACCATTGTATGAAGAGAGGAGTACAACTTAATCTAGACATTAAAGTGACTGGTTTCAATGTGTCCTGACCAGAACCTGGTCTGGTGACAGTCTGGTCTGAACAACCCTACTTGATCTTGCCAGTGATGACGTAGGAAGAGGAATACTTAGTTTATAGATCCCAGTAGAACAGACGATGAACCGCTGAGGAATAATAAGACTGAGGTACTTCTTGGTATGCCAGAAACACAACCTTAGCCAGCTGAGAATCTTAGCAGGTGAAAAATTAGGCACATATGGATTTTAGATGCTTTTGGGTTTAATATATGGATTATGAGGATAATACTCTACCTACATTCCAGTTTAAACAGCTGGGTCTTTTCTTCAGTCTGTGTCTGTATTCTTTTTGTCTCATCTATTGTTTATATTTTCTGTTTACAATATCCTCACAGAAACTTCTCCACTATTTCTATACTTTCAGCACAGATATTTCTCACCCAGTGTTTGTAAAAATCTTTCAAATCAAGTCTTGTTTCTTTCCTTCTACACTTGTGTAACAGTATCAATTATTTCAACACAAGCTTTTTCAATAATTTTTTATGTCAAAACTTTGTAGTCCCAGGATGCACATAAGTGTTCAAATCATCCAAATCAGGTTAAGTGGCTTATTCTAAACTGTGTAAACCTGAATCAGGATCTGCCACATGTGCAAACATTCACCTAAGCAGCCAGAGGTAAATTGGGAGGGAGGAGAGTGGGGACTGATGAGTGTGGATGGGGTGTCATTTTAATGTATTTAATTTTAAAATCTAATTATCCCATATGCAATTTTTCATGTGTTCTGGATATAAACCAATGAGCCAGTGGTGCCAGTTACTGAATTACCACATTATTTTACAATTCAGTCTAGTTAAAGCTATACTAACAAAATGGATATTTCTGCAAAGGAAATTTGAAGTTTAATTGAATCTGTTACACTTTACTGAAATGTAAGATGATGTTAATGAGTATTCTGTTTTAATTTGTTGTTTTGTTTAGCTTTCTTTTGTTTCTCAATTAAGGATTAGTTTTAAGTTACTGGACTCTGTTGAATTATGGTTGGATTTTATAAATACTAGCTCAATTAGCCAATTGTTAATTTAGCCACATCTACTTGTTTAAACTTGCTTTTAGTATTATTATTATGAGGCATCTAGGAACTGAAGTAAAGGCTATTGAAGTTAATGGGAAACTTCCCATCGAGTTAAATGGGCTTTGGATTAGGCTCCCTGTAGCCTCACCTTTGAAAGCTTTATATTGTATTAGTGTTATGATTACAGCATTTTTTACCACATTTAAAGCCATTCCTACTAAGAAAGATGACTTTTTCCAGGAGGATAAAACCTTTCTGGAGATAGAAAGTGAAGTTTTTACCATGAAAAATATTGTTTTTGGCCACAGCAGTCTTCCTGTACAGATTGCTTTAAGATTCAGAGCTTTTTGAATAAGATTACCGAAAAAATGTAATTATGATCATCTTGGCCTATTTGTGTTAGATAATACCTGGATTTACAGAAGGCATAAACTCCTGCCTTTTATCTTTACTTTTAAATTAAGATACAGTTTAAAAACTAAAACAATCTGTAGGTCAAACTGTGTTTAGCTAATCCATGGCAAAACTGGCCATATTTCCCTTCTCTTTCAACTTTTTTATTTTCTTAAAGACCACCTGCACGTTTAAGCTTTGTCATATCCTCTACTTTTTTCATGCTTTAACAGCTAAAAGAACCTTTGGTAATCAAATATTTATTTTTTCAGAGAGTTTAATTAAAAGTTTGTTTCCTAATTTTTATTTAACTTTTTCCTGATTTTTAATTTTTTTTTAAATTAATTTGGAAGCATATGGTATGTTTAATTACTAGGCACAAACTAAACAACAAAATACATAGAGACTATACAGCCATTTCAGTAAGAATCATGCTTAATGTGTATTTACTAGGCAACATATTTTTAAGTTAATTTTAAAAAAGTACAAAACAGCTTTTGATTACATTCTGAAATTTTGAGAAATCAGGAAAAAAAATCTGTCATAAATTTGACTTTTGATAGGACAGAGTATAAAAAGAAATGTATTCATGACTATTGCTTGTAACGTATTAACAGGTATGATGCCTAGTTAAAAACACCTTCAAATCTCTCATAAAAATGGAATTCTATTTCTTTTGAGCTTGAGCTATGTACATACCATTTTGGCATACACTGAGCATAAATAGTAAGCTATACACTGGCCCTGAAGCTACCAGATAATATAAGTTCAGTGCACCCATTCTGGATGTGTATATGTAGCTAAATCCTGAAAATGCAGCTGGACAGCAATCTATAACTAGCAGATGTTAGATGAAGGAAAAGGGCTCTACCAAATTTTAGCCTCAAAAGCTGAGTATGTAGAACACTTGCTTACAAAGCCAGGGACCTGAGTCTGGGAATGCCTAAACTTCTGGTGTGTTGGTTTGAAGATATTGTAGGAGGTACAAATTCAACTGCCATTCAGCACTGGGCCTTAGAACCCATGTCTCTGGCCTTCTAGGGGAATGCCTAAACCAATCAGCTGTAAGCGCAAGAACATGGGAGGGTCCTTCTTCCTCACCCTTTCTGCCACCTCTCCCCCTCCTCTCATCTCTGCCCCCATAACCTTTATGGTCAGATATGCTCATACACGGTCTTGTGCATACCCAGCTGGGACATAGGTAACTGCACATGCTCAGTCTATGTGAGCATGCTTACACGTCCATAGTGTGCAGAAGGAACAGAATCACAAACTGAAAGTGACAATCTACCATGTATATAGGTGACTAGGCAGCTTCTATTCAGATGCAAAAAAGGAAAGAGGATTACACTCTATATGATTTAGAAAAGAGTAGACAAAATTTGTTCTTGCATCATGGAGAAGACTGTCTTGATCAGATTCTCTGAAAGCCTGGCTTCATCACTGAAATACCTAGACATTTGCCTTGGGAGTTAGGAAAAAAAAAAATCTAAATTCACAATCTTGGTATTAGAAGGCATATCATGAAGTGAATCAATAAGTGTATTGGCAATGTATTGATATTTAGGAACTATTACCTTCAGCAAATGTGACCTAATTGTTCAAACATAACAAGCCAAAATCAGCCTTGTGGCAATTATATGAGGAATGAATGCAGATCATTATATAAAGTACCACAGTTACGACTCTAACCTAATTTTCCATTTTTATGTGCATGACACTAGAAACTAGTGAAAGGAAATGAACAGTTAGACAGTTATTAAAACCTATTGTTAACTATTCCATTTTCAATCTTGGATACAATGCTGTACCGTAATTGTCTGGTCAATTGGAAAGATAAACTTAATTGAAATAAAACCACATAAAATTTACCACCTGAGTAAAAGAGTACTTTATTTAGCACCGTTAACCAGTTTATTCTCTGTGAATCACTGGTATTCAAAAGTCATCATTACCACTGTTGACAACAGTCTTCTGCTTATCATTAGACATTACCAAAATGAGAGAAACAAAACCAAAAACATTACCAACAAACTCAGTAAGCTAAATTTCTCCTTCCCTCTCAGAAATAAAAAAACAGAAGGAAGATAGTGTTGAATAATACTTGTGATGTGGGACGAAAATATTAAGGGTAAAATCTGGAACAGAATTAGTCTTTCAGCATAGTGAATTATACTAAAACATAAAAGATAAATGACCTTCAACACAGAAAGAATGGATTTCTTCATTAACTGAACTAGCAACAGAAGAAAATGATCTACTGACTACAAAACAGGACAGACTTATTTGATAGTATCTGAAAACTCTCCATAGATTTTATATACAAACACTAATGGCACTTCCAATGTACTGCAATAACAGATTATGTGTATATGTGTATAGAGAGCACAATTAGGCCTTTTACATATGCTATGTCACTTGCTCATCCAAACTAAAAGGATAATAAATACAATTTTGTAAAACTCATTTTTCAATGTTTCCAAATTATTTATTTGATGTTTTAATCCTTTTCTCATATATATTATTACAACGATAACATGTTTATTTTTCTAAAAGGAGGCCAAAGAAAACTCCACATAAAAAGAGTTTGCCTCCCCACCAGTTGAGATGTAGTTATCTAGGATTCCTACCCTTAAGAGTGGTGGGCAAATTCCAGGACATACATATTACTCCACAATCTCTCTGCAATGGCAGTATGGTATTCTCAATAACTGCTATGCATTTTTCAGCAGTGCTTGAGTCAGTTCCTTAACTCTTTAGACACTGATAATGGCAAACAAGCAGAATGCTTCTAGGCTCAGCTTCCTACAGAGTTATACATTGTATGAAGTCCCACAGCCATACATACATCTTTGCAACACTGGAGCTCTACATTCCCTGAAGTAGTTCTCATATCCTTGTACATATTTATAGAGTGCTTAGGAAGGCTTCAAATACATTTGCAATATCAATATTAAATTATGTAATTAGACTGAGTATTTATGTAAAATTGTTATATGTTTTATATATACATGGTTGAAAGAAATAGGCACGTTCAGCTGGAGGAAAAGGCAATTAAGAGGGGGCATGATAGCAGTCTTCAAATATCTGAAGGGTTGCCATAAGGAAGAGGGAGAATATTTTTTCTGTTGCTGCAAAGAGCAGGGTATGCATTTCAATGGCTTCAAGCAGCAGCAAAGTAGTAGCTGGATATTAGAAAATACTTCTTCACAGTTAGAACGTGAGGCAGTGGAATAGACCACCTAGAGAAGGTGTGGAATCTCCATCATGGGAGGTTTACAAAAGGATGCTGGATAAATGTTGGTCAGGGATGATCTAGGAGCAGCTACGCCTGGAGTGCACTCTGAAAAGCAGGTTGGAAGCCCAGGAGAACCAAAATGGATCTCTAGAGCATGAAAAGAGCTCTGCAGCCTGGAGCAAGTGGAAAAGGCCGTGCTCAGGAGCTGGAGAATGAAGTGGAGCTCCACAACAGGCTTAGTTATAGAAAAAAAATGAAATTTGTCAGGATATTTTTATGTGCTGTTAGAAAGTCTAGTTAGAAAGTGTGATGTCTGAAGTTATGGTTACTGTACCCAGGTTGCAGAGCAGAATAAAGGGTGTTTGATTTCCTGCCCCATGCTTCTGGGCTTTGCTGTTTGCCCTATGGAGCTAGGAAAGGATTTTTTTTCCCCTCTTGTTGCTACACATCAGGGGTTTTTTTGTCTTCCTCAAAAACTTTTACTATTGCCTGCAGCTAAGGTTGGGGATTCTGACTGAAGCGTGGCAGTGTTACTGCTGGGTTTAAAATTAAGAAGTTCCTGGGTCTTGCCTCTCTGCTCAGGGTCATTCTGATGGCCACATCTGGCAACAGGGAGGAATTTTCCCTCAGGTTCATACTGGTACGGATAGTAGGGGATTTTTCTTTCCTCTGTAGCAGGAGGCACAGCTCTCTTCCATGGCTCTCTCAAGGACATTTTAGCAACCCTTACAGCAGTGAGACACTGGCAGTTCTTGTTGCCCTGCAGTTCTTGTTCCCTCTGGCAAGTTAGAGTGCCTGTGGTGTCTTTTGCCAATATGCCTTGCAGTTCTGCAGCAGGATCGAGTGTCCAGGTTTAAGAATAGGTCATACAAAGATTTATATGGGTATGGTAGATAGGATCTTGCTTCCAGTAGGGCGTTAAACTAGATGATCTCTGGAGAACCCATCCAGCCCTATATTTTTTATTTTATGTCTCCATGATTAAATGCCTACCATTCCAACACTAAAGCAACTTTCTTTCAGTTGTGGATCATATGATTTTAGTTCTCAAGGGCCTCTCTCTAGTCTATTGATTCAGAAGATGGATCCAAACCATGCACTTTTACATGCTGATTGGTCGGTGTCACGTCGTATTATTTGTACGATAACACCGAAATACCAAGAAACAGTAAGGAATGACAGGGCAAAATCAGGAAACCAAAGGCAAAAATAAAACTAGTTTATTGTAGTAAATTAAAATCATCAGGGACTTAAAAAAAATCACCCCAGGGCACGAAAGGAACAAGCAGAAGGGAACATGGAGCCATTGGCAATAATATTTACAGAGATAGGCTGAGAGATGGGCCAGGGGACTGGGAAAGAGTTGACATAGTGCCCATCTTTAAAAAACAAAGGAAAAAAAGGAAGACCTGGGCAATTAAAAACTGCTCAGACTGACTTCAATAGCCACAAAATTACTGGAATAATTTATAAGGAAGTCAATTTGTAAATATCTGGAGTAGGATCACTAGCTGGCAGCATCGATTTGTTAGGAACAAATTATGCCAAACAAATATAATCTCCTTCTTTGACAAAGTCACTAGTTGAGCTGATGAAGAAAATGAAGTGGATATAGTACAACAGTGTTTTAGAACCAACAGCAATTTTGAAAGAAACCTATTTTGTGTGGAAACCTATTTTGAAACCTATTTTGTTTTTTGTATTTACTGGACCTCATTATTTCCTTACATAGTGTAAACGATGGATGATTCAATATCCGTGTTCCCTGCTGCTGTGCATTTTTGCACTGTCTCTAATAAACATGATGCACAGCCATTTTGCCATATATTTCTGAAACACCTTCATATATTTGGACTTCAGGCTTTTATAACGTCCCGTACAACACTTCCATAAGCAAACAGGAGTAACATGGAGAAGATAAAATTACTTTAAGGTGGATACAGATTTGACTCAATAATCATAAGAAAAAGGTAATTATAAATTGATCAATGTCAGAAAGGTATGAGATTTCAGATGCAGTTCTACAGTAGTCTGTTCTGGATCCAGTTTTGCTTAACATGTTTATTAATGATTATAGAGGGAGAACAGAGAACTTCCTGATCAGATTTGCAGATTACATGAAGCTGGGAAGGACTGCAAGCACTCAGGAGGATAGAAGCAGAATTCAAAAGGATCTTGATAGATTGGAAAATTGGGCTAGAGACTGCACTAAACAGAATTAAGTTTAGTGCAGAGAAATGCAAGCTGCTATACCAAGGGAAGAATAAGTAAATGCAGAAATACAGAATGGAAGATAGCTGGCTGGGTAGTAACCTTGCTGAGATGGACCTGGGGGTTTTGGTGGGTCACATACTCAGAATGAGTCAGCAAGAGTGATGCAATCACAAGAAAAGCAAAAGTAACCTTGGGCTTTATTACCATAAGCATTAGGTACAAGAAATTAGGGAGGTAAGGTAACAGTGTTATTACACTCTACTAGTTAGGCCTTAGGCAGAGTATTGTGTGCAGTTCTAGGTTGTGAACAACAATTTGCAGGACCTGATTTAATTTTAGTTTTAGGTGGCTTTAAGCCACATAAACCTAAATTGGGAGTGGTACGTGCAGGCATTCACCCCTTGCAGGAACTGGTGCAGCCATCCTAAAGTAAATAACTTGGTGGGGGCCTGGGTCTGCAGGGAGTGGCAGATCAGGGGGAGAGGGCAATGAGGAAGATAGGTAGATGGCTAAAAATAGCTCAGTCAGGGTCTGAGATAGGAACAGCACAGCCCCCCAGGGCAGTAGCAAGTGGCTGGGCTTTCCCAGTTCCCCGGTTCTGCTCTGAATGTGTATAGGTGTTTGTTAGACCTAGTTAACCCATTATAGACTGGTTTAACCTAGGCCAATCTAAAGTTAGTTCATTTCTGAGGTGAACTAGTTTTACATAGGGTGTGCCATTTTTTAAGATAATCTAAGCCCTGCGAACACCTGCATGCCCACCCATTTAGGCAGCCATAACCTTGGTTAAGTTGACTTAAAATGTAACTCTGGTATGCGTCTCTATGCTCCACATTTTAAGAAGGAGGTAAAGAAATTAGAGTAGGTCCAGAGGTGTGTGAACAAAAATAATAAAAGGGGAAGACAAACAATATTTAGAATTAAAATTAAAAACAAAACAGGTGTATTTAGCTTGGAGAAAAGGAGATTAAAAAGGAACACAATGGCAATCTTCAAATATTTGAAAGATCACCATAAAGGAAGACTGTTCTCTCTTCTCAGGAGAACAGATTGCCCAGGAAGATTGTAGAATTTCCTTTACTGGTGGTTTTCATGAGGAGGCTGGATACCTTTATGCCGGGACAAATTAGGAATAGCATTCCTGCATTCATGCAAGGGATTGGACCAGATGACTCTTGAATGTCATTCCTATGATTCACTGAAGGTTTGCAGAGGCATTTGTGCTACTGAGCAAAATATGTCACCCAGCCACTGTCTTGTTTTCAAGCGTTCAAGAGCAAAATATTCTATGCAAACAGAAGAAGCTCATCCCTCTTTCCACCACACTAATTGGGACAAAAGGAGAAGGTTTTCTTTTTCCCCCCCATAGAATTTCCTACCTCATCTCTAACATCTATTCTTTTTGACTAAGTTCTTTGAGAAAGAGATTATTCATTTAAAAAAATATTTTTGTAAAGTAGTTGGCACAATGAAGCCCAAATCATGTTTGTGTCAGAGTGAAAGATATGGTGTTCGTACCATAAGAGCTCTTTATTTGGTCAGCGCTCCTCAAAGCTATTCCCAATTAATTCTATCCATAAGAAGGCATCAGACAGATGTTGATGGACTGCAGTGGCTTGTAAACAATTGCCCACATCCTAAGAATATCCTGCATTATATTATGGATTGCTCTGTGCCAGCTGGGAAGACCATCTGTCGCAGGGCACTTAGGTGCCTGCTCCTAGAAGAGCAGAAACTGCCTGGGGAGAGCCCAAAGAGCCAGACAGGAGCCCAGGTACAGGTTGCCATGGCAGCTAGCTAATGAGGAAATTAGCCTTCACCTGCATCTGGTCAGCTGGCTGGAAGGGGCAGGGCGCTGGACCCATATAAACCCCAGGATGGGGACTAGGGAGGGCAGTTCTCTGCTGGCAGCCAAGGGAGAAGGAGCTCTCCTAGAGGAAGGGAAGGGAAGGGAAGGGAAGAAGCCTGACTAAGTTCTGTTCCAGGTAATGTAAAGGGGCTGAACACACCTTATGTAGCTTATGTTATGTTATGTTATAGTCCAGGGGCTTAGGTTTTGTTTGTTGTTTTATAAAACTAGTGGTTCGGGTTAGGCTATTTGGGGAAGGAGAAGGCCTCATGGGGAGCCCACTGCAGCATGGGGACCCTGGTGCCAGAGAGGGTGAGGCATTTGGGATACACAGAACCTGGTGCCAGAGACATGGCTGCAAAGAGCCCAGTGAGGACAAGGGGCCAAATTATAACGAGAGCTAAGCAAGACAATGCCAATACCATCTGCAAGGCATAGGGTGTGGTAAAGAGGCAGTTGCAGCTATGCATATAGCCCATAAGGCTAGGGTGCTCCCAAAACACCCATTGTGAAATGGGACCCACAAGGCATCCAAGAACCCTTGGGTTTCAGAAAGTCTTATCAAACAGTGTCCAAGAAGACTTGAAGGCAGCCTCCCTATTTTCATAAGCACATCAAGACATGGCAGAAGAGAACTGAGGGTGACCATCGGGCTAAATTGCAACTGTCAAGGGGCCTTAGGAGAACGTGACCACCCTTAAGAAACCCATCGCGTGACACCATCACCTATAAAACATAGGACAAAATAAATGGACAGAGCAAAAAGAGACAGAATATGCTCTGGAGTGTACCCCAAGTGTTAAAGGAAATAGGACACTAATCTAAAATCATATATACACACAGTATAGATCCTATATAAATGCATTCTTACTAAGTCAAATATTATTTTAATAAGATTTATGGGGTTCAAACAAATAATTAAATAAATAGAACTCCTGTTAATAATGCCTCATCAATACCAAAGGCTAACTGATCCTTACAAACCAAAACAAGGATGACTGTGATTAATGAAATGAAGAGGCCATTTTAGCAACTTATTGTGAACATCTATACTATATAACTGAGTGGGACAGAACTAATGTAGGGCTACATAATTAATTCAAATGAGAGATTCTTCAGAAGTAAGAAAAAAACAAATTGTTGCCCTTTCAAACCAAGTTCCAGAATAGGAAAAATTGTAAATAAGCAATGAAAGACCTTTTAAGTGAGGTCTCAATGCAGTTATAATGAAATCCAGAGGGGGAAAGAAAATAATCCATGCCTGTGCAGTAGGGGTGTGCAAAATGAGCTGTATTCGATTTGGATTTGGCCTGAATCGGGGACAGTGATGTGTTTCACTGTATTGATTCAATTTGGCCAAATCTGAACTGAAGATTAGACGCTGATTCAGAGAATAAGCAATTCAGTCACAGAAACAGCTTTAATGTTTTTTTTCTACATACCTTGAGGTACAAGGCATAGCTCATGAATGTTGCGATAGTGGGGCAGGTGGAATGTCCTACAGAAGCACAGGGGCAGGGCCCACATGTTCAGCAGTGAACCCAGAAGTGGACCAGAAGTACTTCCAGCCCACTTCTGGGTCTGCCACCGACTGTGCTGTAGGGTCCCCACATTCCCCCCCAGCTCGGCAGTTGGCTGCAGGTGGATCCCAAATGTCCCTGAGACCCAGGAGGCACCAGTCACTGAAACGGGGAGGCACAGGTCCCCCCCCCCCCAGTGCACTTCCTGGTGGACCCAGACATAGACCAGAAATGCTTCTGGTCCACTTCTGGGTCTTCTGCTGAGTGCGGTAGTGAGCCCCTGCACTCCTGTCGGACACTCCATCTGCCCTACCATCACAGCATTCACTAGCCACCTGGTACCTTGAGATATGTAGAAAAAATATTTAAAGCTGTGTCTATGTCCAAATTGTCAAATCTTTCCAAATCTCTCCAAATCGATTTGGAGGGTTCCAATTCAATTCAGAGAGATTAATGGGTATCCTGATTTGATTTGGATTCGGAGATTCAGCCACCAAATTGGGCCAAATCTCCACTGAATTGAATTGGTGACTGGAGCTTCACACAGCCCTACTTTGCAGTACCTGCAACTAAAAGCAACCCAGTTGTAGATTAGAAATGGCTTAGGGAAGAGAACAGAATTTTTTGCTTTCATTGCTCACAAACCCTGGGTGCCTACAGGCTTTAAATTTCTCTAACACTGCTGAAAGTTATTCTGAGAGAAGTGGGATAAATCAATCCAGTTACCTTCTATTCTTCTAAAGTTTCTTTTTTGAAATTCTCAGAGTTTTGTTTTTTTTTTCTAGGTAAGATGTGTGACTGAGAGACATCATCGGCTTTCAGTTTCACAAGAGATTTTGATTTCGCAGTACACCTGCTGATAAGTAGTACATATTACAGAACAGACATTGCTCTACATATCCCATTCACTCATTGCTTAATAATATAAAGGCATAATCTCCACATGGTCTTGCCAAAAATAGATTTCTCAACTGTCTAGGCTCTCTATTTCTATAAATTAGTTCTTTTAGAACAAATGGTTGTTCAAGTATCACATATAATGAGGATCAGATTTATTTTAAAATGAACTCTTCTGTGATCTAACTAGCATGAACGTGTGGACTTGGACCCTAATTTTGGCGTGCATGTAAGTGTTCATGCAGTTTGAATGCTCATATTGAGGTTTGAACAAGCCCTCAGCTGTGGGAAGCTGTGCTGAGGTAGGGGGCATGACTAGGCCCCAGCAGGTTAAGTATGGTTGGGAAGGGGTTTAAACCTCTGCCCTGGCCTCCACTGTCCCCAGTTGTGGTATTCCTGGAGGAGGAAGGGAGAGGCATCCCCTAGCAAGCATTTCCCACCCTTTCCACTCACTGCTCCATAAGCAGAGGGCATGGCCAGCTCCAGCAGTAATATGAATCAAAGATGGAGTGAGGTGTAATTCCCCACTCCATCCCCTATCCCAACAGCATGCACCATGATCTGGGGTGAGCCTGGCTGGAGCAGAGCAGCCTATATCAGGGTTCTACCCCATTGCCACTGCAGTGACAGGGTCATAGCCAGATGCCAGCTCAGCATGACTCCCTGAGATGAAGGGGGGGTCTATTTCCCCACACTCTGTGCTCTCCCATCCGGGTACTGCAGCCAGGATCTGCCAGACTGGGGTAGAGCAGCCCTGTCAGGCATTTTCCCCACTCTGCCCCCTGCCCCAACTTGCCATGGAAGTGGCAAGGGCCATGGCCAGTCCTGGCAGCAACCTCAAGTAAATGTGTGAGGGAGTGGGTTTAGTTTTCCCCCCTTCCTTCCCTGTCCCAGTGGCATGGATCCAAGCCAAGGTCTGGCTGACTGGGACAGAGCAGCCCATGTCAGGGTTTCCCCCCTCTTGCTGCTGCAGAGGCGGGGGCATGGGCAGACACTGGCTCAGCATGGCCCCCTAAAATGAAGAGGGCAAGGAGGGGGTATTTCCACTGGCCCTCTTCCGCACCCCCCAGAAACCCTAGTCAGGGTCTGCTGGCCCTGGCTGCCTCCTCCACCACTTGTACTCAGCCAGGCAGACCCCAGCTAGGGTTCCCTGGGTGTTTATGTGAACTGAACTTTTGTTCTGTTACAGGTTTAAACGATTTCTAATCACCCAAACTGTTTTATGTGCAACTTCTGTTCCTAGCCCAAAAGTCGTCAGTGACTTACATGGATTTACCACAAATTACTCGTATCCTTAAGATATGGTGATTTGCTTCCTCACCTGTTAGTGAAGAGTTGCAGTGTTCATTGATGCTATCTATCTAGAATAAGAAAACTTTCATTTCAGAAGTGCAATCAGGGAGAGGAGGATGAATTTGTAAGCAAAATCAGTTAATCTTACTTCTGGATTGAATAAACGGGCATAATGAGTGGTCACAGAAATCACATATGTTACATAAGTTAATATAAAGCCAGTCTTTACAAATATTCATAAGTAGACCACTAATCTTGAATATTTTTAGACAGACTTCAATATACTTAGTGTTTATCTGCTTTGGCCAGCTTGTTAGAAGTAATCATTAAGTGTTAAACACATTCCACAAAACTGATCACGATACCAAGGTTCAGTACCAAGGCCAATTTTATTCAATATTTTCATCCATATCCTGGACGATGGGATGGAGTGCACCCTTAGCAAGTCTGCAGATCACACCAAGCTGAGGGGAGTAGGAGATGCACTACAGGGAGGGCTAGGGTTCAGAGAGAACTACAGCATTTGGAGGATTGGACCAAATGATATGTCATGAGGTTCAATAAGGACAAGAGCGAAGTCTTGCACTGGTATAGGCTGGGAACTGACTGGCTAAGCAGCAGCTCTGCAGAAAAAGACCTCTGGGTTACAGTGGAAAATAAGCTGAATATGAGTCAACAGTGTGCCCTTGTTGCTAAGATGGCTAATGGCATACTTGGCTGCTTTAGTAGAAGTGTTACCAGCAGATCAAGGGATGCGATTATTCCCCTCTATTCAACAATGGTTAAGCCACATCTGGAGTAATGTGTCCAGTTTTGAACCCCCTACTACAAGAAAGATGTAGAGAGTCCAGTGGAGGGTGATGAAAATGGTTAGGGGGCTGGTTCATTTGGCTTATGAGGAGAGGCTGAGGGAACTGGGCTTATTTAGTCTGGAAAAAAGAGAAGACTGAGAGGGGATTTTTTAAATTCTCAGAGTTTTTCTCTAGGTAAGATGTGTACATGGAAGACATTGTCATCTTTCAATTATAGTTGAAGGTTGCTAAATCAAAATCTCTTCTATCTGAAGGGTAGTTACAAAGATAATGGAGCTAGACTGTTCTCAGTGGTGGCAGATGACAGAGCATGCATGCAGTGGTTGGTCTCAAGTTGCAGCAAGGGAAGTTTATGTTGAACATTAGCAGGGGAAATCTCACAAGGAGGATAGGGAATCACTGGGACAGGTTAGCCAGAGAGGTTGTAGAATCTCAATCCTTGGAGGCTTTTAAGACCCAGCTAGATAAAGCCCTGGCTAGGATGATCTAGTTGGGGATGGCTGGACTAGACGACCTCCTGATGTCCCTTCCAACCCTAATTTTCTATGATTCTCTGATTCATCTAGCACACACTTAATTGCCTCTAAGCATCAGTGGCAATGATTACTCAAATTATCATTGTATGAATAAACAGATGTTTTGCAAGTGTTTCATTCTGCAGAATATTTCAGAGGTCCTGTCACCTACCATCTTTCATTCCAAACAATTCTCCATGTTCTAGGACCCCAACCTACAAGGTCCATAACTTATAGTTTGAGAGCACCTGGGATGGAGTCTTAATAAAAAACTATTTAGTATGAAGATATGTAGAATACATGATTTGTCTTCTGCAGAGATATTCCCTGTAGGTCATGAGGATCTGTACCAAGACTATAAATGTCATCTGTTGTTAAGTTTAATCATTTGGAATGTACAAATGGAATGAACCTGTTCTCTTGCATTTTTAAGAAGGCCAATGCCTGACAAACACCTGCATATTTCCCAATTGTTTACAGGGAAATTTAGTCAAATTTAGTGTGGCAGGCATAAAAAGGGGCTTATTTGTAAAAAGAAATATCAAGAAAAGTTCCTCAAATCCAGATTGAAAATGTAAAATCATATACATGCCACTATTCTCTTTGGAATTTGAAATTGTAACCTAATATCTCATCTACAAGGAACTGCTGCCCCAAAAGCAAGACAGTTCAAACTAGCCCCTCTTTGGGTGCAGATTTTGCACCCAGCCAGGGGCTTGCTGGCAGCTGCCTCACAAGCTGGAGTGGCATTGGTATGTCCCGATGTGCACTGGGCTGGGAGAGCTATATCGCTGCAGTGGCAGCTGTCTCCTGGCCCCAAGCACATCAGAACCCCTCCTGAAGTGCATGGGTCCAGAAGATAGCTTCTAGTGCAGCCAGCAGTTCTCTCCTAGCCACATGTACTTTGGGACCAGCCCCTGTGCTCCCTACCCCATGCCTCCTGGTTGCTGAATGGGGGTAGAGCATGGCAGGAACAACCCTGTACTGAGTTACTCCCACTGGGAGCAGGTTTGCTTCCAACAGGGTACATGTGTAGATATGCTCCCAGAGAAGGCTTACTGTGCAATATTTTAGTGCATGGTAAGCCTACAGAGCATTAATAACACCTGTAGACACACGCATTGTCAGAGAAATTAGAGCCATGTCAGTTAAAGTATCTCTAAGATCTCCAGCCCAGTGCACATACACCATAACAAAGATACCTTAAGGCTAAAATGTATCCCTAACTGCATTCTGTACCTAGCAGTAAGATAGTAATTCAAAGATATCATATGATTTTTAGCTATGTGACTGAGGAGAACATGGGTGCACGTTTGGAACCTGGAATACTATATGAGAATCACTGCCAGTTAAGAGATAGGAGTATACATAAGCAGACAGATTTCCATGCAAACTCTGAGCTGCACAGATACTCTTCCACTGTCTCACAAAATAAATATAATAGCACAGAAAAAGTAGTGATTCAAAGAGGGGTCATATCCCTGAATTTCACTTTAAAAACCACTACTTTTTAAGAATGAACAAGAAAAACATGCATATATTCAAGAAAGTTTTCTCCTTCTTTTTTCTTCTTTTAATAAACAAATGGATGTGACTTCTCAAACTCCTAAAATGAAAAGCCTGGCTGCTGATGAACTTAGCAATATGTTCTACTATAGTGCTTATCCCTGACATGTGACATATTGTACAACATAGTAAAGTGTGCATTACGCACATATCTCCACCTGTCTGTCTTATGAATCATTCCAGTTTAGTTTCTTGACAAAAACAAGTTGTTAATGTCACAGTAGTAAGCATGTGTTATAGGTTACGCCTCTGTGGGCTTGTTAGAGGATATGAGGTCTACTGTTACAAAGCCCTGATTCTTTAACTGAAGCTATTATAGCTCATGCTTTAAGCACTGGAGCACTCTAGTTATATTTTCTACGAGTTGGCCCAGAGTGGGTGTCACAAAAGTAGCTTTTTATCTAGGGTTTGAACCATAGATGTCCTCAGGCTCTTGTGAAGGGCTTATTTGGAGTGAAGAAAGTATTTAACCCTTTGGCGAGGTATGTTACACATTAGTTTTTATGATATCTATAAAAATCATGGTTGCTAAAGAGCTGCAGCTCCCACATTTAGCTCTGGAAATCTCAGTTCAGTTCCCTGTCATGGCCAAGATGCATTTATCATGCAAGTACTTTCAGCCACAAATACAGCAAATTATTTTCCACTCAGCTGCTTCGTGCACACCAATTTTTTTTTTAAGGAAAAACTTTCAATCCAGATACATAGAGGCATTTTGCAAGTTAGAATGTATATGTTTATTTGATGCAGTTATATACATAATGTGCATTCACATCCTGACACATGCACATACACACACTATCTTATATACACAGGGGTATGCCTGTACTACAATTATGTGTATATCTTTTTCTTTTCATTTGCTGGAGGAATGCGTGAATAAGCTATGAGGTATTTTTTCACTTTACTTTACATTCTTCCTGTACATAGTACAGGATACTAAATACATAGTCTTGAGATCCAACATCAAAGCCAATGTAAATATAAAATGTATTATGTGCCAATACCAATATGACTCTTATGCCATAAGATTCACATATATACATAAGAATATATATTGAGTTCAATGCCATAAAATAAATAAAATATAAAATGCTTGTACACATGTAGCACAGCATTTTCAAACCAATATAAATGTAAGAATTTGGTAAAGGCTTTAAAACCCAATTTTCAAAGGATTTTTTTTTCTTTTCCAAAGTAATGCTTCTTTTCATGGTCTAAAGACTATTGATTAAATTGTTACTATTTCTATTTTCTATACTTGACAAGCTAATCTTACTTTAAACTTACAAAATTGACAGGAAGATTAGATTCCAAAAAGGAATACAGTAATCTTCAATTCCTTATTGGCTATGCAAGTGTTGCATTCGTTAATCAGTGGTAATTTATGTTAATATAAATGCATTGATCTTACTCTGTGGGCACTCTCTTGTGAATAATTTCATTCTTTAGCAAACATTATGTGATACATTAAGTAGTGGCATTCCAACAAATGAAAATGGCTTGACTGCAAGAGAAACACCCAATTAATAACCAAATATGAAGTAATTTGTATAATTCTTCATATCATAGTAGCTAACATTATTTTAATATTCAAGGAAAATGTTTTAGTAGCCCATCAGGGACAGATTCCAAAGAAGGAATCATTCTACTAACATTGATAAGTCAATTAAAATGATCATATTCACATTTCTCAGGTGGTGTTTTTAATATGCATCAGGTTAGAAGGGCTTCCCTCTCTCCTGTGAAGTGTAGGGATTCATAAGATTATTATCTAGGAGTCTTGGTAGATCACAGACTCAATATGGGTCCGCAATGTGATGGAGCAGCAACAAAAGAAGCACTAAGTTCAAGACACAGGAGGTGATAATGCCTTTTTACTGGTTAGGCTTCATCTGAAGTATTGTGTACAGGGCTTCATATTTTTAAAAAAGGACATGAAGTTAGAGGGGCTTCAGAGGCAGGTGACAAAAATCATAAATGGCTTGGAAGGCAAATAGTATGAGGAGAGGTTGAAGGAAATGGGCATGTTTTTTCTAGCAGTGCTCAAGAGAAGACATGATGACAATCTTCAAATATCTGAAGGTATCACCATGAAGAAGAGGGAAAACACCTTTTCCCTCAAGCTGCAGAGAGCAGAGTGTGGACCAATGGCTTAAAGTTGTAGCAAAGTAAGTTTTGACTGGATCTCAGGAAAAATGTCTTCACTGACAGAATAGTGAGGCAGTGGAACAGACTGCCTAGGCAAGTTGTGGACTCTCCATCATCGCAGGTCTTCAAGAAGAGGTTGAATAAGCATTGGTCAGGAATGTTCCATGAATAGACGCACCTCATTCTCCTAGGGATTTATTTTTCCCTCCTGCTGCTATTTGCGTCAGGATTTGATTGTTTGTTTGGTTCTTGCCTTCCTTGGAAACTTTGGATATTGGCTGCAGACAAGGCTGGGGCTTTTGACTGGGATGTGCTAATGCTCCAGCTGAGACTTAAACCTGGAGGTTCTTGGCTGAAGGGTCTTCCCTCTTCGTTCAGGGCCAGACTAATCAACATATTTGGAGTCAGGAAGGAATTTTACTCCATAATCACAGTGGCACAGTTTATGAGGTTTTGCTTCTTTGCCATGTAGTAGGAGGCATGGCCCACTTCCTTGAATCTTTTTAGTTTATTCTAACAACCTTCACAGCAGCAAAATATTTAACACCATTGCCCCCATTTCTCACCTGTGTTCAGTTAAGAGTGTTATGCCTTGTGGCTGTGTCAGGGTTGACTATGCAGTTTTACTAATAAATTAGACAATGTACAGGATAGTTCCGATAGTGATGATCCTGCCCCTGGCCAGGGGTTGATCTTGATGACTGCTGAAGGTCCCTTCTGGTCTTACTTTTTTATGATTTTATGATTCATGTTAAAAACACACACCAAAAAAAACTATTTCTGTACTTCAGTAATGAAACAGTAATACTCTCCTTGCATTAGATTTAAACTTTGGTTCATAAACGAATAAGAAGAGGTGGGGAGGGGCACATATCTGTTTTGACATAGGAACAGCTTTTGGAAGAAATGTCTGCTTATTTTCTCTTGCTCTAGGAGGGGAGGTAATAGTTCTTGAAAAGGTGAAACACATTTTCTTCCCCTTACACTGACTGTCTGTTCCAGCTAGAAAGTACAAAGGCTTTTCTCATTTCCTGCCCTTTCTATTCACTGTCTGCCTTTTGCTCACAAATCTGATTAATAGTGGAGAAAAAAAACGAGACTCAAATAAGTTTGGCAATGACTTTATATCCTGTACTTCCCTATTTGGCTTGAGTACCTGAGGAACACAATTGAGCACAAATTGATTTATACTGTATACATGGTTTAAATTGTGCTGAAAATAGTTGTACATACTTTCCCTAACATCAAAATCTTTTTAAAATATTTCTAAGTGTAATAACATTTTATAAGAACTTGCATCTGAATCTTTTGCTTTAAAACACAGATTCACTGAGCAGTTAAGGAGTGCTTTACAAGTCAGATTTCATCCATTCACCTTTGTCTTATTATCTTATGTTTTTATCCCTCTTGACATCCCAGTCTTGCTCTAATTCAGGGGTGGGCAATTATTTCAGCTGGCGGGCCACTTAATGAGTTTCGATGAACTGCCAAGGGCCACAAGGTGACCTGCCCCTGGTTTCTATCTTGCGACTGGAAGTCTTGCCCCACCCCCTGAACTTTGCCACCAAGTCCCTCCCCTTGCCCTCAGAAGTACTCTGGGGGGTCAGGGGCGGGGGAAAAAGGAAGAGTTGCCATCTTGGAACCCGAAAAATACCCAAATCACATGCTAAAAATCAAACATCTACTATATGTTAATTTTATTTAAAAAAATATTTTTGTCCTTGTTTACATATGTTTGCACAGTGTATATAGAGGTGAATGCATAATAGCTCAAAAATAAAATCAGACCCTTGTATATTGTGTGGCATATGTGTCGGGTCTGTCTCGGGTATGATGGCAGTGTGTGTGTGTGGTAGGAAGTGTTTGGGTGGGTGTGAGGTTTATGGGGAGATGTACAGTATGTGGAAGAATGTGGGTGTGTGTGGAGAAGGGTATGTACAGAGTGTGTGGGGTGTGTGGGCAGGATGTTGTGGTTGTGGGGCATTGAGGGTGGGTAAGGGTGTGCCTTTCAATGCCTCCCATGGCACACAATCTCTGCTGCGGGGGGGCAACAAAAGTAGCAAGCAAGAAGCCCTCACGGTGCTCATGACTCGAACAGGCTGAGCCCCACAGCTGTACATGGGCTCTGGCTACTTCCAGGAGCTGCATGTGATGGCAAGGAGTGAGCCAGGGCAGCCTCCCTCCACCACACCAGGCTCCCTGAGTCTCACATGTAGCCCCTGGGACCCAGCCAAAGTTGTGCACCGTGAGGGAGAACCCTGCATAATGGAACCAGCAGTGAATTTGTCCCTGCTGACATGTAGAGCTCCCAGAACTGCACCAGGAAGCAGGGAGCAGGGCCAAGTCAGCTTGGCTCCACTGTGTAGGGCTCTCTACCACTTCTGGCAGTCTCAGGAGCTGCACATGGTGACAGTGAGCAGTGAAGACCACTGGCTCCATCGTGCGGGGCTTCTCCACAGTGGCATGGAAGTCCTGGGAGCTGAATGTGAGCCAGGGGGAGCCCAGTGTGATGGAACCAGGTTGACCCAGGCTCCGTGCTCCCACTGCCCTGCTGGGTGCAGCCCTGGGCTATGCACTTCTACTCAGCTTCAGCTTCTCCCCACCCCCCAGTGCTTCCCCACCTGCTGCCCAGAGCATTGCAGTGAGGATATGAAGAGAAGCTGAGGGAGCCAACCAGTTCAACTGGCAGCCGTGGTCCTTCCCACATGTTGTGTGTTGGCTAGGTCCAGGGCTTTTCCCCTCACAAGGGTGGGTGTTCAATGGTCTGCACTGGCAGGAGTAGGCAAGGCTCAGGCTGTATGCAAATACAGCAGAGGTACCTGCAAACCAGTCAGTATACAATTAATTGGTGGCATCTGGCTGCAGGCTGGATGGAATTATCTGGTGGGCTGCTTCCCGCCCATGGGCTGTATTTTGCCAACCCTGCTCTAAATCCACACCTAAACAGACTGAATGTTTCTATGTTCTACCTAGACACAAGCTGAGTAGATACCTAGGCAAATACTCTTAGCAAACATGGTACACTGGGAGAATCATTATTCGTGACTGAGGAAAGAAAGTTGGGACAACCTTTTAGTAAGCTCCAGATGCAGTAAGAAAAATGAGAGAAATGATGTTTAGTGGTTAAAGCAGGAAAATGTACAGGGAAGACTACTAGATTTTATTCCCCATCTACCGCATAAAAAGTGTAATCTTGGGCAAGTGCCTGTACTTCTTGGTTGCTTGCAAACATTAAAAAAAAAAACCACAAAGAAAACAAAATATACTTATTGAAAGAAGCAGTGTATTATTTCAACCTGGCTACGCAGCATCCGTATAGATCGGGTACTTCAGCAGGATTTTTTGGCAATTTTATCTAAACTGGATTCAATCAATTATTAGATGAAAGCACTAAAGCACCCAATCTATGCAGGTCCAACTAATGCGATGCCTCTTCTGCACGTGTGCTAGGCTCAGCATGGGAGAGTACCAAATTTAAAGTACAGCATTGTTTGTTTTTTATGTCTGAAAGCAACCTTTGTGTCTTAGGTTTAATGACTGCAGTACTGATATCCTGTAATTCTTATCTGCCATGACAGAAATATTGCGAGGATGAATTAACATTAGAAAAGCGTTAGTATGATCTTTGGTGATAAGTTCTCTACAAATACACCAGTGGAGCTGAGCCAAAACAGGGAATACAGGCTACATCTTTCATATAAGTGGTGGAACTATTACTCCATCATATGTTCCCAACATGTTGCCAGAAAAATTGCAGTCTTATCAGCTGGAATTCCTTTAGGACCTTCCAGATATCTGTTCCATTGTATACCCTCATAATGATGACCATAATTTAAAGCTACAATCTGTATCTAAGTTCATATAGCAATACAGTGATCCAGACACCTAACAGGAATATAGTTATGTGACCATAACCCTCAATACTGCATGAATCGCTGCCAATTGAGGTAACTGAATAGAAGTGCACATAAACATGCAGCAGGCTTCTGTATAAACTCTAAGTGGTATAGTCTCTGACTGTGTCTCACAAAATAGAAAACACTGATTTTGTGTTTTTCCCTATAACATAAGGAAAATGACTGAGTATATTCAAGAAGATTTTTGACAAATACTTATGATTTCTAAAATGCCTAAGATACACAGCAGAAAGTTGTGAGTCCCTACATCTATTTGTACCTCAGTTTTGGTATCATACTGGTTCAGAGAGACATAAGCTTTTGTAGGCAACAGCTATACATAGTGTCCAAAGAAGAAATGCTGCCTACAAAAAAAGGTATGCCTCTCTGAACCAATTTGTCTCTAAAGGTACATACAAGTGTTACACTTAAAGTGACCTAAATGCCTAGGTGTGCAGGTGTTCACAGGACTTAAATTGTTCAAAAATAATGGTGTTCCCAATGTAAACTTACTTTACTTCGGAGGTGAATTTAGTTTAAATTAACCTTTAAATTTGGTTAACATGGGATAGCAACCACTTGTACAAGGCTGTGCTATTCCTACCTCCACAACCGTGGCAGGGTTACCTTTAAGGCCTTGATTACCACTCCTCACTAGGCAACCCCCTGCCTGCCTCTGTGGATGCACCAACCACCACAGTGTACCCACCAGCCACCAGCCCTGATCCTGCCAACCCCCATTTCTCCTCCCTTTGAGTTACTTACCATGCCACTCTCTGCTCCCTGTTAAGGTTTAAGCACTGTGAAGCAAGCAATCTGAACCTAAACTGGGTCCTTCAAATGCTTGTACACACTCTAAGGTGACACCCTGACCAGCCTTATGCCTGTCTTCAAACTACCATGATTAACTACCTCTCTTCTCTGTTTTAGTATCCGTGTGGTGGATTTTCTTGTTACACTTTTCTTTTGTCCAGTACCAACACATTATTTTTTTAAGTCTCCGATGAACCACCTTCTATAATTACTTAATCTTAATCACTATGGATATTATCATCTAGTAAAAAATAAGAAGAGGAAAATATAAAATTAAGGACATGGTTTTATTTAAAAAAGAAATCCAAGAAAAATGTTACATAGATTAGATAGATAGTTTCACAAAGCAACGCACCCAAATATTTACAAGAATGATAAATTAGAAAATATTTATTGCAAACTAGGAAGTTAAACTTGTTGTAGGAAAATACGTGTTTAAATGTTTTCAGGAGGATGCAAGAAGAGTTTTTACATGCAAACATGCATAAACACATCCACAAAGTAGAACATTTTATATATTAAAAAAAAAAATAGCATCATTAAGAAAGTACTTGCAGACTCATTCATAAAATTAGGAGAGTGACAAAATTTATAGCATAAAATTTGTAACTGAATGTGTAACTGAATGTTCATTTGTAAATGAATATGTAACTGAATTTATTTTTTACATCTAACTAAGAAAAGAAGAGGAAATTAAAATGTACAGTTAAAATGTACAACACCAAAGATGCAGAAACAACAAAATCCTGTTCTTAAAATTGATAAGGGAACATCTGGACTAACAACATGTATATCTGTATATTGAATAAATCAGCAAGTCTGGATAACATGCGTCAAAATGCCTTAGGGTAATTACTAATGAACTTAATGTAGCATTAACAATTAAGTTTGTAAGCCGTGAGCTAAGGATTGGAGTTATCCTTGTACGCAAAGGGAGCCTGGTCAAATTTAGCAAATTTTAGGAAGTCCCATATAATGTGTTCTATGTTTTGTTCATGTAATTATGCTACAATGCATGTGTGTTTTAGCAAAAAATGCCATGGTTGTAACTGCAGTTTGAATAAACTCTGGTTAACCAGATCAACAACTCAGCTTCCATATATTATACTACTCTGCTTGCATATATAAAGATCCATTATGCAAGCTACTGTTATTTTCTGTAAAAACAAAAGACATTGCCTCTCCCAAGAATGCACACCTAATCTATGTGCCAAGTTTTACTTACATAAGGAGTTCATGAATTGGTCAGGTTTGGTGGTCAGGCTTAATCTGGCCAATACAATACCTTTGTGTGAGCAGTATTTACTCAATTCCAAGATGGCACAGATGTATCTGAAACCCCAGGCTGAAGAACCTTGGAGTTAAGATAATAGAAAATTAGGTTTGAAAGGTACCTCAGGAGTTCACCTAGTTCAAACCCCTGCTTGAAGCAGGACCATCCACAACTGGATCATTCAAGCCAAAGCTTTGTCTAGTTGAGACTTAAAAACTTTCAAGAAGAGAGAGTCCCTGGGTAACCTGTTCCAGTGTTTTACTACTTTCCTAGTGGGAAATTCTTAATATCTAACTTAAATGTCCCTTGCTGCAATGTGAGACCATTGCTCCTCCTTTTGTCATCTGCCACCACTAGCAACAGCAAAACTCCATCCTTTTTCAAACTTTCCTTCAGATAGTTAAATCCCACCTAAGTTTTTTCTTTTCTAGACTAAATAAGCCCAGTTCTCTCAGCCTTTCCTCATAAGTCATGTCCTCCAGCCCCATCACCATTTTTGTTGCCCTCCACTGGACTCCCTCCAATTTAACCACCTCCTTTCTGTAGTGGGCGGCCCAAAACTGAACACAGTACTCCAGATGCGGCCTCACCAGCGCTGAATAGAAGGAAATAACCACTTCCCTTAGCCTGCTGGCAACACTCCTACAAATGTAGCCCAGTATTCCATTAACCTTCTTGGCAACAAGAGCACATTGTTGGTTCATATTCAGCTTATTGTCCATTCTAACCCCCAGCTTCTTTTCTGCAGAGCTATTGCTCAGCCAGTCAGCCCCCAGCCTGTACCAGTGCATGGGACTGTTCTGTCCTAACTGTAGAACTTTGCACTTCTCCTTTTTGAACCTCATGAGCACATCCAGATATGTGTGGATGTTTGGTTCCATGGAGACAACTAGCAGAGGTACACCTTGTGCCGCCGCTAGTTATCCCTGGGGAATGCCTCTGCCATGCACACTCTGGTGCGTGGCAAGTTACCCTGGATGGGATAGGGGAGTCTGGGCACAGCACTGTGCTTGCCCCAGCAGTCTTACCTAGAGTCCTGCAGGTGTCTTGGTGCTGCAGCACTGGTGATCCTGCCTTGTGGAACCTGGCTGGCAGTGAAGTGTGGCTCTGGCCAGCCAGGCTTTGGCTTGGGCAGTGCACCCTCCCACCACAAGCATCACTCCATCTTTTTTTTCCACGGGTTTTGGCCCCTAAATATCCAATGATCAAAAACCCATGCGGAGAACAACTGAATGTGCAGTATGTGGTGCTGCAGATGTGTCTGTGGTGCAACAAAATAGATGGAGGTGTTCATCGGCATGCAGCCCATAAGATTTCTTTTTGTCTAATTCTCCAGTTTGTCTCTGTCATTTTGAATCTTAGCCCTACCCTCCACTGTATATACTCTCCACATCTTGATGTCTTCTTCAGACTTGCTGAAGGTAAACTCTGTGTCATTTCCCAGGTCGTTGAGGAAGATATTGAACCAAACAAACCCCAGGACCAATCCCTGGGGCACTGCACTTTATACCAACTGTCAACTAGACATCAAGCCATTGATTAGTACCCTCTAAGCCTGAAGTTGCAGCCATTTTCTATACACCTTATAGTCCATTCATCCAGCCCATACTTTCTTAACTTGCCTGAGAGAATGTTGTGGGACCATATTAAAAGCCCTGCTAAAACCAAGGTATACCACATCTACTGATTTCCCCACATCCACAGAGCCAGGCATCTCATCACAGAAGACAATCAGGTTGGTCAGGCATGGCTTGCCCTTGGTGAATCCATGCTGACTGTTTCTAATCACCTTCTTGTCCTCCAAGTGCTTAGAAATGGATTCCTTGAAGATCTGCTCCATGATTTTTCTGAGGACTGAGGGAAGGCAACTGATTTGCAGTTCCTTGGATCTTCCTTCTTACTTTTCTTAAATATGAACACTATGTTTGCCCTTTTCCAGTCATCCAGGACCTCTCCTGATCACCGTGAGTTTTCAAACTTTATGGCCAGTGGCTCTACAATCATGTCAGTCACCTCCTTCAGCACACTCAGGTGCATCATGTCTGGCCCAATGGGTCTGTACAAGCTTTTCTAAATAGCCCTTAACCTGTCCTTTCACCACTAATGGCTGCTCTTGGAGCTGACCTTGCCTGTGAAGACTGAAGTGAAAAAGGCATTGAGTACTTCAACCTTTCTTGCATCCTCTGTCACCAAATTGTCATCCTATCACTCTTCCTTGCTTTATTATTCAGTTATAATAATAAACAAAGAATTATATTCACTATTTAGTGAATAATAATACAAGGAATAATCCCAAGTGTTATTCTCTCTCTCCAAGTTATTTTCTTCTTAGATATTTATATATATTTTTCTCTAGGTCACACAAATTACATTTTTACCTTTTCTTTGTAGATCTTAACCTGCAACCCAGTCTTCACCATCTTTTTTTTTTTTTTCTTACATTCCTTCTATTTCAATTATTTCAAATTAGGGAGACATATACACATAAAGAAAAAGAAAAACAGAAGACACAATTCAAGATAAACAAATTTTAGAGTTCAAAATGTACCAAAATATATGCAGCCAACTGATTGCATCACTAACTTTTGTGACATAGCTGAGATGACCTTGGTCAATTTAGACTTGAAATATCTAAACATCAACACACTGGGGATATGTATTAAGGCACTTAGGCATCATATACACATTGTTATATTCCAAAACTTTATCTGAAAGGAACCCTGAAACCTTCTGGGTATAACCAGTCAGTAAGTTCATGTTAAACTAAGATGTTACTGGGCACATCTACATGGGATATTTACCGCAGAGTAGACTAATTAACCCCATGATAAACACTACACGCCTACACGTGCAGCCCTATTAGGCCACAGGAAAATAATGAACTCCATAGGAGAGTAGTACTGCTAAATGCAAGTACTCTCCTGATGAAGAATTTTTTCCTGGGCAGCATCACGCATCTAGATGCTGACTCAGCTGCCTGGGGCATGAGGGGGCTTCAGAGCAGGGGCTACCTGCCAGCTAGCCCCACACTGGAATACTCTTGTGTCCTAGCCAGCCCCTCTGCAGAACACTGAGCCAGTCACAACAGCCCTGGGCTGGTAACCTGAACCCCAGGGAGCCCTACCAGCTGGAGCTGCTCCAACCTGGCTCAATGTGCTGTGGTATCCAGAATGTTTTCAAATGACATACCCAGGAGTAATAAACTCCAGAGTGATATACAGCAGAGCTTTTTGATGCATACTAATAGCATGTGTAGATGCTCACAGACTTACTAAGTTACCAGTTACTAAGTGATCTAACTATATTTTGTAGTTATTAAATCTTTTTTCTTCAAAAAAACAGAAATTGTGACAAAAATGCTATACATATTTCCCAAAAGATAACAATAAAATAAATTTCTGTCAAAAACAAGTCTAAGTTCTACTACTAATCCCTACTATGTGAGGACTGAAATTGTTCCATAGAGATTAATTTAAAATAAGTCCAAATAGGGTATGCATGATATCTGGTTCTGCTAGTGACCAAGAGCACTTTCTGATTCCCCTTGGAATACTATGGCTGGTAGTCCTAGGGCTGATGTGTGAAGTACTCAAACAAACCAGAAATCAATGAATAGGGCAGAGTGTATAGATGCAGTCAATGAACTATTCATTATCTTTTGTATACCGTCACTATAATTAGTATGCGGTCATTTTATATACTGCAATCAGCTAGATATTTAAATTCATCTATTAAATTCATATTTAAATTCATTTAGATTATGTTTGGAAATAAAAACAAATGAAAGGACTTTCACATATTTTATGTGGTCATGGACTTTTGATAACAACATGAAATCAAGTAAGTAGATAATTATGCAACTCAGAACACTGTAAAGCAGACAAAATATCACAGCTGACATCTTTGGACAGAAATTATCTTGTAAATATTCCCATAGAGTAGCTCCGAAAATCAGGTTTCCCTGTTTAATGCTTTTAGCTGGATTTTTCTGACTGTTAAAAAAAAACTATAAAATGTCCCTGATGTCTTTTTACATAGTACAGTTTTGTAAACACCAATTTATATCTCAAAAAGGTGAAGGTATAAGTAATGAACATTAGGGAATGAAAGTCTTTTCTCCTATTTATTTTAATTAATTATGAAATCAGCTTTTCCATGATAACCCTAATTAAATTTGTAATAAACTGATGTTGGACACCTTTAACCTTCCAATTTTAAAAAATGGAGTCAAACACCAAATGAAAATTAAAAAAAA
>JAGPOW010000290.1:5273057-5286121 GCA_030014935.1 Caiman crocodilus
CGCTCTTCCGATCTATATTAATATAAAAAATATACACACACAAACACATTATTGGTCTTAGTAGGTGAAAAGGGGATAAGAAAGAATTTGATCCAACTGGCAAAGCAATTTATGCGGTTTGTTTCAAATCAGGGAAGGCAAGAATGGTAATCTGTCACTGGAGACTTTAAGAGAACAAGGGTGAATTGAATGGCTATCTTTTTCTGATAGCCATCTCCTGTTCTCCCAAGTTTTACAATATTCCTCCTTTTTAGATTTACCTAAAATCAGTCTGGCAAGATGATATCTGGGCAACCTCCTTTTTGCTTGTTTACTGTAGCTACTTGTGTAGATTGGGACCGACAACATTTTTCAAGTTTCAGTCTGGCACAAACGGTGTGGGGGGAAAGGGAAGGAGCTGTAGCAGAGAACTTTTGGCTAGGAGCCGTGCCCACATCACTGCTGCTTTTCCCAGCCCCACATTCTTTGGCTGTGATGACACGGCATCTCCCAGTCAGAGGGTAGCTGTGTTGGAGCTGGGCTTGATTGTAGGGGTAGGGGGCAGATGGGGAAGGTATAGGAAGGAGCAGTAAAGCAATCTTCTGGTTGGGAGCTATGCCCATGCAACACTGCATCTCTGCCCCCTTGCTGTGGGGTGAGTACAGCTTCTACCTGGAAGAGAAGTGCACTAGGGCTGGTGATCTAAAGTTGCTTCCATGCTGCCTGCTTCTTACCTAGGACACTCCACACCTCAGCCTGGCCCTGGCACAACTCCACTCCAGCTGCATCGCAGTCTTGGGGATGGGGGCAGGGATAAGCAGCAGAGGCACAACACAACTTTCAGCTCCTCTGCCCCATGCAGCTCTTTGCTGCTCAGCCACAGTCTGTTCATGGGCACAGGTAAAGCCCTGTGTAGCTCCACAGTGGTTCCATAGGCTGGATTTGACCTGTAGGCCATACATTGCTGACATCTAATGTACATTATGCTTATCATTCTTTGGTGTTAAATAAACATTTTTTTATCCAGGTTAGTTGAGTCTGGATGGTACTCCGTAGGGTTTTTGGCTTCCTCCAGCATCTGTATCTGTATTATTTTACAAATGTCCAAAACATCATAGTTTATCTAGCTGACATATTCCTCCTATACATTCAGGCAGTGTAAAGTCAGAATGAAGGCATATAATGAAAAGCAACAGTAAATGAAATGATTGCAAAGTCAAGACATCTGTGGATGAAAAATTCCAAAAGAATTAAGATAGCCATGGCTGAAAAGCATCATCCTATATGACCCTTATCTAGCAAAAACTCCATCCATCCTATTCTTTCTAAGCTAAAGCTTGCAATCAATGGAGGTCCTAAAACTCAAAAATGCTTGAAGAGAAAGAAAGAGTTGACTGACTGAATGACTAGACACTGTCACAGGCATGTCAGTGAAAGCTGACAGCCTGGCAAAGACAAACACACTGGAAGAAAGGCAGATGGCGTGTGTAAGACAGCCTGCTTCTTTCTGACAGAGATTGAGTTATTTGGGCTAAAATGTACTTATAAAAGATGGCAAGAAAAGTTAAGTAAAATGAAGTGTACAGGCATTCTTGTTTTCCTTTCTACCCATGTGTTTTGTGGGGAATGAATCACTGCAGCTTTGTTTAGAAGATAACTATTTCTGAGTCCTTTTAATCAGCCCACTGCTCACAAGTCCTCAGAGTGAAAAATACCAACTTGTTAGGGGACAAGTCTAAGACTGATTAGGCTCCACAGTTCTACCAAGAGCGAGGTGCTAGAAAGCAAACCTCTATCATCTAAGACAGGGGTCATCAACATATAAATCAGATCCAGCTCATAGAACTACAAGGCTTTTATAGAATCATAGAAAATTGGGGTTGGAAGGGACCTCAGAAGATCATGTAGTCCAACCTCCTGCTCAAAGCAGGACCAGCCCCAACTAGATCATCCCAGCCAAGCCTTTGTCCAGCTGGGTCTTAAAAAAACCCCAAGGATGGAGATTCCACCAACTCTCTGGTTAACTTGTTCTAGTGTTTTACTACCCTCCAAGTGAGAGAGTTTTTCCTAATATCTAACCTAAATTCCCTGGCTACGGCTTGGGCTTTGCCTGTGCTCATGCCCAAGCTGGGACTGACCAGTGAGAAACTGTGCCAGTGTCAGGGAGTTGGTAACTGTGCTTCTGCCACTGCCATTTGTCACCACCCCTGCTCTTCCCCAAGGCTGAGATCTAAGCTTACCTTCTAGGTGGAATGGAACTGCACTGTGGCTGGGCTAGACATGAGGAGAAGCAAAGCATAGAGAGAAGTGGGAGCAGCATGGAAGCAACTTCTAGTTCCCTTGTCTTGGTTCTCCCTGAGGCTGCCTTATGGGTGAAGCTGCATTTGCGACATAGTCAGGGAGCTGAAGTAGCAGCAGCACAAGCACACCTCACTGCTGGAGGACTGCAACAGTTCCTCCCCATCCCCACTCACCCTACAGCCCAGCCCCAGCACAACTCCCCTCCTGCTGGAAACTGTGCTCGTATCCATCCACACCCCCAGCCCCAGTGTTGATGTGCTGTAGAAGGTATCTGGGACACACTGGACCAGAGCTGGCTTGTTCTGGCCAGACACTTGGAAAAAGGTTGCTGGCCCCTGACCTAGAGCGTGCACAAAGGAGGAACTAAAAGTAATCTCAGGTGAAGTCTTACTTGTATCAATGACTGCTTTTGGTCAGTAGATAGTGCAGGATACAAACCCAAGAATAATATCAAGCATGGAACCGACTGGTTTTACATTACTTGCAAGATGGGCCTACGAGCACTAAGACAATATTTATCTTTACCTTAATCTGCACCAGAAAGGAGAGAGTGTTTAGGATTTCATGTCTGCTAGACTGAATTTTGTCTTACTGGGTACCAAATTCCTTCTTACTTTCTCTTGCCTACTATGTTCAGTTAATAAAATGTGTAGCCTGCCACTTAAACTCATTCTCTCTCTCCTATACTTGCTATGCTTGGGAAAAACATGGTGCACGTCTGTGTGTTTGTGTGTGTGTAAAAATATTAAACTTAGTTACATGATTTAAGTCCCCTCTACAATTTTATTAATTCTTCAAGTAGTATTTAGTTTAGTATTTTTTAAAAAATATTAAATGCAAGCGGCCATTAAATGATTGAACCTTATCTTTCAAAAAAGATTTAGGCATCAATTCTCACATGGATATTGCTGAATTAGTAAAAAAAAACCCCAAGAACCCCCCTAATTCTATCTCTTTGTGCTTCCTAAACTGTTATTCACTTGAAAGAAATCAGAAGGCCCAACACCTAATTTTAATCCTTGCTAGTCTATTCAACAAAAGTAAAAAAAAGAGACACAAACCTTCATGGTGTTCATTTTTGTGAGTGCATGACTCAGGAAAAACAAAAGGTTTATAGATTCCAGTATCATTTGTCTCTTGAAGGCATTTACAAAATGGACTAAAAGGCTGAAAACAGACCTTGGTATATGTTTTCACAAAGGAACTGAATTAAGGTACTCAAGCAAATAAAAATCTGGTATTTCCTAAAGAGAGTATTTGACTTTGCAACTTTAATATCCATTTAACATCTTCTTTTCAAATGTACTGTCTGTTTCATATTATTAACCTAATGTCACAAAAAGGTCAATTCTCAAAGATGACAGCAGGAGAAATTCCCATTACAGTGAAGCAGATGGATGGGATACCTTGAAGATTCAAATTTAAAAAGAAAGCATATTTCACAGTGTTCTAGGAAGCCTTAGGTGCTGCACTTTTAAGCAGTGTTTTGGCATTGGTCTCTGGTTACAATATAGCTTATATTCACTATTTCATTGAATGACTACAGATTTTGACAAGGCTGATATACTATTACTGAAAGACTCATTTAGAGTACCAGGAACTAAGTTATGAAAACTGTATGTTGGACCACTAGAATCAGCGCCCCTGATCTAAGATATTTGTAAATATTCCACATCAGATCCTTATCGTAGCTACTGTGGCCACGGGATCATCTTCTGTTTTTTTTCCTCAACCTTGTAACATGCAATGTTTTGTGTTTTTTGATGCTGCCAGAGTCAGAGGTAGAACGTTTGACCCAGCATCCCTCTTCAGAAAGACCTTCTATATGTCGTCTGGAAAAGAAGGTTTTTTAACTTTGCCTCATTCCATGTTGAAAAATCATAATTGCCTGGCTCAAGATAGGAACAGTAATTTAACAGATTTTACCACTTTCAGTTGGGAAAGACTCAATTTACGTACGCATAAAAAATGAATGTGGCCAACCTTACTACTTGAGCTTTGGAACAAGAAGCAAGGAGATTACTCAAAGGTACTGAACAATGACTAGGAGATTTTGTAATTCAGACAACATGCTATAACAGAATTATATGCTATCACATCATTAATTGTAAATTCACAGCGGGCAATACTACTTAACTATAAGAAAAGCGAATAAAACATTCTTCTGAACCCTCTTCAAAATACTACATGAATCCTATTTCAGTTTATGACTATGAAACATCAGATCTTAAGCAATGCCCATAATTATCCAGACTCATTTTTTTCTAGTAATCTTAAACAGGTGGAATTTCCATAGTTCTTTGTCATTCCCAAAGTAAAAACTGTGTAAAGTTGTAGAACCAGCTGTTACTAGCCTTATAGGCTTTTAAGGGTGATCTATAAATTTAATATTATTTGCAAATGATGACAGTCCTAGTAGTTGTGCTTACCCTTTTAGGCTAGGGACAGAAGTTATACATAAACCAATATACGTGATTGGAAACTGGTTCAAATCTGTAACACAACAGGAGTTCAGTGCACATAAACCCCCTTCAAAATGGCCCAAACCAGTTTAAGATAAACCTGGATAGATGTGGTATCTTAAATGATTTAAGTTAAATCAGTTTATTGAATTTCTGCCCCAGATCCTCTCCAGATTCAAGTTAAATCACAGTTCTTCAATATCCCGGGGTGTTTTGCACTCTGCAAACCTCCCTCCCCCATGCAGGGTGGGTGGCCTCGCCTTGGCCCAAATTGTCTACTCCAGCTGAGCAGGGAGGCATGCTCTAACACCCCCTGGCTTCTGGTCTGAGTGGCTGCAGGCATGTGGCTGCATTTCTATAATCAAAAGTGAATGTCTGTTCACTTGCTTATTGGTTCACTTTATGCAGCTTAGACTAACACGAAGATGGAATCAGCTCAGCCTCAGACTCTTTGACTGTCTGTATTTAGCCTTAGATACAAATCCAATTCCAAAATTATTTTCAGTTAACCAAGTTGGATAGGCTACACAATATTTTTCTTGCTATTAATACTAAAAATAGTAGATAATTTTACATGCGAAAAACAAGGTACAGAAAGCAACCAGATGCAGTGCAAATCAGTACTAGACTAAGGTCTGTAAAGAGATACAGACAGCCTCAGACACAGAAAATCTAAGTCATATATAATGGTCTGAACAAAGCCTTAGGCCCTACTGTCAACAGAGTTACCCCTCTTAAATCATGCAGCATTGAAGTTGTTACAGATGGAAGCAAGCAGATATCTTGTTAGATTGAACTACTACTCAGAGATGCACTCATAGGAAAGAAACATCACCAGGAAGTATCAGTGGACTAAATACCAACTCTACCCATCATGCCAGAGTTAGACATGGAGCCCACTGTAGAAAAGGGAATAAAGGCCATTGATTCATTACCAAATGGCAAGACTCCAGGAAAAGATGGCATCCCAGTGGAAATTCTCAAGTGCAGGAACAAGAGCTTACTACTATCCCTGTGTGAATAGAGAAATATTCAATTCAGATGATTTGGAGGACAGTGATTCAATTCAGAAATTTGAATCACTGTCCTGAACTGATTCGGTCGAATCAGCTTTGCAAGATTCAGCACTGATTTAGAGAGATTTGGTGATTCAGATCGGCTGGAGGGAGAGAGGCAGAGTCAGGTGGCTGCAGGTTCTCCCACAAATTCCCTGGCTGTGCCTGCCTCTCCCCGGGCAGGGGGAGCCATGGGAGAAGCCCCCTTGGCTGCCCTGCCCAGCCACATCCCCCGCCCAGCCCTAGCCTAGTCCCGGCACTTAAAAAAAAAAAAAAAGCCCCATATTCACCCAGTGCAGAAGGGATGATTGGGGCCTCTGGGCACTCATGACAGAGCCCCCATGCCCAGTGCGAGGCAGTGGGGGGCAGTGAGGATTGCCCCCCACACTTGGCACCAGTGCTGCAGCTGCCCCATGGTGCAGATGCAGCATGGCTTGGCAGGGTGCTGTGCACTGTCTGGGAGCTGGGGTGGATTGGCAGTGCTCAACCCTAGTGGCCCCAAGTCTCAGATAGGTGCCGTGTGGGGGGGAGTGTGACCCTTGCAAGGGGGGAGGTCTGCCATGAGCCTACAGAGGCCACAATCATAGCTGCCAGAGCTGGTGAGTATCGGGCTTTTTTTTAATTTAAGTACTGGGCCAGGTGGTGAGTAGGAACAGGCATGGCAGCCATGGGGGTTCTCCTCCAGCTCCTCCAGCTGTGCCTGCCTCTTCCTCAGCAGGGGGAGCTGTGGGGGCTTCTGCCCTGTTGCTGGTTGCCCAGTCAGCATGTGGAGGGGAGGGGCACGATGCAGGTGCAGCTCACTCTGGGTGGCAGCAGGACATACTCCTCACTTCCAGCACTGCCATGCCCACTGGGAGCAGGGGTTCCCAGCCAGCGTGGAAACATAGCTGACATGGAAGGGCACGGGTTGTGGGTGCAGCAGCACTGGGAGTAGGGGCTATACCCTGTGGCCGCTTTCCCCCTTCTGCTTGGAGCGAGCCATGCCCACATCCTGCTCCTACTGCCCCGGCTGGGAAAAGTGACAGTAGGGCAATGCCTCCACTCCCAGGGCTGCCGCACCAACCTCCCACATCCCACTACCCCGGTCCCCAAGTAATGTGCCCCTCCACAGATAGGCAAGTTGTCCCAGCCCTAATCCCTCCTTCCACCACATCCCTTCCCTCCCCCAACCCCAACAGACTTAACAGCTGGTGGCAGCTGTCAGCTGCCTGTTTAGTCTATGGCTGAATCCCTGAATTAGTCAAATCTTTTCGGAAGCTTTTCCGAATCAATTTGGATGCTTCAAATCAATTCAGAGCTTTTACTTGGTCTCCCAGTTCAACTCAGATTTGGAGATTCATTCTCCAAATTGGGCTAAATATCCTCCAAATCAAATCAGCTACTGAAGCTTCACAGAGCCCTACCTACTACCATATCTTCATCAGCTGCTATTCAAATGTTTGAAAGAGGGTGAGGTACCAAAAGCATGAGTGATACAAGCATTCTCATTTCATATTAAAATAAAGGAGATAAAATTAACTGCAAAAACTACAGCGGTATCTCACTACCAAGTATAGCAGGAAAAGGTTTTGCATGGGTCATCTTGGGTGTCCCTACAACAGCTGGCAAGTCATATCTACCCTGAATCTCAGTGCAGATTCAGGGGTGGAAGATCAACCATAGAAATGATAATGCCCCTGTGTCAACTTCAAGAAAAGTGAAAAGAGCAAACCTGACCATTGTACATCACCTTAATGGATCTAAGCAAAGCATTTGACACTGTCAGAAGAGCAGGCCTGTTTGCAGTCCTAGAAAAGACAGGATGCCCACCAATCCTGTTAAGTCTTATATGTTCCTTCCATGACACAATGAAAGCAACTGTTCAGTTTGATAGGTCCACTTCGGACAGCTACCTGATGAAAAGCAGAATGAAGCAAGGATGTGTTATTGTACCTACACTCTTGGCATCTTCTTCTCAGTACTGCTGAATGGTGCACTAAGAGGTATGGAAGGTGGAATGGACCTTCACACAAGATTGGATGGGAAACTCTTCAACCTGTCACAACTAAAGGCAAAGACTAAAGTTAGAAAGGTGCTTATGAGGGAGCTTCTATTAGCTGATGATACTGCCTTTACAGCCCATGATGAAGCCCTATTACAAGAACTCATATCTTGCCTTTCATGGGCTTGTCAGGCATTTGCTCTCACTATCAGCATAAAGAAAACAGTTGTACTAGGACATGGAGTTCTACAAGATCCATCGTCACCCTTAATGAGAACCAGCTAGAAGTAATCCAAAAGTTCAGCTACCTAGGTTCTACAATGACCACCAACTGGATGAAAAACTTAATGTTCACATTGGAAAGGCTGTCACCACCTTCATCAGACTAACTAAAAGATCATGGAACACCTTGGAGCTTACCATCAAGACCAAAATGCTAGTGTACAAAGTGTGCATATTCAGAACTCTCGTGTATCATGGGGAAACATGGACATCTTATGCTCATCAAGAGAAAAAGTTAAACATCTTCCTTCTGAGCAGTTTACCTTGCATACTCAACATTAAATGGCAAGATAAAGTTACTAATGCAGAGATTCTTCAAAGGGCAAATTTACCAAGTTTGACAGCCCTACACAGACAGAAATGATTGTGTTGGTTAGGCCATCTGAACAGAGTGGAAGATAGATGTATACCCAAGTACATGCCATACTATCAGAGAGAGTACTATCAGAGAGAACAAGAACAACAGGATACCCCAGGTTTCGCTTCAACGATACATGCAAGCAAGATATGAAGGCATTTGGTATTGATACTGATCAACGGGAAACCTTGGCAAGCGATCAGAACAAGTGGCATCATTGTCTCCACCAGGGCATTGAAGTTCATGACAGGAATTGATTCTAACAGCTTAAAGAGAATAGAGTCTGTAGGAAGGAAGCAGCTCCCGAACCACCCAACTATGACACATACACTTGCAACCACCAGATTTTGGACAGTACTCAGCTCTCACAGTGTGTTCTAAATTGCCAACTTGTTCAGGTTCAAGTAAGGCACCCTGCTAAAGTGGCCAACTGCACAAATGATCTAATATGAGAGTTGCTGGAGGATGAGCCCTTTTAGAAATCTTTAAATACTTAGGTGTATGCATGAAATACTATATCCCTCATGAACGAATGCATAGCCCCACTTCTGCATAGGTGCAACTCCTTTTAAATCAGCTTATATAGGTATGAAATTAAAGAAATACTGAGTGAAGGAAGTTGTGATAGCTGAGTTGCTTCCATTTAACTTTTCTTTTTGTCCAAAATCACGTAATTCACATGTATTCAGAAGCTTTCACCTTCACCATGACATAAGGTTCCCAAAACGAGGATGACTTTTGAAGTGGAAGTGGCAGGGGCAAAAAAATATCCCTGACATTTTGACAATGAAAACAAAAGCATCTGGAAACAAAAGGACAACACTTTTTCAAAACAAAATCTCAGAAGAAAACAAACAAAACTCCTCACTACTTTTTCAGTTCAGCAAATCAAAACAAATCACTGTTTTGTTTTAAGTTTTGAATTTAAAGGTTAACTACAACACACAGTAATTTTATAGCTCACTGAGATAGCAGAGTCTATTGCTATCTTTTTAATCTTTTTCTTTCAGGGATTTAGATATAAAATTCTCTTCACAGTATGAACAGAATGATCAAACGAAGAAAGTTTTGATCACAGAGTTAAATATATTGCCAAATCATTTTATGTATTTTAAAAGCATTAAAGGATGTAATATTTATTCTTTTAGAAATTATAATCTATACCAGAATTAACTTTAACCACTGCAGAAAATGTCCTCTTCTTTTATAGTAAAAAAGTTGAGAATAGATTTAATTGGCAGAAAAGCTGAGCAACATTCTATACTCATTTGCATGGTAGCTAGAGAATCTAGTCCAGTTTGTTCTGCAATTTATATCTTCAAATTTGGCATTGCCATGATGCCGCAGAGGAGTGAGAAGGTCTGTGTGTGCAAGACAGTACTTTACGTGCTCTCAACTGTATGATCAATCTGCACATTTCCATCTACTTTTCCAAATTACAGTTCTTCTACACAGTGATTCATCTGCCCATATACCTAATGTTCATATGTAGTCATGTAAGCTAAATTCATACATTCAGGGACATTAGAGGAAGGTTAGATTGAGTTAAGACAGCCAACCTATCTAATTTTGTTCACCCAAGTGTGGCCCTCACACTTATAGACCTGGTCCCTGTGATCAGAAATCCATCTAAACCTATAATTGTAAGAAGTTCCAGCACACAGACTGGTTTAAAAATGGCAGAACACCATCTAAGATAGACCTGGATCAATGTAGTATAAGACTTACTTAATCTCAGTTAGATCCTGTAGACCAGCCTGCATGCCCCCAATTCCCTTCAACCTTCCCAATTAGCCCCCCTTATTCTGACTTTCCTCAGATGGGGTGGCCATTTTAGATGTGTTCTAATGTTCCTCTAACTTCCCCAAATGTCTGCACTCAGCCTAAAACTGTGCACTGTATCACACACAGGCATTTCTACACATGAGGCCTCATACTTTACCCATCTAAAAAGGTTGCACAGATATGAACATGGGCCAAGGTTGACCCTTAATTTATTTTGAATTTTATTTAATATGAAATCTGTATTTCTGCTTGACAAATATGTACTACATAAGCATGTCCAATTGGTTAGTTCATTGACCATGACCACAAAGTCAGCTAACTTGTGAGAACTCTGTATCCTTTCAATTTGTTTTATCATATACCTAATTTCTTCTTTAGCATTTTCAGTTGTTACACTATGATTATCAGGATCAAGAGGTAAACACATGGTTGACTTTAAATGAGGAAAATATTAATAACAATTGCATCAATGGTTATCTTTGGTAACCAATAAATTAATAGGTTTTAATGGACACTACATCATTGGTTACATCTTATACTGCCCTTCCACAGTATAATGATTACCTTCAGTTGCACTACTAGTGTAAATTGTAAATGTGGGTCCACATGACCATGTGGTCACAGCCTCCCAAATTCATTGCCACAAATCCATTAATAGAAAATACCAGGGAAAAAATGTGTGTTTTACATTAAAGGATTCTTCACAAAACTCATAAGGAATGGATTACAAAAAGTATCTCTAGTAGGTCAGGTTGTCCAAAATGTATTATTTTCAGCTGGTTATAACACTGACAAACCTTAACCTTTCTAAATGAAATTTTGAATGTCTCAGACTATTTTTTCTAAGCTTAAGCTAAGATGGTTCAACCTTTTCCAAAACTGAGTTTAGGTAAAAATATGTCATCTTGTTCAAGTTAAAAAAATCTTAGACTGTTTCTCTGGAAAGCCCTAGTGGCCCTGTGTTCTGGAGCAGAAATTTGGCAGTTTTCCCCAGATACCAAAGCAGTAATTTTTTTTTTTTTTTTGCCACAGCCATGAAAATACTCTCAATTTTGGCTTAGTTGTTAGCCTCTGAAAAACTGGAGTTTATACACTGTTTGTACACCATGAAAAATGTACAGTTTGGCAGTTAATCATCCAATAACTCTTTCTGCAATAGGCATGACCAAACTCCTCTCCCCACCTTATACAGATCAGTTTGTGCACTGCTCCTATCTAGACATATTTGAACACACCTCATTCTACATTTGCAGGGGTAACATGGAACTTTTCATGCAATTGTACTTGTCAAGATAGACTTGGCACAGGAACTGTGAGCAGGGACACTCAGTGCCATAGCAATGAAGTTTGTTGCCCAGGGTAAAGCCCACAGCGGCAGCCTACTCTCAGCCTATGCAGAGATCTGCAGGGCACATGCCCCCACCCATGCCTGCCTGGGAGTGCATGCAGCAGTGGGAGCTGCCCTTCCACCATAGCCCCCCAAACAAACTGCTCAAGACTCCAGATACTTGCCCAGCCCAGCTTGGCAGCACCTGTTGGTGCCCTTTGCTTTGGGCCCCAGGGCGGCCACCCCACACATCCCCCACCTTGGTACAGCACTGGGTACATTATCCCCCCTGGGCTTTCAATATTTTCCAATGTAGCCAGGGGGTATGGAAAAGAAGGAAGAACTTGATTATAATTCAAGTGGGGTGAGAAATGCAGGTGTGGGGATACAACAGCATTCCAGAAACCAGAGACTTTAGACAAGCAGGGAACAAGAATGAAGCCAGGGGTTACAAGCCAAGAGTAACAAGAAGAAAGGAGTAAGGAGGCAAGGAAAAAGAGGACAGAAGGCAAATGAGTGGCAAAGCACAAAAAATGAGAGCATATTGTGAGGGATGGAGAGGGACTAGAACTGAAGATAAGAAGTGAAGATTCAGGAGCCAGGCTGGAGAATAATACATAGATGCAAATGAAGAGAGGAACAGGGAATGGGATAGAGTAGGGGCAGAAAGAGAAAAATGAAGGAAAGAGAAAAAAGTGATAGGAGGATGCTGGTTGAGGAGAGGCTGAATTCAAGGTAGGGAGAAAACAGAAACAGTGTTTAGAGAAAAATAAATCTACTGCCATAGTGCATTTCTTATTCATCTCCAGCTCTTACTGATGATCCATCCAGAATGTAACAGCTACTATTTCTTCAACACAGCTCAAGTTATAGATGTCTGTGATGTGCATTCAAATCTTATTAATGACTTAAACCAGAGGTTAGTTTGATGCCATATAATAACATTTATGAGGGATTTTTTAATTTTATTTTTGTCTTTAAGCATAGTAAATAACAAGTATGTTTAAAAAGCAGTGTGGTTGCAAAATCAAGCACTCAAAAATTAGGAAATGCCATATTTAAAATTGTCTGTGCAACTTTAATTCATTTAATTTGCTGCACAAGCTATAATGTGGAGAATGAATGGGATATGGGATGATGTGGGGAAAAGAATACTGTTTTGTGTTTTAGGTAAATGGATGCTACTTTGGACAACTGAAGTCACCCTCTTCCTGTACCACAGAATTTCTACGAGAGACATGGAACTCATCTCAGCCAAAATTTTAAGTTAATCTTTAATTATGTGCTCTATGTTTCTTCATCAATACTAACTTGATCTGTGACTACACTGACCAGGGATTGGAACTCATGAATCCCAAGAAGCTGATCACCGATGTACAGCATAAACAACAGATAACACTTGTCAGGTGCTCACAGATACTTTAGTAAAGAGCAAAGTTTCATAGTTTCATAGTAGCTAGGGTCAGGAGGGACCTGAACAGATCATCTAGCCTGACCCCCTGCCACAGGCAGGAATGAATGCTGGGTTCACAAG
>JAGPOW010000290.1:5286221-5302088 GCA_030014935.1 Caiman crocodilus
GGGAAGTTGGTTCCAGATTTTGGACACCCTAACTGTAAAATATTGCCTTCTGATCTCCAACCTAAACCTATTCTCCATCAGCTTATGACCATTGTTCCTCATCACCCCAAGTGGTGCTGGGGAGAAAAAAGCTCTGCCTATTTGCTGTTGATTAGTCAATTAACTGTGAGCCCAAAGCTGTTCTACATTCACTGCAATGTAGCCAGCTAGCACCTGCAAGTCCTCTTTGGAATGAAGACTAATTCAGCCACTCACATAAACCAACTTCCAGAGCAACTGAGTCATGCCTTTGTAACTTTAAGTGATACACTTTTATTGGAATACCTGGCTTTGCTATTTTTCAATGCTACTCAGGAATTCTTTCAGGGTTGGTTTTCAGTAGAGCTGTGGAAAACATAAATGTTTCATTTCGATTTCAGATTCGCCATTTCAAAGGTACAGTGTTTCATTTTGCTGTTTCAAAGCAGTGTTCCATTTCACTTTGCCAAAACTGTTTCATTGTTTTGACACTGTTACATGTTTTGGTGTTTCACCCATAGGCTATAATGGAGAATCACAAAAATGCCTATATCTTTGTCATTCCTTGCCTGATTCAAATGAAAACAGCAGGGATGGCAGCCCTTGCTAAGACCATGAAGCCTGACAGCTTTCAAGGAGATAGGTGCAGGGTTTTCTGGGAATCTGCACTTTGTCATGGAGTAGGGTCCCTGGAGATGGCCATGATACCCCTAGGGCCCTGTGACTGTGTCAGCTTTTCCTTGTGGGCACCTTTTCTTCTTGCCTGCCACCACATCTTACTGAAAAAGATAATAGATAGGGAGGCTGCCCTCAAGCTTCAGCTCAGTCACAGTCCTATTGGATTCACTAAACTCTACAGGTCCTAATAGACCCACTCTGTAGGTTCCTCAAGGTGTACAGCAACAGGAGGAGCAGACTTAGCTGAGCCACTTGGCTCTGCAACCTCTACCTCAGCATCCTCCGAAGTGCCTTTTGGGGAGGGAGACCTGGCTGTATGGGAAACTTGAGGTATGTGAAGCACAAACTCAGATGATTCCCACTTCTTGCTATGGCACGCAGCTCCAGCTCCAGCTTCAGCTCTTCCTCTAGCATTGGAAGGCTCAAGTTGAAAATTTAAATTGGGGTGAAGGAGACTGTGATGCTGGTGCTGCTTGTTGCTGTCGTGATGGTAGTGCTTGTGGTTGTTGTTATTATGGCAGGTGTTACTGGAGGGGACACAGATGCCGTTCCCATCTCCACATTGCCACTAGCAACAGAAGCAGCATGTTGGAAAGAGGCTGTGTCTAAGTTTTTTGGGAGGGTGGGGGAAACTTAGAGTTTTCCCTCTTCCCCCTCTTCTGTCCTGGCCAGAAGAGTGGCCACCTGCCTTTCTAGCATGCTTCATGTCTGGTGTGCTGGAAAATCTGTGTGTGTTTCTGTAATGTAATATATGTATTTATGTAATATATAAATATATGGCCTGTAATATATGTTGTGCTTTCCTAAACAGTCAATGCAGACTGTCAGGGAAAAGACAGATTTCATTTATGTGGAGAAAGAATGACAGAGAATAACAACAAAAAGAAAAATAAAGAGGATTTTGGGGGAGGAAAGAATGAAAAGGAATGGATTAGGGAAGGGTATTAGGCTATTTTGGACAGGATTGGATACCACCTGCTAGGAACAGACTAGCAAGTAGGAAGTGAGATCCTTCCTGATGCTCCTGATGCTGCTGGAGGACACAGCTCAGCAAGCTGACAAAGGCACAGCTGACAAAGCTCATTTCAAAAAATGCTTTTATACTCCTTTTCTGCATCTCCCCCAGAGCACTGGGATTGAAAGGGACCTCAGGGAAGGATCACAGTCATTGGCCAGCTACACGTGTCCACATCAGAGCAGTCCTTGTCCCCACTTCCCCCTCCCTCTCCTTAATTTGTATTTCCCTGCAAGCCCGGCTTCGAAACACAAAACTCTTCAAAATTTTCAAAGTGTTTTGAGTGACCTTGTTTCATTTCAAAGCTGTGTTTCATTTCAGTTTTGGTGTTTCAAGCTCAAAATGTGTCGAAACACCTTCAAAACAAAATGTCCGTCAAAATTTTGCACAGCCCTACTTTGCAGAATAAGACATGGAACATCACATTAGCAGCAACATTAGAAGTTTTATGGTGTTCAGAGAAGGATACTAATTAAGTGGTGGGAATTACTGGATGCAGGTGGACAGCCAGGATGAAAGAGGATGATGACCTTTCCCAGAAGCAACATAGTGCCAATTTGTGAGAAAAACATGCTAGACGTAAGAGAAACACTGCAGACAGTTTGAAGGTTTTTGTGAAAAATTGGCCTGAGTCGCTTATGAGCTTACAGCACAAATTACAATGCTCCAATGGATAGCATTTCAGGCTGAGATGACTACAATAACTGAACTCAGATGCTCTGGCTGGGTCATCCCCAAATATGGCACATTGGTGATAAGAATATTACACACATATAAAAATAGTATGTGGTCATACAATACTTAGCTGCAAGGAAGTCAAATTACACTTGCACACTGAACCTTAATTCTAGTGTTTCCTAACTTTTGAGTGCTTTGCTTAATGCTCTTTTAACAGGTTTTTGATGTAATAATCTATTTATAATGCATGCAGGAAGAGCAAGACATTATCTATAAATTATCCATCAGTGTTTTATAATGTTTTGCATCATGTTACACAGTAAGTGATAAATAGGGGACTATGGATGCCTTTCATGAATAATGCACTATGCCTCTTGTTATGCTACACTGTAACTTTTTAAGAAACCATTAACACAAAAGTGAATGTGGGTATGAAGGTTGCATAGTAGTCCAGTAAGCTATTTAAAATGACATCTGTGACACGCAAATAAGAACAAAATGCAGTAGTTACTGACACACTACAATTATTCAATACATTATTACTACTAGAATAGCATTTATATTGGTCAGGTCATAAATAAGTTATACATTTATTATAAAGTTATACTTGGACCTAAGAAGCTTCTATCGTAGTGAAGCATGAATTCTACTTTATATACAGTTCTTGTAAAGAAAATATTTCCTTCTTGCAAGACTAAAAAGTTTTAAAGCTTCAAGACTTTACACTGACTGTAAATGTATATTCCTAAACCAGCCTACAAGTATGACAATAAATGGTCTGTATTGCCATGTAAGAATCTTTGCTTTGATAGTGCCCTAGTTTTTAAGCTCCGAGCATTTGCCTGTAATTCAGATACAAATGCTAGTTATCAGTGCCTGGGCAAATGGGGCACAAGCACTGAGAGCAGCCTAAGGGTAGGGGGTGCCAAAATGGAGTTGGGGGACACCTCAGATTCTTGTCTCCTATCCTCTGCTGCATGTTCCCTGTAGTAGCTTCAGTTCCAACAATAAGAAGAGCAGAGCGGCGGCAGCAGTAACACACAGTCCCCTAAGCAATAATAGCACATGGTACAGAAGCAGCTGGAGCTTGCTGAGAGGAGGAGGCATCACCTTTGTTTCTTGCTGTGAAAAACAATTGTTTAAATAGCTGCTTGACACATATATCAGCAGGAGGAAAAGGAGGTGATATCTCCCCCCAGCATCAGCAAACTTTTGTCCACTGCTCCTGCACTGTGCACCACCACAGTCCTGTGCACATAGCTGGCCAGTTGTGCCACTGGACACCATATATGTATTTTGGTCATTTATGGAGATTTTCAGCCTTTCCACTGCACCCCTGAGATATCTCACCATTATACATACTCATATTTTCAAAGCAATACAAGTTGGTTTACTTTTTCTTTTAATTAAAACAAAAATCAGTCCAACTCTCTGGAAACTACTGGGAAGAAAAAAAGTTAAGCACCACCTGCATGTCAGTTAGATATCTCTAATATGCCAGAGCTTTCAGCTGACCCTTTTTTATTATACCACAAACTGATGCAGTAAGAGCCAAATGACCTAATTAGACTTGTTTTTCCAAATTACAGATGGAAAAGGATTTAAACTAATTCATGAAGATATACTAGAAAGATTGGATTATCATAATCCAATAGTGCAACACCAATTTCTCACCTGTTATGTCTACAGAAATATATAACCCAATTTTGTTAAGAGCTCAAAAACAGTAAGAATCATCAAAAAGTACCAAAATCCCCCCAAACAAAATTTGCTTAGACATCTTCCTAAAACCTTTATCATCATCCATCCCTACTATTGAGAGAATCCCAGATAAATTAATACAAGTTTCTTCTACACAGAGATAATTATACAAATACTTCAGTCATTTTTGTATAGTTTGCAAATAGATAGGTAATAACCACACATGCATTCTCTGTGATGCCTCAGATCCAAAAACTCTGGTTGCTCAGACAAAATAGCTTGCCAACTCAAAGAGAAATGACCACCTGTACTATTCATACTAGTTAAGAAAATAACATGGCAAACAGAACTAGAGAATCAAACTTGAAAACTAAGAGGGAGATTTTCAAATGAACAAATTAAAATTATGCATTGAAGCATTAGTTCATTCTTGCCTTTAAAACTCTCCCTCAAAATTCCAAAAACAAAATCAACCTGGGTTTCCTGTGCACTTTCACCAAGCACTCAACACCTGAAAACAATGCTGCATTATTAAAATGTGGAATGGATGTATAATGCTACAATGAATATAAATTTCAATAAAATATTTTTTCTCAATTGCATAAAGATAAATATAATATCCTCCTTCCATTGTGGTATTATTTTTAAACCCCCAAACCTACCCCAATGACATATACAATAGAAAATGTAATAAAGATATAGACAGATCTCTTTATTAGCATACAACAGGTATATTACGAACACTATCTTTTCTCAACTGTTAAAAAGCACAGGTAAAAAAAAAATCATAGCTGCATCTTTGCAGACAGACGTAAACTGAATATGAGTCAACAGTGTGCTTTTATTGCCAAAAGGGGTTGGGCTGCATAACTAAGACTGTTGCCAGCAGATTGAGGGAAGTGATTATTCCCCTCTATTCCACATTGGTGAGGCAACATCTGGAGTACTGTGTCCAGTTTTGGGGCCTCCACTACAGAAAGGATGTGGCCGAATTGGAGACAGTCCAGAGGCAATTAAAATAATCTGAGGGACCTGGGTTTATTTAGTCTGGAAAAAAGAAGAGAAGGCAGAGGTATTTAACAGCAGCCTGCAACTACTTGAAGGGTGGTTACAAAGAGACTCTTCTCAGTGGTGGCAGAAAACAGAACATAGAAGAATGGTCTCAAGATGCAGCAAGGGAAGTTTAGATTACATATTAGGAAGAACTTTCTCATCAGGAGAGCAGTGAAGCACTGGAATGGGTTACCTAGAAGGTTGTGGAATCTCCTTCCTTGGAGATTTTTAAGACCCAAGTAAACAAAGACTTGATTGGAATGATGTACTTGGGGGTAGTCCTACTTTGAGCAGTGGGATGAACTAGATAACCTTCTGAAGTCCCTAATCCTAATTTTAATATGATTCTAAAATACTTAATCTGGCAATGTCTCCTAGTCACAAACACCCACTAAACACCAGTTCAAAATCCATCATCTCCGTATTTTTCATGCCATCTCCACTGATTTATAAAAGTAGAAGATGCATTTCTAAAAAAAGACAGTAAAAATTCAACATTAATAATTCAGGTAATAGTCTCAATTTGAAACTTAGGCTATAGCAACAGTTTGGGCTTAACAAAAAGGTGAAGTCTAATTATCCTTTTTCCAACAGACATATGCATCGGATAGTAACAAACTACTATATAATGTATTTGTCATAGTGAGGAGTTAAGCTAAATAGAATTTTTAGAGGAATAGCAACATTAACCCAAAGCAACAGATTTTTCCTTGACCCTAAAAACAATTCTGTCTTTTTTCCAAGAGAATACACTAATACTAAGGTATGCCATGTATTAATTGATGCAGACAGCATCTGTTAGCATATGCAATTGCTAACTTTTTGGAACTGAGTTAACATACTTCTATTTGTGAGTGGAGAAGACAAGCAACAGTATCTCAAACGTTGTGACTTCTGCCAAACAGCCATTCACAGTGTAGTGGGATATAATATAAAGAGAACGTGTACAAATACAGACTGTCAGTTTTGTATGTAACCAAATGGGCATGCACATTTCCATGGTAGCAAGCTATTTGGCATTAGTTGGCTGGGTGGAAGAATTACAGTCTGATGGTATGTTTCCCTAATAATAACTTGTGAAAGGAAATAGGATCCCTAAGAACTATAAAGCTATCTAATCATTTGCAAGTTTTTATACCAATGATCAGTTACAAAAATATAGAGATAAAATTTTAATAAAAGTTTGCAACGTGCATTTTTCACCAGCTTTGTTACTTTAAGCATCTTGTCTGGGAAAATCCACAAGGCAACAAAAATGTGTTTGTCCTGAAAGAACACTGATCTGTTAACAGAAATAGGGTAGCAATTGCCTGAAACAGACTGTGTTTAACTTCTAACTACTTAAAACATATTCTATACAAATGCTAGTAATTGAGGTTAGTACATAGAGTCCTCAAATTCTACAAACTGTACCATTCTACAAACTGCCCAAAGTTATGGAAAGAGGAATCTAGACATTTTCTTAATGAACAGGGAAAATATTCATATTCAGAGCTGTAGCCAGGCATCTTAGTGTCTGGTGTAGGCCTTGTGAAGAGCATTTCCCTATGCAGTCCTACATAATAAAATTAAATATATATTATCCTTTACTTTAAAAAAAAAGACACTTGTATGATACAATACTGGAACTACCTTAAGTAAATTCAAATGTGTATGGAGCACAAAACACAAGAAAAATATCCCTAAATGGATGCAATAGCCTCTAAGTATCAGGTGCTGTGCATCAAGCAGGACAAAGGGTAAGAATTTTTTGAAAAAAATACAATTGAAAAGTTAATTCTTCCTGCTCCTGTCTCACCCTGCCCTTGTCTCCTGGACTTTGGAAAATATCCCAGCAGGGAAGCGATTACAATGGTAATAGCGATAGTAAGGCAAGCATGGGGAGTCCCGCTATTCATGCGAGTTAGGATGACCTTGCCACTTGAGCATCACGTAGTGGGCAGTAGGGTTGTGTGAAACTTCAGGTGCCAATTCGATTTGATTCGGAGATTTGGCCTGATTCAGTGGCCAACTCTCAAAATCCAAATTGAATCAGGGGACCAATAAAAAGGTCCGAATTGAGTCAAAGCTCTCCAAATCTTTGGAAAAGATTGAGAGAGCCTTGATGATTCTGGCAGTCTCCACCTCCTGCAGCAGGGAGCTGGATAAGTCTTTTAGCTGGTAAGTAGGGGGTCTTTTAGCTGGTAAGTAGGGGGTAGAGGATGGGAGGCTGGATGAGGTAGGAAGGGACCATGGGGCCCTGCAGGCCCCATCCCCTGCCTGCTCCCCCAGCCCCCGCAACCTCTGCTCACTGTTCCAGCTCCCTCCATTCCCTCCATGGCTGCCCCACCTTCCCCAGCTCCTGGCACTTTAAAAAAAAGTCCCCATGCACAGGGTGCTGCCTGGTGGGGGGGTTTCCCACTGTCACCCACTGCCACATGCTGTGTGGGGGGCTCTGCATGAGCCCCCTGATTCCTGCCCACTCCCCCAGCCTCGCCCCCCCATGGCTGCCCTGGCCACTGACTAACTAACTCTTACCTTTATCATGACCCCTAACCTGCCCCGCATTCTCAAACTCAATCAGCAGGCAGTGTTCTGAAAAACCTGTCTTGTAAGTTTAGTCCTAGAAAGCACCAAAACAAGTGGCTCTTCCTTTGGCCCTATGGGCTAGGGACAGACATTACACATAAACCAATTTAAGTGATCAGAAACTGGCTTAAACCTGTAACAACAGATGTTCAGTGTACATGAACCAGCCTGAGAATAGCTGAAACCAATTTGAGATAAACCTGGTTGAATGTACTACTGATAATACCAGGAGCCATCTGATTTGGCTCAAACCAGTTTATGCAATGTCTGTCCCAGACCCCTTGCTGGTTTAAGATAAGTCAGACTCCCCCAGCATCTGGGCATGCTTTTGGACTGGGCAAGGGTCTTTGCTCCAAAGCACAGCTAGCCAGATCAGGGACAGGGGCAGAGTGTGGCCAGGCACTTGTCTGCCATATCCCCTGAGGCAAATTTCTTTTCCCCCCTCCACCTCTGCTCTGGCAAATCCTGGGGACTGCAGCTGCTGTTTGCCAGCCTCAGCCATACCTCCATGGCTTGCCTGCAAACAGGCAGGATGGAGTTAATTACTCCCTCTGTCACCTCTCTTCTCCAGAACACCAGGGCTTTGGCTTTCCTCTGTGTGGCTTGCACAGTGGTCCCAGAGCAGGGGAAAGAAGCAAGCCCACTGCAACTCTGAGCCCAGAGCTAAGACTTACAGGACCAGATGGAGAGGTGGAAAGTGTTAGCAAAGACCTGACAATCATTCATCAGTGATCACACATGCTGGAGATTTAGTTAAGAGAAGTTGCACCAAAGAATGCAGAGAGCTACATTAACGTTATAAAGCAGAACATGTAAACAAAGCCTTTCTGAATGCCTGGGTGTAAGGAGACATTCTGCCCTCAGGATTAGTAAAACTATATCTTGTCGTTCTGGTTTACATTTTAAGTTAGACTAAGTTAGACTAAGTTGTGTATACTGTGTTTTACTGGGCTGTATCTTAGCTTGGGTGAAGATTTTTGGTAGTTCCCTGTTCTACGCTTTGCAAAGTGCTGTGTTCAAAATCTTGGTTTAGAGAAAGGATTTTTTTCCAATCCCCTGTGTGCTAGCCCAGGCTGATGCCTGACCACACCCCCTCCACTCCAGCAGGGAGGGTTGAGAGCTTTGGAGGGCGTCTCTCTTCCCCCGCTTTGGCAGTGGCACACTGTAGCCTCCCCCCATCCCGCTTCTGGCTTGAGCCACTGCAGGCATATGCCTTCATTTCCTGGTTTAACAGAGCACATCTGTCCAGCTATTAATCAGTTTAAACTGGACATTTTAGACTAACCTGCAAAGAGTGAATCAATTCAAGCTTCAGCTTTTTGAATGCCTGTCCCTAGCCCAGGTGTTTTCTGAGCAATGTATTACCAAATTACTTCATTCCCTTCCAAACCACGTCCATTTCCTTACAATCCTACTGAATTATTTCAATACATGGATACAGTAAACTTCACAATAATTAGTTCAACATATTATATCAATAAACTATCACAATCACCTCCAAATTGAACACCCAGAACTATGGCATAAAAATGATACCTAGCCCTACAATGTCACAGCTATAATGCTATATAAAACAGCAGCAAAAAACACCACCATAACAAAATCAAACAAAATTACAGGCTAAAGTATCCTTTTTTGGTTGAATCTGGAATCTCAGGGAAAGACATGGCTTTCAGTATGTTTTTGCTATGATTTAAGTCTTCATAATTATAGGTGAGGTTAATGGCACTGTTTATAGTTAAGGTTTTTCTGTCACTTACCATTAGAAGGCTCTGTTTTCAATTACTTTTAACTCTAGCAAGGTGAACCACTGAACTAACTTTTACATGTCAGATATTTGGTACTAGGTGAATTTTTCATTAAAAGTTTAGTCAAAATAATTCAGCAAATTTGAGACTAGAGGTAGGTATTTTGTTTCATCCCAGTTAAAAATGTTTGTACTAGCCACCACATGCTATGGAGAAAGGATTTAAATTTAGCAGCTGGAAGATATCTTTGTTATGGAATTACCTTTATCATCCTCGGACTCAATGATCTATTTGACGTCCCTTCTGACCTTAACATCTATGAATCTATGAATCCTGGCTAAGTACAGACATTCAAAAAGCCTGAGTCTAAATTGATTCAATCTTTGAAGGCTAGTCTAACCTGCATAGATTGAACTGACTTGTGAGTGAATAGACATTGACTTTTGATTCCAGAAATACAGCGACATGCCTGCAGTGGCTCATGTCAGAAACTCGGGCATGCTAGAGCAAGTCCACCCTTCACTTTGCCAGCAGCTGCAAAGCTTGAGGGAAGCTGTGCTCGGGGGGTGGGGAGGAGGTAGCCAGGCCCTAGCAGGCTGCTGAAATGACCAGGGAGAAGTTTAAACCTCCACCCTGGCCTGCAGGCATCCCAGCTGGAGTGTGCCTGGAGAGGGAAGGGGGAAGCAGCCCTTGCTAGGCTTGTCCCCAAGGGGTGGGGTGTGGCCACAGCCCACTCAGACAGAGCCTCAGGTAAAGGAGAGATGCATTGGGGGGAGGGGAGGTGGGGAGAATTAAACTCTCCAGGGAATTAAACTCTCCAGGGAAGCTGATGATAGGAAGCAGGCTTTTGGACAACAAAGCTACCTGTGACAGAGAGACTAGCATGAAGAAGTGCATCTTGGATAGGGTATTTACCAAAAGTGGGAAAATAATTTTTTAATATCTCTTTTTGCTGATGCATATGTTTATTTAACACCAGAGAACTGGGTTGTGGCTATGGGGGAGGTAAGGAGAACATGAAGGAATGCCTGCTGGGCATTCAGCATCAGGCAGTCTAGCTTGGGTCAGGGACCTGATGGCTGAAGAGGCAAGCAGCCTAGCCTGGGGTCAAGGACCACAGGGCTCAGGGCTGGAGAAGCAAGTAGCCCATCCCAAGGCAGGGACCAGACTGATGGTGGAGACAATGACGGTGAGGTCAGGGATGCTGAGGGCTGGCCCAGAGTACCCGTGACAGGGGTCAGAGACCCAGAAGCGGTGCTCTAGGGAAGTGAACCTTGGGCTTGAGGACCCCCAGCTAGAGGAAAAGGCTGAAGCCAGGAAGGCAGAAGCCCTTACAAAGGTTCAAGGTTTGTGGGGGCTGAGGGCAGAGCCAGGGCCAAGGGCCTAGCCATTAAAATCAGGGACCCAAGATTACTTTGGAAATTGATGTCTTTGTACCTCTCAGCTCCTGACCTGTAAAACAGGCATAATACTAATTCAACATATAAGATTGAAGTGGAAATACATAAATTAATATTTGTTAATATCTGATGCTATTGTGACAAGTTGCTTATGAAGAAGTAGTAATTTTATCTTCAGAGGAAGTTTGAAAAGTGTGAATAAATAAGGCATGGAACCAAACAATGAACAATAAGGAAAACATTTTTAAAAATCATTCAATCACTGATCAAGTGACTACAATCATCCTGTGCACTGAATGGCAAAGTGTGTTTCTGGAAAAAACAACATGCTGTCTCTCATTTAAAGGTTATCAAAATGCATAATCATGAAAAAATGTCCCCCAATAAACAAAAAAGAAAGAGTAGAAACAAAGTACAAGAAAAAGGAAACACTTGAGGCAAAATAGTATGCATAGCCATGACTACTACTGTATGAATTCCTAGTGCTTTCAGAAACACTATGTGCCTCTTGAAAAGGCATCTGGGAAATTGGTGTCGGCACACCACCCTGTCTCAAATCCTAATGTCAACTGCAGATTGTGTTTTTGCACAATGGAGGCCTATGTTTCCAGGAAGTCATGCCATTTGTAAAAACAGGTTTTTTAAAGTTAAATGTAAATATTCTTATCTCTTTTTGTTTTGTTTTTTGTATTAGCTTACTGAAATTAATAAGATCATTAGGGATATCCAATATTTGGCATTTGGATCTTGTGCCAGAATACTTAAACTAGACTTCAGTGTTAATGCCTTAATTGATGACAATGTTAACATTGGAGACAGTATGATTTGACTTCTAGAAAATCGGAGCAAATATTAAGAAATCTTTTCAATAGGAGCCAACTTTAAGTAAGCATTATCTAGTCTTCCCTTCATTGTACCCAACTATACAAGGTATTTCCAATAGCCCAGCATATTTATGATTCCAGCATTCTTTGCACCTTTCACATAAGGATGACAATGTCCAGTGCTTGGCATTTAATAACTGAAGCAACATTTTATGTGGTGGTAAATGCATTTTTAATGGTGATCCTTCAAAGTATGATTACCATTAAATAAGTGACAAGGGAGTGTGTCTGCAAGTTGCTTGAGTGAGCTTTTTATGTAATTTATTGAACAAAGTGAGGTGCTTCTTATGTACCAGAATGGGATAGATACTTCTCTGTATACTATTGTAAGGCTCAGAGCTAGAAGGCTTGGAGAAATGGACTTCTTAAGGAGAAACTCCCCCTCCCCCCAGTTCTTTTCACTCTCATTTCATGAATTATAACATCAACCTTCCAAAGTTTCAAACACAGAATTTTGTTACTTCGTCTATGTTCTGATTGTATTGCTGTGACAATACTAAAAAAGCATATGAACTATATATTTCAGTATTTGTAGTTTCAAGTTTCCAAGGTCATCTGAAAGCTTATAACTCAGGAAGAACTACCATAAAATAGGACGAGGGAGGTTTCAATTTCCTAGGACTAGAAATAAGAGTATGGCTTTCCATGGTCTGATGCCATACTTTTATTATTTTAAGAAAGGATACTTAGGCAGTAAAGTTGTGCAAAGCTTTGGTCACTGGTTTGATTTGGCAGAGATTCAGCCCAATTCAGTGGCCGAATCTCTAAGTCTGAATTGAGTCAGGAGACCCTTTAATCTCTCTGAATTGAATCAAAGTCCTCCAAATTGATTCAGAGAGATTCAGAAAGATTCAATGATTCGGACATAGACACAGCTTTAAATGTTTTTTCTACATACCTCAAGGTACCAAGTGGATCGTGAATGCTGCGATGGTGGGGCAAATGAAGCATCCTGCAGGAGCACAGAGGGGTCTTCAGCATGCTCAGCAGCAGACCTGGAAGTGGACCAGAAGGACTTCTGGTCCACTTCAGGTTCACTGGGGGCCCCCCTGCACCCTCGCATCTCAATGACTATTGCCTCCTGGGTCTGGGTGGGCACCCAGTGTCTCCCTGCAGCCAATCACTTAGCTGGGGGGGCAGGGGTGGGCACACACAGCAGTGGATCCAGAAGTGGATCAGAAGTACTTCTGTTTCACTTCCTGGTTCCCCACCAAGCATGCAGGCCTCCCCCCGCCACCGGCTCCTATGGGATGCTTCATTTGCTCCATCATTGCAGTGTTCACTAGCTGCACCTGGTACCTTGAGCTATGTAGAAAAAAACAGCTTTCTCTGTAACCAAATCACTGATTCTCCAAATTATCATCAAATCTTCAGATTCAGATTCTGCCAAATCAAATTGGGGACAGTGATCCAAATCACCTAATCGAATCAAGGACAGTAATTCAGGCCAAATCTGAAGCAAATATGGCCCATTTCACACACCCCTACTAGGCATATAGAAATGAGCCCACCCCCACAACTACTAATAAAGGGTTACTTGACCATATCTGTAGACATTGGGATGAATGTACTCATGATAAAACTCTATTAAAGCCAATAATAAACTAACAGCATTTTACTTGACAATATCTTTTTTTTTTTTTAAATGCACAAAAAAAAAAGTGCTTCTTACTACTTCTCTTTTGAATGAAGCAGTTTTTGGTATTGTACTAATAAGGAGCAATGTTTAAAGCAAGCATTTGAGAGTCACTTATGAGTTGTTTGGGTAAGTATTCCAAAACCATTCTCTCAGAATAGTACATAAAAAGCGCTCTTCATAATCAATCAGTAAATGTGAATTACTTTTAAGTCATTGTTCTCCAAGAGCAATAAAAGATCATTATCAACTGATATGGGACCGAGGAAGAAAATATATGTAAACCAAAGAAATGTAGATAAATACTAATTGGGCAAAATCTTATTATTATAAGATGCATTTTGTTTTTAATTACTTACTGAAAGGACAAAATTGATCTATTTTATATGGTATTAAATCATACACATTTTTTTCAACATCACTTTTTGGAATCTTAATTATAAACTAGGTATCCATGTCAAATTATGTAACATATAGAAATATGCACAATGCAAACTTTAAAAACATACTGCACTGGTACTAAATTTTATATGACTTTTCACAGATGATCAGAGGCATGACTGTGTTTTTATGACATCACTTTCACTGTGCTGTGGGTCATAACGCATTTTTTATTAAAGCTTTTATTGTTCCACCTGTTTCACACAATGTGAGCTATTTTGGCCAAACTAGTACAATCAAATGAGATTAAAAAAGAAATAAATAACCATTTTAGCAGAAAAGATATATTCATATATCATAATGTGCTAAGTGAAAAGATGCAACCTGTTAACATTTTGCCAAAATATTTTTTGCTGTAGACAGACAGATCTGCAGAAGCTTTACACACACACACACACAAACACACAGCCTTCACTATATCAGGAAATGAAAGTTAAATAAATATTACACCAAATCTCTTACTCTTCTGTAGCATGCTGCATATGAATGGCTCAGTCATGCCAGATTGTGCATCACATTATCTAGTATCCAGGAGTAAAGCTCATTTGCTCAGAAACAGCTTCAATGTTGTTTTCATTAGAGAGCGTATTGATTCCTTCACAGAATATTTGGCTTCATAGTGTGGGTGATTCACATCATTATTACCAACAGAAAACCTCTTCTGTTTATTTTTTAACAGATGCATTGTGCAGTCATTTATATCTACCCAGACTAGGAGTTAAAGACTAACTACCAAGATATAATATTGCTATTTTACCTTTAATTTGTGTACACTCTGTTCCCAGAGCTCCTTTGGCCTTTTATATTAGGCTTTCAACTTGGTGATGCATAGGGACTCATAAACTGCTCCTGATGTACAGGCACCTACAGACTCTGTGGAGCCCAATGCCAAGGTGTGTCACACATTCAAATTAAAGTGTGATGAAACCAGTCCCACAGATGTTCTGAATTAAATATGGAACATTTTTGTAACCAGGCTACTATAACAGGTCAGTATTCTCTCTGATCTGTGCTACCAGCTCATATTACATTCAGATATAGCCACGTTAGACTACCCTTTAGTGCAAACACCCCATTCACCACCCCTGGAACAAATTGGATCCATTGTCCCCCTCTCTCCGCAGCACCCCAGATCCCCATGTACTGCCCTCCACCCTCCTCTCCATTTAATTGTGGAAGAACCTGCTGTCTGTCCTGGAAGAGCAGGTGGGGAAGAGTTAACCTACCAGCCCAGCTGCCACTGATGCTCCCTGGGCCTGCTGGGGGAATCACAGGGGGTTGGAGAGAAGTCCATAATGGGAGTGGAGGCATTTCTTACCTTGCAGTTCTCCAGGCCCCTGCTGGTCTGAAGTGTGACTGCTCCAAAAAGTTAGCACTAACACAGATCAATATTTGTGCAGCTCATAGCATAAGGTGTCACAAGGTCCACAGAATACTCTGAATCACATGATAACATCAATGTGACCTCTAGCAAAGAACTAGAGTTGCTTTACTCTAGTGTAAATCCTAGGAGCAGCTGTCCTGACTAAGAAGCCCTTTGGGACTCATAGGGTGTGTCCAGACAAGCGTGTACATGCCTCTTGCCCTGCCTCAAACCCTTTTGAGACAGAGGAAGAGGCACATGCGGAAATGAAAAAAATTTTCTCTGGATATCCAGAGGTCTAAAAAAAATCAAAATTTAAAAAAGCGGAGAAGAGCATGGCCCCAGACCATACCCTGAGGCAACCAGAGGCTAGGTCCTCCACAGAGATGCTCTAACTGCCAGAGCGTCTCTATGGTTGGGCCCTCACCATGGTACTGAAACACGCAGCTGGCCAGGCCACGTGTTTAGGACCAGGGCTCCAGTGCTGGTGAGTAAGGGGTCAAGGGGCTAGAGGAGTGGGGAGGGGACCATAGGGGGACACCCTGCTGGCCCTACCCACTCCTCCAGCACTCTGGCCCCTGCCCTGCCCAGCCCCTCCCTTTGCCAGCCCCCCCAAGATCCCCAACCCCTGCCCTGCCTACCCCCCACCAGTCCCCCCTGAGACTCCCAATCAGTTTTTTGCCT
>JAGPOW010000290.1:5302188-5315651 GCA_030014935.1 Caiman crocodilus
CCTACCCCCCACCAGTCCCCCCTGAGGCTCCCAATCAGTTTTTTGCCTTGCTCCTCTCCCCGCCAGCCCCGCCAACCTCCACAAAACCTGCCTTGCCCAGCCCCATCCCAAGCCCCCTGATCCCTGCCACCCAGCCCCATAGTTTAAAAAAAAGAAAGCCCCCGGCACTTACAGGCAGCTCCAACTGCCATCTGGCTGACTGGGCCCACCTGCACAGTGTGGAGCAGAGGGACAGCCCCAGTGTCCCCAGCCCAGGTCCTCCTGCCCCCTCGCTGTCCTGTGCTGCCCAGGGGGGGTCTGCAAGGAGGCCCTGGAGCCCTGCCCCCATCCTTGCTTCTAAAGTAAGTAGAGGCATTTTTTCCAGGTTTTTTTTCTGTTTTTAATTTTTTTTTAAGTGATGGTGCCTGGGGTTGTGGGGGTAGCCATGGGGGCCTGGGTGTGCGAGCTGGGGGTGAGGCTGGGTAGTGTGCCCATTGGGGAAGTCTGGGTGAGGAGGGGGTGGGCTGGGTGGGACAGGCATCAGGGGGCTGAAGCAGCTGGTGAGAGATGGGGCAAGGTGCAGCAGCAATCGAGGGGCTGGGGTGGGGCATGTGGGCTTTGCTGCGAGGGTGGTATCCCCTGTGGGGTCTTTGGCCCCTAGTGGGGGGCCATAGCCCATGTGTGGGGGCCAAAACCCCTGCTGTGGGGCCGTAGTCCATGTGTGGGTGCCGAACCCCCTTGTGGGAGGGCAGCAAAATATATATTCACATATTCATAAATTCATGAAACATGCATTTAGAGTTCACTTTATTATTATGATAAAAGACTTGCTTTAACACTGCAGATATATTAATAAAACCTTGTCCAACTGATCGCATTCTCTCTCTCTCTCTGTCACTCACTTTATAGTGGTCTTTTGTTTTACTTGTGGAAGAACTTGGATTTGGGGGTATTCCGTTGAGTGACTTTGGGATTTTTTTTATCAGGGATTTTTCAGTTTTCCAATAGGGAACACCAGAATTCCTGCTACGGAGGCCAGTGGCAGGACTCTGCCTGCTCAGAGCTGGCACCTTGGACCCAACTGGCTGTAGCTGACCTCCTGGCCAAATGGGACCAGGAGGACATGTTTTGACAGTTCAAACAGGCCACCACACCCAGAACATCTTCCAGGTGATAGCTGCCAAGATGGTCGGGCAGGGGGCACAAATGGAAGTAGGCCGCACAAAGGCCAACCCTGCAACCACAGTCCGCTGGCAGCTGGCCCAGAGGGGCAGATACCTCAACTGGATGTGCAGTTCCCGTTCAGATCTGGCAGGTGCGCAGCAGGTCACAGCCAGGCAGCAGCCCCCACTGCCAGACTGCTGAAGTGGGTAGAGGGTTCAGGGAACTCTCATGGCTGCTTCAGAAGTCCAGCTGACACAGGTTATTGTCCCCAGGTACCAATTGGCTGGGCCCCGGAAGCTCCTGAGAGCTAGTAGCCCTGAGCTAATTGCCAGGGCAGCTTTTTATACTGCTGGGGACAACACTGGTGCTGGCCCTGGGCTCCAGCTCCCCCTGACTGCAGGTCCAGGAGGAGCCAGGCAGGGTTATTTTGCCCCAAGTGGCACAATTTGCTCCATAACAAAATGCATGTCCAAGCACATGCACTGAGGCAAAAAGCCTAGGCTCAAATTTTCACTGCTTCTATTTGAGCTGCTGCAAGCACACGTGCTTGCATGTGTGGACGTGCCCATAAAGTCTTAAGGTTAAAAAGAAATACAATTCTTACTTCACTGCATTATTGAGATAAGAGATATCAAATCCAGAGCCAAGATGTAAGTTTAAGAAGTGATGACCAGGATCCTAGTTTTCTCTGTTTAACAAACCAAGATTCTCAGTTAAAAAATACAAAAATTCTCTTATTAAAAACCCCAAATCCGCATTTTTCTGTGACTAAAATGAAATGCTGCTGTATGTATAGGTATCAGTTAAACACATTTTTGTATTGATGTATTTACAATTATAAAGTAATTTGGAAACTTAGTGCCTCTATCGTTATAGTAAACTATATTTTAAATACCTATACATTTTGGCTTTTGATTTTGGGTTTTTTTATCATAGAAAATCAGAACTCCTCTTGCCCCCTTTCCTCACCAGGATGCTATATGACACTAAGCCTCCCTGATATGGTGCTCTCCCTTGCTCACAAGCCACATCTCCCCAGCCCCACAGGTGCCCCTTACATCTGACCCACTGCCTCCCATCCCCAGGCCTTCAGTGTGTGGGGCAGAGGAGATGCCTGATATAGTCAACACCATAGGTGATGTTTCAGGTGCATGGGGGTGGGTATGTGCTCTCCAGATTTGTGTGCCCACAGTGGGGCATGAGGCTGGAAACTGGCTGGACTGGCACCAGGCAGGAGTCACCTCTATGGTCCAGCAGGTGGGTCCTGGGACAGGAGGGCAGAGTGGGGTGGGGAGACTCATTGATGCTACCACAGCCACTGGGACACTGATGCCAGCCACGCCACCATGGAGTAATGTAGAGCCACCTGCAACACAAGGAGCAATGGACTGGAGGGGGTGGTGCTGCCCTCACCTTCTCCCACCACCAGTCACTTGCAGACTGTGCTATGATTCTGCTCCAGATGGGAGGTGGGGTGGGGGGCAACATGGACAGCCTGAGGGGAGAAGTGGCATGATGCCTCTACCCCCAGTCCATTAGTCCTCACACTGCTAGCAACAACATATACAGAGTTTATGCACTAGAGGGGAGGAAAAATTTCTACAGAGTTGAGTAAAGCAACATAAGAGGAGGGACGGCACACTCTGGGGATAAAGAATTTGACAAGGGAAAACTAACTGAAAGATTTGTTTTATTGGACTAACTGCATGGTTGGATAGTCCTAAACAAGCTTTTGAATGTGGTGAGTACTTCAGGCCCCTGTATTCTTAAGGTGACACAACAAAGAATATTCTGAGTCAAGGCTTGTGAAAGTCTATCCCAACCAGATTGTTATTTCGATACAAAGAAATATTATTGATTCTCATGTATTTCTTGGACTATCACAGGTACATCACTCCAGCCCTACTAAAAGGTTTTCTATTATTTTGGTGGGCACATTATATAGTTCAGGTATGCCTATTCACTGAGGATGCAAATTTCACTGCATGAAATTACAGAATATTGCTACCTTTCCAGTTCTACAGACTTAACAGATACAGTTCATATAGTTCACATTTACTTCAGGGCTCTCCATTAAAGGTCACTTTAACTGAACTAATTTTTTATGCTAGCTTTGCATTGTGAGCTACTGCATTTATTTCCTTTTCCAGAGTAGTGAGAAAATTTTGAGCTTTCTGCTACTACTATATGATAAGTATCAACACTACTGAGTTTTATTGATAATCTAATGCAATGTTAGAGTGTGTATACAAGAAAGAGAATGATGCATATGATAAATCCAACAGGTAAAAAGCAAGTATTTCTATAAAAAAATAAAAAAACTTTGGATAGGACAAGCATTTAAAGAGTTTAGAAGCTTCTTAAGTGTTTTTCCCCCATTTGGTGGAAGTATGAATTGACTGGCAGATATGGTATTCATGATTCATATTAAGCTGTTTATTAATGCCTCTACATCACATGCTATATCTCAAACTATTTATTCAAAAAATCCATAAACAATTAACCAAACTGCAGCAAGTGATCTACATTAGCTGGGGCAATTTCTGTTGTTAGAATATCACTGACATGAAGATAAAAATAGGCATTTAGATAATTTGCAAGAATAATAGTTTTCTAATTGGTAATGAATTTTAGATTTTTGTAATATGAAAAAGAGTACTGAAAACCTAAAAGACTGGGTTGCTAAGATCACAAAATGATTTTAGATAAAATGCTAAAAGGGAAGAAAAAGTATTTTAAAGTTGTTTAGATGATTGCTGTAATAAAATTCAGAATAAGAGCCTAGGAATCATAGAAGTTTGTGGAGATTGTAATACCCACACGCCTCCCCTGGTTCCCAGTTACAAAGGGGAAAGGAAAAAGTAGGGAAGGGGCCTCAGAAGGACATGTTAAACTGGTTAGACTGGGAGGCCTTACCTTAGCAGGCTAAGGGAAGAGCTCTAGCTGTTAGGGGCACAAGGGTTTTGTTGGTACAAGGGGAAGTGTGTTCTGTGGGGAAGAAATGATACTGGGAGAAATCTGCTTGGAATAAAGAAGACATGAAGATAGGTCAGGACCTGTGAAAGTCAAACAGGGGGACTACAAATTGGCCTGAGGATAAGGTCTGGGCTGAGAGGAGCTTGGCAAAGAATCAGTGGACCTAGGACAGGGGTTCTTAGCCTTTTTAACCTCTGGGCACCCCTCTTTTTTCACTCTTTTTATACAGAAAAAATAATGTAATTATTGTGTTGCAAAGAAGTAAAAAGATTCTATCACTCATAATGGTTTTGACTATGGACTCCTATTTGAACTCTCTGGATTTATCTTGGGAAGCATATGCAGCTGTTTGCACACCTAACAGTGCTAATATTGTGTGGCACCATTAAAGGAATGTCCCAACACTATGTGGTACCCTGGTTGAGAATCACTGGCCTATGAGAAAGGAAAGGGCCTCAGATGTCTGACAACAGATCAAAGTGTCAGATGGCTGTAAGGGAAGATAGGAGGCTACACTGGAAAATCAAATGTGGGATGTATGATGCTTGTAGGGGCAAGAGCTTCTCCCTGAAGCCTGATGAACCCAAGGGCTGATATCCAGAGAGTGCACTGTGGCACGGTTGCGCACACCATTGGTTGTGCTGCATGTGAGCTCTCAAAATGGGTTCTAGCCAAAGTCCCTGCTTTTGCACAATTCCAGAGTTGAGGCACTGCCTCCACCACTTCTCCCTTGTTTTCTCTCCTGCTGAATTCACTGGGGAGAGGGAGGGAGAAGGGTGAACAGCAGCAGCATTCACTCCCTGGACTCCAGAGCCCCACAAAAGCAGAGGCTGTGGCCAGATTCTGCCCCAATCAGCTGGTGAGCTCAGAGCTCACTGCTTATATGAGCAGAACCTGTGCTGACTGAGTAGTGAGCACAAGGATCACTGTACACCAACAGCACAGCCAAGATGGGGAGAGCAGCATGCTCCTTCTTGCCTCACTCTTGGGTCTGCTAGAAAATAAATCTCACCTCAACCTACTGAGACATTTGTGCTTGCTCACAAAAACTACAAATTCACAATTAGGATGTGAAAACTGTATACAAAAGATTGTATACAGATGTGAATACAAAAGTATTCACATCAGTACATGTGTACTCCTAAAAATTGCCCCCTTCAAAATACTTACATACCCTCTGTAGCTTTAGTAAGCGTATAAATGCAAATGTAGTTCATGTTGTTTGTTTACATATGTACTTTTTCATAGTTAAGACAGAAACTATTCTGGACAGACAAAAGTCAACATGACATGGAAACTCAAGATGTATCATTTCTCTTAGTCTAGTCCATAACATGGAGTAGATTTTTAAATTTTGTCCAAATGAAAAAAAAGAACATGCCTTTGCCAAGGTTGTTCTGTCTTTGAATCGTGTTCAAGACATGGGGCCATGGGGGAGGGTTATTATACAGAGTTTTCAGGTTTTCATAAAATTCCATCTTTCTTCTTTGCAGATTTAAAGGAAAAAAAAGTCCCCAATTACTGCTCCCATATCATTGAAGGAGAGGGGTGCATGTATGCCACTGCATCCCCTGTGGTTCTGCCTCTGAGCAGCAGTGACTTTCAGTAGCTGCAGCACCAGAGGTGTAACTGTGCAGCTGCCAATGTTAGCCTTTTTTTTTTTTCACCTCCTTAAGTTGGCACTTGGGGCATTTCCCCCTCCATAGTCATGCCACTACAGCAAAGAAACAGATTTTTAGACTAGGCAGTAAGTAAACTCAGTAAAAAAATCCCTGAAGGTCATTAATCACTGAAGCTAATTATATTTGAAGCTGAAACATTAAATGATTTATATAATTAATACTTCAACAAATCTAAAATTGTATCAAGTCAATAATTATCAATTAAAAATAAATTGTTTTTAAAAAACCCAAGCCTACAAATCATTAAAAATTGACCATGTAAAAACATCACATCTTACACTATTTCCAACAGCTAGTAGAATGATTCAGATAATATTTGGTGTTTGATACCACCTATAGTGATGAAGTATTTAGCAGCATTATTGCTTGTGGTAGAGTTTTAAAAAGGAATGGATATTTTACTTGTATAGTATTTGTTATTTGTACTTATTTCCCTCATTAATCTGTTTCAGGAAAAAGTACATTTCAAAATATCAGGATACAATGACACTAAAACTAACAATAATCAAGAACTTCAATAACTGCTGTTGGTCTGCGAATAACAATAAATAGAAGTCATAGTTAGCATAAAGAAATAATTACAGCAAGTTGAAGCATGATCTAGGAACAGTTCCTAATACCTTTGTTTACTATTTTTTTATTCACCTAGATTTCCACTTTTATAACTAGTTGTACAATAGACCTGTTTGGTTTGAAAGCTGTTGTAAATTGACTCTAATCTATTTTGTACCACCTTGATTTTGTTTAGTCATTTGAACAGCAAAACAAGTAGTTATTATCTATTATTACCATTAACTATTAGAAAATATTCTTGAATTTATATTCTAATATACTAATCAGACAGGTGGTAGATGTGGCCTTTTCAATTACATTAGAGAAAGGACATTTGTAAAGAATAAGGGAAAAATCAAACACAGTCAAATTAAGAAAAAATGAGAAGTCCAGACACAATAATACAAACCAGTATGCAGACAAATGGGATAGAACAAATGGTGTGCTGTATTACAATAGATATGTTAATGAATATCAATTTATTGGTCCCATGGATTTTAGAGAAAATAGAAGGCATAATGACAGTTGATTACTGTACATTTGAACTACAGCAAATGGAAACATATTTCTACTCTTCAGTACTTGTCAAAAACTGTTCTCTGGTCAGGTTAACTGCTATCTTGGAATCTTCCTTAGAGTTGAAAATGTTTTTGAGCACCAATTCAATCCATTCCAACCAACTCTTCTTTTAGCTTGCTGTCATTCTTTCAATCAAAATTGTAAAGGCTGTCATCCTCATCTTCAGACATGTAACAATTGACCATAGTGTAATATAATAGTTGCCCAAAATAAACTCTGCAAAGCTCAGATATTCATGTAACACATAAGGTAGATAACTTCCTTCGCACCAGAGAACTTCAACAGCACTGCTGGTCAATTGATTTTTTGAGTTACAAGTGACACAACTGAATGACAAAGACAATCTTGACAAGCACACAAATTTTTATGCTATGCAAATTTTTGTAAAATGATACAAGTAGCTAACTGCATGCAAGAAATATTGTGGTGATATAATGTGTGTAAATATCCATTGAATGATTTCACTGACTGACAGAAGCAGTTAAATCAGTTACCAAAGATATCCTGACACAGATTATTATATGTTCATTATGCATGAACACAAGTAATTTCACATATACCACACATTTCTTGCTAGCTTGCATTCCCCTTTATAACAAAGTATAACAAAACAGAACAAAATTCAAGAGGAAGGGCCAAACTATGAAATTATGTTGGATCATGTGTTTATTTACTAAAGTTCAGGAAAAAAAAGAAGGGCTGGGGAAACTAAATGTAACCAAATTATTCCTTAAAAATAAGTCTCGTTTTAAATAAGTGCTTCCTTTTAAAAGAATAAATCCTTTTTCTGTGTCTTTAGGCTACATTTCATATAAAACTCATGCTTTAAAGCCTTAAAGTGAGTAGATGAAAATAACCTAGTGGCTTAGTTGTGTACTTAATTTGGAAATCCTGAAGCATTTTTGCATTTGCTTGAACATATTTTCAATGAAAGTGTGTGAAACTATACTGTATACTTAGGTCTTTTAGAAATCCTATTTCCTAAAATGAGGTACACAAACATAAGCCCACATAGTGCTATCACTATGGTAGTATGGCAGCAGAAGTCATGCTATTAGTTCACAAGTTTTCAGGTTAACTAAGTTTTGGTCCTCAACTTGAAATTCACTTTTGGAAGTGTGCACTATTATAAAATAGTAGTGAGATTTAAGCTGTATGGGTCACTTATGGTTGGACTGGACAACCTACAAGAAAAGTCTAGACCCAGTCTACTCAGCAAGGAGGACTAATGCTGCAGCAATGGCTTAGATTTTTGTAGCAACTTCAAGAATATCAAAAATATGTATTTTTTAAATAAAACAAAATACTAACAATATAACTGCTACATTCATTGTGAAATCTACTCTACATTATAATCTGTAAACATATCTATTATATACATTCAGTTTATTTTAAATTCTGTTCCTAACTTTTCTGTTTTTATTCTCCCTAGAAGGATAATCTGTGGCCTGAGGAGACTCTTCCCACCAGACTGATAAATAAAGGTTAGGAGAGGAGGAACAATACAACCCCGAGGGTGTGAACATGCATGACAATAAAAATGTTTTAAATGCTTTTGAAAAGTTTCAAAGAGCCAAATGTATAAATGTATAAGCCCCTTTAAATGTTTTAGAAATGACTGAAACTTTCCAATGCAGCAAACTCTTGAAATGAAGCACTATTTTGTAACATTTCAATTTTTTCCAAGTGTGGATGGAGAAGGGAGGAAGACAAAAAAAGTGGACAGCCTGCTTTCTGTCCAGCTGCAGGGTCCCAACTGGGACCCACTCAATACCCCATTGGGACCCCTGTCCCATCGAGAACTGAGCTTATCCCACACTCTCCTCTCTGCCAGACCCTTGCTTACTCCTGTGAGTTGCACCTTTGCCAGAGGCTCTTCAACTCCAGTCTCCTTTTTCTGTGCTGAGCAAAGGAAAGGAGTGGAAATAGTTTCAGAGCCCTAGACTAGGGACAGAAGTTATGCATAAACCAGTTGAAGTGATCAGAAACTGGTTTAAACTTTTAACAGAACATAAGTTCATTGCACATAAACCAGTTTCAAAATGACTGACACTGGTTTTAAATAAACCTGGTAGTATCAGACTTAACTGATTTTGATCAAATCAGTTTATGGAACTCTGTCCCAGACCCGTTCCTAGTTTAAGTTAAATCAAAGTCCCCCAGCATCCCAACATGCTTTTCAGCCTAGGGCTGGGCTGGGCTGGGCTGTCTGCTCCGGAAAGCAGGGTGAAATGTTTTCTTTATGAAATAAAGAAAATACAAGTGCACTTGACTTAGGAACATTTCACTTGTTATTTAGGTCTGCATCCTGATTTACATAAAATGTGCACAACCCAATTCAGTGCGTCAGGAATGGATCTTTCAGATATGGTAATAGTTGAATCAGAAAATTTGTCAGGGCTGAGGTTGGAGGGTTTGGCCATGTCAACATGTGTGCTTAACTGCAGAGTACACTAATTAGCTGCAAAGTAAAGCATCACCATCTACACATGTGACACCATTAGGCCACAGTAAACTAATTAACGCTGCCATAAGATAGTACTGTAAGGCACAGTACTATCTTATGGCAGGGTAATTAACTGCTATTAAATTTACATGTAGACACTGACCATGGGCATAAATTGTGCCTCATCAGCCCAGCCAGCAGCAGGACAGACTCCTGCATCCTGCCTAGCCCCACTGCTCCATACTTTCAGGACCCTCATGCCCCAGCCAGCCCCTCTGCTGCTACTTGGAGTCCAGGGCTGACCACCAGTGCTCCGGCCCTAGAGTAAACTGCTCCACCTTGGCTCAAATTTCTGCTGTCCTGGGAGCATGTGTAGTTTACTTTGGCTCACACTGCCGTGGAATTTATTATTTCAAATTAATAGCACTTATAGATGCATCTTTTGGTTGTTAAAAAAAAAGGAACAGATAAATCTAATGGTTGTGAAGATTGTATTAATTTAAATAGTTTTATTTTGGTATATATTTCACATTACTATTTGTGGTGGCAAAATTGCACAATATCCATCATCTATTAATAAGAATAATCCTTCATGGTAAAGTGATGAATCAGATGGCTTAAAAAGTATTTTCCAATTTTAACTTTATGGCCTGCTAGTCAAATCCATCCTCAAAATAATGCCGCTAAGAACATGGGATAAAACAAAAGATTTATTTTGCCCCAAACTTTTAGAAATGCATCTCATAAGTCAGTGTGATGATTTTTTAAGTCTAATTTTGGTCTTATTTCCTCTCTGACACATTTTAGGAATTATGAAATATCCACAATATCTTCAGTAAAAATTAATTGTTGTATTTTCACTTTTGAAATGGCACTTATGAAAACTAATTCAGAGCTTGGGATTGCCAAATTTGTTTCTCAACTGGATTTTTTTTGTTTATTTGTTTGTTCTGAGCTTTGGAATACCACTATCCATGGGGAGTAGAAAATGCCTTCAAATTCTATTGAATAACATTTTTATTAAATAAAGAGTCATTTGTCAGACTGACTGGGCATTCCTCACAGGCCAGTTATGTTCTTCCTCTTATCTGAAGGAACCAAGAGGAAACAGCCTGTCAGTAGACAATTACCATTCACATTTTGAATTTTTTCTCTGAAACCTATATAATAAAATGAGAATAGTTAGGAACATTGCTGCTTCCAATTCTCCCATTTAGAGTGAAATCCATACTCAAGGCAGGACTGACTGAGTGTACTTCTAGATTAATTAGAAAAGGACAGCAAGGAAAATGTATAGCCTGTTTCTTTCCTCCTGGATGACGAGTGGAAACTGGTCTTCAATGAAAGCACTTCCGTTACCAAACCAACAGATTATTGCTTGTAAAAGGGGTATGGGAAAGGACAATGGGACACAGCTAAACCATTAAATTGCAAGCTGAAATTCTGATAAAAGCTCTAGCTCCTCAGACTTGCACATTCTTTGGGCACAATCCATGTTAATGTTTAAAAACACTGGTAATAACACTTTACCATCTAACCTGAGGCCTAGGGTACACTGGGCATCTTTACATGTGCTTTGGAATGAATGGGGGCATTTTAATTAGAGTGGCTCCAAAAGCTGTTGTAATTAAAGCGTCTGCAGTGCCATGCATGTTCAGTATCCCGTGCTTCAAAATGACAGTGGTGGTGCTTTAACTGAAGCTTGTTCGATGAGCTTGAGTTAAAGCACCTGCCATCATTTTGAAGCACAGGATGCTAAATACATGTGATGTGGAGGCAGCCGGACTATGCCAATTAGCATAGTCCAGCAGACTCAGTTAATAAGTCTGCTTCGATGTGTGCTAATCAGCATACATAGGGAGCAGATGTTCAGCAAATGTATAGGTGCCCATTGGTCCTTTACAGTCTGAACTGTGGCCCCCAAGAAGCAATAATTCCCTTGCCATGGAGTTTTTGCATATTGATGATGGGGACGGAATGGGAGAGTGGGATTCAATGGCAACACAGCAGACAAGAGGTCAGTACATGCGTTAGAGCGTAAGATTGGAAGGGGGCTCATAGGCAGTGGAATGCAGACTCTTGCATGTGCATGCGACTATTTACCTAAAGATTCCTATTACTGCATTTGCTCATATATTGTGTGCACCTTCCACCAAAAGTCAACCCTCCAAAACTGGGGTTTTCTCATTGCCACAGATACAATTCAAGTTGGACTCCTGAATGCATCTCTGCAAATGGGGAAACTCAGGTTTTCCCGTTTGCAGAGGTGTGTCCCAATTCAGAATTCCTGGGCATGTGTAATTCTGAAGTGTGAAGAGTGTTTTCTTGGGTGGTATCTAGTTGCTGTTGCTTGTGACATACAGGCTACTAGAGTCTGTGTGTTCTGGAAGGCTGATGCTAGGAATCAGTTTTCCAGATTTCAAAGGCAATTCGGCAAAAAGCAACCCAGATCTGTGTTCAGTGGCAAAAGCTCAGAAAGGTTTATTGCCCTTGTACAGTACACTAGTGTGGTCTGATTAATGGTCAGTTCAACTTAGCAAAGCTTGTTCTTGACAGGTATAGACACTGTATGTTATTCATAGCCCACTAGTTTTTTCTTTAGGTGACGGGTCTCATAGTGTTTGTTTGTTTTACTTTCTGGCCATCCAGTGGTCATGAGGGCCTTGTCTCCCATACTGCTTTTTGGTACCAAAGCTTAATATAGATTAGCATGGCTAAAGCCTTGCACAACCAGAACTCCTACAACTTGCACCTGGGGAATCCAGCTTGTGGGACACCTCTGCAAACACCCAGGCAGGCACTTCTAGGGTCTTATGTGTATGTTCCAGGAATGGGAACCTTGGACAAATGGGAATTCCTAGGGCAAGCAGGACACTCCTGTTTGGGGCAGCAGAAAGTACAGGACACTGTAGTTCTCTGCATTCTTCCTCCTTAAAGCAAACAAACATCCACTGCAAAACAGTGGCACAAATTTCACCTCTGTTAGCTTAGCCTTAGGTTTGCTTAGCCTTTAAGCCACCATAAATGTTTTTTATGGCAGCACAAAGCAACATCTGTTTCCAGCCTATTTAAGTAAAGCTAACAAGCAGGCAACTACTTTGGTATTAATTCAGTTCTTTGTCCACACCTAGGATGTCACTGATCTCAACCATATCTTCAGCATATGAAACCCTACTTGTTTTTTTGTTTATCTGATCAAAGCAGGTTTTGCTTCTTGTTTTAAAATTCTTCAGAGGCTATGACCCAACTAAACCTTTGGACACACTGACTTTATTCTTAGTTTCTTTTTCCTCCTCACTGATTAGTCTCTTTTTCCAAGCTGTGTAGATTATCTCTTTATTCTGTTTGAAGTTCCTGTTCATCTAGGAAGGTATGTAGCCCTCCTTTCTATTTTACCCTCTTACTTGAAATACAAGCTTCATATTTTATTTCCATTTTTACCTAAAACTAATGCTATGTCACTTCAATATCTAAGCTTTTAAACTAGCCTACCTAGCTGACCTTTTGAACTAACTGCCTTAGTTTCTCAAAGCTATCCCCTCTGAAGTCCAAGAAACCTGTTATAGACCTACTTTGGAACTTCAACTAGATGCATTTGACTTGTGATCACTTGATTTCAGATTATTTTCTGCAAGCACTTCTTCCATCAGGTCCTTGTTACCTGCCAAAACTAGAACTAAGATAGCTTTGCATATTGCATGTTTCAGGAACCTCATGAGTATAAGTCACATAAAATTAATTTCTTGGGATTCACAGGACTGGCATGGCCAAGTTCCTGTAGATTTCAGCCAACAGAATTTATACAGCAGATTTGGGTATTCAACTCTACCAGTCAGCAGGGAAAGTTGATGTAAAATTCCAAAGGGCACACATTTCAAACTATGGGCTGAACACAGTGACCCAGAAGGTTCTGCTGTGATCCACAGTTGATATGAAGATCAGAAAGCCTCTTTTGCTCTTTTAGTATTTTCAATTTTAAAATTGTCAAAAAATTCTCAAGTCCCACATCTGTGAGGGACCGGCAGGGGACTATATGCTGAAGGGCAACCAGCACGGGTTTGTTAAGGGCAGGTCCTGTCAGACCA
>JAGPOW010000290.1:5315751-5369555 GCA_030014935.1 Caiman crocodilus
GAAGGGCAACCAGCACGGGTTTGTTAAGGGCAGGTCCTGTCAGACCAAACTGGTCGCCTTCTATGACCAGGTGACCAAATCCATGGATGCGGGCACCCCGTTGACGTAGTCTTTTTAGACTTCAGGAAGGCATTTGACACGGTCTCTCACCCCATCTTCATTAAAAAGATGGGGAGCTGTGGCATTGACTCCTACACAGTTGACTGGGTCAGAAACTGGCTGACAGGCCACTCCTAGAGAGTGGTGGTGGATGGGTCATAGTGGACCTGGAGAGATGTCAGCAGTGGGGTTCCCCAGGGCTCGGTCCTTGGGCCCATGCTATTCAACATCTTCATTGCTGACTTGGACAAAGGGGTGGAAAGCAAGCTATCCAAGTTTGCTGATGACACCAAAAACTGTGGGCTGAGGTGGGGACACCAGAGGAGAGGGAGAGGCTGCAGCGGGATCTGGGCCAACTGCATGAGTGGGCAGACAAGAACAGGATGGGGTTCAACGTGGACAAGTGCACGGTGATGCATCTGGGGAGAAGCAACCCCCAGCATACATACTGGCTGGGAAGTTCCCCTCTTGCTAGCACGGAGGTGGAACGGGATCTTGGCATCATTGCTGATGCCAAGATGAACATGAGCCGCCAATGTCAGACAGTGGTTGGGAAGGCCAACTGAACCCTAGCGTGCATTCAATGATGCATTTCGAGCCGGTCCAAGGTGGTGATTTTCCCCTTTATGCGGCGTTGGTCAGGCCGCCGATGGAGTACTGTGTCCAGTTCTGGGCGCCACATTCAAGAGGGATGTGGACGGCCTTGAGAGGGTCCAGAGGAGGGCCACTAGACTGACATGCGGGCAGCAGGATAGGCCTTATGAGGAGCGTCTGAGGGACCTGAACTTGTTCAGCCTCAGTAAACAGAGACTGAGGGGGGACCTGGTGGCTGCCTATAAACTGCTGAGGGGTGCTCAGCAGGAAATAGGGCAGGCTTTTTTCCCGGGCACTACCAGGGGTAACTAGGACCAATGGTCACAAGTTACTGGAGAGCAGGTTTAGGTTGGACATTAGGAGGCACTACTTCATGGTTAGGGTGGCTAGGATGTGGAACCAGCTTCCTAGGGAAGTTGTTCTTGCTCCTACCTTGGGCATTAGATAGGTACTTGGCTGGGGTCCTGTGACCCTGGCACTCGTTCCTGCCATTGGCGGGGTATCAGACTAGATGGCCTGCTCTAGGCCCCTTCTGACTCTAGATACTATGATACAATTAAAAGTTTGATGATGAGATGAAAAGCTGGTCTTTGAGAAATACTAAGGGTTGTCAGTAGTCTGTTGGCCACAAAAGGTTAGGAATCACTTTGATATGGGAAAAAAAGAACACAATTTTTTTTCCAAAAAAGAGAATATATGAGATATTCTAATCCTTCAATAAACAGTTCAGGTCCTTTGAACTACAAGAAAATACATTTGAATTTGATAGCAAGTCAGCAATTCATTGAAAAACCATAAAACCCTTTCAGAAATCACTAAGGTGTCTTTTAAATGTGCAGCAGGTTTAACTGAACCTTGAAAAGGCATCACACTGTATTAAGGCTAACTGACACATCAAGGATGTTTTTCTGCTCTGCTTTGATAAATAAGATGCAGTTTAAGATTATGGGGAAACATCAGAAAGTAATTTGAAGCTGGTGTCAGATAATTGGACCAGTCTGTAGTGCAGGTGGGAACAACTATTTCACATATCCATATTGCTCTAAACTTACCATTTCAGTCTGCAAAACTAAAACAAGATTCAACTGCTGAATATCATATAATTTATCCAATTTATAAGGGAGCTGGAGACAGAAACCCAGGAGGAGGAAAAAGTAGATTTCAGGTGGAGCAATTAAAGATCAATTGTTGCATTCACAAGGTGGCATTATCTGGTTCCAGAGGTGTTAAAAATGAAGTAAGTCTGTATAGTTTTAATAGTTTGGAGATGCTCAGATATAATTAGTGATGAGCTATAGAAAGACAGTTGTTATTTCAAAACTCCTTATGCTTCATTATCATAAATTAACTAAAAGAATGTATAGTACCTCTGAAGGCATCGAATGTTGTTCTATGATTTTGGTGTAACCCACATTTAAATATTGCTTATTTATTATTTTCATTATTTTTTTTTCTTCTGAGACCATTATAAAATGGGCTAGTGGATATTGTTAATAATTTACTTTCTCCTGAGAAAAAGCCTGTTTTGAAACCTGGGAATATGGTCTTAAAATAACTATTTTTAAGGTTCTGTTAGTCATATGGTTGGCTTTTAATGCAATTCTTGTAAGTATAAGAAGTAACACAATTATAAAATTAGTTATATAAAAAAAATTCTTCAAGCTTTGAAAACTGAACCTTGGACAAAGCTGAACCTTCATATAAGCCCTATAGATTCTAGCTCTATGTGTAGCTGTTAGGTTTTTGAGTGTATGAAGATACAGAGCACAATGTTATAAACTCTTGAATTGTTTCAGGATCCGTGTGATATTTGATATTTTTTTCTCTTTTCTCCACTTCTAATGTTTAAAAACGATGTGAGACTTGCAGATTGTATTATTATTTTTTAAAGTAATGACCTGTTCATCATGAGTGTGAAGACATGCTCAGAAACATGATTTGGCATGACTAAAGACTCAAATCAGAAAGTAAAGGGGAAAAGAAAGAACTTCCCTCAATTCCACCTTCTATTTATTTTTTTTTCAATGTCATGATTTTCAAAACAATATCATGATTTTTTTTATATACTATCAGGATTTCTTTGTGGTTGAGGATCCATTTCGTTGACAGACTCAGTTCTCTTTCGTATTGCTTTAGGTAGCAGTAGTCTTTAATCAAAGTACAACTATCTACAAGTCTCAAGTAACCTAATCAATTAACTAAAAAGACAAGTTTTCCATTCCTGTACATGTTTGGTTGACTGAATATGAATTCAGAACTCTAAGTACTTGTTTTGTCTATAATTGCTATTTCAGATTGTGTGTGGGCCCTTTGATTCTACACACCATTTCCATACATAGCTAGTGTTGCTAACCCAGTCACCTATGTAGATGTATAGGATTGCACTCTCTCCTCTCATTCTCTAATTTTCCAGCATTAACCTATGCATACATGATTTCCAGTCTTACTGATTTATTAGTAAAATTGTTTGAAAAATAAAATACTTTTCAGTAGGATATTTTAAAACATACATTTGTTAAATATCATTGTATTATGTCTGTTGATTTTGTTATGAAAAAATTATAACAAGAACATTAAAAATATCTCACTCATTTCTATTACTATTCCTAGAAATTATGCCTCGAATGAAATTACCAACTCTATAAAAGCTTCATTTGACTGAGAATGCACTTGGTTCATCTATCCAAGAAAAACAGATCTTTAAGAACATACTACCACAGCAGAGTGTTGTCTACAGTGATTCACCATGGAATACAGAATTATGTTAGTCTTGTTATGGAATACCATCCACATATATTGGTTTTGGTTAGGGGTTGTCAACTGGGGTTACACATACTCCTGGAGGTACTTGGACTGGTCCAAGGGGGGTACGTGCAGGCATGTAGGAACGGAGCTTGGCCACCTCCCAGGAGTAGGGCCAGGGCAAGGGTAGCGGTGCTCCTCTGTGGAGCTGGGAAGCTCACGTGCAGTGGCCGCCGCCACCACACACCAGCCCAGTGAGCTTCTCTGCACCAAAGAGGAGTGCCACTGCCCTCACACCAGCCTGGTAAGCTTCCCCTCCTCACCCCGGCCCTGCTCCTGGAAGGTAACAGCACTCCATCCCTGCCCACATCTCAGCCTCCCCACTTGGCATCCGGCTGTGCGCTTCCCCAATATCTGGCTGTGTGCCACCCCCCTTGGCATCCTATCGCGTGCCACCCCTCCCCCCGTTGGTGGCTGGCCATACGCCTCCCATCCCCCTGCTCAGCATCTGGCAACTGGGAATGCTTAAACTAAAAAAGGTTGAAAACCCCTGATCTAGATTATACAACACCTACACAATCATGACTGGCCATATTAGCTGTATTGTGAAACAATCATCCACCGGGGCAAGTTTTAGGAGGACACATGATAACACTTTACCAAAAGCTAATTTAAAACAAAGGAATTAACTTCTGGGACATATCAGAGAAACTAAATTTCAGAATAAAATTGCAAAAAAATAACTTATTTATGATAACATTTTCAAAAGCAGTCCAGTGATTTAGTAGCATACTTCAGTTTCATAACGACTGTATATTAGATCACAGGAAAATAAGGCTGGAAGAGGACTCGTATGGTTATCTAGTCCAGTCCCCTGCTCAAGATAAGGTTATCCCTGGCTAACCCATCCCAGCCAAGAGTTTATCTAATCTGCTTTTGAAAGTTTCCAAGGATGTAGATTCTAAGTAACTTGTTCCAATGCCTAACCCTCTTAGTCACAACATTCCTTCTTCCTTCCTCAAGAAGGAGATAGAATAGTCAGGCATGTCTTGGTGTATTCATGATAACTGTTCCTGATCACCTTGTTCTCCTCCAGGTGCGTCATGATGGTTCCTTGAAGACTTGTTCAATGATGTTTCCAGGCATAGAGATCAGGATGGCTGATCTGTAATTCCCATACCTTCCCTTCTTCCCCTTTTTAAAGATGGGTACTATATTGTCCTTTCCAGTCATCTGAGAGCTCACCCAACCTACACGAATTCTCAAAAAGGATAGCAAAAGGCACCCAAATTACCTAAGCCAATTCCTTCAGTAACCTAAAGTGTATCTCATCCAGTTCAGCTGACTTGAAAGCATCTAGCTTCTCTAAATAATCCCTAACCTATCTGCCATTAAGCTATGCTGTTTTTTTCCCTTCCCAATCTCTGCTGCCAACTGCACTTAAGTTGTAGCTGCCCCTATTTGTGAAAACCAAAGTTAAAAGGCATGAAATACCTTAGCCTTCTCTGCATTCTCTTTGAATAGACTGCCATCTATCTTCTTCAAGGGACCCATTGAATCACTGGTTTTCCTCTTACTTTCAACATGGCTAAAGAATCCCTTTTTATTTCCCTTTTATGTTTCTGGCTAGTTCTGTCACAAATTACACTTTGGCCTTCATAATTTTCTCCCTGCATGCCTCTTATATTCTTCCTTAGCAGTATGACAGTTTCCGCTTTATAAAGACTTCCTTTTTAAATTTCAGCTCCTTGTAGAAATTGCTGTCTATCGAGGCTGGTCTCCTGTTACACTTTCCATTCTCACTTGGATAGATTGCTCCTGCAGCCTTAAAGTATAGCTAGCTCTCCTGGACTCCTTTTCCCCCTCAAACTTACCTCCCAATGGTCCCTACTAATCAGGTCCCTGAGTGTCTTTAAGTTTGCTTTACTGAAGTTCACTGCCTTTATTTTGGTACTCTCTTTCCTTCCTCCCCTTAGAATCTTAAACTCTATCATTTCATGGTCACTGTCACTTAAGTTATCTTCCACCTTCACATGCTGCTCTCCTCCCTGACCTTTACCTAGACACTTTTGACAGGCCTGTTCAAATGTTTTTAAACACCTAAAGATGAAGACAGGTACCAAGTCAAATTTCCTGAAGCGTACGTACCTAAATGCAAATCGGTGGATGTTACGTCTGAAGAACCAAGGTGACCTTGACTTTCAAATGCTTGAACTGCTTTGAAAATAGGACTTTGGTGCTTGGAAAAGTTCCATTTTGCCTTTGCTCAATCAATGCAAATGTAAATAAATAAAAGCTACATGAGAAGATGGAAGTAAAATGGATCATTATAATAATCATAATAATATTTTAAAAGCTTTGAAAAGTGTTCTTATACTATAATAAACATGAAATATTATAGGTAAATAGGTGTATTTTGTCTTTGTAGCTACACACCAGATGTAAGTATGGTACACCTGTTCTTTTTATTGGTGAATGCTAATTGGTGTACTTTTTAGGTTCTGTAAATTATAACATATTCCATAACAATGCTTTTCCTATATACAGCATGTAATCAATAACAACAATCTTCCTTAGGCTGGAATTACACAGATGTAAAACAACATAAAAAACTAAGCCCAAGGCACACAGAGATACATTTCAGACATCACCAGGACATGGATTAATAAATTGTAAGAGTCCAAGGAACTACTGTAGGCTCTTATACACAGTGATTAAATGGCTTCTTAACCTTATCTTTGATTAATTCAATACACTGAGCCCCCGATCTTTCATTTTGGGACATATTTTCTAACCTTTATTTATTTTCATATTTTCTATCCTTTGATAATTCTAATAGTTCTTCCCTGACCCCTCTCCAGTTTTCTAACATCCCTTTTCATTGTGGAAACCAGAATTATACACAATAATACATCAGCAGGTTATACAGTGCTGAATACAAGGTGCTTTAATAAACTTTCTACTCTTAGTTCATATTGCCTGTTTATATATCCAATAATTGTATTAACTCTCTAGACCATGCTGTTGTATTGGAGTCTCACATGCACTTATTTATCTACCATAAATCCCAAGTCTCTCTCAGAATCTCTTTTCTTTAGAACAGTCTCTCATAATACAAGTGTGACTTACATTCCTTGGAAGCAAATGAGAGCAAGTCCCCTAACTGGGACTTTTAATGAGATTATATAAATGGTTGCTTGTAATAGCAGGAAACTGAACTGAGAAACCTAGAAGGACTTTTCAGTCCTCCATCCCATGTTGCTTCTTTATGTAGCATACTCAAAGCATGGTTTTCGTGTGCACAGCTCATCAAATTATCAGTAATCTAACTTTCATCAGTGATCAGTTCTGTCCTAAACTTCATGTAGCTTGCAAATTTTTCCAGTAATACATCTTTGCTTTCTTCCAGGCCATTAACAAAAAATGGTTTACCTGAGAACAAATATCTAAGAAACAATCTCTGTGGAACTGACTAGCAACACAAACACTTGATTATGGCTGCTTGTATAAAATTACCTGTGAGATCTATCAATTATCCCTTGAATGTGTGCCTTTTTGACACTATAGCATTCTAATTCTATAACTGAATTGCTGAGTTTTTATCAAAGCTACTGTAACAAATCTACAATGGTAGGAGAAGAAACAGAAAAAGGACAGGAAGATAAAATAGTTATTTTTCACAAGACTTTGTTATACCAGGTTAAAGATTTTGAGACACCATGCTTAAAGTTTTTTTTACCTCTCATTCTAAACAAAAAGTTTCACTTCACTGGATTTTTCTCACACTTACTCCCACCTTATCTTATTTGAAGCTTTCATGATTCATCTCATCCTCAGCATGTTTCCTCAAGAGGGTTATCTTCCTCAAGCTCTTTCTCATGTCTCTCTTATATACTTATTCTCACCCATTTCTGTTTCTTTGCTGATCTACCACAAAGAAACAACCTCTGTTATTTGTTCTTTCAACCACATGTTGCTCTTTTCATTAGCAGGTAAAGACTACCAAAATCAAGTTCTGTGTATGGATGCTGGAGGAAAAGATTGTTTAAAATAAATAAAATTTAAATAAGATTGAAATACTAAGACCATAAGTGGTGCCATACTGGGTCAGACCAATGGTCCATCTAGCTGAGGGATGGGCAATTATTTTGGTTGGAGGGCTGGTTAATGAGTTTTGGTCTGATGACAAGGGCCACAAGGGTTGCCCCTCCTCTTGGCCAATGTCCTGCCCCCTAGACACTATCTTGTGAGCAGAAGTCCCATACCCTAACTCCTGATCTTTGCCACTAAAAGTCTCTCCCCTTGCCCAGGAAGTACTCCTTTTGAGGGGGAAGGGGATTGCTTGTTATTGTGCATGAATGGGAAGGGGGTGCATGTGTATGTGTGGGGTGTGTGTTTGGGGTGTGGGGTGTGTGGGACTGTTGGATGTGTGTGTGGGTATGGTGGGGGTGGAATGTGGGAGGGGGTATGGGTGCATGTGTGGGGAGGTGTAGGTGTGTGGAAATGTGGGAGATGTGGTGTGTACATGTGTGTGGGTACAGTGGGGTGTATATGTGGATGTGTCCAGGGGGGAATCTATGGCTGGGTGTGTGGGACTGGAGGTATGAGTGGGTATGTTCGGGAAGTATAGGGGTGTGTGTGGGGGGGGTGTCCATGGTGAGAGTAGGTGTGTATGCATGGATGTGTGTGGGAGGTGGGGATGAGCATGGTGGGGTGTGTGGGACAGTGCTGGGTGTATGTGTTGGTATAGTGCGGGGTGAGGTGTGTGAAGAAATGTGGATGTGTGGGGGGTGTTGTTGGTGTGTAGGTGGGTTAGGTGTGCCGGTGTGGAGGGATTCCTACCCCCTACCCAGTTTCCCCCACCCACTCTTTTTGATGGGACTGAGCCTAGCCCCTCCACAGGCAGGGGAAGGGGAAGGCTGCCTGCCTGGATCGCAGCATTTTGCAGAGGGCAGGAAAGCAGATGCCACCAGCAGGCATCAAGAGAAGCCCCCAGGAGAGGGGAGAGGAGAAGTGGGGACAGGGAGCCAAGTCTGGCACTGATAGCTCCGTTGGTCCATGTTCCACACCTGCGCAGAAGGGCTGCAGCTGAGCCTGCACTGGCTCCTCCTGCTGCTTTTGCCCCATTTGCCTATCCTGTGCCTGCCTGACAGGGATGTACCAAGTGCATGCTGGCTCCTGCTGCTACTACCACCCTACTTGCATGTCCTGTGCCTGCCTGGTGGGGCTGCACTGGCTCCTGCTGCTTCCACCACACCAGCCTGTCCTGTGCCTGCCCAATGGGGCTTTGTGAGCCACCTGCTCCTTTATGCCCCTTCTCTATCCTTGAGCTCTGCCACCTGGCCATGCACAAGCAGGACCAAAGTGAGCTGCAGGCACAGCCCACCCCACTCCCTTCAATGCTTCAGCTTCCCTTCCCTATCTGCTGCCCAGAGTACTGCAGGAGGGGCAGGAAGAGGAGTTGCTGTAGGCTGGGAGAGCCCAGGAGTTCCCTGGGCAGCAGCAGCCCTGCTCAGAAGCTGTGCCTGCTGTCTGGGGCTGGATCCTCTGGCAGACGAGGCTGGGAGTACAGAAGGTACTGGCTCAGGCAGGACCAGGTGGGATTTGTCCCTATACAGAGCAGAGACAGCCACCAGTAGGACTGGATACAATTATTTGGTAGGTAGGTGCCTGCCTAAAGGCCAGATCCAATCAGCTGGTGGGCTGCATTCGGCCGATAAGCTGTATTTTGCCCACTGCTGATCTAACTCACCTCTCTGACAGTGGCAGAAATGGTTGCTATAATGAGAGAGCATTGAACCTATTATCTCTAGAGTGATCCATCCCTTATTCAATATCCTCCTTGGTATCCACTATTAGTTTAGAAATGCCAGAGGAAACATTTGTAACCATCCTGTTCAATAGCCATTAAAAGATTCATGAATTAAACCCATCTCTATTGGAACCTGGATATGCTATCTACCGTCACCATTTCCTATGACAGTGAATTCCACACGTCAACTCACTATGTGTAAAAAAGTACTTTCTCTTGTCAGTTTTAAATCTGCCAGTGGGTGCCCTCTAGTTCTAGTATTCTGGGACTTGATGAACAACAGCTCCTTATTTACTTCATCTACTCCCTTCATGACTTAATTGGCTTCTATCAACTTTCTTCCCAAACTGAAATGGTCTGGCCTTTTTAGTCTCTCCTGGTATAGCAACTACTCCATGCCTCCTGTTCTTCTCTGTACCTTTTCTAATTCTACTATAAAAGGGTTCCAGATGTGGGAACCTGCACACAGTATTCAAGTTGTGGGAGCAACTCGGATTTGTATAGTGGCACAAAGTTGTTCTCTGTTTTGTTTTCAATTCACTTCTCACTTCTCTGATGCCCAACATTTTATTGGCTTTTTTGGTCACTGCTGCACTCTGAGTTGACATTTTTAGAGAACCATCTAGAATCACTCCAAGGTCTTTCTTGCATTGTAACAGCTAGTTCCAAACCTCTATGTACAAACAGTAGCATTGTGTAATTGTGTACACAATTTATTTTCAGATCATACTAGAATGCTACTAATGCATAACTTGTAGTAAAACCTGCATATATTCTAAAAATAGAAATAGAGAAATTATATGATAATCTACATGAATTCTTAAGACAGTAGTAAAAGCAAATATAATGTAGGAGTTTATTTTTCAAAATACCATTTTGTTTCCTTAAAAGCAATAAGTCTTAGTCCTTCCCGTTGTGTCTTGCTTTCAGCACTTTCTGGTACAGACTTAACAGCATGTAGTTCTATATTTTATATGACTAAAATCCTACACACATTATATACTGTTGATACATTTTGGAATAACCTAAAGTAAACTACAATTTGGAACAATTTAAATCCTGTTTCTTTTCAAGGAAGTGTTGCAAGATTATACAGTGATCTTTTTTTTTTAAACTAAATGATATCTAAGTCATGAAAAACATACTTAGCAAAATAATAGCTAAAATAAAAAAGCTAAATGACCAAAAAAAAATCAAGTGAGAAAAAGAAGAAATAAGTGTGCAGTGTAAGCAACATGCCTAACCAGTCCTGTGCTTTTGTTTATTTTGAACATCTGATGAGTTGTTTGACTTTTGGCTGTAGCCTTATTGGCACATTCTGTATCTACTCTCTCCCTTAGTGACCCTTGGCAATTTTGAACTACTCAAGTTGCAGGCATACTGAAACCAATTTGTTTTCCTTATGTTTTTGGAGCCACTGTCCTGATATGCTAATTAGAAATAAAATGCTTGACCCATAAAGGAACCGGCAGGAAATCTAAAATGAAGGCATTATCCAACATTTCATGCTCCTTAGTGATGCCATTTTAAATATTTTAGACAGCCTATAAATAATTAAAACCTCACCACAGCAAATTATGTCCTATTATGCAAATAAATAGCCTCCTCCCTAGTTTCATTAAAGATTCTAAATGACAAGCTGAGCAGTTTAAACATGGCAAAGTACTGCAGTGAAGCGAGAAATCTTTCAATAATTTTTTTTTAATTGTTAGTGCCAAGTTTCATGTGGATTTTTTACTCTAACACTTTAATTTGCATGAGCAAATAAACCTTTAATAAACCTTTTGTAAGTGGTGAAAATGCATCATTTAATTAAATTTGATTTGTTGTGAAACTATTGTGCTTCATGAATATTTAAGATCCACAACTATCTCTTTTCCTGAATAGAATGCAGGTCTTCCCTATTTTACAGAAAGCTATTTTTTGTGAATGCAGCATTTTTGAAGGAATAAGAAATATTAAGATTGATCACACACAACTTTTGTTTCCACAAAATACACTGCAAAAAAATGTTATCACATGCACTTATTACCTGTTTGCCACTGATTTCAATAAAAATCCCATCTAATTTCAATGGGATCAAAATTTTACCCACTGGACTACTAGTAGGCACAGTGAATTACGTTTTTCTTATTAAAATATTTCCTTTGTTACAATATTAAAAAAAACAAACTCTGGTTTCATTCTCAGGGTACTTTGAACTGAGACAATTTCTATACGGTACCAAGTTATATTTATGTCATGCAATCATTTTAGTCAAAACTAAAATTAAATATGCAAAACAAAATTAGTCAAAAGTCTGCCTTCTTTAGAAGTCTTAAATACACAAGGAATTCAATATTGTAACATAGTTTTTTACCCATATTCACAGCTATCATTAAACTTACTTTGTAAAATATACTCGTAAAGATAAAAAACAGAACAGGCACAAAAATACATCAAAATGGGACATCTGCTTCAAAATTAACAGGAAAAAAAATATCAGTGTGCCATTAGCATGTAGTTGTAGCCCTCTTGGTCCTGGAAGTGTATGAGAAGTCAGGATTTATTGTAATATTTTTTTATTGGACTAAGTGTAACTAAGACAGTGCAGACAAGCTTTTGGGCACAGACTGCCCTCCTTTGGAGCTACAGGATACAACAGTCTCTACCAAAGACCTGAGGAAGAGCAGCTTGTGCCCCAAACCTTGTCTAACCTCTCTCCCAAGTGTACAGCAGGTTGAAAAAAAGATACCAGAAAAAAAAGTAAAAATCTGCCTTATACTGAAAAAACCAAACCAAACCCAAATCCATTTTGCCAGTTCCAAACCTTACTCCTAATATCTTTTACCCTCTTCTTAATTATGAAAGTCACAATCACACTACCAATATAGTTCAGGGATGTCCAAACTTTTGGACCATGGAGGGCCACATGGACCACAGACCCCAAGCCTACCCCATCATGCATACAGCTTTGGCAACCCAGTTCTTCCTGCCACATGCACAGCCCAAACAACCCAACTATCCCATCCCAGGAAAGCAGCCAGGCTCCACTCCCATCACCTGGCCCCACTCTGCCCTGCCCCAGGAATGGAAGGTTAAAGCAAAATCTAGAGAAAAGACAAGGAACTTGGACACATGGGTCACCCACACTGACAAATCAGTGCGGGGAAGTGGCATTGGTGTGGGAACCCAGGGGCCATGTATGAATCCCCTGGGGGCTATATGCAGAGCATAAGCCACCAGCTGTATATCCCTGATATAGCTCAAATTCACTATATAACATTCACCAGGATTTGAAATGCTGAATGTACGGTTTCTAAGCCAAATCCTGTTGGTAATCAATGATGCTATTTATATGAATGGAAAGAAGATTGTTTCCAAACCTGTGATCCTCATGCACCAAAGTGCCACTGAATTCAGTTTTTGTCTAAGTAAAAGACTATAGACGTAAGCCCTCATTTAAAAAACTAATTTAAAAATATTTTTAGCATGACATTTCTGATTAAATAAATCAAAATTATAGTATATTTTCAGCCGTGCTTATGTATTCAATACAGGACACAGTACCTAACCTAAAGCTTATTGAAGTTATGATTTTGGATGATACCATAATGAACTCATGTTTGAAGAAAGTAATTAAATACAGTATTTGCTGCATTCATGGACACTTGTGATATATAACATACAAGTGATTTATACCTTTAATTTTTTCTGCTCCAGCACAAGCCATCATGACTTTGAGCTGATGTTCATTCACTTTCCAATATATTTTCAAAATAAATCCTGTGAAATTTATAGTTTTTGATCTTTGTTACCTACCAGATGTTCTCTCCTTAGCTTTACACATTATCTTCAACCCATAATGACTATATATCTCTTTGCTTAAATGGAATTATTTTATACAGGCAAAAATCTGAATGCCCTATGCATGTAAGCATACCTGACACTTCCAACTAATCAAATTTATGCTGATGGGGTTATTACTTATGTAACAATTATTACTCATGTAAATAGATGTTTTATTATAAAATGCCAAAATATATGGCATAAATACAATATACAAAAATGTCCATCTTTAATGACAAAATAATTTTTTGTCTTGTGGATGCCATGCCTTTTCTGTTTAATGTCAAAATATCTGTACAGATTCACTCTGAATATGATTCCATGCTCCACGAATTCTAACACATGCTTTGGCTATAAAATCTGGAACAACATCTATGGGTTCCTTTGAACCGAGGACCTATTTCAAGTTTATATAATACCAGTCCAGAAAGATTTCTCCTAGCTCCATATAGGTGAAGCTTGAAATATCTAGGAATATTAGGATGAGTTTGGGGATGGAAACTCATTTTATTACTTAGGAACACTTTTCAATTTAGAAATAGGCAGTTACAAGCAATAAGAAATATGTGGAACCTGGAGAGGATCCAGGGAATACAGTAGTACCCTCCTCTTTTGATTCCTAATCCATGAAAGTTTAAAGCCAGCTGCTTGGCACTGGCAGCAGCATTTCTATTCAGGCAACAGTGGATCACTTGATTTTGTGGCTTATTCTAATCTACCTGATTTCTTCATTTCACAGGTGTCAATGGACCTCTGTTTCTCTCTCCTGTTTTAATGACCTTGATGTTCCATAACTCAGACCAGGCTTTCTTCTGCAATTCTTGTCTTTTAGCTGTTCCTGGTAATGGAATTACTATTTCACAGCCCTACAGACTGTATATAAGTCTAGATAATACATTACTCAGTTGTGAAAACAAAACACCAGCTCAGATGGGGAAATAATTTTTAGTGAAGCACTGGATACACTGTCTAGATGCTCAAGAAGGTTTGATTTTATTTTGTGAATCTGATGTATATTTGATTCTAATGACCAGAGGCCTAAAGAAACAACACCTTTATTTTTGCCTAGGTTGTTGTGTTTTTTAATATGTACTATTACATACATTAATATACACTTCAAAAAAAAGTTGTATTTGTTTTTGCTTCCATCTGAAATTGAACGATATAGCCTTAGGTCCTTAACATATTAGTAATGTTTCTAGTTTCTTTTTACTTACAGAGAAGGTGAGCTGTGTTATATACAGATGCACATCTGCACACCTCTTCTTTTCAAATCCTAGATCCACTCATGGAAACTTCTAACTTGTACTTTTTAGAGTCTTTTCATTTGAAAATATAAGGCTCTCATTGCTTTGGCAGACTCCTATGTTCTTCATGCCAGATCACAGAAGTAGAAAATACTGCTTTCCATCATTAATTAAGGATGCAGTAAGACCTTCTTCAACCCCTAGCATATTTCAGATGCTGCTCTCTATTAATCTTATTCATTCAAGGTACCAACAAGAATTTTAGCAGTGACGAATAATCAGATGTAGCAAAATAATGATTACAATATCCTTGTGACAGAATACAGAAACTTTGTAGTTAAAGAGAAGTTGAGGACTTAGGCAGCTCTACCCAGCTAATGGAAGCAGGAAAGCTTCTAAATAATGCTATATTTTCAACTTCATAATTTTTTTACTGCTTTATGATATTCCGTTTCACTGAATATAATAATTGTCTGAAATGCACAATATGCCTTAATTGTGTTCAAAGAAGGTAAATATTTTAAATGTCAGCCAAGCTCTATAAGCATTTTAGAAACAAAATATAATATTACGGAAAAGGTTTTTGCCATCAGCACTTCCATATTGCTTTTCAAAGAATATAGTAAACATGTAAGTTAATAAATACCGTGTTCATTTTTATTCAAAATATCAGATTCAGTAAAAGGAACAAACTTATAATAACAATATTATGAAGAAATTACACAGAAATATGAATGTGCTAAAAATGGAAGCATTTAAGCCCAGGAGAAATTCCAAGATTTCATTTAAAGTTCCATACATTTAAATATTTTGAAAAGCTACACACTGCAGGCAAAAAGAGTTTCAACTCAAACTTCAGAAAGCAAATGCAACCAAGTTTTGCATGGCAACTATCATCTAAAGTACAGTAGGTGATGCTTTAAGTAATTCCATTTACTCATCATTCACTCTCTAATCTCTTTTAAAACCATGTTTCTCCATTCCATATACAATAAAAGGATTATGCACATCATATCTCTTAACTTTCTCTGGAGGATAACAGATTTAATTACTGTTCTTCCTTCCATGCAAACTTTCAAGTCAGCATATTCTCAGTAGCTCTGTAGCATGATTTTTAGTACAAAAGTCTTATGTATCTGCATTCAGGTGATACAAAAGCACATGTGCTCCAATATATAAACTGAAGATTTTTTTTTTTAATTTTTAATTCTCATCATAAAAGCCATTTTCAAAAAACAGGGTACACATGTTTAATCATAATACTGGAAAATTGGTTGTTTTGAATTCTGCTTTTGTTTCTAAGATTATAAAAATTATTTTGTAATCAATATATTATAAAATATTACTAAGAAATAGATTTCAGAGGACCAAATCTTCAACTCAGGGCACAGTCTAAACCAGCTGGACTGGGAGCTTGAAGGAGACAGTGATAAAGAGAATGAAACCTTCTCACAATACTTACAGGCTACTTCAGTTTCATGAGCTAGGGACAGACATTACATATAGACCTGTTTAAATGATCTAAAACTGGTTTAAACCTGTAACAGAACAGACATTCAGTGCAAATAAACCAGCTTCAAAATGGCTAAAACTGGCTTGAGATAAACTTGGCTAAATGTAGTATCAGAACTAACTGGTTTATACCACGCCTGTCCCAGACCTCTTGCTGGTTTAAGATAAACCAGACACCCCCAGCATCCTGGCATGCTCTCTGGGCTGGGCAGGGCTCTTTGCTCCAGCCACAGGGCTGACCCCACCCCTCTGCTCTCTAGCCAGAACAGGGACTGGCCCTAGCAGAGGCACTGGCCAGCATTGCCCCATTAAGGCAAAGTGGGCAGGGAGAAGGTTAATTCATCTCTCCTTCTCCTCCTCCCCCACCACTGCCATGGTCAGCCTGTCTGCTGGGGAACAGTGGTTGCAGCAGTGGCCCCTGGATCTGGAAAACTGCAGCTGCAAGGAAGGGATGGAGGGAGGAATTAACCCTTCTCCCTGCCATCACCATCACCCTTAACAGGACCATGCTGGGTTGCTTGTCCTGCAGGGTGAGGAAGAGGGCAACAGCAGCAGGCAGGGAAGTCAGGGTGCTTGTGCCTGGTGCAGGCACAGCTCCAGCCAGCAGTGGGAGGGAGTGCGGTGGAAGGGAGTGGAGCCTGCCTTATGCTCCCCGGGCTGAGCCTGAGCCCACAGCAGGGGAAGCCCCACATTGGAGCCAGCTGCTTCCCCCACTCCCTACTGTGCAAGGCCCATACCCTGCTGGGAGTATAGGAACCCCTAGCCTCTGCTTCTCCACAGAGTCCATGGTGGGGCTTCCCCTATGAGTGCAGAGCTGCAGGCATAGCATAAAGCCACAGGAATAGAAGCAGCTGGGCAGGCTGCACAGGGCTTCACTCTTCACCCCCAGCGCAGCACTGTCTACCTCTATTATGGCTCTGTGTCCTGCCTGCAGCTCCTCACATTAAAAGGGAAGCCCCACACTGGACTCTGAGGGGAAGCAGTTGGGGGGGCTCCCTCCAATCCTGGGACAGTATGGGACCTGCACAGTTGGGAGAGGGGGAAGCAGCTAGGGCAATGTGTGTGGGGATCCCTACATCCCCCACCCTCCCTCACACCCTACATACCCACACCCTGCCGAGCTGAGCTCCGCAATCTCATTGCCCCTCTGGGGGAAGGAGAGGGGGAAGAGTTTCCTTCCACATGGAACAGAGGTTCCCCCTGCCCAGAGGACTGGGGGGGAAGGGTCCCACTCTAGGGCTGGGCAACATCCCATAGAGCCCCCTCCCCCGCCAATGATGGGGGAAAAGCATCCCTCCTGGGGCCAGACAGCCTCACAGAGCCCTCCTTCCCACCCTGACACAGGGGGGAAGGAGGAAGGAGTAGAGCCCCCCCCAGCCCCACAGTGGTGGGAGAGGAAGGAGGGGGAAGAGTTCCCTCTGGGGCTGGGCAGCCCTGTGTGTCAAGAATCCTGGCTGTCAGGTTTCCCCTCTGGGGTGGGAATGCAGGGGCCTGCCCCCCCACCCCGAGCTCAGCTTCCCTGTGGAACAGAGGGCTGCTCTAGCACCCCCAGGCTTCTGGGTTGAGCCACTGTAGGCATGTGCCGCACATCTATCCGCTTGCAAACTGGTTCACTTTCTGCAAGTTAAAATAATCTGCAAACACTGAATCATTTCAGGGTCAGGCTTCTTGAATGTCTGTCCCTAGCCATAGTGTGACTTCTGGCCTCAGCATGATATCACAATAGATTCATGGATGCTAGAGTCAGAACGGACCTCAACAGATCATTGAGTCCGAACCCCTGCCCTGGGCAGGAAAGAGTGCTAGGGTTGAATGACCTCAGCCAGATGCCTATCCAGCCTTCTCTCCAAGACCCTCAAGTTAGGGGAGAGCACCACCTCCCTTGGAAGTCCATTCAGAATTTTGGTCACCCCTACTGTGAAGAAGTTTTTCCTGATATTTAGCCTAAATATACTTTTTGTTAGTTTGTGACCATTGTTCCTTGTTACCCCAAGAGGTGCCCTGGAGAACAGAGCATCTCCAATCCCTTGCTACATCCCTCTACTGACTTTGTAGGCAGATGCAAGAAAACCTCTTAGCCTTCTCTTGCGGAGAAGAGTCCAGGTCCCACAGTCTCTCCTCATAGGGCTTGTCATATAAGCCCCTAACCATATGAGTGGCCCTCCTCTGGACCCTCTCGAGTCTATCAACATTGTTCTTGAAGTATAGCACCCAAAACTGGACAAAGTACTTCAACTGTGGTCTGACCAATGCCGCATAGAGGGGAAATATCACCTCCTTGGGTCTATTTGTCACGCATCTGCTGATGCATGATAAAGTGCAGTTAGCTTTGCTAATGATTTCATCACACTGATGACTCATGTTCATCTTGGACTCCACTATGATTCTGAGATCCCTTCCCGCTTCTGTGCTGCTGAGAGGGTCACTTCCCAGCCAGTAGATGTGCTGGATAATTTTGCACCCTCAGTGCAGCACTCTGCATTTATCCTTGTTGTACTGCATCCTATTGTGTACTGCCCACTTTTCTAACCTGGCCAGGTCTGCATGCAATTGTTCCCCACCCTCCGGTGTGTGCACTTCACCCCACAATTTAGTATTGTCCACAGACTTGTCCACTTCATACCCATATCCAAATCACTGATGAAGATATTGAAGAGGACTGAACTCTGCAGAATCCCACTACCCACATCCTTTCAGGTCAATAGTGACCCATCTACTACCACTCTCTGGGTACGATTGCTAAGCCAATTTGTCACCCATTAGACCATGCGAACATCTATGTTACAGCCTCTTAATTTATTTATGAGACTGGAATGAGATACCATATCAACATGCTGTCCTCATTTCAAACTCACTATAAAAGACATTTCTGTTCTGATAGTTTTGCTATCCCTCCTAACAGGGTTTAGAACAGTGATTCTTGACCTGTTTAGCCTCAAGGCACCACACCATAACTTCTTTGACTTCAGTGGCACCCCATTTTTTTAAAACTAATTTATTACAGTGAATACAAAAAATATCATGGTTGGAAACATGTTTTTAAACAAATGGGAAAACATACATAAATAACTGTAATATGGCTTGACCCTGGTTGAGAACCACAGCTTCCAAAAATTACTATTACTGCTCTTGTCACCCTGGTGTCTGGACACCCCAAATCCTTACTGTATTTAACTTTATAGCAATATTAAGAGATAGGCTCTGACCTTTAGTCTTTTTAATCTCACTCCAAAGGTGCCTAATGGTGTGAGAAATTGGATTTTCTAAATACAAAATCGAATTTCTTCCAGGAATGAGGGCTTTGTAAAAAGCATATTATGAGATTCATTACCATAAAACCACAAGTTTTCCCAGCTTGCCTAGGTTCCTCCTCTGGGAAGGGTCCAGCTGGCACAGTGCTATGCTCTGTGGTGCAGTGTAGCAGGGCTCAACAGCATCTCCCTCTGGCTCACTCCCTGGCCTAATCATAAATTCCTTTTGGAAAGAACTTCCTGAGATGGGGCCTCCTGTCTTTCTCAGGAAGGACAATGAGAGGCCAACTTCTCTTAGCAGAGAGCTCCTATATAACTCTCACTTTCAGTAACAACTGGAGCTTCTTACCAGAAAGGAGAAAAAGAAGGCACATTCCTCTGCCCGGGTCCTAAAGGGAGCAATATCCAGTCAGCAGACCAGGACTGATTTACACTGTTATGTGGCTCCTTTCCAGTCTAGCCCCACTCAGCATTTTTCCAAAAATAGGTTCAACAGGTCAGTTTGACTAAGGAGCAGGGGCAGTAAAGCACCTCTGAAAGGATCTCTTGGTACCCCAGGTTCTTGTGGCACCTGGGTTGAATCTCGCTGGTTTAGATTCCTTGTTTCCCCACCCCCACCCCTGGTCCACCCCTTGTTTCTCATGTCAGTACAAGTTCTGTCCCCTGGGATGCAGACTTTCTTGTGGAATGGGATCCACATTTTGTAGATGTGTAGGGTGTGTACTAATCCAGTCATTTCTTGAACAGCAGAACTACATTAGCTTGGCTGATTTTCAGGAATATTGTTATTGCAAAGGTGAGGCTGGATGGCCCCGTAATGTAATCTTCTTGAAGTTACTGATGTATATTAACAATATTAACAGCTTTAACTATAGCTTAATTAAGTGTCCCCCTACCATGGCACACAGACCTTTTTTGCCTGTGAAATATTTCATTTTAGGAAAATACTTTGATATTGTAGGATGGTAACAAGAGATAAATCATCAAAAGGTTAATGTAATTCCAGCTTTACCCCAAAGTGCCTGATAATCAAAGATGAAATAAAACAGTACTGACAAAACAACTGACAGAAAAAGAGAACTGGACAGAAGCAAAACATTTCAATTAGCAACTCTTCTTATTTCTGGGATGTGCTGTCATAAAATACTACTACACAACATGACAAATCCAGAGCTATGTTTCATTAACTTGTGGAGCAATACCAGATAGACCTAAGGGAAACCATGCAGTGCCTAAATGTAAGGACATGCTTAAGTGGTTGTTATACCATAGACTCAATTTCTCACTTCTTAATTAGCCCCCTTATCAACTTTGAACTGATCTCTGTAGTAGCCATCTTATCTTCTCTTGTCGCAGGGTGACCCTAAACCAAACTCAAGTACGAAAACAAATAGCACTATCATCTATTGCCCAAATAGCATGAATTATTGCAATTATTAAATATGCACCCTCACTGACAATTTTAACTTTTTACAATTAACAATTGACCAGCTCATCGCAGAAAAAGCAATTTGAATTGCACTTCTTATACTAGTAGCTTCGCTTTTAAGCCTATTTTTTTTACCTCCGACTATGATACAACTCCTCATCAACCCTGCCACCCAACACTGCTAATACAGCCCATCTCTGAACAAAATCCACCCCCCAAAGTAACCTCACCATTAACATTCTCATCATGGCTGCTATCACCCTCCTATTATCTACTATACTAATGAAGGGAATTGCTAAACAAGAATACTCCTTGAGCTAAAAGAAATTAGGTTCAAACTTCAAGCTGAAGGCCTTCAAAGCCCTAGATGGGAACAAACAGTCTCCCATTTCTTGATTTAAGGTTTGCAGGACTCTATCCCACATCTTCAGAATGCAAATCAAAGGCTTTAATTAAGCTAAAACCTCAATAAACAGGTAGGCCTCGATCCTGCAAATATCTAGTTAACAGCTAAACACTCTAGCCAATGAGTTTCTGTTTATTCTAAGCCCCAGTACTACCTAAAGTACATCTATGAATTTGCAATCTGCCGTGAATTTCACTATGGAGCCTGGTAAAGAGGGGAATCAAACCCCTATAAATAGGTTTACAGCCTACCGCCATCGATACTCGGCCACTTTACCCACCTACATCTACCACTGATTCTTCTCTACTGACCATAAAGACATTGGTACCCTCTACTTCATCTTCGGAACCTGAGCCGGAATGGTGGGAACAGCACTCAGCTTTCCCTAGAACAGAATTAAGCCAGCCCAGGCCCCTCCTGGGAGATGAACAAATTTACAATGTAATTGTCACCGCCCATGCTTTTATTATAATCTTTTTTATAGTAATACCCATTATGATTGGGGGATTTGGAAACTGACTACTACCCTTAATAATCGGAGCCCCAGATATAGCATTTCCCTGAATAAATAACATAAGCTTCTGATTGCTGCCTCTGTCTTTTACACTGCTGCTCTTCTCCGCCTGCATTGAAGCAGAGGCCGGGACAGGATGAACCGTCTACCCGCCCTTGCCAGGCCGTCCGTAGATTTAACCATCTTCTCCCTCCATCTCGCCAGGGTGTCGTCAATCCTCAGAGCAATTAACTTTATTACAACGGCTATTAACATAAAACCCCCAGCAATATCCCAATACCAAACACCCGTATTTGCATGATCTGTCCTAATCACAGCTGTGCTGCTTCTACTATCTCTGCTGGTACTAGCCGCCGGAATTACCATACTACTCACAGACTGCAACTTGAACACAACCTTCTTTGACCCCACAGGAGGAGAAGTTCCAATCCTATACCAACACCTTTTCTGATTCTTTGGCCACCCCGAAATATACATTCTCATCCTTCCAGGGTTTGGAATAATCTCCCACGTAGTCGTCTTTATTCAGGCAAAAAAGAACCGTTCGGCTACATAGGAATAGCATGAGCTATAGTATCCATCGGATTCCTAGGGTTCATTGTCTGAGCCCACCATATATTTACATTTGGAATGGATGTCAACACCCGAGCATATTTCACCACTGCCACAATAGTTATTGCCATTCCCACCAGGGTAAAAGTGTTTAGCTGACTAGCAACCATCTATGGTGGCATTGTCAACTGACAAGCCCCGATACTTTGGGCACTGGGCTTCATCTTCCTGTTCACCGTAGGAGGCATTACTGGGATCGTCCTAGCTAACTCCTCATTAGACATTGTCCTCCATGACACTTATTACGTAGTTGCCCACTTCCACTATGTTTTATCAATGGGAACAGTCTTTGCCATTATAAGTGGATTCACCCACTGATTCCCGCTATTCACAGGATTTACCCTCCACCCAACATGAACTAAAATTCAATTTATAATCATGTTTGTAGGAGGGTAAATCCTGTGAATAGGATTAAAATTAAAATCCAGTAGGTTAAAATTAAAGAAAACAAACATATCAACCTTTTTATTTTGGGGAAACAACATTTCTGAAAGTATCATATAGGTGTTTTTGTTTGTTTTTGCCAAAATTCAGAAACAGGTACTGCTTAGAAATAAAACAAAGCAAAAACAACCAAAAGGCAGCATATAGACACTGAAGACCTAACAGAGAGGAACATTATGATTTGTCAAAATTGGAAAAATCAGACACAAGTGTAACCTTGAAATAAACAAGAAGCGGTAAGTTTAAAAACTACACTATTTTTTTTTCAATGATGGATTGTATGCTTTTACCAATAACTGTACATTTTATAATGTTATTATATTATATACCACTCTCTTATCAGGTTTCCTGTATTGTCTTAGAGAAAAGTGTAAAAAAAAAAAATGCCATGACTCCAGAGTCTGTAGTTTTCAAATTCACTAATCGGGAAATGAAAAAACATTAAACCCAATGATTTCATAATGTTTTAGGCGGGGGGGTTTGTTTAAGTTACTTATCAAAACATTAAAGGTCATCTTTTTCCTTGAACAAATTGTGTTAAGAATATTATATAGCCTTTATCTTCACAAGGTCATTTCATTTCAATATTATATATTAATATTTTGTAGCATACAAGAAACACTGTAGCCAAATTCTGAATGGGGAAGTATTGGCCTTTGACCTCTAGCACAGAAAACTGCTACCTAGAATCAAAATTTTATTCCTTGTTCCAGTGCTTTCAACTTTTATTCTATATTATGGAATATTTGCCAGTAAATCTCTAGATACTGTATTGGTGACACATATCAGCTTTAAAATCATGCTAGATCACTCACTAAATTCATCCTAAAACTTAGAATATGTATTACAGTGGAAAATGTGTCTGCATTTGACTTAAAGAATGTCAGATAGCTTTTCCCAAATTAATATGTTACTTGAAGATATTTGGCAAATGGTACTGACTGTGTTTTTCAAGGATGAAATGACCCTGCATGGTTGTTTACAAATGTTTGCAGTTAAACTGCACCAGTAAATTCTGACTGAGATAAGTCCCATAGTATTATTTCTCTGGTTGAATGTGTGGTTGCATGTATAATGACACATGCATACAAATATGTCAAGTTATGTGTGTGAATTTAAAACATTTTCAAGCTCATGCATACATCTAGTTTTGAATAAATGAACATTTAAGTGATTTTATTAAACAAAGCCAAAAACACATTATCCCACACATTGTCCAAATTTATTGATATCAAGGTGCTGAATTGAGAAGATAAACCCTCCTTTCAAAATCCTTAAATTTTAAATCAGATCTTGATCTGTCTAGTTTTTCAAGCTCCCACATACACACCATACCTGTATACTCACTATGCAAATATATGTAGATTAGAGCATTCTGTGCATTTCAACAGAACTTTCATTTATAGTTACAGCAGAGGCACTTTCAGAAATCTAGCAAACCAAAGAAGTTAATGTCATTTATCACTTTTACTCTTTAACCGAGTTGTGCGCTAGCAATATGACAAACTACATAAAGTAATGCGTCACCAAAATGGAGTATTTATAGGATCACAGAAAAAGTAGACTATACAGGACCTCAGAAGATGACCCCCTACTCAAGGCAGAATCATTCCTGTCTAAACAATGCCTGGCAAACATTCATCTAACCTACTCCTAAAAAATCCCAAGGTTGGAGATTCTATAACCTCTCCCAGTAATCTATTTCAGTGCATAACCACCTACTTTAGCTAGAATGTTCTTTTCTAGACTTGCCTTGTTTCAGTTTAACATTGTTACTCTGATGGTCTTTTTCCCAACAGCCACAGAGAACAGTCTATAACCATCCTCCACATAGCCAGCTTTCAAGTATTTGAAGACTGTGACTAAATTCCTGCTTGGTCTTTTCTTTCAGACTAATTCTGATTCTAATCCTAATTCTTCCATCCTTTTCTTGCAAATCATGCTTCCTACACCTCTAATCATATTTGCTTTTCTGTGCTGGACCTTAATAGTTTGCTCATATATTTCTTAAAGTGTGGCAACCCAAACTGGACACAGAACTCAAGGTGAAGCCTCACCAGTGCTGAATACAGTGGAAGAATCACTTCTCTTGACTTGATAACTGCACTCCTGTTAACACAATTCAGTATGCTTTTGGCACAATGTTGTCCCATATTCAGTTTGTCCACTATAACCTCTCTTCTTCCCAACCAGCCTTTTTCTGCAGTACTGCAGTGTACCTACTCATTTGACAATCTGTATTTACGAATGCTATTTTTCCATCCTAAGTGTAGTACTTTATATTTTCCCTTATTGAATTTCTTCCAATAAATTTGGATTATTTTTCAAGTAATTCTGAATCCTAATCCTAACCCAGTGTATCCAATTCCACTCAGCATAGTGTCAACTATGAATTTGCTAACTGTATATTCAAATCTATCCTTTAAATTACAATATTTGGACACCCAGGACAGTCCCCAGTGGTTCCCACTCAACACTTTTCCTGGTTAGACAGTAAATCAGTGACAACTACTCTCAGAACAGTGATCCAAACGGGTATGAATATACTTTACAATACTTTCTTCTAGACCTTTTCCTTATCTTACTAATAAGAATGTCATGAACAACCCTGTCAAAAGCATTGTAACTGCTCTCTTCATATCCACAATCACTGTACTGTAAAAGGAAATCAAGTTGGTTAAGCATAACTTGCTCTTTACAAACCCATATTGGCTGTTCCCAGTCACCTTGTTCTTCTCCAACTACTTAGAAATAGATTACGGAGTATGTCATGAAGGAATCTTTCTGGACATCAGAGTTAAAATGACTGGTCTGTGATTCTTTCTATTTCCAACCTTTTAAAGATATTTACCCTTTTTTAGTCCAGTTCAGTTCTGGTCCAGGCCCTTCCCTGACTTCCATGAGTTCTCAAATAGAATAGTCATTGACTCTTCTGTCCACATCAATCAATTACTTGCATACTTGAGAATACATCTTGCCTGGGCTGATCATAGAATAATAGAAAGTTAGGGTTGAAAGGGACCTCAGAATGTCATCTAGTCCAAACTCCTGCTCAAAGCAGGCCCATCCTCAACTAGATCATCCCAGCCAAAGCTCTGTATAGCTGTGTTTTGAAAACCTACAAGGATGGAGCTCCACCACCTCACTGGGTAACTTGTTCCAGGGTTTTACTAGCCTCCTATTACCTTACACTCCTTAAAACCCTGCCTTTAGTACCCTTCCTATTAGGATGAAAGTTTTTCCTAATATCTAACCTAAACTTCTCTTGCTGCAACATGAGACTGTTGCTCTGTGTTCTGTCATCTGCCACCACTGAGAACAGTCTAGCTCCATCTTCTTTCGAACCTCCCACCAGGAAGTTGAAGGCTGCTATTAAAGTCCCCTCTCAGCCTTCTCTTCTCTAGACTAAAGGGGCATGTCCAGATGAGTGTGCACATGCCTTTTGCCCCACCTCAAACCCCTTTGAGGCAGGGCAAGAGGCACATGCAGGAATGAAAAACAGACCCCTGGATATCCCCCCAATTGCTTCCTTGCCCGGCCCCTCCTTCTGCCTTCACCTGCAACCCTCCCCCCAATTACTACCCTGCTCAGCCCCAACCCTGGCACTTACTGGCCATTGTAGCTGCCGTCAGGCTGACTGAGGCCCTGCCTGCACAGTGCGGGGCAGAGGAACAGCCTCAGTGGCCCCAAGCCAGGCCCTGCTACCCCCCACTGCCTTGTGCTGCCCAGTGGGTTCTGCCAGGAGGCCCTGGAGCCCCCCACCCCTGCTTCTAAAGCAAGTAAAGGATTTTTTTTCCCCTTTTTTCTTTTTTCTGTTTTTTTTTTTTTTTTTTTTTTTTTAAGTGACAGTGCCTGGGGTTGTGGGGATAGCCATGGGGGCCTGAGGGCGCAAGTTGGGGGGTAAGGCTTGGTGGGGGGGTCTGGGGGAGCAGGGGGTGTGGCTGGGTGGGGCAGCCATTGGGAGGGCTGCAGCAGCTGGTGGAGGATGAGGTCAGGAGGGGGAGCAATCAGGGAGGGGCTGGGGTAGGCCATGTGGGCCTTGCAGGGAGGGTGGTAGCCCCTGTGGGGGCCATTTGGCCCCTGTTGGGGGGCTGTAGCCCTTGTGTCGAGGACAAACCTCCTGTTGGGGGGCCATAACACCTGTGTGGGGGCCATCAGCCTTGTTGGAGGGCAGCAAAATATATATTCATGAATTCTTGAAACGTACTTAGAGTTCACTTTATTATTATGATGAGAGACATGCTTTAATACTGTAGATATAGCAATGAAACATTGTCCAACTGACCATTGTCTCTGTCTCACTCTCTCTCTTTATAGCGGTCTTTTGTTTTACTTGTGTCGGAACATGGATTTGGGGGTATTTTACAGAGTGACTTTGGGATTTTTTTTTTTTTTTTGCCAGCTGGGGCCAGGAGAACAGGCTTCGACAAACAAGGCCACCGCATCTAGAACATCTTTCAGGCGATAGCTGCCCAGATGGCTGGGCAGGTAGCACACATGGCAGTAGTGCCGCACAGAGGCCAACCCTGCAGTCATAGTCCACTGGCAGCTGGTCCAGAGAGACAGATGCCTCTACTGGATGTGCAGTTCCCATCCAGGTCTGGCAGGTGCACAGCAGGTCACAGCCAGGCAGCAGCCCCCACTACCAGATTGCTGCAGTGGGTAGAGGGTGCAGGGAAATCTCTGGGCTGCTTCAGCAGTCCAGCTGGCACAAAATAGTGTCCCCAGGTACCAATTGGCTGGGCCCAGAAGCTCCTGAGCATGAGTAACCCTGAGCTACTTGCCAGGACAGCTTTTTATACTACTGAGGACAGCACAGGTGCTGGCCCTGGGCTCTAGCTCCCCTTAGCTGCAGATCCAGGAGGAGCCAGGCAGGGTTATTTTGCCCCAAGTGGCACAATTTGCTTCAAGCAGGCGCACTGAGGCAAAAAGCCCTGGCTCAAATTTGCAACATTTCTATCTGAGCTGCTGTAAGCGCATGTGCTTGCATGTGTGAACATGCCCAATAAACCCAGTGCCCTCAGCCATTCCTCATAAGGCATGTGTCCCAAACCCCTCACCATTTCTATTTCCCTATGCTGGACTCTCTCCAATTTGTCCACATTCTTTCTGTAGTGGGGGGTCCCAAAACTGAACACAGTACTCCAGATACGGCCTCATCGGTGCTGAAGAGAGGGGAATAATCACTTCCCTTGACCTACTAGCAATGTTCCTACCAATGCGGCCCAGTATACTGTTCACCTTCTGGGCACCAAGGGCACACTGTTGCTTCATATTCAGCTTATTGTCTACTGTAACCCCTATGTCCTTTTCCGCAGAGCTGCTTCCCAGCAAGTCAGTACCTAGCCTGTACTGTGTATGGGATTATTTCATCTTAAGTGCAGGACTTTGTACTTGTCCTTGTTGAACCTCATGAGATTCCTTTTGGCCCAATCCTCCAATTTGCCTATGTCACTCTGAATCTTAGCCATACCCTCCAGTATATCTACTACTCTCCTCCCTCCCCCCACCACACCTTGGTGTCATCTACAAATTTGCTGAGGATGCGCTCTACACCACCTGTTCCTAATCACCTCCTTCTCCAAACACTTAGAAATGGAATCCTTGAGGATCTGCTTCATGATTTTTCCAGGGACTGAGGTGAGGCTGACTGGTCTGTACTTCCCTGGATCCTCCTTCTTTGCTTTCTTAAATATGGGCACTACGGGACTTCTGATGATTTGGGGGAAAAAAAAACAAATAAACAACTTCTCTTTATAATTCCTAACCTGTTCTTTTCCTGTTTTCAATTGATTATTTCTTTCCCTGTCCCTGCTTCCAACTGTGCTTAGCATTTGGCAGCTGACCTTATGTCTAAATATTAAAGTAAAGGTGTGAAATACTTCAGTCTTCTCTGCATCACACATTACCATATAGCCCTCTGCATTCAGAAAGCAACCTAGCATTGTCTTGGTCTTCCCCTTACTTCTAACATACTTGTAGAATGTTTTCTTTTTGCCTTTAACTTCCCTTGTAAGCTTCATCTAAATTCATTATGTGGCCCAATTTTCTCCCTGCATGCTTGTACAATACTGCAGCACTGTTCTTTAGTAACACAGACATGATTCAGTTTTTCGTAAGATTTCTTCCTTTCAGTTTATTGGCAACTTTGCTGTTCAGCAAGGGTGACCTCTTGCTGCACTTCTTATTCTTTCTTTCCACTGGTATACCTAGTTCTCCTGCATTCCATTTCTCCTCATACTTACTTCCTATGGGATCCTGCTCACCAATTCCCTGACGTTGAGTCTGTATTTCAGAAGACCAATATCTTTATTTTACAGCTGTCCTTCCTTCCTTTCCTTATGATCTTTGTGTAAGTCTAGATGTTTTAATTTAAGAGGTCTAAAAGTGATGGACTACATCTGCAAAATACACTCTATATGAGTAGGGCCTTATTTAAGTAGCATGGCACAAGGGTCCCATCAATCTTGGAGTTTCCTCTTGAGCACCCCCACCCTCCTATTTCTGATTGGTGGAGGGGCCCCATCATCCCTGCTGCTTGCCACTTGCTCCGGATGGCTGGGAGGCAAAAACAGCAGTTTTAAATATACCACATTTTTTTGCCTCCTGCCTCTTGCTGCTGACTGGATGGGAGGCAAAAACCATGGCATATTTAAAACCTGAGTTTTCACTTCCCAGCCATCAGAAGCAAGCAGTGGTGCTGGTGGTGCCCCACTGTCAATCAGTGGTGGAGAAGCATATGGGGGGAACTCCAAAATTAAAGGAGCTGACATGCTGTGAGCTGGGCCTGTAACTTAAACCAGGCCCTAGCTATGAGATCCTGCTTTTGTGTGTGCACAATACAAATGTCATAGGACAACATTTTAACAGACTGGCTTTAAATACCTGTACTGAAGTCCAATGATGTAGTTTGGATCAAGCCAAAAAAGAAAAAAAGCAAGTACATGGTGGACTCTATACATGAACAAAAATTAGCTATGGATAGTGCAGTGCTTATTAAACAGAACAGACTTTTAAAAATATAGAAAATACATGTATGGTCTATGACAGAACAGGGGGCAAAGTTTATGACCTTTTGTGAACTGTAATATACCCTTTACATATATATTATTTTGCTGTATATCTACCTTCAACTGGTTTCCACTGCTGTATTTTCAGTTGATATTGATTTTACTTTGACCGTATATTATATATAGATTTATAGATATATATGGAATGCAAGATCATAGATGACCTCAATTGAATTCAGACTGTATTTCAGTCAAAGGATTCTGCTGATGTTATGATATGAACTATGCAAGTGCAAACCACGCAGTTAGTGAAGGTCAGCTCAAAAGGGAGATGAAAAAGCTAGCTTTGCATTGAATTATCAATCTATCCAATTGCAAAGCATTTTATGTGCTCATGAAACAAACTCAAAAAGTAGAAGAAAAACATTTGCTATATCATACCTGCCTTTTGGGGTTTTTTTCCCCCCTGAAAAGTTATGTTGCCTCTTCTGGCAATGTTAAAACTACTGCTATTTGATGGGTTCTAATGATCTGGGGTAGTATAATTTTAAACTGTTTTATTTCACTTGACTTATTTTAACATAAATTTACAAACACTCAAAAACTGTCATTTTAATTTAATTAAATATGAATACTGAGCTTAAATAATACTGGATTTGCTCTTTCTTTAATTGAGTTACTTTTGTGTTTACTTTTAACATTTTTATTTAGACACGCAAGATCACTGAATCACCTTTCTATTTCATGAAAAGGGATTCTAAAGAAGGACTTCTCTTATTAATTCAGATCTAGCAAGTTTAATTCCTGCTATCAAAGTATTCATAATTTTTGCTATCAGTATTCAGATCTGCCAAATCAAACTTCATTAATTGTAAGGATTATAAAATAAATAATCTTACTTAGCATTAATACAGAGGGTCAAAATATGCATATCTGTGTAAAAGAAAACATATTTCAATAAACCTTGTATATTGATCAGGAGCAATGGTGTACTGTACTAAAATTCCTTTCTTGGAACCCAACCTGCCAAGGAATTACATTATCTTCCCTTATTCAGAGGCTTTGATCAGTGGATCTTTGTGGTCACTGACCAACTGGCTTCCCTCTCATACCCTGCCTTTATCATATTTCTCAATGCCTATTTGGCCTGTTGGGGATGCCAGCACAGATTACTAATGTGCAACCCACAGGGGATATAAAGATCTCCTGTGTAATGTCTCTGCTCCTTGCCCTGTAGAATAACACATTGTTAGTGTTTTTGAGAGTGGGATGTGTGATTCGACCTAGACTAATTTTTAACTTTATACACTATAAAATCATTCATTGACCTTCAGACACCTATGAAAAATAGTAAATCATCTAATATATTCATTACTTGGTGGTTTTTCACTGAAAAACCTGAAGGAAGAGAAGCCAGATCCTATAGTTTTTACTCAGGCAATACTGAGCTATCCCACTAAAGCAATCTCACGTGTAACATTTATTTTCATATACTTCTGACACTGAAAACAAAGCATTTGAGCACATTAATGTTAAACCTTGAACCCAAATCTGATAGGTGTATTTTTAAAAATGCCTAATAGAATTTATGTTCATATGGAATGAAAAGTTTAGATTTTATTCTTTGTATTTTTAAAACAATTTTTGGGAAGAAACTGGATAGAAGTATGGAAATTTGCAGAGATTCCTTTATGGCTTTTTTTCTTGGGGTCCCAATAGGACTTGTGAAAGACTGCTTGGTCCCTTCTCCCCCCATGGATGTATACAACAACTCCACCCCGGTACACCAATTTATATGCAAATATATACTAATAAGAGTAACCAGTGATTAAGTCCATATAGCATGCAATAAAAGTATATAGTTGATATATAAATTGACTTCTGTAAAGTACCATATATAACGTGTATAGAGAACCTGACCTCTTCATCTTACATAAGCAACAACTGTTGTTTAACAATCAGATTGTCACAGCACACTGAAAAAAAAATCTAAAATATATGCGCATTTTACATTTTACTGTACAGCTGAGGTCTTTGAAGACATGATTGCCTCACAGATTGATATAAGTGGTAGATCATAGCATATGCTACTCTCAACATCCAGCAGAGTATAATTATTGCTCATTAGCATTCTTTATTTATCACAGGGATAAATAGTTCCACCTAAATATTAAGGACTTCATGGATTTTTTCACCCTTTAAAATCACATTCTATTAAAATAGATGTTGCAGAATCATTCACCCTCCCATAAACATTGTTTATTTTAATCTCAACTACTACCAATGACACATAATTAGCCCTATGTAATCCTTTAGTCAGTGTCATTCTTAAATGCCAGATAGTCCCCAAGAGGTGACAGGCTTAACTTGCAAAAATATGGGAAGGAACACAGAGATCTAAAAACATATGACATATAAGGAAAGGTTAGAAGAAATAAGATTATTTACATTAGAAAAGAGACTACTGAAGAGAGAGTTGAGAATGGACTTCAGATAGGTAAATGGGTACTATATACATGATGGCAGTAAATTGTTTTGTGTTCACTGAGAAAAGGACAAAAAAGTCTTTAAACTGACACAAGGAAATCTTAGGTTTAGATATTAAGAATACCTTTATAAGGACATGTGTGGTTAAGCATTGAAATAGATTATCTAGAGATGTTGTGAATCATCGGAAGTTTTTAAGTGCGCACTTATCTGTGATAATTTAGACAAGAATGATCTTTGCAATGAGCAGATGATTTTCTGATCTCTCTTGCAGTTTTTCTGATTTATGCTAAATACTTATTAAGATTAAGCCAAATCACCGTACATGGAATAGACCACTTAACAGCTTCATTTGCTCAGTAGCTTATGTCATGGCTAACTTTGCCCAGGAGGCACTATCACAGGTCAGTTAACAGAGATAAATAACAGAGATATCTGTTCATTTACCACACTACCTGTCAGTGATACATATGACAGCTTATGTACACAGGGATGTTATACTTTGATTGACCTAACTAGGGTTAGGTTGACCTAAGTGCCAAACAGTACACACGTTTAGGGCATTTAGACTTGGAGTGGGGGAGGAGGGGCAGGGTGGAAATGGCTACCATTTAGTTCACCCATGTGCAACCTTATAATTCAAATCAACCTATATAGGGTTAAGTTGATTTAAGAGTTAATTTGTACAGATGTTCAGGAAGGTTAGATTGGGCCAAAAAAAAATGGCTGGCCACATCCACTTTTAGTTCACCTATGAGGTAAACTATGTGTGTCAGGCTAACCTGCACTTGATCTAACATGAATGTGTGTACCAGCATGGTCCCAGATGGGCAACTCCTTCCCACAGAATGACCAGCCCCACCATGAACCACCTAGCCTCCCTGATACCACCAATCCCCCGCATGGAACTACTAGATCCCCATCCCAACAACCATCCACAGACCCATTAGCCCCAATCCCACCAACCCCCATACAGACTTATTAGTCTGCCCCTGATCCCACCTCCTGCTTACCCTGACTTACTTGGATCAAACTCCCAGCAATAAACATCTGAACAAGTAGCACTCAATCTACAATCACACCACCTATAAACAGCCTGATTGTAGATGGGATCCTAGGAATGTCTGCATATGGCCCTAATCTACATATTCTTCCAACCATATCTGAGTGGGGGCAGAGCAAAGAAGTTGAACCACAGACTTCCTCAAAAACTGAGTTCTATCCAGTCATATCATCATCTTTTACCTTTCAACATACAACTAGTGCAATATGAGCTGAGGGGCTGGGAGGAAAAGTTCAGTTTAACTTCCATGAAACTGTATATTAACTTTAGAAATAAAAATGTAATAATAAAGGTCCAGCAAACTTACATTTCTCACTATCATCATATATATATGATTGACAGCATTTATACATATCAGAAACCATAAGAATACCTCTTCCAAAAATTAGGAAAGAACCCTGAAATATATTTTTAACTAACACTGTAGAACACATGATTATATATGTAAGTGTTTGTGTGATGATTACACACTTGAACTCACATACACACACTTATATATAACATAGGGAAATATTTCTGCTTATCATGGATTATGTAAAACTTTGGCATTTTTCTTTTTTTAATGTTTTACATCTAAAATGACTTAACAAAGAATACCAGAAAACATTTTTATACATTGTGTAAACTACACTGAGCCTTTGATTTTCCAAGAACCTAGGTACATTGTTCTCAGGGATGTGTTTGTGGGATTTGTAATTAAAATTATGCCAGACTTTAAATGGGTTTTGTGTTTCATGTTTTATGCAGATCTCAATAGTTTGTATTACTTTCACTAGTGTATTATTTTATGCCTCCAAAGGTCATTTATGGGATATGCTGAGCCTTCATAACGGAAGCAGCTGTCAGTGAAGGGAAGCAGAATTAAGATGAAAAGATAAAGGAATAGCAATGCTACTTCAAATCTTACTAATAATAGTAGAGAAAGACAATATCCTCAGATGAAGAAACACAATCTGTGTGAACAAGCATTTAATGTTTCCATGACATATTCTATTATATATTTAGAAGTTAAAATTGCTGCTTAATCTAAAAATAAAATTTACATTAAATCAGCTATATTCATAGCAATGAAGGTTATATTCATTGTTAACTGGCATGGATTTGTGTTTCATTTATTAATTGATTTATTTAAAAACAACCAGTGTTTTTTAACTGGATTAATACATATTTAAAGATCTGGGTTTTTGTGGGGGGGGTGTTCAATTTTTATAATTCAATCAGTGTGTGCTGCCCGAACTGCATTCTGACAAGCCTTACAATAGTAAAGCTTCTTATAAGTAATAATTTAGTCTCTTGCTCTTTAATATATGATTGCAGATTTTGACTCTATTCTAATTGCAAATTGCTACAAAGCTATGGATCAGATCATTCAGGAGACAGAACTCTTTTCCTCTAGGCCATCACTTGAAATCTATCTGCAACTATTACTAGCTATACTTACTACTGCATGATCACCACTATATTGTCAAAGACTACCAATGCTGATTACACAGTGACATGAGATATTGAAGAATTTATTTTATAATTAGAACATCCTATGTTACTTTTGTTGCTGAACAGTTACTTCTGATGGCAGTCATAGGATCTGAAGGCTGCACAGTAGCATATATAAAAGGAGTCAGTAGTTTTGGTCTGAACAATAAAAAGTGTCAAAGACCATAAAATACAAAACCATAATAACTAGGAGTCTCAGTAAGAACTGAAGCCCAAGACAAAGAGAGACTTCAGACACTCAAGCTGTATCAAGAGGTATGGCTAGCACACTTCAAGGCTAAGTACAGACAGTCAAAAAGCCTGAGGCTGAATCAGTTAAGTCTCTGCAGGTTAGGCTAAACTGCACAGATTAAATTGAAACGGAAGTGAAGAAACATTTACCTTTGGGTCAGGAAATGCAGCCACATGCCTGCAGGGGCTCAGGCCAGAAGCCAGGGGGAGCTAGATCATGGCTCCATGGCTATGCATTTACTTCCTCTTCATGCTAATCCCAAATTCTCTGAGATCTGCAGTCCAAAATTAAAGCAGCAGGACCCTACAGGGTTGCTCATCAACCCTCTTCTGGCTTCCAGGTGCCTCTGGGATTTGAAGTCCACAGTTGCAGCTGGCAGTAAGTCTGAGTGGGGGAAGAGCCCCCATCCCAAACAGGCTTTGTTTGGTGGAGACAGTTCCTCCCCCCACCCCACAGACTGGGCTACATCCCCAGCTGGGCTTGCCCCACCCCCTTTTAAGCCAGACCTCACTGCTCCAAATAGGAATAAGGGCAGGGGCAGTTCTCTAGAGCAGACCACACCAGCCCAGCCCAAGGCTACAAAGTGTGCTGGGGGACTGTGATTTAACTTTAACCAGGAAGGGGTCTGGGACAGAAGTCACATAAACTGGTTGACCCAAATCAGTTAAGTCTGATACTATATTCAACCAGGTTTATCTTAAACCAATTTCAGCCATTTTGAAACTGGTTTATATGCACTGAGTTTCTGTTCTGTTACAGGTTTAAACCAGTTTCCGATCACTTAAACTGGTTTATGTGTTATGTCTGTCTTTAGCCGAAAGGTGCACAGAAATGCCCTGAAATAACTTTTGTCCTTCCTCGTGCACCAAAGTGGAGGGTCATTATAGTTTCTCCATCTCTAAAAATCTGACTTTTGGAGTTCCACAGAATTTGCTGATATTAACCTATCTTTGTGTGATGCTGTCAGATGAAATGGAGATACAAGACAGCATGATAGCTGCATGTATACAGACAATGCTCAGCTATACAAACACTACTATTTGAAAAATTAGCAAGAAAATACACTGGAATATCTTCTATTTTTTTTTTTTTTTAACTCAGACTGTCAGCTGTTGGCTGTATAATTCCTGTTAGTCTAAACAAATGAAACAGTTTTAAGACTTTTTCTTTTTCTTTCCTCCCCATCTTCCAATTTTAAACCTTGTTTAATACGTTTTTAAAATGTATTTAATTTATGAATTAATCAATATAATATTAAGGGACACCCTGCTATATTACTAATATAATACACTTTAAATATTCAGTAAAAATGAATTCAAAATGTTTTTTTCACTCATTCCTACAGTTATTTTGCTTTTTTAAAAATGTGTGTTAAACTGGTTATACTATACAATTTTAATGTTTAACTAATCTCCTGATCTATTTTTCCTGCATGAAAGCTATCAAAGATAAAGAGGAATTCTTGTATAATTGTTTTAAAATCCAGTTTTGAGTCTATGAGTTTTCCTTGATGTAATCAGAAAGATTTTTTTTTTTTTTTACCAGTTATGGATATGTGAAGCAAAAATATACCTGGAAGTTCACATGAAAATTTTGAGTCAATAGTATATTAACTTAGCTGAACTTCTACCCTTTCTGATCTCTCTTCAGTGCAGCCAGTCTGGGTCAGATCTAGTGCCATTAGCAACTGGAGGAAGAGGGAGAAACGTAATGCTTCTTTCACTTCTACTCGGCCCCATGCTACACTGCTCTGTGTATCAATTGTTCATGCTCAGTGGGTTAGTTTTTGCTCCTGGAGTCCTTCCCTTCAGAAGTCTTGGTTCACTACACTACAGCACACTGTAGCAATCACACAGCGTTCTCAAAGAAACATATGACCTAAGCAGGAAGCACAAAGCTTTTAGGATTTTCAAATAACAGCCTATATGCAGGCCTTATTATCTAAATGCCTAGCTTCCTTTAAAGGAGACCTTTGCAAGCCCTGTTGAATAACTCCCAATTGCTCCCTGTGTTGTCTGGTTCTCCCCAACTAACTGATGCTTCTTTCTAGATGAATTATTACAGAGTAGCTCAAATCTGTCTTCATATACCAATAATTATAAAAGAATGGAGGGTGGTGGGAATGACTATGTAATATTTCAGGGAAGAGACACTAAACAGAAAAATGGTGACCATCTCAAACTACCTTATTTTATTTCAGAGGAAGAATGTTAGAGGAATTTGGTAAGTATAAATATGTGATATTTAATCAGGTGCAGAATTACATTACTAATAAATTATAAAAGGTGACACAATACGTTGAGCAGATTGCTACAGGCCTCAAACTATCATCTACGCCAGGAAGTTAAGCCTTTAAAAAGAAGCATCCCAAAGACATTATTCCAGCAAAGGACAAATAACCTCAGGAAGGGAAGGATAAAAATGTTTAAAGACACTACTACATTTCTACTAAAATGAAAAAGTAAGCATAACAACTCAGAACCACAAGATATATCGTAGGTATCAGGTGCAAGACATGATAATGAATTCTGAGTTTCTCCACACTACTTGATAGCAAGGGGCTGTACTTGGACCTTGAGCTTGAGAAACAGGTCAGGCAACATTAAATAGGAGGCCATTTGTCTTTGTCTAAAAAGCACAGAAAACAGGCTTAGCTTTGTAGAAATGTTATGTATTCTCCTGCATATTATATAATGCAGCTCAGAATGACTTACCTAATTTTGGTTATAGCAAGTTTACATATAGTTTTACTCTGCAAAACATTTTAAAAATGTTTTCTTTATTTACAATAAATTTATTTTAAGTCGTGTGCATTTTTTCTCTTAGACTACTTCAAAAAGGGGAAAAGCTCCTCTTACTATAGGTATTGGAAGAAACAGGATTCTGGATGTTTATTACTACTGAATAATAGGGCATCAGTTAAAAGTGTACAGATAAACTTGTGCTCATCTAAAACATGTTTTATAAGGAACTGCAAACTAAGATGAAGGAGATTTAAAAAGGATGAGTGTAAATGGTGAAAATGTGAACAGAGTTTACATAAGAGGTGGAGCTGGAACTATATCTCTTTACACAATGAAAAATCCCTATCCTAATCAGATACTCAATATAAGTAAGCTTCACATACTTTTTCATGCTGGTCTGGCTCACCTCTATTCTTAGTCCAAAGCTGTTTATTTTAGAGGACCTCTCCAAGTGAAAAAGTACATCTCCCACATAGTTAGATTAATCAGCATGTTACTTTATATTGCCTAGAGCTGTGTGTTTAGTAATTGGATAATTTGTCTTACCCTTCACAATCATAGTGAAGGGAATCAGCATCCTTGCCACTGAGATGCAACAGTTAGAGAGCTAGACTCATTTTATCAGAATGGCTGCTCATTTATTAGTGTGTTACTTGACACTCTGGAAACATGATTATGGACACTGTGTTGGTCAGTCAGGGGAATTATTCCACTGAAAAATACCTTGATCAGCATTATGCATGTAGGATTATTACAAGATAATGCAGCCTGAGTAATGTGTTGACTCGAGGTGTGCATAATAAAATGCAAAACTACAATTAGCCCTTGGGCTCTAGCTTCTGTCATTGTTCTGATGGTGAAAAGCAGCCTTGGCTGTCCACTAAAGGATTCTCTCTATGTAGGGGAACTCTTAGAGCCCATAAAGTGATTCTGGGGCATGTTTGCTTCTTGTTCCTGGAGCAGGGGGCAGGTCTGAAGTAAAAAGGGCATGTTTCTTTGTTCTCCCCTTGGCCCTAACTATTCACAGCTGCTACAATATCTTGGAAATGAACAGCTGGTATAAATTAAAGGATTCTTTAGGCTGCTCTAATTTACACTAGGTATCATCTGCACAAACAGGCAGCATTAAGATCATACCTCTTCAGAGTTTGGCTAAGCATTTATTGCCTGTTTATTTTTCCGTTTTATTTAATATGCTCAATAATATGACATTTCTGGAAAATACTGTACTGCATCAAATTATTTTTTTTATCTTTTGGTCTGTCTAGGCTTTTATACAGTACCCAATGTAGACCAAAATAATTCCAAAACCTTACTAGATGAACAAAGAGTAGAAACAGGATATGTTTTGAGAAGAAGTACCTTTCTAAATACACAGGAAGTCAGTGATTCTCTTAAGTTTTCAATCAAAAAATAGTCACTTCACTGAATTTTAAAAGAACCAAACTGGGTTGAAAAGAGGTGGAGAAAGGCTAATGATATTCAGCAAATGTTTTACAGCTAGATTGAAGGCATCAAAAATATTGAATTTTGGACAACTCTAATGACAGCACAAGATTTCATGTTTTTCCAGTAAACTCTTAGGATGTAGTTGCATGCTATAATTGGTACATGCTAACTCTAAGGAATGTTAGACTTTGTTAAAGTTAACACATGCTGTGAGAGCAGTTGCAAATTAAAGGTCACTGCCCTCTCAAATGTGTACAGCTCAACCTGCCACTAGATGACTGGTAAACAAAGGATGTGGCTAGGAATTGCTGAGTCTGCTCACTGCCTGTCTGGCTCACTGGCTCTCTAGCCACAGTATCAGCCAGGGGGAAAGGACAAGGAGGAAGGGTGCAGAGTTTGGATCGCCCTTCCCCTCCAACCTGGATCACTCTCCTGCTCCTCGATCACACCACTGCCACTTGGATCATCCCCTCAGCCACTCAGATTGCCCTGTGCTGCTCTGATTGCCTCCAGTATTTAGATCACCACCTATCTGCCCAATGAGCCTAAGAAATGGCAGGGTCAGTGGAGGGAGAAGATAGTTCCCCCTCCCTGAATATTATTAGGTTCTCTGCAACCTGTGGTACCCCTGCACACCCAGATCTGGCTCATGCTCCCCTGCCAGGCCCTGAGGATACCCACTTACCCATCAGCCCCCACAGCAATTGACCCTGCATGTGGGGGAAGGAGCAGGAGTTGGTGGTTGGGCAAGGAGCTGCCAAGCAGCTGTGGCAAATTATAAAACTCTTCTGACTGCAGACTAATATAAGGGGTCTGCCTATCACTTTCAAACTGCTAGTGCTTCAGCATGTGTAATGAAGATGCTTTTACTGTTTTATATCAGCATTGTAGCCATCCACTGTAAAATGACGTAAGAATAGGAGCAGTTACTTGTATACATTGACCGTGGTCTGGACAAAATCTGATTGCTACTTAAAATATAGTTCATCATGTGGAATATTACTTGAAACTCAAACTTGAACAGAAAAAGTAAGAATATGTTATTTTCTATTTTGCCACTAAAAATGTTTACAACATGGTATATTTTAAAAGTGGTAGGGTTATATGTTGTATGAAATAGGTGAAAAATGGAAATGGAAAATATCATATATACTTTAATACAAATGACATACCTAATATAGGATTAGAAGACATCACATCTTAGGTTGAATATTCACACAAACCTGGAAACAACTAAGAAACATAAATATCTATCCTTTCTTGAAAACAATTTACCCACAGAGTGTAAAGAAAATGTGGCACGTATTACTATGACATATGGTTATGTGAGGAAGACTGGTTATGCTTTAAATCAGTGCCTCAAGGAATGAAGACTACTAATATCGCTATTACGAGGCAAATTAAATCATGGTATAATTACACAAACAGATGGATTTGGAAAACCTTCTAGTTTCTATTCAACATTTCAGTTGGAGTGAAAGATAACTTGAGACCTTTTTAGTTATAAAATAGCAATGAGCTAATGAATGGAATTGATAAAATGTACCAGCTAAGCCTAGTGAAATCAATTGAAGAAAATCAAAATATAACATCTTATTCTGCATATAGAGCAACATTAATATAACTCGCAGATTATAAATTTAAATTCAGAAAATCTGGGAAACTATATACCTCCTATATATATACTGAACATAAACCAGGACATTCTATTACCCAAACAATAGAATTGTACATCAAACCATTTTTCTAGTTTTAGGTATGCTTTTTATAATAAATATACTGTTTTCTATAAACCAGACCTCATCCTGCAAAGTTACCTTACATGCTTCAAGTCAACGAACCTGTTTGATTCAAGTTAAGCATGCAGATCTTCTAATTGAGAGATAATAGTTTTAAAGTTAGATATTAGGAAGATAGAGCAATACTGAAAATGACTATATACAGCAAAAGCTTTGTTATCTGGCATTCAGGGGGAATGTGGAGTGACCATTAATCAAAATTGCCAGTTATCTGAGAGGGGTCTGTTCGGGCCACTGCCCCTCCTGCTGCGTCCAGTGCCTCAGTGTGCCAGGGGACAGGGAGTGGGGCCTGAACAGAAATGATAAGTAGAAAAGAGGGAATTTTAATTAAAAGTTTCCTATTCCCATATCAATGTATGCCAGGGGACAGGAAGGGGGGCCTCACACAGGCTGCTTTGCCTTGGGCTGTGGGACTCGGTGAAACCAGCAGTGCCATGGTAGGACTTACAGTTTCACTTTTCCTGTGTCAATCTGAATGCAGGTCAATAGAGCATGTGGGTTAGGAAAATACTAGATAGCACAGCTTTTATTGTACTGGCATACAAAGATGACCCAAGTAGGGTATGGGCCTGGGGCAGATCAGCCTGTGCGTGGCCCATCCCCTGGATGCAAGGAAGCCGGTGGATTAAGTGGTGAGGGGGAGAGTGCCAAGCAGCTGGACATGAAGTTGGCAGTAGCGCAAAGTTGCTGCAGCTGCTCCACCCAGTTCCACAGGGGCCCCCAAAGCACAGGGCCCAGGCAGTTGCCCCAATTTGCCCCTTCCAGCAAATGACAATTAAATTATAAACTTTCTTAGTAATTCTGCCACTAAGTATGGTGTGTTTCATTAATTAGTTTCTGCACCATCTGTAATCATGCACATTCTGGCTGCAGCTACATGAGATGCAGACTGCACAATTATTTCTGCTCAGTCATTTAGTACTAGCGTGCACAAGTACCAAATGACTACACAGGACCCAGCATTATGATTCAGTAGGATCCCCAAATGGCTTTTCCGTAGTTTTGTAGTTGGTAGGGCTGAAAAAGACCTGAGCAGATCATCAATTCCAACCCCCTGCTGTGGGCAGGAAAGAATGCTGGGGTTAAATAACCCCAGCTAGGTGATTGTCTAGCCTCCTTCTGAAGACCCCCAAAGTAGGAACGAGCACCACTTTCCTTGAAGTTGGTTCCAGATCCTAGCCACCCTGACTGTGAAGTAATGCCTCCTGATGTCTAGCCTGAACCTACTCTCAACCAACTTGTGGCCGTTATTCCTAGTTACTCCGGGTAGTGGTTGGGGGAACAGGGACTGTACCATTCCCCACTGGTCCCCCCTGGTAAGTTATAGATGACTATCAGATTCCCTCACAGCCTTCTCTTGTGGAGACTGAACAGGTTCAGGTCCCGTAGCCTCTGCTCATAGGGCCTGCCCTGCTGCTCCCTGACAATGTGAGTGGCCCTCCTCTGGACCCTCTCAATGCTGTCCACATCCCTCCTGAAGTGCAGAATCAGTAATGACTCCAAGTTCCCTTTCTGCTTCTGTGCTGGTGAGAAGGGAGTTCCCCATCTTGTAGGTATGCTGCTGGTTCTGTCTCCCTAGGTGCAGTACCCTGCACTTGTTAGTATTGAATCCCATCCTATTCTTATCTGCCCACCCTGTAATGTGTCCAGATCTAGTTGTAGCCTGTCCCTCCCTTCTAGTGTGCCCACCTCTCCCCACATCTTAGTGTCATCCACAAATTTGAACAAGGTGCTTTTTACCGCCTTGCCCAAGTCTCTGATAAAGATGTTGAACAGTTTGAGCCTGAGGACCAAGCCCTGGGGGACTCCATTGCTCACATCCCTGCAAGTCAAAAATGACCCATCCACCACTCTCTGGGTGCGGCCCTCTAGCCAATTTGCGACCCATCTGATGGTGTAGTCATCAATGCCACAATTGCCTAGTTTTTTAATGAGAATGGGGTGACAGATAGTGTAAAAGACCTTCCTAAACTCCATAAGGACTACATCCTTAAACTAAAAGGCAACCAGGTTGGTCTGTGGACCCACCCTTAATGAACCCATGTTGGTTTCCCCTGAGCATAATCTTCCCTGCTGGTCTCTCGCAGATGTGCTCCTGGATAATTTTCTCAAAGAGCTTCCCCAGGACCGAGGTAGGACTAATGGGCCTATAGTTACCTGGGTCCCCCTTCCTTCCTTTTTTGAAAATGGAGGCAACACTGGCCTTTTTCCAGTCCTCTTGCACCTGGCCAGAACACCACAAGTCTTTGCAAAGCCATGCCAGCGGTCCTGCAATGACCCCTGCCAATTCCCTCAGTGATGCTGTGAGTTTTAGTGATGCTGACTGTACAGCAGCTCATTACTACTGCACAGGTATTTATTACTACTGCGCAGTAGCATCACATTATGCTTCATGCCCCACGATGCTACCACACAGTCATAAACAGCTATTGTGCAGTAGTAATGAAGTAGACCTGTGTGAAGTGGCTAGTATTCACTTTAGATTTGGCCGATTCAGAGGACAGGGATTTGATTTGGTGATTCAAATCGCTGTTTCAAATTGATTCAGCTGAATGTCATTCAGAGATTTCACTGCTGCCGGATCTCTGAATCACCCAGGCCCATCCTCCACCCGCTCTCATAGTGCCGCAATGGCTACCCCACCTACCCCAGCTCTTTAAAAAGAAAGCCCAGACTCAGTGGGTGTTGCTGGGCAGGGGGCAATCCCCACTGGCCCCCAGTTCCCAGCACTGTGTAAGGGGCTCTGCATGAGCCCCCCAACCCCCACGTCACTCCCCCTCCGTGGCGGCCCCACCCACCCCAGCTTCAGCCCTTTAAGAAAAAAAACAAAATGAGAAAAACTCCAGACTCACTGTTCCTGCCTGGCAGCTGAAGTGATCTCCTCTGACTCCTGCTGCCCCATGTAGGGCTCTGTGTGAGCCCCCTGAAGACCCGAGCCTGCTGCAGGAGTGGAGAGTCCCAGGGTTTTTGTTTTTTTTTTTTCTTAAAGCGCTGGTGCTAGGGTGGGCAGGGCAGTCATGGGGGGAGGGCTGGGGGGGCCAGGCGGCTCATGGAAGAGCTTCCCCATACAGCCTGGGGCAGTGGGGATGCCTCCCCACCCAGCAGCACTGGGTGAGTCCAGGCTTTTATTATAGCACCAGGAGCTGGGGTAGACAGAGCAGGCGGGGGTCGGGGGGCTGAGGAAGCAGGCAGGGGCTGGGGGCTGGCAAGGGTACCCCCATGGTCCCCTCTCCCCTCCTCCAGCTCCCCTGCCCCCACTCCTACTTACCAGCTCCAAGTCTGGCTGCAGCCACCAGGGATTCTCCGAATAACTGAACCTCTCTGAATCTTTTCTGAAGATTTAGAGAGCTTTGATTAATTTTGGACCTTTTAATTGGTCCCCTGATTTGATTCGGATCTGGAGATTCAGCCTGATTTGGTGGCCAAATCTCCTCTGAATTGAATCACCACCTAAAGCTTTGCACAGCCCTAGTAATAAGCTACTGCACAGTCAGCATCTTGTGTAGACACAGTCTTTATACTAAGAGCGAGTACATTTCATAAAATTATAAATATTATGTTATCTTAAAAATCAGTAGGTTGTGTAAATTCTGCACACATCTTCTAAGTATTAAAAACTAAAAGAAATACTTTTCAAATAGCTGAAAAGAAATGCATTCCTGACATGGTAAAATATACAAATTAGCTAAATTTCTATAAAAAAAAGACTAAGTGATAAAAATAAAGCTTGTAGACTGTACTGAATCTCTGTCTCTCTCCCTCTCTCAAGGTTTTATACTACTGCCTGCACCAGAGACGATAAGTACTTTCCATGCAAAATCAATAATGAAAGCAATAAAATGGTCCCTAATGGAGTTCATGTTGTCTCTTGCACTTCACCCATTTTTCAAGAAAAACAACTCTGCTTTAGGTCAGGTTGCAAGTCTTGGTATTTTTAGGTTTTTTCATTTCCTTTTCTTTGTTTGGGTGGGATTTTTAGGGAGATGCCTGTCAAAACAAACTGACATATACTCTAAAGAGACAGTATTAATAAAGATGTATTATTACTAGGGAAATGTTTCAAAATTGAAAAACAAAATGTTATTATAATAGTTTATGATCAAGTAAGACAGTTAATATTCTACTGTATAAATGCAGTGAACACAGTCTACTGAAGATAAATTTTAACTTCCAGGTCCCTCAGTTTCAAAATACTTTGAAGCCCAACTTTTCAGCAGGGTTTAAATTCCCTGCACATAACTTGATATCAATAATGCCCTGACCCTTGAGTTGGACTCAGTATTAGGTCTATGCTTTTACCTTTGTAAATCTATAAATAAACATTTTAGCAAAGTATTTTTAAAAGCAAAACAGAATTAAAATTTGTGGGTTTGTAAGTAATTTTCCTCAGTATACATTTTACAAGCTGCACAAAGCACACATTTTTCAGCAGAGAACCATTAGTTTTCAGACATTAGTCTGTCAGTTATCACCACCGGTGTTTCATTAAGTGGTAAGCAAAAATACTGTATTTACTCAAATCCAAGATAAGTACCGCCCTCCACCAGCAATTATATGGGGAAAAAATATAGCTTTAACATCCATTCAAGCTAAGCCACCACCTACCTCAGACCACAGTAGCTCATATAACAGAATAAGGGATATGCAGCCAGAGAATCATGGAGCTGAGCATCCAGTGGTGGGGTGGAAGAAGCATGGGGGAGTCCATGTTACTTGTACAAGGCTGCTCACCACCCTCCACTTGCCTTCTGGTCCAGCTCAGTTCCTCTAGACCTCATCCAGCCAAGCTCAGAGCTGCTGCTATTTCTTCTGCCCAGCAGAGCAGGACCAAAGCTGGATCAGGGTCACCATCACTGATGGCCCTGGAGCCAGAACATAGCAGAACAGCAGAAGGTAGAAGAGAGAGGTGTGAGTGGGGGAAAAGGGGCAGGCACAAAGGGCACAGGTGGCAGAGGTCAGGAACAGGAGGGGCATGGGTACTAGCAGCTGGGGGAGAAGGGATTGGGGGATCAGATATGGGGAGACAGGTGGCAAAGGTCAGGCATTGTGCTGAAGGGCAAGCATGGGGGCACATGGTCAGACATGGGGGGACAGGCAGTAGGGTTCAGGCACAGTAGAACAAGCAGCATGTGGGACAGGGGCAGACAGCAGGGGGGCAAAATGGCAGCAGGTTAAGCACAGCGTGGCAAGGAAGAGAGGGAAAGAGCACAGGGGCAAGGAGCAAAGATTTGTCCTCTCCTCCCCACCCCCCACCCCCAATATTGCTTTCCCAGTACTCCAGTTTCAATTGATTCAGTTGATAGGAATGAGATCTATTTAAAATTAAGAGAGTAATATCTGTGTTTGCTAGGATAAATGTTAATCCTGCCCATTTTACTGAAGTTCTAAAGTTCAAAGAAGGTATTAAGTAACCTTATCTACTGAAACAGCAAGGAATGACTCCTGTAATAAAATTAGTCTGGTCTAGTTTTATATATATACAAATATTGATAAATGTTTCACATACCTGATTATTATTATTTGCTATATTTAATATTCCATCCAATTAAAACTATAAGAAATAATACATCTTACTTTTTAGCTGCAAATACAATTTTTCCATTTCAGTAAGGTGGAGAATTCAGTGAGGAGGTGCATTTTTCTTTTTAAATCACAGAATTTTTGTTTGCATTTTATGGATGCTTGTGTTAGCATTTTTTGTATTTTTTTTACTGTGTATATCTTACGTTATTTGTTGAATTGATATCCAGATAATGATACCTACAACAACAAGCAGAAAATTGTCTGAACATTAGTATTCCTATCCCATTTCTGAATTATCTATTCATTATGACAATTTTGACCCAAGGAATGCCAACATTCCTAGATCAAAATATTTATATCAACTAACTAAACCAAATCAAAACTTCTTATTTTGGTTGTTTAAAACTGAATTAGATCAATTAAAAACTGGTATTCTCTGTCTCCCCTGTTCTCCTACAAGAACCAGGCTCACTGACTGAAGTGCATTTCTTGATGCATACTGCGTGGGGTTCTCACAATGAAATTTAATAGTAAAGCCAGGTTGGGAACTTATGTGCCAGATGAAAAACATAGTGTGTCCAGCAGCTGTAGCCCTCAGATGAGAATGGCAACCTGAAGCATTTAAAATACATGAAGCACCCATGAGAACAACAGTAGCTGAGTCAGACAGATTTATGTTAAACTGACCCCAAACAAACTGTTTCTATTTAGTTCAGGAATCCACAGTTCTTTGATATAAAGTACCCAAACAGAAAATATTTCAATTCCCCTTCCCCACCCAAAAATATAAACATTTCAACAACTTGTTGACTTTTTTTTAGTGGAAAAATTAAGCTTTTGTATTAAATGCATTTTTGTAGACTAGTTACTTTGATGGCAAATTTCCAATCAGCTCTAGCTGGCCACTAAGACCACAAAGTTTCCCTGTAATCTTCAATGGAAGTTGAATATACTAAACAAATTGCTGGAGACTTTTTGATTTGTAGGACAGGGTCATAATTTTGGAATATTTTTGTTCTTCTCTAAAAACTAAGGGCAGGGATTTATTAAAACATGACAGCTTTTTAAAACACAAAACTAAAATCGTTTGGATTTCTGTACCATTCTGTACTGAATATGCTTATAGATAATATGTTACATAAGGAGATTATTACATTTATTGTGGTTTCTTAGTAAGCCTGGCCCTAGGCAATGGAACTCTACTCTGAAGTAGGTACTAAAAGTACCTAAACTAGGTACTAAAGTTTGGGTCCTAAATTCTGAATTAGACACATTGGCTAGTGACAAGAGTTGACCCCCACCCAAAAAACAAACAAAAACAGCACTTAAGCTGAGCATGCCCCCATGTTGACCCCAGTGCATGCTTCAGCAGGGCTTTTTGGCTTTTTTATCTAAAGTTGATTCAATCAGCTATTAGATAAAAGTGCCAAAAAGTCCATTGAAGTACAAGATCTACACAGACATTGGGTAAGCCAGGTCAAACTAACACAAAACCTCTTCTGGGCATGCACTGCCTTCAACACAAGATTGTGTCAAGCTTAATGTAAAGCACTGTTTTTTGACTTTTTTTCTTTTCATGTCTGTAAGCAGCCTTAGACAGAAGACACACAGTAATATTCAGAGATGCAACTTTGTAACGCTTTTATGAAAATCTCGAGTTAGGTTATCTATGAAGTCCCTACCTCCTATATTTGATTTGGATTACTTCAAAGCTAATACACAGAGTTCAGATTCTCCACTGAAAGATGACCCTACATTGATTTATACTAGTTGGAAATACGGTCATGAATGGTATATAGATTTTATTTGTTGAAAAACAAATTAATTTGACATATGATTTGAGCTAAATAAGCAATATTCTAATAGCACTAATTGATTTCTTAAATTGATAAACACAATAAGGCTATAATGAATTAAGTATACATTTTAAAGACATTTTAGTGGTCTACTGAAATAATTAAAGAATAATTGCTATCTCTAAAATGAAAATCATGGATCCATGACAGCAGTAGCTAACCACATGATAATTTAGGTAAATACAAATCACCTTAATTCTATTGAAAACCACACAAATTTATTTTTGGGAGAAAAGAAGCTTTAAGACTAATAAAAAGAGATATTAGTCATGCATTCACATTCAATAGAAATTCCTTTGAAGTGGATTAAGTTTCACTTCACATAAACTAGCCTTCTTGATATTGTTCTTCTATGAGAAGAGAAATACAAGTATGTAAGAGGATATTGGCACAAGTTTTAAAATCATTTAAGAACATTTTTGCTCTTCGATCTGACTATACTTCTTGGTCTCAAGCCCTGATCTAGCAAGGTACTAAGTACATATCAAATTTGAAGCATGTAAGCACTGAGTAACTTGAACTAGGTTTTTGTGCTTATCTTTAGCACTCAAACATGTCATGATGAATGAGGGAGCATCTCTTTTGTTTTTGCTATCCAGGATCCACAATTGCAGCATTTCTCACAAGTAGTGGAACATTCCATAACAAAAATACCCTGGAAAGACTGTTTTTTCAGCAGCAAGTCATTATATGGAAAATAACTTTCTAAAGGAGAAAAATAACCTAACATAAGCCTAACATCCATTGGAGGTGCATATGTTTTTAGGAAAAAACAGATTCATTGTTTTCCATATGTTTAATTTTACTGCTGGTTGCACAAAGCTAGTGAAACTATGATGTCATTCCTCATTGCAGAAGATTTTAGTAAACATTTGAGCTGGAATCAGAGTGTTGAAAATCTGAACCCTGAGCAAAACATGCCTTGGGTGGAGTTTTATCTTTTTACAGTAAGACTGGCAGAAGAGCACTTCTAACAGCACTAAGGTAGAGTCCATTTTGGGGTGCAGATCCAACAGTTTACTCAAAAAAAATGATTTATAATGACTTTTTATGGTGACTTTTATCTCTAATTTTATGATTGGGGAGGAGGAAGGAAGCAATTGGGGTGAAGGGGGAGGGGCAGCATTGGAGGGCAGGGACAGTTACATGCTCTGAAATTAGACTGATAAATGTGAGCACCTTACCTAAACTACTGGATGAAAATTAGATATATCTTATGCCTACCAAATACCCTAGTAAGTGCTTTCTTGAAGCTCCTCCATTTCCAAATCAATACGTGTTTGAATAGTTAAATAGAATGTATATTCTCCCTCAGCCACATGGCCTGGGAAATCTACTAAGAGTTACTGCCCCAGTATTTCCACCATATTTAAAACAAGACTAACAGATAAAGATGCCAGCATGCAGTGAGATATGCTAGCAGTGAGACTTTCTGGAAGTCCCCCCCTTTAAGATTAATAAAGCACTCCTTTGGCCTAGGAACTTATCTGTCTGTGATGAAGACCTAGAAAGAATGACAGGCCATTACTAGACTGAGATTCATTCTAAAGGGATATGCAGTTATCATGGGCACATAGGATAAGATTCCTTATTCAGGCATAACTTAAATCACTATTTGTGATCTCATTTGTTCTTTGAAGAAAATGTCTCTCTCTATTAATGGGAAATTTTAAATATTAGGCTAATAAACAAAAAATAAGGTAGCTTCTTTCTAACAATTCAGAGCCTGTCCTATATACCTTGGATATATTTGCATTAGTTGCACAAAGAATAAGGGTGAAAATCAAATAAAATGCTCTTGCCTTCCATTAGTGTTTACTGCTTCATTTTTTTCTTTTATATTATCACATGCTATGTTCTGTTTTAATGTTTAAACTACAGTATGTTTTAACAAATATAAACAATATACATAATGTTATTTTATTTGTATTTTTACTGTTCATTTTACTGCAGTGTTTTAGTGAAAGTTGGAAATAAATTACCACTACTACTATTTTGCTGAGGAAACTAAAAAAACAAAAAAAACCCCAAACTGATATCAACTGAGATGTAAAAATAGAAACAGAACTGAACCACAAAATATCAACTACTGTTAAGGATTTAATTTAATAAAATGATTCTCATCGTAATATACATATACATATTGGATATACATATATATATTGGATGAGTGTCACTGTATCAACCTTGTATGACTATTACAGGTAATTTAATTATGTATGTATCAGGTTCAATGTAACAATCATTCTTCATCCAGTCAGATGAGCATCTTTCATCCATTTGTTTGTCACATGGCCAACATGAAGCTTTTCCATAGTCATATTTGCTTTCTAAATCTTTGTTTTCCTATTTCTTTTAAGTACAGGAATAGCTGGAAGTTAAGCAGAATGTAGACCTGGATGGTATTTTGAGATTAGTTCAGGGAGAGATGAGCTTTGGAAGGCTACAACCTACTTTGCCAGGTATATTTTCATAGCATCTATAAAAATAGCACATTGACAAAGCACATTGTTGCCGATGCATACTCATACCTCTGAACCAGTTCTTCTCTAAGATGCCATCCTGCCTTTTCTTCTTTCTTCTCAGTGCAACATTACATATTTCTATAATTTGTCTCATTGTCAGACTGTCCTTCAATTTTTGTTAAATGCCCTTTTGCATGATGTTGTTTTGTAGTAACTATAAGAAAAGCAAAGAAACAATTTACCTTTTACTATAGCCACCATTGTAATTATGGTCAAATACATGCATGAAAAATAAATGCAATCTGTTATTGTGCCATTCTATGAGGATGAACATACAATAGCTGTGTGTACACAAGAGCAAAGTGCACAGAAACCAATAACTCTTTCACAAATACAGTTTTTATGAAAGCACCGATATATGGTAAATGATTTGTACCAGATGATATTTTTTCAAAATGAAGAACTGTTACCAAATGAAATCTATTTTGTATAAATGTGGTCATTACATACTAATTTTGTCCTCTCATTCTCTTGGTAGAATTACCAAGGGGAGGAGAAACAAATGGAAGCACAGAAATGAGCTTCAGAGATAACTTGTAAACTAGCCACCTTGAAATTGTCGCCACATGCAGAAAAGTTGATTTGTACTGTTGTTGATGCACAAATGACTTTGACTGAAATTGCAGCAGAAATGAACTTCAGAGTTATCACCATGGAAACATACTTCCCTGAATAAAATCAACATAGAATGATCTGTGTTGAATGGATTTTGAAATGCTCACAATCCTTATGTAGGAAAAAAGAGATAGAATGAAGTTGTGAATTTTAAAATGATATGATGTGTCTCTATGCACTGACTTGGGAAGAAATGTACTATACTATTTAGATCTTGAAAATTGTAAGCATGATTACAAGCAACAAAAGTTATTATGTTAGGTCACAATCCAGAGCTCATTCAAAGTCAATGAAAGGGCTTCAACAGGATTTAGCTAATGTCCTTCTCTAGTTGTAAGTAGATCTGCTATGATATTCTTAGGAAACTGCAGGCTTTGTTGCAGTATACACATAAAAGAGCAAAATCTCTACTAAAAGGTTTGTTGGAACCTGAAAACTGCTGAGACTATTATGGTGCCACGCATTTTACATATATGCACTTGTTAGCTCTAAAGATGAAACTATACCACCAAACCAAACTACCAAAATAAAATACATGAAGGTAAAATAACAGGTCAACAACTGTTTTATATCAATTAAATGAGAATGTTGGAAGCTAAATCAAAGAGGAATAAATCATTTCTACATAGAACTTGTATAAACATTCATTTTCTCCTGGGAGAGTCCAATGATCAGTTTGTTTGTTTTTTTCTTATAGTAAAAATGGCTGCTTCAGGGGAAAAATAACCTGGGAACAACCACAGTTAAATCACTTACCAGAGAGTTCCTCTTGGGAGAGCAAAGGTCTGTACATGCCATAGCTTCTCTCAGAAGATAATATAGTCCTCTAACATCATCTGCTCCCAGCATTAAAATGGAGCAGAAAATGCCCCCCTCAAAGACCTTTCGTTTTGCTTCAAGAAAACACAGGCCAATCATAGGCAGTTTGGGTCACCAAATTAGGGCTACCTTATGCACTGCTGCCATCTGCCACCAGGCAGGCTAAGGGAACCTGCAGAGCATGCCAAATGTGTGCCCAATCATCTCTTTCTCTCCCTCCTCCCCCCACAGATGCACAGTGTCAGCACTGCAATCTTCAGGGCCTCAGCATTCAAATTTTTGTACATACAGATCTAGGTAAGTTTCTCTTCTGGGTAAGTTAATCAAGGGAACAAACCTGGGAGAATTCTCCAAGATGACTTGAACATGTGTACACAGCCATAAACTCAAGAGCTGATATAAGTCAAACAGAAAAGTCTAAAAATCACGAATTGAGATACTGAATTAATAAAAATAATACATAAAAAGAAAATATCCATACATTTTCAAAGTATGAAAAATACATATTAATCAGAAATTGAAATATTAAGTTACTTTATAGTTATAATAAAGTAACTTAATATTTCAATTTATGAAATATAATAATAATAATAAAATTGCCAAGACGACAAAAATAGTGGGACAACTTGGAGTAGCAGACCTCATCTGGTGAGCTAAAATAAGAAATTAAATGATAATCAATACAAACCTGGGATTATATTTTCTGATAGATTTTCAACACATCATTAAGTCAAAAAATTCTTTTGCTGCTTGTTACTTACATGCTTGTTACACATTGCACTTAAACTGCTACAATGGTGATCGGGGCAGTGCTAGCTCAAGTTTGAAGTTATCAAACCTAAAGGCAAAAAACCGTCTTTGACTTTCCCCCACCTGCACAGTGATGACTTGCCACTAGAAGGCTGGCAAGTAGGCGGGGCATGGCTAGGGCTACAGTTGTTACTTACCACTTCAGTGCTGGTGACCCAGGACAGGCTTCTATCCCCGTTCTAGGTGGAGTAGTGTGAGAGGAGTTGGGGTGGGAGGGGTGGGAACATAAAGCTGCAAGGCATGGCATAGAATTAATGGGATGGGTACTGAAATGGGAGTTGGAAAGAAAATGTGGGTGGAGAATGGGAGGAAACGGAAGGAAATTAACTACTAAAGTATAAAATAAAAAGTAGTAAAAAGAAAAAGAAACAAAAAGGAAGTAAGTTAAAAAAGGTGTCATGTTTTAATAAATTGGAGGTGATGGTCATACTTCCCAGGGTAGCTGGGAGGTGGGAGTGGTGAGGAAAGGTATGGTGAGGAGCTACTGGCCTTGCCCTAGGAAAGAAGCCTCAGCTCAAAAGGACCTCTACCTGACTCAAAAAGTCTATGGGCCAATGAGAGGAAAAGTGCTGCTTGACCTGATACTGGCTACTGGGGATGACCTAGCTGGCGACCTAGTGATCGATTGGAAGCTGGGTGACAGTGACCATGAGCTGATCACCTTCACCATCTGCTGAAAAGCTGGCAAGTCAGTCAGCAACACAGAAGTCCTTGACTTCAGGAAAGCTGACTTTGACAAGGTCAGGAGGCTTGTCACTGAGGCCCTAAAGGAACATGACCTCAGGGAGCGGGGAGTTCAAGAAGAGTGGTTGCTCCTCAAGGGAGCAATCCTCAATGCACAAGCTAAGTCTATTCCATCTCGGAGGAAAGGCAGCAAGAGGGCACAGC
>JAGPOW010000290.1:5369655-5430372 GCA_030014935.1 Caiman crocodilus
GGGGCTCTTTAGCCTGGAAAAGCGCAGGCTCAGGGGTGATCTGATGGCCACCTATAAGTTTATCAGGGGTGACCACCAGTATCTGGGGGAACGTTTGTTTACCAGAGCACCTCAAGGGATGACAACTAGGTTGAACGGTCATAAACTACTAGAAGACCATTTCAGGTTGGACATAAGGAAGAATTTCTTTACTGTCCGAGACCCCAAGGTCTGGAGCAGCCTGCCACTGGAGGTGGCTCAAGCACCAACACTGAACACCTTCAAAAGCAAATTGAATGCTTATCTTGCTGGGATCCTATGACCCCAGTTGACTTCCTGCCCCTTGGGCAGAGGGCTGGACTCGATGATCTTCCGAGATCCCTTCCAACCCTAATGCCTATGAAATCTATGACCCAGTTTGACCCCATACTTTGTTCCCCTCCACTCCCCTTGATCCCACTCCTAGATCCATCTGTTCTCTGCAACCTGGCTAGCTTAAATGTTTTCTGCAGGCTGTTTGCATGGGGTTGCACACCTAGGGGTAGAAAAGTTACATCCCCAGGGACAGGAGGGGTAGTTGGCTTGTTGCCAGAACCCCCCCCTGGGCAATAGTTTAATGGGTTGAAAGTTTATGAACACAGAACAGGAGGGTGGGGAAGGGAATACTGCATCCTGGATGTTGAAGTACTGCAACTGGGGCATTTATTTGTGGAGAGTTGCCACACATTATTGGAAAAGGAGCTGAATAACAACCAATGATAAACCTCCCCTGAAGTGGCCTAAAGTATGCTTTAAGGCAGTCTCAGGTTTTAATGTGTGGACAATGTAAGGGGTAAGAGCTCCAGGAAGCTGCCTAAAATTAACATGTAACAAGGCCCCTAGTTATCAGCTTGAAATTACTTCATTATAACTCTAATTTGTAGGGAACCAGTTACCTATTGACTGTCAAGCCAGCTAAAGACCCAGAATTTTGTACCAATCACTGACCCAGTTATAATTAATTTCACTGTAAATTTCTCACCAAGCTATTTATAGATTTAGATAGGTTTTGCCAAATTGAATCCATTCTCATCAGGGATTAATTTAAACTGGTGGTCCTACAACAGGTTATTTCTTAACTTTTCTCAGAAGCAAGTGTTGAATCCATGTTTTTAAAGAAAGTATTGATAAAAGTATTTGTTTACACCTTAGAATATTTTGGCTTTTTTTCCCATTAACTGTAGGATCTTTCTTAAAGGCTTGAATCATGTGTGCTATATTTGTGAATGGCTTCATTTTTTAAAAAAAATTCAAACTGAAAAGGGGCATGTGTCAAGCCTGTACAATGTCTGAAGATATTATGTGAGATGGCTTTGGAATCCCTGGTAATTCCAGGAGCATACAATTAAGATACATCTGAGTTAAATCTTGATGTGAACAAACACAAAAAAACCCATGCAAATGGAAACCTTAATTATTTCAAAACCAGAACAGCCTATTATGCTGTTCACTATTACACAACCTTAAATCAAACCAGTTGGAATTATTTCCAATTGTAGATAGAACTGACAGTTATATCTAGAGTAAAGGTTGCTTAATATTTTAAATGACTAAACTCTGTTTTCCATAGCCCTAACTTTTCTAACCTTCATCTGTTTAGCATATTTTTGATGCCAAATGCATGTGTATCAGGTGTGATATTATCATCATAATTATCATTATAATTTTTTCAGTTAAAATGGGTTGCTTGCTTAAATACAGAGAAGGATAAAATATATTGTTTTAGACATTCTGAAAAATGCCTATAATTCTTATAATTGATCAGAGATTTCAAATTTATCAAAAGCTTGGATTTTGACCTCCTTGTGAAAATCCACTATAATTTGTTTAAGCATAAACCTCTGAAAGTCTTCTGTATTTCCTTCCACACTCAATATGTTCCAGCCCAAGACTCCAAATGCTAAATTGGACTTTCTGTGGTATTATTAATCCCATCTGCTGGAAACCTTTGTGACAACTAAGCCAAGTAGGAAGGAAGCGCTCCTCCACCTGCTGCTCACAAGCACAGAGGAACTGGTTGAGATAGAAAGGTAACTTGTTTGACATTATGTGAAACCAGAGAGTTCAGGATCCCATGCAAATCAAGGAACAAAGGAAGGAGAGTAGCAGAATAAAGACATTGGTTTCAGAAAAGCAGACTAATAAGCTCAGGAAACTAGTGGTCGGAATACCCTGGGAAACAAGCTTGAAGAGAAAATGAGTCCAAAAGAGCTGGCTTGAAAGTGGCTCCTTTGAGAGAGCAGGAGAAAACAATTCCAATGCAATGAAAGAATGGTAAATACAGCAATAGCCCAGTATGGCTAAATAGTAATTTCTTCAATGAACTGAAACTCAAAAAGGAATCCTACAAAAAGTGGAAATGTAGTCATAAGGAAGAGTATAAGAGTATTGCACAGGCATGCAGAAAGAAGATCATGAAGGCCAAGGCTCATTTTCAGATATGACCAGTAAGGAATGCAAAAGGGATTCTACAAGTATGCCAGAAGTAAAAAGAAGACCAAAGAATACCGTCTCCAGTTTTGGGTCCCACACTTCAGGAAAGATGTGGAGAGATTGGAAACAGAAAACAAACAAAGATGACCAGAGCCCCAGAAAGATAGCTTATGAGGAAAAACTGAATGAACTAGTTTTTTTTTTTTTAGTCTGGAGGAGAGAAGATTGAGGGAGGATTTAATAAAAATCTTCAAATACCTAAACAGAGATTATAAAGAGACAAAGACAGACTTTCTTCTGTGGCCATAGGGGACAGGACTTGTAGCAATAGCCTCTAACTGCAAAAAAGTTAATTTAGATTAGGTGTTGGGAAGAATTTCTTCACTATGAGAATGGTCCATGGACCAAGACTGTGTAGTGGGAGAGAGGCTCGTGTGTCCCAGTGACACCCACAGTCTCATCCTCCTGGTACACTCACCCAGGGTGAACAGGCCTGAAGAGAGGTTCCAGACAAACCACAGCCCAAACCCCAAGTCCTTCATGGCAGAACAGGCAGAAGATGTCAAATCCCACAGCTGTAAAGGCTGCAGCAAGAACAGTCACCTAGGGTTCTCCCATGTCACTGGGCTCAGATCACCTTGGCAAGATTGTGTGGTTGCTGCTTTCATGCACCAGCTTCCTCTCATTAATTCAAGTTACATTCAGGCTTCTATCACAGGAAACAATATGCTCTCCTGTCCCAACCTCTAAAAGCCCTAGGCAATGAACCAACTGTGACAGAAACAGGACTAGTGAACCTGGCAGTCTTCATCCATGAATCTGCAGGCAGGTAGCAGTAATTTAATGTCGTTTTGATCCTTCGCTGAAACAGGGGTGCAGTTTGGTACCTACTGTGACTGAGCAGTCCTATTCAGGATCTCCTCTGCTCACCCCACATGGGGAAGGGACTATAAAAGGTAACCCAAACCAAGGCTGTCTTATTTGCTTCTGGATGGATAACTATGTCCAGTGGGATCACTCTCTGTGTAGTCAAAAATATTATAAGATGACAATGATTTTCACAACATGGAATATTCACACCTTGATGGACACCACTGAATGACCAAAAAAAAGAACTACCATCATCTCCAGAGAACTAGTGAGATACAACATCAACATTCAGCTCTGAGTGAAACAAGATGACTGGATGAGGGTTAGGTGAGGGAAGAGGGTGCAGGTTATACCTTCTTCTGTAAGGAAAACCAGCCAAAGACAGATACATTCATGCCATCAAGAATCGGCTTCTCAGTCAACTTATGGAGCTCCCTGTGGGCATTAACAAATTGTTTAAGACTGTCCATCTTAAGCCAAGCAATAACCAGTATGCCACTAGTATTGGGACCCAGAGGCTTTCAGGCCTGTGTTTGGACCCTTGTGCTTACCTTAAGCTGTGTGCTTAGCTTGAATTGTGATCAAGACTTGCACCCGGTGAAAAGGAGAAGATGGAAAAATACTGTTCCTGACTTAAAACAAATTGGGAACTTGGCTAACTAAATTGAATAAATGTAGTCTGGGCAAAAGAGGGACAGTCATAGCAAAACCTAGCCCCACCTAAGAATGAAAAGATTACCTCAGCATAGAAAATTCCAGTTAAGGGTAACCATATTTGGCAAACAGAAGCAAGATTATTAATATGCATTAGGAGGAAGGCTTAAGCCAATTTTATGTATTAAGAAATGCAAGCTATATGGGATATAAGGAGTGATAAGAGACCCTATCCTTCAGAACCTATTTCTGAAAGAGACGGCCACTGATCCAGGATTCAGAACTCAGACAAAGAAGTTGGGAACCTCAGACAAGACCTCACGAACTGGCAATCCAGTGAAGTCACATTCATTAAATCTTGGGGTTGTGAGCATGTTGCAATGCTTTTGACTAACTAAAGTATTAGAATTGTAATTCCTATGGGCTTACTAAATGTTATTGATTAAGGAGTAACTGTGTCCTAGTTTTGGAATTAACACCTAGTCCAAGGCCCAAAATAACATTACTGGACATAACACTGGCATCGCTGCTTTTGCCCCGAGTCTTGATGCTGACAATGTCAAAGAAGAGTTTTATTTTAACCTTGACTGCATACAGACCAATATTTGCAAGGAAAACAAGATCCTCCTCCTTGGTGACTTCAATAGCAGAGTCAGACATGACTCAAAACTCTGGAGTAGCATCATTGGGAAGGAAGGAAAAGCCAACTCCAGGGGCATACTTCTGAGAAATAAGCAGGGCTTGGTCTTGTCATTATGAACACCATCTTCAGACAGCGTGGCAGATACAAGACCATCTGGAGATATCCTTGCTCTAAGCACTGGCACCACTGTCATGACTATGCTATTGTTAGAGCCTATAATCAAATTGATGCCTATATCATGTGTACCATGTACAGAATTGATGACTGCTAGGCAGATCACTATCTTGTCAGATCCATTATGAACATCCAGCTTGCCCTGAAATACACACACACAAAAACCCCCCAAATGCAATATGAAGGGCTCTCAACACCAACACTCTTCACAATCTGAACGTTTGTAAGGATGTCCAGTGGCATCTCCATGGAACGTTCTATGACCTGTCCATAAATGAAGGCAACATTGAAGAATTCTGGAATGGGTTTTAAGCTGCAGTTCATATGGCCTGTGCTGAATCCATTGGCTATGCCACCTGTTGACTTCATGACTAGTTTGATAAAAAGTGATACCAAGATCCAAGCCCTTCTGGATTGGAAAAGAAAGGCTCATTCTTTTTGGCAAGATGACACCTCATCTCAGCAGAAGGAAGAGATGTATCATCTTCTCAAAGCCAAAGCTGAAAAGAAGGACCCATGAAACTAAAAATCAGCTGTGGCAAGAGAAAGTCAAAGAGATGCAGCTTTATACGACAAACATGACATGTGTAGCTGCTTCTGAGCAAAAAAAGGCCATCTATAGCCCAGCTTCTCACAGTACTTCTTTCCTGTGATCACAGGATGGCTCAACTCTCCTTAAACACAATGAATCTATCCAAGATAGATAGAAAGAACACTTTGAGGCACTCCTGAACCATGAGTCAGTTGTGTAGATACTACTATTCAATCCATCCTCCAACACCATGAAAAGGGATCCGCCAGCAACTCTCCTATACTAGGAAAAGCTTTGTGTGTCATTAAGGAAACCAGAAGCATAGACCAAATGGCATACCTGCTGAAATCTACAAGGTTAGAAGTGAGGAGCTGGTACTGAGATGCCACATATTTATTGTATGCATTTTAACTGAAGAGATCCCTGGGAACCTAAGGAATGCCAACATTCTGACTATCTTCAAGAAAGGAGGTAAGTTTGTATGTGCATACTTTTGACCCCCTTTCCACAGGACCTTCTTTCCACAGCAGGGAAAATCCTTGCACACATTCTTCTACCTCTTGCTAAGCAAGTCCTCCCAGAATTTCAGTGTAGTTTCAGACCATTCTGTGGGGCAATTGATGTGATCTTTGTTGCCCACTTGATCAAAAAAAAGTGTTGGGAACACCACCAGGTCCTGCTTATAATCTTCATTTTCAAGAGCAGTTTAGACATACACTTGACTTGGATGGTTTAGTCAAGATGATCCTGCTTTGAGCAGGGGACTGGACCTCAGGAGTTCCTTTCCATCCCTCCTTTCTTATGATCCTATGACACTAAGTATAGACACTAGAATTTGAAAACTGTCTCCCTGTGCTTCCTCTCCTGGGTTCAGGCAACCCACAGGAAAGATGAAGTGGGTTTGAGAATGATGCTAAATACAACTCCAAATCCTAAAATATGGCACTCATAACACTGGTTATTTTGGAAAATGCCCTCTCCATAAAATACTAAGAAAAAAAATCATCTTGCATATGCTGAAAGAATTGCTATAGAACATACTGGGAGGAACTCCTACCTACTTGTGGCATACTAATGATAAACAGTAGTAATGATAGCAATGATAGATAGAGATATAAATAAAACACATCATGGTTATGCCTCATCCAAACTGTAAATTGATACTGTATTGGCTTAGGTAGGCACATAGTGGGAACTTGAGCAGTTCTTTAGAGCTCAGGTTCTTTAACCTAGAAAATTGTCACAGAATTTTTCACTGAGCAGTATGGGCACAAATATGCATCTTGATGTATGATCCTTTCTTAGTGTAGGCAAGTGATTCTCAACAAGGGTATCATGGCAATTTGGGGTGCCTTGAGGTCCTTTCAAGGATGTCATGGATGGAGTGCCACGAAATGTTAGAGCTGTAGAACAAATAGGATTCCATGGGTGTGTCCAGCCAAACGTGCACGTGCTTTTCCTTGGGGACAAATAGCAGTGGCACATAGTTGTGCCATTGCTACCTGTCCCTGGGGAACACTCACACACACAAGCTCTGGCATGTGGCAAGTTGACCTGGGTGGGGTAGGGGAGACTGGGGCCAGCACCTGGGCTGACCCCAGCCGCCCTACCTAGGGTTCTGGGGGATTTCTAGGGCTCCACCAGTGGTGATCCGGCCCATAGAGCCTGGCTGGCAGGTGGAATATGGCTCTGGCCAGCCACCAGTGTGTGGAAACAGTTGGCCAGGTTCTGGTTCTGGGTGGCACATGCTGCCACCACATGCACTACACTGCTTTTTCAGGCATGGTTTATTTTAACACTAGGATCTCCCAGTGTCAACAATTCCCCACCGCTCTTCAAATTACCACTGTGGTGAACACCTGCATGTGCAGTGCATGTGGTTTGCAGCTCTGCAGAGGGGTCTGCGGTGCCACATACCATATGTGTATGCTCATCGGGACATGCCCCAAAGTGTTAAAAACCTTCTGACCTGCTGTGGTCTTTCTGACTTTTTGCAAAAGAAAAATCTACTCTATTATTTTTCTGTAGCAAAAAAAAAGTGAAAATTTAGCATTTCTGAGGGGCAAACTGAATCTCAATTTTTAAAGAGGAATGGAACATTCGAGTAGAAAAGTTACTCAAAGCTCTATTATAGACCAATAAGGAAAAAAAAATTACAAGGTTAGGTAATTAGGCAATTCAAGCTTATATGAAGAAACTTAAGGGTAAAGAAAGGGCATTCCTAAGCAACAGCTATAAGTCACATTTCTACAGACTAAGCCAAAACAGATGCCTATTTCTATTAATAATAAAAAATAAAGCTAGATAACTTATGCAAGTGAAAGTATAAATCGATATGTAAATATATCTAAGTGTAAAAGCAGTAAATTATTTGCCGGCTAGCTAATACATGAACGACTGTGCATGTTAGTGAGGATAAGTTCTGAATATATGAACTCAAAGGCTGGAAAAAATATATGCAGCATGTCTAAGAAGAAAGCATGTGATGGATGACTTCATTGCATATAATCAGGTAAATTGGGCAATAGGGTATGCTGAAGAAAAATGGATGACATGGAAAAAGAAAGATGACATGAAGGTAGATATATATACATATATCTAGTTATGTGATTAGGTATGTGGTACATTGCCTGTTGTATTCTGGAAAACTATACTGTAGATAAATCTGTGTTAGAAACTTGTAATGGTATAGGACAGGTTCTTATTGATGAGTGTTTGGATACAGAAGCCAAAGGAATGTTAAAAGATGAGATTAAATAGTGGAATCTTTCATAATGCAAATTTGACAGGATAGAGTCTCCAGAAACCAAACTAAGACCATAGTCAATCTATTTGAAGTTAAGGATGTAGCTGCCAGAACAAATAACCTGCTCAACATCTGGATAAATGATGAAAAGTTATATAGCTTGCATTTTATTCTGAAGCATTCCTGGTGAAAAAACTTCACACGATGCTTAGCTTTATTAAACATTTTAAGACCAAGAAACAATTAAGAGAGAACTTGGGTGGGTGGGGTTAGGGGCAGGGAAAGAATGACAGACTAGAAATGAAGGGAGAATCTTATACTGTAAAGTATACTGTTAAATAAATAAAGACAACTATGCTTTTTTAGGAAGTGAAAATCTGATCCCAAGCTCGTAGACCCTCCAATTTGGTGCATGGAGAAGCTAGTGTAAATCACATCATTAAGGTATAGACATAAGATCTGTGCTTACAGTAATCAGTAACTTCAGGAGTGATTCAGGAGTAATTACTGATCTGTGAACAGTAATCAGTAATTTCAGGAGTGCTGACTTTAAGGGGAAAAAGGGACTTGACTAGTTATCAGTACTTCAGATGCTGAATCTCACTGCAGGACAATGCCAGTGGGTGCATCTACACATGCACTTTACTGAGTAGACTAATTAGCTCTGTAGTAAAGCATCAACATATACACAAGTGCCAGTATTAGGGTGCAGTAAATGAATTAACTCCACTATATTATAGTATTGTCATTGAAAGTTTTCTCTCGTGAAAAACTGCTTCATTGTACTGAAACACATGTGCAGACAGTGACTGGAGGCATAAATTGTGCCATGTCAGCCTAGTCAGCCAGGTGTCTGTTCTGCCCTGACTCAAAGTGCTGCTGTTCTGGATGCATGTGTAGAAACTGCACCTGGGAGCAGTTGTCTCCAGCTTAAAGTGCTCCAGAGTTTATTGTGTCACATTAATTACATGTGTAAATGCATCCATTAGAGAATAGGCAGCGTAAGGGAGACATTGCAGACATTATGATCCAAGAATTATGTAAGAGACAAGGATTTCTTAGGGCAATATCTTTTATTGGATCAACTGCATACTTGAGATAGAGTTAGATGAGCTTCTGAATGCGACCTGATGAAGAAGGTCTTGCATTCAAAAACTTGTCTAACTCTATCCCAAGCATGTAGTCGGTCCAATAAAAGACAGCATTCTAAAAAATCCTTGCCTCTTGCATAATTCTTGGATCATCAGAGCTATATCTCTCTAACACTACCATAACAATGGAATATCCAAGACGTAAAGAAAAAAAGAAGCCAGACAAACACTAGATGAAGTAGGTCTTACATGCAAAAGCTTGTCTAACTCTATCCCAGGTATGCAGTTGATTCAATAAATGATATCCTGTATACAAACCCTTGCCTCTTGCAAGAAATAAAGCATTGTGCCTTATTAAGTAGGTACCACTGCCATCCAAGAAGAGATGAAGGGTGATATTTTGGAAGTAGTTCCTATTTTTCCCAGTAGAACCCAAATCATTTGTATAGCTTGCAACCTTGCAGTGGGTTGCCAGATTAAAAGAAGCTTCTCAGTTTCTTGCTGTGGATTTTATTTCAAAAGATGCTTTTCTGAGCAACTGAAGTTCCTCAAAACTGACTGGAGAAGTTTTATCCTTTGAATTATGTCTCAGAAATCACCTGGACCACCTCAGTGGTCTCACACCACTCTTTGCTATGGCTCTGTATACCCCCAGATCCATTGCAAACCCTCAGCTTTGCAGATGGATTAGAAAGCTAATTCTGCACACTACTTGTGTTCTATGGTACTTGCTATGGTTGTCTTTTGGATACATAACATTAAAGGAATTCATGTTGTGCCCCACACATGCACCCAGAGTGGGTTCCCCCCTGAAGGGAAATTCTCAGGAAATAAAATAAGTAAAAAGATATCTTCCATTGAAGGCATTGCAAACTGCGATTATCTTTCGGCAGAACATTTTTGGGCATATGGAAACAACGATGGGCTAGGAGGTCTGTTTGTTCACAATTTATGCCATCATACATTTTTTTATGATTGTACAAGGGTGATGTCTGTTTGCACCTAGCAGGGGCACCACAGAATGCTCAGTCTGATTAAAGAAGTAAATTGAAATGAGACATCTGTGGGATTCCTTCCTTCTCAATTTCATTGAGATATTGCTGAGGCAGAACACAACAGGCTTGTATGCAAACTGTGGAATGATCACATAGCTCTTGTAGGTTTGGCTTTTATGTTTACTTGAAGAAAGAGTGGTGTACTGACAGATGGCCCCACATATGTCAGTACTGGCATATACACATATCATACTTTAAAGTATTTCTTCTAACTTCAGGCTTCTAAACAACTTCACATATTTTTTTTTTACCCTGCCAAAGAACTGCTTCTTTCTTCCCTTCACTATGTCAGATTTACATAACTATGGTATAAAAATGGCAACATTAAATCCTACAGAAGTCAGGTAAGCTGATGAAGGTCAGATATCAAATAGTTCTACCTTAGTACCTATAGGTACATACGTTTAATCCCAAGCTTGTAGACCCTCCAATTTGGTGCATGAACTTATTTTACATCACATCATTAAGGTACAGACATAAGATCTGTGCTTAGTTATGCTACCATAAACTGTACGCCAGTAATCATTATGTCAAGGAGTCCTTGGAGTCCTCAAGTATACAAGGAGAGAGTGTCTGCACATAGGGAAGGTGCAGTGTGTTTTCGCTCTGTGACTGGACAGCTATGATGACCACTGAAGAGCAGAGAGATCCTATTGGTTAGTATACAATCATCCTGTGGTCCATTTAAAATAGAATGCTCAGGAGCTTCCAATATACCTGATTATTATTATTCATATTGCAACAACCTGTTTAAGTCCAACTGAGATTACAGATCCACTGGATCAAGTATTGTATAACCTTATGTACATTATTTTTTACCATGCGTAAGTAGAGCTGTGAATGAAAGCTCTTGCTGACAAAACCATTGTACTGCTACCATCAGGTATTCCACACGGTTGTACTGTTAACATACAGAGATATTCACAGAGTATCAGTGTAAATATGACACATGGCAAACATCTAAAAACTAATGTAGATTGGATTATTTTTCAGAGTATAAAGTCTGTTGGAGCCATCTGGAGGGCTTCAGATTTGCTAGGAATCTTGAATTAGTTTATTTACACTCTGAAGGATAGGGCTCTGTTTAGTCAGTTGGTGTGAATTTTCTGCAGCTGGTGAGATTTTCTATGCACAGCTAGAGGAACAGCTTCCAACCACCTCAGAGCTATAGTGTCTTTACCCAAAGAACCATACAAATGGCACCCAAGGGGGATGTTCCATTATTGCACTATCAGCTACTCTCAGTGGGCTACTATCAACTACTCTCAATCTGATTAGTGGATTTTTCTCTTGTTTTTCTCTGAAGAGTAATTTATATTAAAGATGCCCAATGAGAACTGTACCAAGCCAATTAAAGATCCTCAAAGGGATGAACAAAGTCTCCCACATGGGACACAGTAAAACAGCTTTTTATATCCAGCCTTGCCCATCACTATTTTTTAAGCATGTTTCTGGTTTTCTTCTATTGTTTGGCTGCTATCTGCCCATTCTTATAAAAACTGACAATCCAATGACAGCATAACATACACTTATCTGTGCTTTTTCAAGATTAATAAAGTTTATTGGTTCTGGTCTACAAAGAGATAATATAAGAGGAGCACCTTTTGTCCTCATATGTATTCATTGTAATATGCTACTCTTATTAGCACTGCAGAAAATAGAGATAAGGAGGTCTGCACTGGATTCTATTTCACCTCACGTATCATCAGTGAGTCTGTCCCTTCAAACTCAATCTGAAATCTGAAAGTCAAGCAGCATTCTTTCTGGCTCATGCCTCATAAACAATAAAGGTTCTATAATAGGAATTTATCTTAACAATTCGCTTGATGATGCATAATCTGAGAAGTATTTCATCTAGGCTAAAATGGCTCATTTATGTCATGTTCGTCACTGATTATTCCAAACAACTGATTTGGATACAATCATCACTGAAGACTGAGAGAAACGAATCTAAGAAAGTGATGAAGATTTGGGCTTTGGATGATTTCTCTCATTTTTTTTAAGACTTGCAGCTATCAACATCCCCAGAACAACCTGGTGAAGAAATCATAATCCCACTTCCTGCATCCCTGTGTCTCAGAACACACAACAGGAATCTCATTCAAAATACCAGTGCTTGGCTCTCAAGGTATAATCCTGCCTTGGGAAATGGAAAATTAGAGAGATTAAGGTAAAGAATAAACTCCCTTCACTTGTCTTCTTAAAAAAAAGTAGTTTGAAAAAATAAAATAAGAATAATAATACTACATAATACTAAAAATGTGCTCATATGCGAATAAAAATACGCAGTATATATATTGGCAAATAGCATTAGATATATCAGTATTTGGTTGGGTTTTTTCCTAAACCAATGGAAGTTAAGGGTTTTTTTTCAATCCACTTTATGAAAAATAGCTTGCTGCTGCTTTTGCTAAATTACATATATTTTTTTCATGACTACATCTGATAAATAGCATCTTCTCCCCTTACTTACTTCATACTGTCTTGAGCAAGATATACAAGTTCTAGCCCTAGAGATAAAGTTGTATTTGAAATGTTCAAAATACTCAGTTTTCTTTTTTCACACCTTTTAAGAGATGGTAAAGGTAATAACAATTTTGGCAAATCTACTATGTAATTATAATTTTTGTTATGAGATGGATTATCTAAATAAAGCCAATATATTTGACTGGATGACCATTAGCATTTGATCAGAGATGTGCACCAGAATTTAAAACAATTCATTAGTTTTGAACCTTGACTTGTTAATGGAATTTTAAAGATTAAACACTGATGAAATACGACAAGAATGAAAAAGTATAATAAATATTCATATGAATCATACAGCCTGTCATTTAAAATATTTTTTTAAAAAACTGTGATTCAAAATATTGATTTTTACTGTGTCACTTTATCTTTTTGCTTGTGGGGCATGTAGTATGTTGGCCTTACCATAACATGTTCCATATCAAAAGATGGGAAGATTATTTTTCTGCCACGGTTGAATATGCTAGTGTATTTTAAATACGTGAGACCAAAGCGATGAGAAAGTATAGATACTTTTATGGTAGTCCCCTCTATGATCAAAAAGGTTTAAAGAAGACCTGGGAAGTTCAAAAGAGAAATACAGAGGAAGTACCCTTGCTAATGAGCCAGAGTACAGAGAATGACTATAAATAAGTGACCTTGAAGCACAAAGAAAGACCAAATTACTTAGCTAACTAAAATGCTTTGCACTTACCTTGGAAGTGCTAGTGGTCAGCAAGAAGCATTTAACTTAACTCACTCTAAAGGCCCCATATCACAATCATTATTATTCCAGTTAAAGAAAACTAAATGTGACTCAATTTGGAATCCATCCATAATTAGCCAGATGTATGGTTATTGAGTAGTGTAATACTGAAAGATTAAGTTTTAAACACTGTAGATTGCATTTCGCCTTAAATTAAGAGATCACAGATGTTGAAGGTGCACCACCCTCGTTTAAGTTCCAGAAGGCACTGCACTTCAGTTAAGTGTAATGGCTCCTGTAAGAGGGAAGACCTACACATTTTAAGAGATAGCAGCAGAAATGTTTCTTTCTGCCTATCCAGTAAGTGCAGATCCTGTGACAGTAGATATGGGCTACCGTCTTTGGAGAAGTTTTATTCTAATTAGCTTGGAAATTAGTTGCGAAAGGTTCTAGGACCTTTTTTTGACTAATCAAATCTCCAATCATACTATTCTCCAGTTATCAGACTTCTTCAAAATACGTGTATAAGATGACTGTCCATTTTTAAATTGCATTAAGCCTTTCTACACCCTACTGCAGAATATCCAGGTCTATCAGCTGTAGTCCAGTGCTTCAACAACAAACCTAAGTTTTCTCCAACACCTTGTGAAATAAGACATGTTGCAGAATGCAACACAATATGCTGCTGACCCATAGATGATTTTATTTTTATTTTTGTAACTTTATATGGAGTGAACAAAAACAGTTATTTGAACAGTTTTTATTACCATGTCTGTTTTTCTATATGCTACAGTCTTTTACCTGACCTTTGGATTATAGCTTTTGGGTTTTGTTTTCCTTGTTTTTTTTAATTTAATAGATCTAAATGTGCCATATAACCATAAAAACAAATTATGCAATCACTATGCTATACGAATACATTTTGAAAAGCAATCAGTTTATAAATATTTCAAAGACATCAATGTAAATAATTAATGACAATCTTTTCCCAAACTTTTCGTAAAGTTAAAGGTTATAGGGAATCTCTTTTTAAAAACTCTTTTAAGAATAACTAGTGTCCTCTGGCATGTAGTGCTGAATATGACACGAAAAAGATTATGTCCAAATTATTCTGACAGAGGGTGGGGGGAAAAAAAAGGATTAAAGCTGTTCGACTCCATCAGACATGTTACAACATATAGGTTATCAGAATAAGTGGAAGCCCTCTGAATATAAACAGATTTGCCTAATAAACAACTTAAACACACAAATTTCTGTTATATAATCTGTGTGTTTAAGTTGTTTATTAGATAAATCTGGTAGTATCTCCAACTTGTAGCAAATGTTCATTTCATATGACTGGATAAGAAGGGAGCAGGGCAGGGAAATCAACTTTCCACAGAAATGCAGCTTGAATATTCTTGATAATCCTCCAAAACTGCTTCCAGTATCACAGGTGTATCTCATAAACCTTCTAGAGCCCATTCTTTTTAGTTTTCTGACTTTTTGATGCATTAAAGGAGACAAAACATCCTAATTATATAGATTTTAATGAATCAATAGGACTCTTTTTTTCAATTGCCTTTAAGTCAAAACACCCTGTGCTTCTTAATTTTAAAGTTAAAAGATTTAATTTTGGCATGTCAGTTGTAGCTGCAACTGTTCTCCTGATCAAAACCCCAGGTGTACAGGCATTCACATTGTTTCTCTTGGACCAAAAATAGTGATTCTAGGAGAAAAATAAACCAACTCCAACACCGTAGCAGTTGTTCCCTGGAGAGTTTTTGCCTGGAGAACAAATGCTCGTACACATTATGCAGCTTAGCTTCTTTTGGAGACCAGAAGGAGTTGAGCCCAAAGGAAAGGCTCCCATGCCTTCAAAAGACTGGGGCCATCCTTGTCTGGAAAAGGTGCAAGACAGTAGCTGCTACTGCCCTGATAAAACCCAAGAGGAAAGAGATGGGGTGACTGACAGCTTCTCTGCACCAGCTCCTCCAACCCTGGAGACTCTGGTATAAGAAGAGGCAGCACCGCTGTCTCTGCTCAGCTTCTGGTGCCTGGGGAGCAGGGCTGTGTGAAGCTTCTGTCCCTGATTCAATTCAATGAAAATTCAGCCTGATTTGGCCACTGAGTCTCAGAATCCAAACTGAATCAGAGGACCTCTAATCTCTCCGAATCAAATCAGAACCCTCCAAATTGATTTGGAAAGATTCAGTGATTCAGACAGAGACAGCTTTAAAAGTTTTTCCCCACATATCTCTAGGTAGCAAGCAGCTCATGAATGCTGCAATGCTGGGGTGCATGAAGTGTCCCACAGAAGCATGGGAGGGGGCTTCTCAGCATGCTCAGCAGCAGACCCAGAAATGGACTAGATATAGTTCCAGTCCACTTCCAGGTCCACCAGGGGGCATGTTATGGGGGACCTTGCACCCCCCAGCTCAGCGACTGGTGCTTCCTGGGTCTGGGGGTGGTAACCGGGGTCTCCCTGCAGCCGACAGCTGAGCCAGGAGGGGCGTGGGCTCCCCAGCACTCTCTCCAGTGGATCTGGAAGTGGATCAGAAGTGCTTCTGGCCCACTTCTGGCTCTGCTACCAAGTGCACTGGGAAGCCCCCCATGCTGCTGTGGGATGCTCCATGTGCCCCAGTATCACAATGATCATGAGTTATACCTTCTACCTTGAGGTATGTAGAAAAAACTTTTAAAGCTGCATCTATGAATTACTGATTCTCCAAATCATCGTAGAATTTTCAGATTCGAGTTAATCGAATCAAAGACAGTGATCCAAATCAACAAATTGAATCACTGTTCCTGATTCAAGCTGAATCTGAATCCAAATTGAATAGGGCCCGCTTCACACACACCTACTGGGGAGCATTCATAAGACAGGAGAACTGGAGTAGCTGCTGCTCCCCATGCTTTCCCCAGACCAGAGTGACCCCAGTCTCAGAAAACTTAAAGGAGTCATGGACTCTAAAAAAAAAATTGGATAAGAGAAAAGGACTCCAAATATCAGGAGAGACCAACCACCCCCTCAAAAAAAACCAACCAAAACCCTTCATTTCCTTCTATAAGATGGGTTTATATCAGCAACAGCTGAGGCTCTTGTATGCTATCAGAGGAATCAGTCAATGCTCCAGGCAGATCTAGCCAACACCATTTCCTGGACACTGTTTATCACAAAATCATACGAAAGAAGGGCTAAAAGAAACCTTACAAGGCCATCTGGTTCAGCTTCCACATCAAAGTAGGACTGTCTCCAATTTCAACAACCCAAATTCCTATCTTTCTCCTTGTCCATAGCAACTCTAAGTAGCCTGCTCCAATGCCTGACTACCCACTTAATCAAAACGCTTCTCCAGATCTCCAGCCTAAAATTCCTCAGCTGCAGCTTGAGGCCACTGTTCTTAGCCCTATCCTGTATGGCTGCAGAGAAAAGACCACCTCCATCCTCTCAACAATCACTCTTCAGGTATTTGAAGACTATTACCAAATCTCCCCTCAGTCTTCACTTTTTCAAACTAAATAACCCTGGATCTTTCAGCCTTTCTTCTGAAGTCATGTTTTCCAAGTCCCTATTTATTTTTGGTGTTCTGCTCTGGACTGCTTCCATTCCAACCTCTTCCCTAGTAACATGACTACTTTTTAAAGGATTCCTTTTTGAATATCAGCTCATCGAGGAGATTACTGTCTAGCCAGGCTGGTCTCCTGTTGCACTTTCCATTCCTTTTGCATTGGAGTAGCTCACTCTTATGCTCTTAAAAAGGTCTCCTTAAAGTGAAGCCAGCTCTCCTGGACTTCTTTTCCCCTTAGACTTGCCTCCCAGGGGATTATGTCCATGAGTTCCCAGAGTTTGCTAAGTTTGGTTTTCTGAAGTCCTTATTCTGCCATTCTCTTTTCTTGCTCCCCTTAGACTCTTGAATTTCATCTCCATATAATTACACATGAGAGTAAGTCAGGTAGGAGAAGAACACATCCTCTCCACTAGATGTAGGGTAGCATTGGAGATTTTACAGCCCCATCCACATACATGACAAACATTCACATGATTGCTATGCTTAAATGAGACATATTTCTGTGGAGGATTATGCTGCAATTTTCTAAATATTTTATATTGTCAAAACTTAGAAGGAATTTAAACTTATATTAGTCAAATTGGTCACAGAAGAGTAGCAATCTGAGTTCATGAGATAAATGAGAGTTCAGAACACTGACAAGGAACAATCTGGAAACGATTGTCAGCAAAGGCTAAAGTCAAACAGACAGAGGTATAATGATTCTTTAGCTGGCAATCCAGTAACTAAGTTTGATTGAAGACATCTGCGGTAAGAAATTGTATTCTAAATTAATTGCATCAGCCTCTCTGGAAGAATAAAACTGCTGGACAACTGGAATCAAAATAAACAATTTGGTAGGATAGAGACCCAAATATGAATCTGAAGTGGAATGACTCAAGTTAAAGCAAAAAATTAAATCAGATCAGACAGTTCTATATTAAGAAAAACCTCAGAAATAAGGCCTGAATTGCTCTCCAGGAGTAGAGGAGGAAGAGGGAGGGGGTAAGAGATTGAGAAAAAGGGTGGGTGTGGTGTTGCCAGACTGACTGGTGGGGGGAAGGAGGTGGGCAAGTGGACCTGGCAGCTCCTCATGCTCCAAAATGAGCCTGCACTACCTTTGTCAGGCCCTGTGATTATCTAGCAACATCCTATGGGGGTAGGGAGGCTTCTAGCAATGACAGGTGTCTGGCAGCTCTTTGTATACCCAGTCAGGCCTGTGCTGCCCCCCTGATCCCTGCAGCTTCCCTCTACCAGAAAGGTGCTAAGCAAGCATAGGGCCCAGGAGGGGCTAGATGTGGGTGTATAGGGCAATGTAGGCTGAAGACTGCCCAGGAGTTGGCAGGAAGATGAACCTTCCCTTTTCTCTTTCCCCACTGCCACCTCTGCTCTCAGGCTGATAGGGACAGCAGGACAGTGATCCAGGGCTGGGGGGAGCCAATGAAGGATGCAGGGGACAAATGGAAGACAATTCAGGGTCCAGGGGATTGACTGGTATGGCAGTGGGCTGACCCAGGACTGATGTCAGCGGAGGTAGAAATTTGTGGGGTGATCTGGGAATGTGATTCAGGAGCAGAAGAGTGATTCACATGGCACAGGGGAGGTTCTTCCCCATTCCTCATTCCCTCCCCATACTGTGCCTAGAAAGTTGGTGAGAAGGGCAGGAATGGAGCAAACTTGGCAGATCCTAACCACACCTCACTCACAAGCCCTCTAGCTGTAGGTCTGAACAGAGACGGTATTAACTTTAACACAGTCTAACTTCCCCTAGAGATAGCACATACTAATTGTAACATGTAATCCCGACCTAAGGAAACATAATAAAGTTATTTTAATTTTAATGGTTTCTATTTCACGTAATTCTGGGATTAGTGGTTGGTCAAGTAATATCACTTTATTGTATTTGTATCCCTGTTTGTCTCCTAAAGGGAAAACACACTAATTGAAACATGCCTCCTGAGAGAATCCTCAACAAGAAATATGAAAGTAATGTGTGATGTCCTAATTAACCTTCTAGTTAGGGCCGCATGAAAAATGGTTAAAAAGACAACTTGTAATATGCAAAGGGCATTTTACTTATTTATCATCACTATTAACATTCTGGTAGGTAGTGAGGCAAACTTATTCGTATTTTTTTTTTCAGCCTATCTTCAAAACATTTAAAGAAATTGGAGAAAAGACAATTTTTATGAAGCTATCCATCTTTTAAAACATTAAAACATTACTTTATTTAAAAAACAAAACATAACTAATATTTATTCAGTGTAAACTGTGAATGTTTCACCTTTTTTTTTGTTGCTGTATACTGAAATGCTCATCAAGCTTTATCTAATGAAAGATATCTCATTCATACATATGCTCATGTTTACCGGTGCAGTGTTTAAGTTCTACAATAACTGCTGGTACGTAAAATCACGTGGTAAATCTGATGCTAGAACCATCATTGGCATTCATGGAGATATGTGGCCTGAGCACATCTTCACAAACTCAGACTGCTTATTTGGGCGCCTAAGTACAGTATGACCTTCAATGAAAAACTTTGAAAATGTTGGTATTTAAGACAAATCTTGTGCTTTGGGGTCCTGACTTGTGCTTCTGAACACTATGATTTTCAATGCTGCTGTTTCAACACTGGAGAGAAGGTACAAAGAGATTCCCTTCTCTTACTTTTATAAGGGATGAGTAAAGTATTGTAGCTGACTCAATAAAAATAATAAAAAGATAACTGGTGATGTGCTAGTGTGATAAGTTCCCTGGTTTCAATCCCTATGTTTTACTTCTAAATCCTCAGGATTTCCTTCAGGTTTTTTTTACTGGAAAAAAAGAAGCAATGAAGAGACAGGCTGTGTTTGCCTAGACTAATACAGTCAAGCATCTAAAACCTGTCATACATATAAAGGTCATTCATATGACACTCTAGGCCCTTGATCAGATTTTTTCATTAGTTACGTAAATCTGCATAAATCAAATAGGTATCAGGCTCAACATAAACATAATTGGATAAAAGATAAATGTCTGTGATGCAAGGCAGGATAGATGACCTAATGGTTTTCTTTGGCTCTAAACCCTATGAATCTATGAATGAGTAACTCACAGCTAAAACATCTTACAAGAAATCATCTATAAATCAAGATCATATGTAATAAAACTAAGGCCCCTGGCACATGTTAATGGCGTGATGGGATCTGATCCTTGATCCCAACAACCAAGCCTCCTACCATGTGATATATGCATGCTAGGATGTATGATTTTTGGATCAGGATCCTAAAAGTCACAAGATAGTGGGCTCCCCCTGCTTCAGCAAATTGAAAGCAAGGTGCTAACTGCCTGACTGAGCAAGAGGTTGTTTTGTGGGTTTTTTGTGTTTAGTATTGTTCACTGGAATAATTTTGTTATTTCTTATCTGTGACTACAATTTTCATTAGAAAAACTAAGTGATTTTGTCTTTGATGAAAGGTTATATTTAGTAGTGTAGCTAAAATAAAACATTTTGTTTTCCTAACTTCTATAAAACTCATTCTGTATCTTGCAAAATACTGTATATTTCTCTTTTCCACAAACATCTTCTCATCTTTACCAGGGCATACTTATACCTATACATGGCCAGTATTAGGCAAGGTTACTATTTCTACAAGTGGAATTGTGTTTCTCCTGATAGAAATGACAAGCTTACAAATATTCATTCAATTTCTTCTGGAAGAGACATGCACCTTCCTGGAGATGATCTTTTTGTTCTCCATGAGTGAACGCTTGTACACTGTACACTATCAGATATGGAAGTGAAGAAGCAAGGCAATGCTCCCCCCACTTCCCCAGACTGGGGACTCCTGAGTCAGGGGACTGGGTGCTGGGGTGGTGGTGGTGGTGGGGACATTGTCCCATTGCTCCAGTCACCTCCCTGATAGAGTCTATGATTTGAGGAGTAAGTGAGATGGTTGTGTTACTGCACACTCCACTCAGCTCCCAGATACCAGGAGCCAAGGAAAAAAACACAGCTGTAAGGATTTGGCTGGGACATAGGCAGTTGGGCCTGCTTGTAGGCCCTGAAAGGCAATAAAGAGGTCAGCTAGGTGGGGCATGGGTTACCGTTTTGTCAGGTCAGGGTCTGGATCAGCAGAGTAGAGAATGAGTGGCCAGATCCCAGGAGAACCAAGAGGGAGATCTAAGAGATGTAGTCTGGAGTACAAATTGAGATTGGAAACCAGAAGAATCAGGTGCCAAGTTCAAAGGAAGATCCCAGAGCAGGATCAGGGAGAGCCAAAGCTGGACCCAGGAGAATCAGAAAGAGCAGCGAACATGAGGCTTGCTGAAGCAGACTGAGGCTGTTGTCAAGATGTGCATGCAGTCTGAGGCTGCTGGTCTTCTTAAAGGGCTGAGTGGACAGCAGGCAATAGTTGCAGAGAACTGAAGCAGTTGCATAAGCCCAGGATCAAGGTTAGGTTCTTCTTCTTTCATATGACATTTTAGGATTACAACATTCATAGATTAATACCTACATCTGATAACCATTCAAGTGCTTCAGGGGTATCTGCATGGATTGATTTTAAATTGCCAATTGGGCAATCATTCACAGTGTGTTGCACTGTCTGAAAAACAGTACTACAAATCACAACCTGGACAATCTTTTACTCTACATTTATGGACAAGGTGTCTACATTTACCATGAAATGTCCGCATGTGATTCAGGGAGGACCAAATTTTACTCAATAAGAAAAATCCTGGCTGGGGATTGTAGCATTACTGACAATGTATTTCTGTGGCAGGTTGGTATTTGCCCAGGCTTTCCTCCATTGTTCTTCAGTGACTTCTCATGGTCTTCTCTGTTACATGCTAAAGCACAACTAATGCCATCAACTCAATGATCAAATGCCCGTAAAGGGACTTCTGATCAGGGTTACAATGCCAAAAGTCAGGTGTGGAAGCTAAAGAGATCATTCCAGCTGGGGCTGACTGACCAGAGATTCTGACAGCAGCAGCTGCAAGTCCCTGGTCTGAGGAGTGGACAGAGGGCTTGACCCTGATGTTCCAGTCCTCCCACAATCAGGGGCACTGAAGCAGCCATTCCTCCCTACACTTTCTCCATGCAGGAATCACCCCAGTCTTGGCAAGGTACAAGAAGCAGGGGAGAGGCAGTGTTTACAAGCTGAATACATGTACTGCTCCCTCTCTCAGAATCATTCCTAGCAATGAAAATTTTCCACCACCAAAAATGAACTCCTGATCATAGCCATTGTTTGTCCATCCATTGTTCTATCACTGCAAAATGTCATAATTTTCATGTTTCAGGTGAGATATCCAATCCTGAAAAACATGCAACTAATTCTGTAATCTTATTGCTAAATTATAATTCTGTGTATGCGTATCCTCGCATTATCAGTAGCATCCGGTGTAGTTTAGGACTACATTTGAACTTCTGTTCTATAATCAGATTTATTCATCTATACTTTCTTAAACTGTATATTTGGATCTGAAACATTCTATACCTTATCATAGTTCAAACATACTTTATCTGTATAAAGGTTCAGCAAAACTGGTTAAGTCATTTCTTTTCAGAATAAAACAAGTTAAAGAAAAGCCTACTTGTACTTCATAAGAATAAGATTTTACATTAGTATATCTTCTGAATACAATTTGGGCCTTAAATTGCACAAGAAGATAATAGTACAATAAATGGGTCATTCAAAGAGGAATCAGGTTTCTGATCATTTTCATAAAACAGAAAATAGAAAAGATGTGGCTAGAATACTTTATCTTCTTGAATGATTCAGAGGCCCAAATACAAAGTTTGTTTTTGAGACAGGTAAATTAAAGAGTTCTAATACAAAATAGCTGTGAACAATTCTATAGAACGTATTTGCATGAAGCGTGAAAAGCAGTACAATACTGTTTAAGCGGCAGATTCTCCTCCCCCCCAGCCTTGTTTTTATATCAGCACTTTTTCTTGCCTAGAATTCAAGTGAATGCAGTTCTGAGACCTTGCTATACACTACATATATTACACAATTAACTGGCTAATTATGCAATAAATTAAGACTAGCCTCAAATGCAAAGTAATTATCACACAATTAACTGGTTAATTGTCCAATAAATTTAGACCAGCCACAAATGCAAAGTATTTATCATATAATAAAAATGACTATCCAGCTAAAAAAGAGCCAACCAACACTAAACTTAGTGCTTGAAAATGTGTAACAACTCTACAGCTGGTTTCAATCCAGTTTTCATTTGAGTATTTTGCAGGGCCCAGGAAGGAGCCATACATTAGGATCTTTAAGATCCTTCAGACACTTCAGTTGTCCAGTGAGATAAAGTCTGGCACAGCTATGAAATTCAAATGTATTTGTCAAAATGGAGTTTAGAGAACCATTTTGGCCTGGTATTGATTTCCTATCAGCTCATGTATTTATCATTATCAGAGCAAGGAGAAAAACAAAATAAGCAGGGATACACCTTTGTAATGGGGAATTGGGATCAATGCCCAAATCCAGTTAACAGCAGAAAGGGCAAGTATCTTGGAAGTCCATGCCAAATAGAGACCACATCTCAAAATAATTTTGTATAGAGTTTTCAGTTACCAGGATTGAGAACTTGACAGCTGGACTTATCTAGGTATACTGTTATATCAAAAAAAGTAAAATAAAACCAATGCATGCATATCAATATACCTTAGCAGTCTGCTATTAACTGTGAGACTCATGACAGAAATTATTCTTTCTAGGCTTACTGTCCTCACTAAAAGGCTGTAATTTGCTTGATGAAATATTTTTCAAGAATGGTAGGTTGAGGCTAAACTTATGGTGACCAAAAAGAAATTAGATTCCTTCTGTCTTTCCTTTATGATGATGCTTGTTTTATCTTTCTTCCACAGCAGGTGGAAGTATTTCCCTTGGGAAGCTGACAAGTGTTCAGGATGTAGTGTATCCAGACCTTCAGTGATTGCTTGGATCTGTTCTAGATAAGGCTATAAAGGATACTTTCATTTTAAAGAAGTTGCGATTCCAGCAAAATCATCTTTAAGCATTTTTTTAATTTGAAGAACTATTTTTAGGTTTTCTTCTTACTCCCGTTAAGTCTTTATCAGGGACCCTACTTTGCTCACTCAGAAATCTTCAGTTAAATTAGCATGTAACAACTATGAGGAACAAATGAATAAAAAGATTTCACCTTATTCAGAGGAAGAAGGAGAAGAAAAGAGAGTGACAGCACTTTGAGTTTGTTTCTGACTTATTAGCTAGATTTGTAATATGTTGAGGTCAACTGTACTACTTATTTACATGAATAAGTAAAGTCAAGAGACTCAGACTCCAAAAGGAAGCTCACTGAAGGCCAGTAATAGAAGGCTTTACCTGAGACTAGGAAAAGCCAAGTTCAAATTCACTTTCTGCCACAACTACTGGTATTTTGAGATAGACCTCCTACAATTCCACCTGTTAGAACTGTTCACTTTTATATAAAATATTTACATACTCAATTAAGACAGGAAGCAAAAACATGAAGGCAAGACTAAAAACAAAACAAAAAAACCTCTCTAAACTGATAGTTAGAACACTCAACTCAGAGATAAAACCCAAGTTCCTGCTCCAGTTATGGTTTAATTACTTATAGAAAATGGAATAGTATCAGTAAGATAAATTAAATACCTTCTTTTCTCCTCTGACCCTGCAATAACTTATAGGGTGATGGTTAGCTGATGGTTGTATGAAATGTGGAGGAGTGGTTTAGAAATCAGGCCTCCTGCATCCTGGGAGAGTGGTCTCATCAGTCTTTAGACAGTGCGTGGCTAGGAAGGACTCCTTCTTCAATAGTGGTTGTGAGATTCCAGATCTCCTTTTCTTACAAGTGTTGGATACAATGCATTTCAGAGTATTTTTAATTACCAGTTCAATATGATTGTTCTCCCATCTCTGTCCAATTTGGCTAGTAAAGTGAAACATAAATTGGTGAAATAACGGCTGGCCCCAAGTGCTATGTTTGACATATTTAACATCCTGAGAAGTAGAATACACTTTATATGTCCAATACAGTTGTTTACAGTTAAAAATAACCTACTGTTTTTTCTGTATGCTGTTTGCAAACAGACAAGCATATTTAAAAAAATTTGATAGAAACCATTCACTTTAAACCCATCAAATTTAAAAAATGAATGAATGAAAGGTAATTTGGTGAACCAGTGATGTGTAGGATTCTTTATAAAATGTTAAATGTACTTTTTAATATTAGTTTTAGTAAAATAATAGGGGGTTCTTTTACTACTATCACTACCAGATGGTGAATCTCAGTTGGATTTACTAAACTAGACTTTTAAATACATGCATTCCAGCACAGTATTCCCAAGCTATTCTTTTTTCATCTTTTCATTTGCTAATTTCCATCCCTTTCAGGTGGAAATCACTTCAGTAAAATGGATAATTGGTTATGCTTTGCAATGTTGAAATGTTTGCCTCAGGTTATGGCAGTCTCTAAAATTAAGACAGAAAAAAGGCTTATTTTTTTTTCTCCTTATCTTTCTCACTTGCAAGCACCCTTTCATCTCATACTGTTCAATAGTGTCCAAAGTCACCACTTTCCTTAAAAAAAAATATTTTCTGTTTTTATTTAGTCTTTTTCCCCTCCCTTTTAATTCTCTTAGTTGGTTCCACTTTTGTAGTCAGCCTTCTCTGTTAATCTGTCAACTCCAAGCTTGAATGCCAGGCTTATGCAATGGTCAAGAAATTCTGGAAGGTGCTGCAACCCAACTATGCAGGTCACACCTGCCAGCTCAAATAATCAGTCAAAAAAAGAAAGTAAATAATCCATATAAGACTATATTCCCGTATAGTCATTTTGTTTTCTCACATAAGAAGCCATTCACAACATAACATTTTTACACTAGTATTTCTCAGAATGTTGGACAAATCACCACTCCTAGACCTATATAGATACACACACACATCTATATATGTATATATGAATGTATATATAACACATGCTTCCAATTTTCAAAAAAGCTAAAACATTCCTAATTAATCCTTTCTCTAGCCCATATTCCTAGGTATTTTCTTTATTTAGGTAAAAAACAACAACAACAACCAGCTAAATTAAAATTACAGCCCATTTGCCATTTTGTCAGCTATCAGCAACTGTCTCTGAATACCAGGAGGATAATCTTACAGCGTATACGAAAGCCATCAGTGAGTCCATAGATGACCAAGGAGACTTATCTGAGAGCTGTTTGTTTGACTATGGACATGGCAAGTATTTCCAGGTGGAAGGAGTAAATCCTTCAGATGACAGATCACAGCTCTTTCCCTTTGTCTCTTTTATCTAGCTATATCCAAAGTGGTGCAGCTTCTTGAATTGACTGATGTCTTGTCATACACCACAGTGCCACTAGGGACAGTTCAGCACTTGAGTCTCCCAGGTATTGATATTAATATTGCATTTCTTTAGACCGGCTTTCAATGTGTCTTTAAGTTTTTTTGCCCACCTCAAAAGTGGTGACCACCAGTGAGTTGGGAGTAGAGGACCTGTTTTGGGACCCAGTTGTCAGTCCTCTTTATGATATGTCCTGTCCAACAAAGTTGTTTCTAAATAAACATAGCTTCAATGCTGATGGTGTTCGCTTGAGCCAGACTGCTGGCATTCATTCTTCTATCCTTCCAATCAGTGTAGAAGATTTTCTAAAGACTTCACTGATGTCAGCATTCCAAAGCTTTCAGGTATTTCATCCAATTTTCCCACCTGTTCAACAGGTTAGGGATGACAATGGCTTGGTAGACAACAAGTTTGGCTTCAGTCCTGATGTCATAATCGAAGACCATATGATTTCTGAGACATCCAAAAGATGTACTAGAAGGTTTTATCTGGTGTTGAATATTATTGTCTGTTTACTTTTTCCCTGCCTACTCAGGTGGGGAAAACGCTCGGTAGTCTCCCTGTAATTATAATATGTAATATGTATAATTCTAATATGTGGAGGAGCAGCTGGCTGTTTTGGGATGGGTTGGTAAAGGATTTTGGTTTTCATTAAGTTAACCCTGAGTAAAGCATTTCATACACTTCACAGAAGCAAACGAGAGTACTTGGGGCACTTTGATTAAATTGGCACACGTGATACAATCATCAGCATACTGAAGACCAACAACTTTTGGTTACTTTGGATTTGAAATGTCACCAGGTAATGTTTAAGAGATGCCTGATCATGAAATACAGGATGTTGACTACAGATGGAAGTCTATAATGAGATGTGGAATAACTATGATACAGATGGCCAACAGTGTTGGTGCAATCATACATCCTTGCTTCATTCCGTTTGTGAGAGTGAAGGAGTTCCAAGCCACTGCTTAGGGTGATTACTATTGTGTTGTCATGAAGAAATTTGATAATGTTAACAAATTTTGGTGAGAATCCAAATTTCATCAGTATCTTCCATAGAGCCTCTCTGTTGATTGAATCCAAGGTCTTAGATAATGAAGTTCATGTAAAGATCTTGGTGTTCCTCACAGATCTATTTCTGCAGTTCATATCTATTATGCCTCTGAGTCACCTGAAACCACATTGGGAGTCAGGTAGAACCTCTGCAGAGAGGAAAATGAATCCACATTAAGAAGAATGCAGGCAAGAATCTTTCTAGCTATGCAAAGAAATGCAATGCCATGATAATTGCTGCAATTCAACTTCACTTTTTTCTTCAATACAGAAATAATTTTTGTGTATTTCATGTCACTGGGAATTTGTTCATGTTTCCAGATTTTCATAATAATGAGGTGCAATCAGTGAGAGTTTTTTTCCACCCTGTTTTCTACCTTGCTTATAAATTTCAGCTGGTATTCTATCAAGACAACATGCCTCGTTGTTCTCATCTGCTTACTGGATTTTAAGGCATTTTGATGAATTTGTGTATCTGCAAGGTAGTCCTTAGTGGGGTGCTATGGAATGGGTTCAGTGGTAGTATCTTTAACATTAGAATCTCAGTTCAGGAACTATTGAAAGTTCTCCTTCCACCACATGTTGATGGTAGACCTATTTTTAAGGGTGTTATTTCATCCTTAGCCCTCAGAGGTCAGACTGTGTGTGCTTAGCTCAGCTTGGGTTATGCTGAAGAAAAACTATGCACGTCAAAAAAACTTTTTGCATCTCTTTTGCTTTGTCTTTCTGCCACTTTTTCTTTCACACAGAAATTTTCCTCTGGACGTCAGCTTTAATGTGACATTCAGTATCTTGCTTCTGTTTGTAGCTGATGTAATTCTGCCAAGCTCTGAATGTTTTCCTTTTTCTGCCAATGAGAACTTGAATTTGCCTATCATACTCATCAAACCAGTCCTGAAGTTTTTGTGGAGAAGCCTAGAGATTCTTTACACACCACGAATGCCTTTGTTAAAGCTTTCAAAGTGATTAGTGATGTCACCATTCTCAGGGAAGTTGGAGAGCTTGTCACTGAGGCACTGCTGCAGACAACTGATTTTATCAGGGTCTTTCAAACATTTAATACTGAACCACTTCCTTAGTTGTTTCTTTTGTTTACCTTGGTTTGGGGTGATACAAACATACTTGATCAAACATATCAAATGATGATTCATCCAGCAGTCATCTGTGCTGGTTAGAGGTCTGGTGAAATGGACATTGTGATAGTGTCAGACACACACTATGATATAATCAACAGATGCCAGTGCTTTGAGTCAGGTTGCATCTATAATGTCTTTCATATTTTGCAATGGCAGAATAAGGAGTCTGTGATAATATCATGCTCTGAGCACTTGATCAGGAGAAGAATTCAGTTTGAACTGACTTTCCCCCTTGCTTTCCAAGAGTTGCTTCCAAGAATCACAGCCTCAACGTGGTAGGGAAACCTGTGTGCTACCAATTACTTTGAGAGTGATGTCATCAGGAATTTGTATTCCTGGTAAGGTCACCCATGGCAGAAAGGTTGAAAATGAGGTTTTCAGACTAATGGTGATCCAAAAATTAAAATAAATGTCCTGAATGACAGAGCACATAGACGAAGACAGAATGTTTTATAATTGCAGATGAAGGCTGCAGTAAAATAGAAACTTCTGGTCGTCTAGGTTTTCCTTGCCATGGGATCAAGATTTCCTTTTGGCAAAGTATAATGCTTTTGCTGCTGCATGACAGCATCCTCATGATTGAAAGAAGACAGGCACAGGCATCTTCCTTCCCCATAAAGTCCTACAGCAATAAGCAGGCTGTGATAGGAGCAGGTGCTTGTCATGGACCTAAATGGATGTGATGATTGGTGTTAATTTTATACTTGGAACTGAGGTATGTGTACAATGTGACAGCTGCTATTATATGATAAAGCAGAACTATTTAGGATCTATTCTGCTCATTCTGTGTGAGGAGGGGGCTAGAAAAAGTGCCCTGATTATAGTCTATCTTTCTTTTTCTTAACTGAAAAAATCACATCCAGTGGAATCACTCTATTTGTGGTCCAACTCAACTAAAGAAGTGTGCAATCTGAAATGTCTGCACCCTGATAGAAAACCCTAGCAGTGACCAGCTGAAGTGAAAAACAGCACTTCTGACCAGAGAATTTGCAAGGTTTGCTATTTCCATTGCTTATTTAGTGAGACCAGACTTGCAGAAGAAAGAAGGCAAACAGAGCATAGTGTTGGCTACTCCTTTTTTTTTTTGGAAAGGAAAAAGGCAAAAAAGACAGGCACATCCACAGCATTGATTTTGCTATCAAGGCCAAAATATCCAGTTGGCATCAATGAGTGCCTCATTACCCTCCATCTTCAACTCACCAGCAGACAACATACAATCAGTGTGTGGTCATCAGTGTGTATGTCCTAACCTTTGATGCAGATGACAAAAAAAAAGAAGAATTCTATTCTAAACTTAACTGAGGCCTGTCATCTGTCCCTCAAGAAAGTAAGATCAGTTTTCTTCATAATTTAAGTGCAAAAATTGGCAGGGATTCTGAGCTCTGGAAAGGAACACTTGAGAAAAACAGGGGTGGGGCAAGTCAATTTACCATTTAATTACCATAATCAATATTGTCTTTATTATTTTTTTACATGGAATGCATCTCTAAATATATTTCTTTTACTTTCAGAAATGTGTCATATAAACTTCCAGCCCAAGGTAGAAACAGAAGAAGGTAGCTTCAAATACCATAAAATCTTTTGATTCTGTTACTTAATTAAGGAAATCACATGGAAACTGCATTATGTCCAGAACTTCTGCCATGTTTTTGTCTGCCCTCAACTACATGACCTATACTGGGGCTTATTGAGAGATTGTTGGAAGACAGTCTTGATGAAACTTGATAGAATCTTCAGGTGCCTCCAGACAAGTGTGGCCATGTGGTATGTGGTGCCACAAACAAGTCTGCAGCACTACATACCGCACAGTCAGGTGTTCTCCACGCTGGATATCCAGGGGTCAAAAAAAAACCCATGGAAAACAAAACACAGCAGTGTACTAATGGGCAGCGCATGCTGTTGAAAAGTAGAGCTGTGACACCCAGAGCTATGCTGTAGCTGCCAGCTAGGCTCTGCCTAACAGGATTGCTGCAGCCCCCGGAGGCCCCCAGGATTCCAGGTAACGCTGCTGGGGCCAGCCCTCTGCTGCCCTCAGGGTAACTTGTCGCATGCCAAAGCATGCGTGGTGTTGGCATTCCCTGGGAACAAGTAGCTGTGGAGCAAGGTGCATCACTGCTACTTGTTCCTGGGGAACCAGATGTCCAAGTGTGTCTGGATGCAGCCTTCAAGGACAGAAGTTTCTTCTATCTTGTATTAGTGAACCAAGATCCTTTAACCTGAGGCTGGACAGGGGTAAAGTATTTATTTCTTTATGCATAAAAGTTTTCCATTTATTAAAAAAAATAAGTTTTTTGGTTTCAAAGTTAGACTGTCATATCATGCACACAAAATTTGCATGAAGAGATCAATATATAAATCTGTATTAGGTACTCAGGTAACTATTTGTATAATCAAAAAACCCCCACCAGATGCACCTATGAAAGGGTTGGGACACAAAAGTCTATTATCCCACCTAGCTTTAGAAATCTGGTATTTGATTCAATAAGAGAGTCTTTATGCATATAGAAAGTGGGAAGTGCCTTTAATATCAGTTATTCAAAAGACCCCGTGATGTATAGTTATATTTAGTCTGAGTTAGATTCAGTTAATTCAAAATAGTCTCCTGCCATACTCTATTATATTGGTTTGAGGAAAAACACAACATCAGCACAGTGCCCACTAACAGCTATCTTTTAATTTTTTGGAACAGAGAAAATAATGCAATATTAATTATATTTCATGCTTAGCTTTAGTCTTTTTTTCTCCTGACGTCTCCCTGTTGTTCAACTCATCTCCCTCAGTCAAACTCATAGTAATACAATAGGAAGCTCCCCTATCATTGCGTTAGCTAGACATTTCTTTTAATAAATAGGGTCTGAAATACAGGCCATAATAGACATATGAGTGTACTAAGTTTAAAGTTTTGAATCTATCAACTTGTAGAGTACTATTCAGCTTTGATTCCAACACAAAAGAGAGAAAAAGGAAATGATGCAATTAGTTTAAAGCTAGTGATTATTCAAATACTCTGAGTTTCCACTGCTGTAACTGTAAACTGAAGCTGGCTTTTAAATGTAGTGCTATAAACTACAAATACCAACACAGTGCATGTAGCTGTTACTATTTTAATCCTTTAGTGAATCTCTTCTTGCTTAGGGATTTCACTCAGGATGCCCGTTAATATAATTTTATTAGATTTTTTTTTTTTTTTTTAGTATTTTAGTGGATTTACATATGGATAATCTTATTTAATTACCTGATTACTGTAAATAAAGGTGTGAAGTACTAAGTATGCAGTTATACATTTTTTTTTTAACATTTAGTCAGTCATTTCCAAAGCATTTTTTTCAATACACCAAAAGCAATTATTGTATATCACAAACTATTAAGCTGGACTTAGAATATCGTTTTAAAATCACAAAATGGAGTGAATAAGTAATATATTCACTGGATAAATAGTTAACTTTTAATACTGACCTAGCTTTTGATTTGCTTAAATTTATTTAAAAAGTAAAATTGCACACAACATAAGTGTGTATCACATTACAATGAAAAGAAATAAAGTACAGGTTACAATGTCAAGTATTCATAAGATAGGACTTGCTCATATTAAGGTTTTTCATCTCCCAATATTAAATGATGGCATAGTAACAGCAATTACTACACTGTGCTGGTGGCCCGCAGTTATTTTTAGCCCCTATGTTGCCATAGCAACACACTATACCAAGGGTGCATGTCACTACAGTGACGTAGCTGCAGTGTCACAGCTTGTGTCTGTCAATGCTACATCACTGCAGCATGTTGCTACGGCAGCATAGCATCACGGGTAGATACGCCCATTATCTGTGAGTAGATGTAGCCAAATGAAGATCAGCTGATCCATTGCTAGCTGATCCGTATCCTCCTATCTATACAAGGAAGTGCAATACCAAGTGCTATACAAAGAAGTACAAACTCACTCGGCAACTCAGACATTGCCCAATGCCCTTCAGGGTCCTGCCCCTGTTGCTCCTGGAAATTCAGGAACCCAATATCGTGGGACAACTGCAAATGGGAAAATGCTTGGCTCCCTTGCTTCTAGAGGTGTGCCCCAGGAATCCCCCAGTAAGGGTTCCCTGGATGTGTTTACCTGGGTATGTAAATGGAGGATTGTGAATGGGAGAATGAAAATGAGGGAACAGAAATATCCAGGGTGTGCAGGCTTCTGAAACTCCGAGAGTGCTTGCCTGGGATGGCTAGAGTGTGTGGGAAAACCTTGGGTTGGCTGCAGGTCTACCTTGTAAAGTACACAGACAAAAAACCCCACAAATTTATACTATCTATTGTTGTAGCCACAGTTTGGGGCATTTGTAGCATGACAAGGGGTATGGAAATATGTTTTCTTGGCCTGTGTGTCACCACAAAAGTTTTTATGGTGGCATAAAGAGGATGTCTATTACCAGCCATTCAGACAGGATATAGTGAATGACTCATTATTTAATACTTGTATTATCTTCCCTATTTGATGTATGAATTATTTGCTGCACACTATCCCTGTGCTGAATACAGGATTCTTGCAATTTCCTCATCGACTTTTTCCATGGTGTTATCACTACAGTTCTTGTATGTTTTTCAAAAATTACAATTTTACAAGAGTCGTGTAAAATAAGTAGCTACCTACAAGTATGCTGACCATGTGGAAATCTGGGATATCATCTGAGAAATCTGGGACACTGCCCATTTCCACCATGCTCTCCCAAGTTAGCAGTGAGTGGGGCTACATGCCAGGCAGGCAGAGGTGCCTGCTTGCCCGCTCACCTGCAAGGCATCCCATACGCTTGCATTTATGGGACTCCTGTTATATGTCCCAACAGCCAGCCATAACCAGCCTCTGATATCAAGGAGTGTCCTGGCTAAAACAGGACATATGGTCAACCTAACTATAAGCCCTAATGTACCAATGGGAAACATAGGCAGAGTGAAATTGATTGATTTTTCAGGGTATTCAGTATTACAGACCACTTATGTAATAATAGCTACCTATGAAATGTTTGGTTTAAGTGATTTAAGTGATACAATGCATCACACAAAGACTCTATGGCAGAAGCAGGGATAGAATTTCAGTTTTTCAGGGAAGCTTAAGCACCCTGGCAAATAGCAACAATTTCTGGGAAACTCCTGTTCAGCCCTGCATTCTTGGTTTAAAGCATACCCTCCTGCAGATAGAATCTTTGGGGAATTTATCTGTTAACCTCTAACTAGACTCTGAGAAAGATGTCAACTAGATATAAAAATATCATCACTTTTTAAATCTGGGCCTTTTCCCCCTACCAAATATTAAGTCCTGGTTCCAAAGAATTCTTAAGACAGTTGTAAGAACATTTTTAAAACTGGACAAAGCTATTTCTTTTCTCTGATCCTATTTTCTGAAATGGATTTTTCTTTTTCTTTTTTTGTTGAAACTTGCACTGGCTTAAATGTGGGCAGATGTCAGTCCTGGAAAATTTTCACCTAAATGAAGTCTGGCAAAGTTGTTAACAACTTCAAAAACAAGATCTTATGGGACATGTCAGGCAAACTCAGATGTAAGTGCTGTCACTAGCTCTGGTAGGAAGCACATCTTTATCAATAAGCCAGTGGTTCTCAACCTTTTGAGACTCACTATGCCCCTCATTAGATTCTAACCTGCCTTTGGAAATGTCAGATCTTAACTTTTGCTTGAGTTTTGAGTATGGGAAAATAGAGCAATTTGTCTTTTGTAAAGAATACAGAAAGACCAAAACAAGTCAGAATTCTTTTAACATGATGGATTCCTGTTTAAAATCTTGGTGTTACTTTTTGAAATATGTATAGGTGTTTGCATACCTAAGAGTACTAATATTATGCAGCACCTCACAACATAGTTAATCCTCAAGATTCCTTGAGATCCTTTACGTATCTCCCTGTTGGCAAGAGACTGGCATGACTGGTTGGCAGCCATGTTGGAACTACAACATATTTAATGTGAGGATGAGATGCTGGAGGAGATTGTGGAGCTGAGCCTGTATAGGTGTAGTAAGGCCAAGGTATAAGGGAGGTGAAGCCCTGTGAAAAAAACATCTTGCTGTGATTCCTGCCACTAATAAGAACACCTCCCTTCTTCTCTTTCTTTTCTTTTGAACATCAAGGCATGGCAGAAGAGTCATAAGGGAAACCCCAAAGTGGGGGATTAAGCAAGTGAGTAGAGCCATCTTGAGGAGATAATTCCCACATGTTCCAATAACATGTGAAGAATATTTGCAGCAAAATATCAAATGACTATATATGTTAAAAAGAAACAAATAAATATATAGAGGACAAATGCACATAACCATCTATGTATGCACATTCAGATATGGGGGAACATCTTAAAACACTTTACGTGTGAAGATTTTCAGACACTGGCAAATATGCAGTTAAATGTACATATTGTTGTACAACAGTAGTGGTGAGTAAATGAGTACTGCATGCAATGTAGATGCCAATGATTTTCTTCAAGGAAAAAGGTCAAGCAACATTGACAAGCTTTCAACCATGAAATAATAGTCTGCAGATCCACATGTACCAGATCTTAATACAACTTATCTCCTCTCTAAAAAGATTTACTAGGTAAGGATATTTACCTTATACAGTGCTCCTAAGAATGAAGAGTTTCAGACTATTTCAGAACAACAAAGGAAGCATATTTCAATATTTGCTGACCTTATGTGGAAAAACCATTTTTCTATCCATTCCTTTCTTTACATCAAGGAGACTGCAGTTCAAGTACTTGCAGAAATAAGGGTAGGTAATAGAGATTACCTCAAAAAAAAAAAAAAAAAAAAAGGTGTTCTAAACTAGTTAATGTTTATGTAGAGGCAAAAAGCTAATATCCAGAATGCCTCTTAGAAACCAGTTCTCAGCCACGTACATCAAGGATTACTTAGACGATATATTCCCATAATGAAAAAAAAAAATTATACTATATTTGGCATCTGCTTCCATTTCTGGACTGAAATTTTACATGGCAGCAAAAAGGTTCTGACTTTGTACTGTGGAAAAAAGACCTATTTCTTTCAGTCACCTTATTAGTTTAATGTGGCAAGAAAGCCAATACTATTATTTGTTACATGATGAAATTAATTTGAAATAACAGTAAAAAAACCAAAATGGACCTTTATTTTAAGCAAATATAAGAATAATAGCATTAAAATACTCTGGAGAAAGAGAAAGATTATATGCTTTCATTAAAACAGATAAGCAGAATATTTGTTTTATGCTTTTATGGATCTTAGTTCAGTGTTTTTCAGTCTTAATGTATATCACTATTATTCCTTAGCATTCAAGATAACTGATGTGTGTGTATGTACATGTGCAAACTAAAGCCAACCCTCCCCAAAAGTGTTGTATACAATGTCCAGGTTTTTATTTGCAGTATATTACAGTCTGTGCTAATATATAGTAAGACAGATGCTTAGATTTTTTCATCAATTTTCAGTTTTTTAAATAGCTTACTCTAAATTACTTGACTCTAACCTTTTTAATAACCAGTTAAAACAATGAAACTATATCTTTCAATTATAAAATTGAAGTATGGGATTAAATACTAAATAAATTCCAGTTTTGTTATTCAAAGTCTATAAGATACAGATAAATGAAGTAAGCATACCTCCAAGCACACAGGTACTCTATCACGTTGACCTACACATAGTTAGGAGTCTGAAGGGCTGGCAAAAACTTCAGCTACAATAAAATGTTATAAGCTTGGGCACCTAAATCCTGTCATGATGGTTGTGTACTATATGCCGTTATAATGGTCAGAAATGGATTTATGGGTTGGCTGGGGATCTGGCCAATTTGCCTTCTGTGGAGGTTGCAAGGGATTTTTCCTTTTTTGTTAATATACGCAAGGAACACCAGAATAGTTTTCATCTATCTCACAACATTTCACAAGCCCGGTTAATTAGAATAGAGTAGGAAGCAGCAATGTTTTCCAGTGGAGGACCTGATTGGGTATAAACAGGGTGGGCACTAGGATCAGTTACCTCTGTCGCTTCTCCAGGCTGCCTTCCTGTGGCAGGCCACAGAGAGAGCTCTCCTTTGCCACAGTCCCAGGCAACTGACTGCAGTAGGCTCTGCCCACTGCTGAATCCTGAGGTGCCCAACTGCATTGCAGTTGCAGGGAATGCCCAGCTGCTGAATACCTCTGAAACCCAGCTTGTAGCCTGGAACCAAAGGATGCAGCCTGTGGGCCACAGATGGCTGGCTAGAGATGGCAAGAAAGCATTTATTTATTTTATACACATATATTACAGGAGTGGGTGAGGAAAAATGCATTCGACTAATGCTACTGAGATTTGCATTACCTGAATAAAAGATGTGAATATTAACTTCTGGGATAACTGTCAGAATAGGGCATGACAGGCAGCAGTCATAGTCTTTAAGGCCTTTCTGTTATCCATGGCCTGCAAAAGCTGAATTAATCCTTATATGTGTCTTTAGTTTTTCTCAGAAACTGAGAGATGGAGAGCTCGGTAGCAGAGCTACATATCCTTAGAAGGGTAAGGCAAATAGTATGGCTAAAAGTCTGCTACACTTGCATGTTTTAGAAGGCTGTTAAATTGAATAAAGAGGGGGAGTTAGCTGTGTCAGTCTGAAGTCAGGCAGAAGGCAGGACAGATTAGCACCTTATATGTAAATTTATTGTAGATTTGCACCTTATAACTAAATCAGGAGATGCAAAGTTTATACTTTCATAAGCAGCAGATTGTCATCAGTTGATATAAGCCCACTGCTTTCGAAAGCTTATGCTATGCTAAAGCTTATGTATCTCTAATTGAGTTAGGCTATGAGAAGAAAATGTAATAAAGTCATAGGCTATTTGCCTTAATTCTGTCCCTGGGCCTGTCTCTAGTGTAATGTTTACATTATATTTTCTTGAGCCTGCATCTAATCTTTATGGGCATAAATCAGGATCTATATGACGATGACATCTTAATAATTAGGTTGTTAAACAAATGCATACATCATAATTTCATTGAGAGAGATATATTTACAGAGTCAGAACATATTGAATTACTTGCTGGGATGGGAGAGGGAGATGATGTATGGGATGAACTCAAGCTGTCTTAAAATTTCAGAGGGGAAAGGATGTACACTCCTTAACACAAGACAAAGCAATAAGGAAACAAATTAGCAAACATGATAATCAGGGGAACAATAAATCTGCCCAGTAGTGTCAGGCTTGTAGTGTATGGATAGTTGATAATTTAAAGCCATGAAAATGGATTACAAATCTGCAAGGATACACTGAAGCTCATGCTTCTAAACAGGATTATGCAAGTTATACAAGGCGCTAGCTCTTGACAGAAGGTAACAGAAAGAAAGCAGAACTACATAATCTTAAATACTAACAGGCAGGGAGAGGGAGAAGGCTAAAAACATAGGTATCCATCAAAAAATTCTCTTCCTGTTTGCTTAGTTTCTCTCTCCCCCCTTTCAACACTAGTTTTGTTAACCATTTAGAAAAAGAGAACAGACTGACATCTAAATACAATTAAAAATGCTTCTAAGCAAGCTTTGGAAATCCAAAGAATCAATGCTATATGCCTGCAGTTCCACTAATATGGTTTCTTCACTACCTGAATTAGACCTCGCATTATAGACAAATTAAGTTAGGACTGTGTCTATTACAACATATTTTTTGGAAAACAGAAAATGAATTTGATGCTCCTCAGCTACTTCAGTGCTAATCTCCATTTCAGAAATAGACTGGCAAACTGTGTGTTTTTCCCAGCCTACCATTTTAAATATTTTATATGTTCTAGCAGTAGTCTCTCAGGCTAGGTTGAACAAAGTGACTTAAAAATAAAAATATGAAAGGATCTTAAATATGTCTTAATCTCATTTTCTTCACTCCACTACTGCTCCCACTATTTTTCCAGAAGTATCAAATGCCTAATTCTATTACAGCAACTGTCAGTAAACCTGAGGAAAAAAATATGCAAATACAGTTACCAAACAGCAAAACCTGTCACACATTACATTTAGCACATAATTGCACTTAAAACACTAGTGTCTGAGCACGTATTTTAGTGCTTAAATGTTAAGTGCCATTGTAGCATAGGACTTTTCTGATAATGAGTACCCCCAGACTGTATTACCTAACGTGCTGAACTAAAATCTGATGGCTCCATGGAGGAATAAGATCAGGAGACTCCAGTACGGTTCTGATCCTGAGACCGAAAAACAGCTGTTTTTGGTCACAATCGTGCCCACCACATCAGAGTCTTGAACCATCCCTAGTGCAGTGGGTATGTTGAGACTGACAATCAGCTGTTTATCCGTCCCAGTCATCCCATAGCACAAGAGGGGCTCATCTGTTGCAAGAGTTAGGACCAACAAATAGCTGTTTGGCAGTCCCAGCCCACCTGCTACACTGAAGTCTTGAAATGGCTCTTGTACAGTGGGGAGGCAGAAACCTACAAACAGTTGCTTGTTGGTCCCGGGCCAAAGTGCAACAGAGTCTTCAAAGGCTCTGGCACTTAGAACGTGTTTTATTTTGATTGTAGTAAGCATTACCATGTTAATGCTCAGAAAACTTTCTAACTCATAGTAATGCTTACCATGATCAAAATAAAACACATCCTAAATTTAACATGCAATAAAGCTCATAGTTTGAAATGTGAGTTATAATGATGGTGTGAATGTTTAAATAATTTCAAATATAAAAATAAATTCATTCAAATCCTTATTTGTTTGCTTATCAGAAGGAGAGTGACTACTTTGTATTAACTGTTTACTTCAACCAAATTTCCTAATGATATTGAGTTAATTTTTTTTTTAAACATAGACACTTCAATCAATAGTCTTTTGTATTTAATTTGAAAATGTTTCCTCAAACACCTGACCCCTGTCAGTGGAAAGGGATTCAACACTTTAAAAAAAAAATGACAATAAAGCTTTGTAAGAACAAAGTTATTTAAATGGCATTTATCTACTATTTGTCTTATTCTATATTGTCATTTTCCCCCACAGAGTGCTAATAAGTGCTTGCTGTTGAAGAGGTTTACATTTAACATCTGTCACTCGTATCCAGAAGTAGCACCTACAGGGAACCGTCAAATAGATTGTTATTCTCTTCTGTAGCACCAGCAAATCTGTCTCACATCATTTACATACAGATAGTTATAGGCATTCATCATTTCATTATGCTGACTGCCTCACTATTCTGATGCATAATGCCTCTTTAATGAGCCTCAAAAAATACACTATTCTTTGATTTATGACTGCTTAACTAAAAAATTATACAAATTGACAAAAACTTATCATAATGCATTTTTGTTTTTCCTCTCCCTTACACGTAAATTTAACAGTAACTCACAAGTTAATCTCACTATTTGTTTCTTTTACAAAGAGATCAAATGTTGATGTTCTATGTTTTAGTGTCACTACTGTTAATAGGAATATTTTCCTCTTCCTGAGAAAGTCACACTAGTACTAAAATTTTGGACACTAAAATTGACCATTTTTCACAGAAACAAATAAAATGGACATTCTCTTTCAATATTACTATACTTCAATTACTCTAGGCTTTCTAAATTATAATATGTACTAGTCATGCACAAGTGACTCATAAAAGAGCCAATTTCCATGTTCAAGTAAATTGAACTGTGCTTTATAGTATGAACGTCAGGTACGTCATGCACACAAACGGTTTCCACTAAAGAAGTCATTTGCCTAAAAAACAGGTTAAAAGCTACAGCATGTTAGAGTATTACAAATATATCTAAAGCAACAAGGGAATGCTGAGGATTAATGAGGTTTCTGCTTCTTTCACTCAGCTCACCGTGCATAGACATTGCAAGAATTTTATCAGTAAGCATATTAGGTCCCCAACGACTCCCTCTAACCCCATTGTGATCGTTAGGGCTATGAATATAACTAGGGATCTCAATTTTGAGTATCCAACCTGAAAAGGGCTTGAAATGCAGAATATCTTTCATCTGAAGGTCATGCACCTTTAAATTAGCCAACGGGGGTGGGGAAGCCCTTATGAATGCAATGGAAATGTATAGAGAATTTAAAAAAAATAGCAAAATACTTTATATTAAGGTAACAGATGGCAAACTGCATTCCCCAGATCATTCTAAAAGTCACCTTTAAGCAAAAAATCCTGAAAAAGTAACTTGCAGTAATACTGCATATTCAAGAAGTTTGAACATTTTTCATTAGATGCAGAAATATTTTTAGATGACAAAGAGATTTAAGAGTTGAAAACATACTGATCTATTTGACCCTGCAGGAATAAAAAAGAATAAATATATAGAACACAATCAGAATTCTCATGTTTTCATGGTTAGCTAATACAGTCATTTCAAAAAAAGAACTCCAATTAATGAGGAAAATGTCTGCGTTTCACTTACTGAAGAAGTCAAGCTTTTAGGAATATAAATATGGTCACCCCCGGGCTAAATCAAAGTCTTATAAATATATGAATTCATACATCGGCATGTTTCTATCATTTCAAGAAATCATGTTTAGTTTTTTCCCATCGTAAATGTGGGAAGTAGGATTTTTGTTTTGTTTAGTTTTGCTTATATTTAACATGGACCTTTTTTTTTTTCTATCAATAGGATTCATGGCACTTACTATAATAATAAATGTTTTCATATAGTGCACCAGAAAAAACATTTCTTGCACTCAAACAAGAACCTCTAAAACAGACAGAACTTCGAAACCCAAATAAATCAAGTTCAACTACAGAGTAACACCAAAAAATGTCCATCAAATTCACTCTGGTAAGCAAAATGAACTTCTTTTCATCTGGTCTTCAACCACTATGGCAACATTAAGTTTAAAACACATCTAAAAAACTTAGTTGCTCTGTTGCTCTCACAAGTTCAGTTTATACTTTTACCAGGCTGGACAGTTTTTCTTTCTGAGCCCATTTCAAACATGCCCTCTTCTACACATTCAGATAACACGTAAGAGCATGCGACTGAGAAGAATAACTGGATATTTACCATATTGGTTACTTCTAGTTTCCATATAGTGATTCTACTCCATACTAAATGAGTAGAGGTGAGACTGTGATTCTAGAGCCATAAGAAAAGAAGTATGGGAACAGGATGATAGCCAGATGAATTTGTGACAATATATCTCCCTGCACAACCCATAGCGGTTACACCATTACTTCTTCCTTCCTTTTGTTCACGGATTTTTTTTTAAATTCCTTCTTCCAGAAGACAGATTGATGTAGGCTATGGAGGAGAGCCTATGAACAGAGGAATAAAACTAGATTTTCAGAACAATTGGTGGGTGTGTCTACATGCAATGTTTATTGCACGTTGACCAAATAACACTGCACAATAGAGTGTTAGAGCACAAACTGTCTAATAGCCTACTGCACAGTATTACTAAGCTAATGTGCATTAAGCATCACTTATTCACTGTGCACCAGTACTAATGCACAGTAATTTTAGCTACAGAGCATTGAGTTAGTCCTTTATTAATGAACTAGTAAACCTCTGTGAAGCTGTAAATGTGAAGTATCTAAGGCACATTAATGAACGTGTGGATGTCCCTGGTGTTGAGCACTTTTTAAAAGTCTGGTCAATGTCAGAAAATTCCTTGGACAACATAAAATCAGTAAATATTTCCAACATTTTCTTTAAACATTTTGTGAGAGCATAAGCATAAGGGACACCTTCTCTGGAAGAATATTAAATTATCCAGTCACACAAAAACATTTATAAATGATGTTTCATTCTGTTCAGAACTACTTACAGTTAGCTGATCCTATAAGCTGATTGAATACTTCAGCCAGTGTATGTTCACATGAGAAGAAAATTCAGAGGGTACTCTGTCCTTTCATCTAGTTTTTAGTGTTTCTGGATATATGTCTACAAAATAAACAATTCGGAATAAATAAAAACACAGCTGATATATCTTAAACCAGATTATTAAATATAAAAAGGATAAAAAAGTTTTACAATAATTTCTGGCAATGTCTGCCACTTCCCTCAAGGTATAATGAACGCTTTGCAAAAGATAAAAGTTTAAATTCTGCTGTTATTTTTAAACCTCTGCAACCCAACTGACTTCAGAGTTCTTGGATCTCATGGTCGACATGTAGCATTAAACAGCTGTTATTGTTACCTAAGCAGCCATCTGGTGGTCTGAGGGAAGCAGCATAATGACTACAGAGGGAATTGGTAGAGTCTTCCTAAGCAACATAAATAGCCTTCCATGCAGCATGTATGTGAATTTTAGTACATATTACAAAGGTATGTAAAGCAAGCAATATTCATTTTAACAAAAAGATAATTCCACTGAAAACTAAAAATAAAATTATTAAACTGCATAAAGTATTTGTAAACTACACAAAGATCAAGTCCTATATGGATTGAAAGTGATGAAGCCAATAAAGGAGTTTATGAATTCCATTTCTTTGAATAACTTATCTTGTACATTTGATGTCCTGTAGATTCTCTACCCTCATTTACCACTTCCCATTTAGTTTTCATTCTCCCTTTCCATTCTTGTATTATGTCATGAAAACTCAGATACATTTGCCCTCTTTAACCTTTCTGACAGAAATCCCAGCCTAAAACCCTTGCCTATCCAATGCCTTTTAAATTCTTTATTTCTCTTTTTTAACAACCACACCAGTCAAGATATCCTCTACAATTCATCTGGTTCTTCACTACTCCTGGTAATAAAGAGCCTATTTCACAGTCCTGCAAATTGTTCTTAATTCATTCCAACAAAGTTATATTTGTTTGTGCTTAGATCTTAAACTGAATAATACAGGCCTATTCCCCTAGCGTATTTGTAAAGCTTCTAATTTATTCTTAACTGAAGTAAAATACATGTTTTTTATGGGATGATGCACCTCACCATCAGCACACTCCCTTTTCAAAATTCTAGATCCAGCCATTGTCCTACTCAAAGAGGAAAATTTGATAAAACTCCAAACAATTCTAGCACATGGAATACAGATGTTGGGTACAGCTGCACAGCATAAGATGAAACTAATATTTAATCACTAGAAGGGTTATCAAAGTCAAAATCAACCAGAGCATACTCTTTTGTAAGACACATCATAAAAACTAAAAAATTAAAATTAAATAATTTTGTCCTACCCATGCAATCGTTTATTTTAAAGGGGCTAAAAGCCTTAGGAGGAAGAGAAATATCAGTGCATTTTTCATTAAGCAGCTTTTTTAACCACACTTTGAGATAAAACTCAAAGGAAAGTGCTGCTGCTTTTCCTTGTAGCAGGAAGTGAGCAGACTATATTAGCGAGCAGACTATACTACAACTCAAGTTTTCTTTCAATTCTTGCATTATATTGTTGTGAAAAATAGTCACAGGTCTTTCCCTTCCACTCCACAGCAAGCTTTTAGTAAGATTTGTCTGTAAGTCAAAAAATAATAAAAATAATAGCAGAATTTAATTTTTTATCTTTTGCAAAATGTTAAGTCTGACAACAAGTCCCTTGTAGTTCCATCCCTAAACATTCCAGCTAAATAGTATCTGTTAAAAGCCCCCAAATACTGTAGCAATACTTAAAGAATGAACTCAAGGATATCATATTTAGGTCTACTGAAGTTTACCTCTCCTACATTTGTACTCAGAATGGGAGGTCAGGGCATAATAACGGCAGCTATGTATAAACCCTACTGTGCTTGCTATGAATAAGGACAGACATTACACATAAATCGGTTTAAGTGATCAGAAACTGGTTTAAACCCATAAAATAACAGATGTTCAGTTCACATAAACCAGTTTGAGAATGGCTGAAACTGATCTGACATAAACCTGGTTGAATTTAGTATCAGACTTAACTGATTTGGCTCAAACTAATTTATTCAATGTTTGTCCCAACCCCTTGCTGGTTTAAATTAAATCAGACTCCCCCAGCATCCCTCCATTCTCTCTGGGCTGGGTAGGGCTCTCTGCTCCACAGCAGGGCTGGCCGTTCCCCTCTGCTCCCTGGCTGCAGTTCCCGTAGCCTCTGCAGGCGTTTGCCTGGCTTCTGCTCCCCACACCTCCTGATCCCTGGCTTCCTTCCCCACTCTGGCAAGTAGGCATTTTCCCCATCCCTCACAGATACCTCCCAGCTTTAGCTAGCAGACCGTTTGCTGGCTACCTCCGAGCTGTGGCACATAGGACAAAGGCAGAATCAACAGATAGCTGGTTATTTTCCTCTATTGTTTTCTTAATGGGTTGGTAAACACTGAGTTAGGGGTGATAAATATTCCCTGCAGGGCTGGTTAAGAATGAGGGAATCACAGCGTCCTGCCAGGGCCTGGCCACTGCCCCCTCAGCTGAGCCCTGTGGAAAGGGAAGGAGGGCTCCTCTAGCACCCCTCAGCTTCTAGCCTGAGCCACTACAGGCATGTGCCTGCATTTCTGGGATGTCTGTCTGGTTACAACACTGATTTAGCCTAGCCAGGCTGCAAAGATTGAATCAATTCAGGCTCACTCTTTTTTGAATATCTGTCCCTAGCCAGGAAGTTCATCTTATTCCAATTGCTTCTTCTTAAAACAGGTTTAAAAAGTAAACTAGATACATATAACATTCAAAACTTTAATGTGAACTGCAATTTTATTAAACTATCAAATAGAAAATAAATCAAGAAAAAATTATATCCAGTAATATTTAAAAACTTGACATTGAAAAACAAACAAACCAAACCCCTCTGCTCTACTTCACCAAAACCAGTAATAAAAATGCTAGAAAACTATAAATTGCACATATATTTATAATATACAAGGCAAACACAGAATAACATTTCTGTTGATTAAATGAGATTTGCTTGCTTGTTTCCTAGTGCTTTGTTTAATTTTGCTTGTATAAAGTCTCATACGCTAAATTATATAGCATAAATGCCATGGACTATTCATAGTATCTGACAAAATAGCTTGTAGCCTACAAAACCTAATGCCTTTCTGAACCCCTTAGAATCTAAGGGCATCTTTACACACATTCCAGAATAAGGGAGGGGGTGGCACCTTAATTAGAGCAGTTCTTGGGAGTTGCTCTAATTAAAGTGCCTGCAGTGTCTTATGTATTCAGGGTCCTGCACTTCAACATGGCGGCAGGGCTGCTTTAACTAAAGTTCATTAAACAAGGTTTAGTTAAAGCACCCCCACCACCATTTTGAAGTGCGGGAACACTAAATGCACGTGACACTGAGGCTGCTGGAGTGTACCAATTAGCACGCTACAGAAGACTTGATTAATAAAGTCTAAGTAGCTTCTAGTATGCTAATTAGCACTCATTGGAGCAGGCATCCGGCATGTGTGTAGGTCTCCTAAGGTGCCATCCTACCTTACCTTCTGCCAAATTCAAACTAACAGAGCTAACCAGGTCTCTGCTTAGGATTTAATTACTTAGAAATATTTTCTCTGATCCAATGCATCTCAGTGTATTATCCATAAAGTTAGCAGCAACCTTGCCAATTAAATGGTCCCTATCTGCCAATGAGTATAGTATGTTCTATTGCCACCAATGGAAAGATATTTCCCCTTTTGTACAAGTACATACGTTCCACTGAAATTCATGATTTTGACAGCAGAATATTTTTATTATGGAGGGAGGTTTCATTATAGAATAGAAGCATACCTAAGGGTGGGGGCAGGGGTGGGTGACCAGAGTAGCAGCTCTGAAAGCCCATTTTGGAGGGAAGGGAGAGTGTTGTGAAAATCAATGCTACCAGAGTGCCTGGCTGGCTGCACCATCATGGCCAGCCTATGGCACAGAGCTGCCATTACAATTCTTAAAAAAAAAAAAAAAAAGTATGCCTCTAGAATTTAGTATAACAGAATTAACAACACAATAATAAAAGTCAAAGTACAGGAGAAATGATGTTTCCATTGCTTGTACAATCTTTGTCATATCTAGAAAAAAATAACTTAGGGCATTTTCTTTGAATCTGGGAGATGTGGGATTCAGTCATCTTTGGCTCAGGACAGGGAAACAGCAAACAGGAAAATAGGTTTATTTTCAGAAACCCTTTGCAGGAAGGAACCCTTTTCTTCACTGAAAAATGTAGCAATTTGAATGATTCTGTTTCTATGCTTTTTGAACAATATATGGGTGAGGAACAATAGCTCCTTGACATGTAACAGAAAGCTAGAAGAGCAACAGATAAGCATGTACAGAGAATTTATAGACAGGTACTTGATGGATCAGGGCCTAAACTTAACTTTCATGTTATATTTATGTTAGTTCAATTTACATTATATTTGTCAATAATTCATCATGACTATGCTAATTAAACCTAATCTGAACTCTTTGATAATGATTAAACATACAACTGCTGAATGTTACAAATGGTCTTCAAGATACTAAGTGACATTGTTTAACATAGGAATATTGATTACAACTAAGCCTTTCATTTGTAGTTCTTCTCTTGTAAAGATTCTTTGTGCAAATGAATTATAAGATATGAAATATAAACATCTCATCGTAACTTTCTTTTGCATTACACCACAGCTACAGTTCTTTCGTTTTTATTACCAAAGACCGTCACACACTAGAAACAATGCATTGTGATTTAGTCCATCAATAATGGCATGCCTTTATTTGTGCCATGACAGTGTACCATTGTAGTAGGTGTACTATTTTATGTTTTCAGGAAGTCCCTTATGATTTTCACTAACTCATAAAACTAATTTCCACTATCCTCTTCTAAGAGGACTGATGACAAAATGTAACCTTTTATTACAAGAAAGAAAATGTCTAGTGGTAACTTCTCTAGTAAAACATTTTTCTTTAGTGATTTAATTTATAAAGTTTTATCTCTTCACATGAATTATGTTCAGTGCTTCAAAGCACATTGTAACCTTTCAGTATTTCAATGAGCCTCTTTCAGTATACTGTCTAAACCCCCAAAAGTGTCATATCATCAAACCATCAAAGATATTCTTGATGCATGTCAAAGCTTTGCAATTCAGAGCTACTGAAAACAGGCACCAGAGCAGTAAAAACATACAAAAATTTTACTATATATCTTTACTACAGTGTATCCTTCTATGACTATATCAGCAAAGTAGTAATAGCTCTTGGCAGAGAGCATTCATCTTGGCTGAAAAGCTGTCAGTAGCAACATGGTGGGTGTCAATTAGAATAAAGTATGAGATGCAAACACATTTGCCAATTACATACATTAGACCTCATAATGACTGATGTCACCAATGTAGTACGGCAATAAATTATCTTAAGGAGACTAATTACATTTTTTCCATCAGCTGAATTTGTCCATTTTGAAGTTACAAAAGGAACATGCAAAAAGTTTCCTTTTAGACAAAGCTATATTCATTTTTCCCCCACTTTAGACCCAACTTGGGCTTCTTAGAATAATAAAAAGGAAAATAACAAATAAATAAAAACTATTGCCTCTTAATTTTATTTTGATTATCAATTATTTATAAGAGAATGTAATGGTATATTCTGCTTTAAAAAGCAAACAAAATGGCAGACTTTATAAATGAGTTCAGACGAATTCAATACACAGCACAAAACTTCAAGGCGAAAGAGGCATAGGGTTCAATTACATGTCACACATAGTGCATGCTGTATTTAGATCAGGGTTGTCTGCAGTCCAAATGGAGGTTTCTGGGCCAGTCTACAGGCTGGCTCCAGCCATACTGGAGTCAGTGGGCAGAGCTGGTCTAGTACAGGGCCACATGCAATATGCTTCCCATGCTTGGCATCCTGTGCCTCAGGCAGTGAATGCCCGCCCCACCCAAGGGCTTGCACTGCAGGCAGATTGTAAGCTGCATTCAGTATCATAAGCACTGCCCACAGCCCAGGAGGCTGGCACAGGGCACATGCTGCATCCCATTGGATCAGCCCCAAGTGCTGGCTCTGAGGTTGCTCAGGACTGGGTCCCAGGCTGTCTTTGTGTATGAGAGCTAGCACTGTCCAGTTAGGTGCCACATGGAGCATGAGCCCTGTGCCAGCTTCTGTGCTGTGAGCAGGAGACATGGTGCTAAGCTCAGCCCATGCACCACAGGCAGCCCAGGCCCTGAAGCAGAGCTGGCACATGGTATATGAGCTGAATGCAGGGCCACAGGCTCTGTTTACAACACAAGGAGCCAGCATGAGGCACAGGCTGCATACTGAAGCTCACCAGACAGCTCTGTGTGCTTGCTCTGCTGTGCATGGAAGGCCTGGAGCCCAATCCAGACAGTTTTCAGGCTTGGTCTGGCACAGGGGCTACGTGTATTTTACATCCTGGACTAATCCCTTGTGGGGTGAGCAGCACCCACAGCATCAGGTCCAGCCTGTACAGCAGACAGGCTCCATATGTCGCATATGGCATGCAGGGTCATCCCAAGACCCACGGGCCAGATCAAGCTGCTCCAAAAGCCGGATCCAGCCCCAGGGCCATATGTTTGACACTCCTGATTTAGATCGTAATAGGCATTACTACAACTAAGGATGTTTCCTGAGCAGTTGCACATTAACACTGACTATAATCTAAACATGGATCAAAGTAAGCCAGTTCAAGGCTCCAGTGAAGTGGGAGGGGGAGTTCAACAAAGCTGTTTGTCAGACTCTTGTCCACCCTCTCCCCATGCTGGAGCCTTGCCAGTTCAAGGGTCCAATGCAGTAAAGAGTCTAGAAGCCTGGCAAACAGTTGTGTTGGGATCCCCACCTCACTGCAGCAAAGTCCCCAATTTTATTATCTCCATGAAGCAGTCTGAGATTAGCTGAACACATGTTAGGTAGTACGATTTGGAGATACCCCTCTAGAGTATTATACTAAGTTTATTACACTACAAAGGCACTTAACATGTGCTTCATTGCTCGAATGCTTGGCTGCTAACACTGGAAGTTCCATTAGAACATACCAAGTGTAACGTGCAACAATACCTATAGAGCAGTACATTTAATTAATGATTCAGTGAAAGAAGCCAAAATGAGGGGGGGTGGAGGAGAAGAGAGAGAGATTGTTTGTTTGTTTTTAAAAGAAACATGTTTATGGAAAATGAAAACTGTTCTGAATATTTGGACTGGCATGATGCACACCTCAAAGGATCAAAGTGAGAGAGCGATTAGATTGGAAGAAGTGTAGGGAATCATAGATGTGAGCAAGGAACCAAGAAGAGAGATGTAAGCAGCAGTGGAGTTGAACAGCACTTTTTAATTGAGGATGAGAAGCTTCGATTATCCCTGACAGTTTTCAAATCAAAACTGAATGTTTTTTACTCTATGAGAGATATTCTAGTTCAAATAGCAATTAATACGGGAAATTGAACAGCCTGTGTTAAACAGAATGTCAGACTAGATAATCACAAGGATCCTTTTTGATCTGTGAAAAACCTAATGCAGAAATACATGAAAAATGCAGTGAAAGATATGAATAGGTCAGAGGTGTGAAGTAGTTGGGGTAGAAGCAAATAATATGTTCCCCATCCTTTAGGGTCTTGTTATACCTTACACTGTGAGCCATACAAATGTTGATGGGAGTTAACGATAGTTTGAGCTTGGAGCAATCACATGTTCAGGCCAGGAGGGGCCTAGAGAACTGAAAAGTAAGATTCCTCACCTTCCCATTCAGGGTTTCCCCCTGCCCTCTGGGGCTCCTCTCGTTCTCCACTTCCCCCCTCCCTGTGAGCCCCTTGGTGTTCCCCCACCTTCCCCCCACCTCTATGCCATTACTTGTGACAGCACACACTGCCTGTCCCCAAGGAGCAGGCAGAGAAGGGTTAACCTGCCCCAATGCTGCTGAGCTGCTGCTGCTCTTGTGGCTCAGAAAGCAGGAGCAGTGGCAGCAGCTGGGCAGGCAGTCTGACTCTTCCCTGCCAGTTCCCCAGGCAAACAGCTGGGCAGCCACAAGTAAATAGGGGGAGGGCAGAAGGCAGTGAATGGGGATCTGGGGTGCTGGAGAGGACAGGGGGGAAGTGGGCCCAATTCTGGCCAGTGGGGGAGGAGAAAGAGGGTTGTTTACACTAAAGCATAGCTTCAAGTGACTATACCTTTGTCTAACAGGAGCTGAGTAGCACCAATCAGAGATAATCCTGCCCTGGAGTGGCATAACTTTGAGACATATAATGAGTGCTTCAAACCAGTTTCAGGTATAAATGTGCTAACAATCCAGGGGTTAAGAGCTCCAAGAGCCACCCAAATTTACCATGTAACAAGGCCCTTAGATAACAGGAGATGGGTTTTGAAAAAAACATAGAGAATGTAATCTCAGAGATCATGAATAGGTAACATTACCATATTTCTCGTTTCAAAAAAGGACACCTGTGGAGATGGGGGAAGAAGGGGGTATATGACTGTAGAGGGGCAGTGATATGCTCAAGCCCTACTCCCACCCCCCAATCCCAAGCTACAACCCCCCCAGCCCTGCTGCTGCCCCTCAACTCCAAACCCACAGTCTCCCACAGCCCTGCCAGTGCCCCCAATCCTGACCTGCAGCCTTCTGCACCTCCAGCCCTGCTCTCCATGCAGCTCCATGCTAGCCCTGAAGAACCCTCCCACCCCCTTCCCTTGTTGGAGGGGAAGGCACTTAGCCTGTCCCCCTACCCTGCTGCAGTCCCAGCACCAGCGCACACACACACACTTTCTCTCTCTCTCTCTACCTGTCTACAGCTGCCAGGGCCTGCATGCAGATGCATATCATGGCCCTGCTTTCAATCGCCCTGTCCCAAACAGCTCCTTGCTAGGACAAGCTGAGAAGTGCTGGGAAAACAGATGTAGAGCAAAATCCTGCACATATACTGATTTTTTTTTAAAATCTCGGATGGAGAGAGGAGGACCCAAAAAGAGAACACGTCCACGGAAACCCGGAAGTATGGTAACCCTAATCATGAGTAACATAGGAAATAAAAGAGCAAGACAAGGTTCTTCTCTTTCTTTAGACTTTTTTAGTGACTGGAGCAGGGGAAACCAGAGTAGGCTGTTTATAATCACATACCATCCTCAGAACTACACACACATTTAAACACTACCCAAGCTGTTCAAAAACCTCTTGCTCCTGTGTAGTGCAAACTATATGAAGCATTACTTTCCAAGCAATCCAGGGAGCAAAAGGACATGCAAACAGTGTAAATAGACACAGGGGATCAGAAAAAGCATTTAAGGGGAAAAATATTAGGAGTTGAGGGCAGTCACTAGAGCTTCCATCTATTCTTCTCTCTTCAGTGTATTACAGCACAATTTTAGAGACTGAGCAACTGCAGATGACCTTGGCATTGAACAGTTGCTATGGCTGGAATAGTAACTGCCCCTCCACAGGCATGGGCAGAAAGGTAACAAAGGATGGCAGAGACTTCAGCTGCTCCTGGTGTGTACAGGTTTGGGCAGCAACTGCTGTGGGATAGAGATGTCTTCTGTAGTTAGGGCAGTGCATTCCTGCACAGACAGTTATGGGGTTTGGACAGCTGGAAAGGAAGCTGTTAGAACATAAGCATTATGTAGGGTCTTATGGGTAGCTTTCAGGCAGAGCAGAGCTAGGCCTGTTTGGTCAGGCACGCTAAGCCAACCACTCTTACTTTTGCTGCTGCCTTTAGCTAAGGACTCTCTGTTCAGGAGCCTCACCTCTGATGCAGCTGAGTTAGGCCACCCTGGGTTTGTAAGAAATGCAAAAGAAACAAAGTTCAACAAATAAACTGCCACTTAGCTTTTAACTGGTTCCAAGTCTCTGGCTCCCTAGCTTTTCCCTGGCTTCATTTCCCCCCACACTTTATCTTTCCAAGGCTTTTCAGAGAGCCTGCTAGGCCTCTGTGCAAACAAATTAAACCAATGCACAAACATTATAGCGGCCTTGTCCATGGTTCTTTTTGGCAGCTGCCTGATCTCATTTGACCCCAGGCTCTGGCAGCCCCATTCTCTGCCTCTTCCTCTATAGCTCCCAGAGGCTGCTTTCAGCATCTTTTATTGCCCCACCCTGTTGGTTCACGTGGGCTGGCTCTTCCTCATTCCCCACACTTAAGTTAGCACCCTGGCTGGGAGGCTCACTGCGTTCCCGGACCCAGATCCTCAGCCTCTGGTGAGTCCCTCCATGGCTGGGATGGGCAGCAGAATGCTTGCAGGGTGTGGGACCATTCTGATTCCTCCACACCCACAGTAACAGGACCAGGCCCTGATACACAGTGCCATATTTTGTGAGACCAAGGGGCCTTCAGCCTAGAGTCTATCCCTCAACCCCTGCCTGGCATTTATTATCATTGGTTTAAGGGATAAATCAAAGGATAAATCCCTGACTGTTCTTTCTGTTTAATAGCTATTAATAGATCTATCACAAACACATTTGTGTAAATCTTTCTTAAACCTGGTTATGGTACCTGACTCTATAACCTCCTGTGGCAATCAATTTCATAAAGTAACCATTCACCGTTAAAAACATATGCACGCACACACACACAACACACACACTTCCTCATTTGCTTTCAAATGGTCTCTGGTTAATATCAGTGAGTGCCTCCTTCTTCTCGTATTCTGGGATTTAGTGAATAACAGCTCCCTATTCAGTTCCCTATTCACTTTGTCCACATCCCTCATGACTTTATAGACCTCTATCATATGCCTCTTAGAATTTCTCCTTTCCAAAATGAAAGGGTATTTTAGTCTCTGCTAGTACAGCAGCTGCCCCATACTCCTAATCACTGCTCTTCCCTGTATATCTTCTAATTCTAATTCTTCTACATTCTTTTTGAGATACGGAGACCAAAACTGCACACTATTCAAGATACAGGCACACGATGTATTTGCATAGTGGCATGATGGTGTTTTATATTCTGTTTTCAATTCCTTTAGCTACCTAATGGAAAGGCCTGGTCCACCAGAGGCAATCAATGCCTTGGCTAAGGAAAGGAACTAGAGGCCAGCAGATATATGCATACTATCAAAAATTAGGATCTCCCAACATCAATGGGAGAAGGCCAGGGTTTAGTTCTGCGGGCACTCTTTTGAACACTGGGTCCACAACAAAGAAACTAGTTCTGTAAAGCGTTGTTAAGGAAGGAAATGGATGGTTGAGTGGTACAGCTTAGCTAGCTGCTGACATCTGCAACAGCCCACAGGAAGATGAAATAGGAAAAATAGTGAACCTTGCGCCTATGGGAAAGGAGAAACCCAATAACTCTACCAATGGTGAATCTCAGTTAATATTCTCTATCCATCTGCATGTGGGACAGGGGAAGGAGGTTTCAGAATTGAGTTGCATCGTAGGTTATGGCTAGGAAGGTTTTATGTCTGTTAATAGCTATATGATCAGAATTGTAGTGTGAGGGTGGGGATGGGTGTCCTTCACAGTGTTAAAATGCTAATGCTGTGACCAGGAACTTAAATCCATCCCATATGCCTTGTGTTAATTCACCTGTAAGTCCTGATCACACTATGTTAGTAGCAGAGTCTTCTGAAGACAGGTGGAAAGCATTGTAACAGAACAAATATCACTATACAGCAGAACTTCTAAAAATGTGTCAGAGCAAATACTAAGAAAGCTTCAAAAAGTAACTGAAATGGGAATTAGGATCAGATTCCCAAACTCAGAGTTGAAAAGAAATGAACATCTGTTTTAACTTAATAATTGCAGGATTTATGTTATCTCAGGAGGAAAAAATAAATAGATACCCAACAGGAATAAATTGGAAGTCACAGTTCAGTAAGAGCTAACTAAAAAAGTAAACGCATATTGTGAAAAGTTTTGAGATTTACAATCTCTGCCAAAAAACAAACAAACAAAAAACCCTGAATGGAGTAGTAGAAATAGAATAGTAATGTTCATTCAGACATACAAAATAAACTCAATGTACGTCAAAGCAGAATTGTAAAAAGCAACAGCTATACATGGAAATAGAAAGACATCCCTGCAAGTTAACACTAACAAATTTTAATTATGTTTATGTTTTAACACACATGAAATAGAATCAACAGTAGCAGGTATCACAAAGTATCCACTAATTGTAATTGTATTGGTAGGGAGCTACTTAATCAAAATTTTTTGAAGACAGCAAGGTCAAGATTCTAAAAGGAACTTAGGAGCCCTACATGGAAGTTAGGTTGAATGTATGTATTTGTCCAGAAAAGAGATTAAAAACAAAACACAACCACCAAAAAAACCCAAACCCTGCCTTTGGGTAGGATCCTGAAGATCCCTTAGGCACTTTAATTTCAACTATCAAAATCTACAAAGGCACCAAAAGTTCAGCCACTGCAGATAATGAGCTAAGAATTTCACCGCTTTATTTCATGCCTTATGCTGTTTATAGGGTGACCATCCATCTGGGACACTGCCCTTCCTCCCCAACTCCCTCCTCCTCTGATATCAAGGGTGCACTACATACAGGGAGAAGCAGAGGAGGAGTGGCATTCTGTGGCAGGCAGGCATGGCAGCCACAGTGCTTGCCTGGCCACCTTCCTGGGATGTGGCAATGCTTCCCTTCCCATGCCTGGGATGCTAATTTTAATCTGTGCCCTACTCCTGGGTCCAGCCTCCAAAATCCAGGACTACCCCAGGAAAAATGGGTCAGATTGTCACCCTAGCTCTTTAGGATTCACATACTAAATGTCTCTGTGCTTAAAATATCAAAGGAGCCAGGCCCAGCAGGTATGCTAAGAGTGTATCTGACATTTTCTTCAGCTCTCAGTCACTTTCTTCCACAGTAAGAGAAACAGGTACTGCCTACTTTTTACATAAATGCCCAGTAGATAAAACATTTGAACAGGAAATCTGGGCTTATCTGCACTGTAGCAGCAAGCCCCCTTTGTACATTTCCCTTCTGGACATGGATATAACAGAAGCCCCTTCTTGCATGAATCCTCCCTCTTTTCCTTCTAAGTATTGGCAGAAACCTAGCACACTTGTTACATGAGTGTGGCAAAGCTCAGAGCAAGCCAGAAAGCTGAAGTGGCTTTCTATAGGAGAAACGTAGAAACTACATCTACATATCATTTAAGCTCAGTGTCACTAAAGAAAACAAAAGAACTAAAATATCCTCTGCAAAATCTGTAAATATATCCTGTGCTAACCTGACTCTCTGTCCCCTGTAGCTTTTGATCCTCATTACCTCATGTTGCATTTTTATATATTTCTCACAGTGCATTTTCATATTTCATCTGTCTCATCTTTACCATGGCATTATGTATTTTGTATTTTATACTTTTAAGCTCTTAAGGAATGTACTCCTAAGTTGCATAAGGAGGCAGAGTGTCTCAGTAAGATGATCGTGCTCCTATATTTCAGTCTAGGACTATGCTCACAATGATGCAGGAACTACTATGCCAGTGTATAGAGGTTTCAGGGCACATCCTCAACCCTGAGGTCTCAATCTGACCAGAACAGCTGCTCATCCTAGCCTTCCACCCTTCAGTTGATCACCTGGACTAGGCATGAGTAGCCTGAACCTTGAATCATGACCTAGCCCTCTGCCCACTCCAACACCAGCTAATCCTCGACTTCCCCCATATAAACGCACGTACAGGAACAGGAAGTGTCTGGGCAACAGGGCTCAACCTGATCTCAAACTTTTTCACTGTTCCCTCTCACTCAGGGGTGGACAACCTGTGGTTTCAGAGCCATATGTGACTCTTCAGAAATTAATGTGCATCTCCTTGAATCATTGCACAAGCACACAGTGACCAGCTTCCCCAAATGGAAGCTTCTCAACTTGGCTTGCTTCTGATTCTGCTTTCTGTCTGATCCCCTGTCTTACGGACTTGGATTGTTCCTAAACCCCAATTGACTCCCTGGCTTCCTGGCTTGCCTGGTCCCTGGAGTCTGCTCATTCTTCCTAATGCCAATCAGCATCATAATCCCAGAATGACCCAGACCTGGCTGCTCACAACCTGGCATCACAAGTGGTTACAATGAACAGGTAATGCAAGGTGCAGTGAGCCAGCTGCAAGATATGCTAAAAGGTACCTCCATTCTACTTTCAAGCAAGTACATTTGCAGGGTGATTTTATGTTGCCACAAGTGGAAATGAAATCCAAACTATGCACAAAAAAATTGCATAGTACTTGTAACTTAGATGTGTGAAGGGTAAATAGGATTTAAACCTTAAAAAAAAAAGCTAAGGGAGTGCTGTAATCACTGTGCTATAGGAAATGCTCCATCTTGTTCTGTTCTGCCTCCATAATTTTGTATTCTTGGCTGAATGGTCTCCTTGCTTCAACACAAAGAGTGTCTCCCCACATAACACTAGCCTTGAGCCTGGCAGTTAAAGACTTCGTTTGAGAGACAGGAGATGTAAGTATGGAATATTAAGGCAGAAATGGGACTTAGACTAGGTTCAGAGCCCAAACCTAGGACACAAGGTCTATAAAACATTACTTTCAAAAGCATCATTTAATCTTCAGCTAGCTCCTTCTGGACAAAGATTTTCTCTATAAAAACCTGGAGGCTTGTATTTCTGAATTATAAACCTGTCTGTAGAATTCTGTGAAGTAGAATGTTAAAAGAAGGATGGCAAAGGATTTTTTTAAATTTTAGGTCATCATTTTCATTTGACAATGATGACCTAAAATTTGCAAACTTAAAATATATGTTGTGAGTATAATACTGTGCTACATCTTTATTTTGTTTCTCTAGGAATTGGAAAATAGCATGCATCAAACAATAAGGTAATGGCTTTGTAATTTCTATTAAAGTTAACTGGATAATACATAAATCATATGATACTCCATAATAGTTACTTTTTATGGTAGTGATAACAAGGATGAACAAGTTAAGTTTTGTCTAATTCAAATCTAGTGACAATAAGAGTTTGAAATATAAACAAGAAATAGATCAATTCAGGATTCATATACTGATGAAAGCTGGCACGGCTCCTATCCTCAGGTGGTTCTGACATCAGTAATAGCTAGTCTCTGCATTTGACTTAAGCTAGGAATGTGTATTTCCACCTCCACAAAGACACTTTCATCCAAAACAAGGAATAAGAGTAAGAAAGAAGTATATTCTCTCAACTGAATCTGGAAAAGTATTCGCAAATCTTACCACCTGTGTCATTGTGCACAAAACCATGTTGGCTTTGCCAGAGGAGAAGAGAAAGAAGTTCTTTTCATATCTCCTTTTTCCTCTCCAGTTTCCAGTTTCCATCTCTAATTTTTCACCATTTTAGTCAGGAGAAGGAAAGGCCTACATCTCCTTGCCCTCTCCTCTAGCTGTTAGAAGTGGAACCTGAGTACATTTCTATACTGGATTGGAAGGAGGGGAATGAGGATAAGAGATCACATAAGGGAGCTGGCAATCTGCCACCATTGGAAAGTGGCATTAGTTTATAAGTTTAAAGGCTTGTTGAACATCAGTTTTAGGTGGCTTCTAGAGGTCTTAACTTCTAGACTGTCCGTACATTAATGCCTAAAGCTACTTTTAAACAACTATAGATGGCTTAAAGTTAACACCACTCCACAGCAGGGTTATCTCTGGTTTATGTATTTCCAGCTGGTGTTCCAATAATATGTGGCCACTCCCGAGTGATGAGCCACCCAAGCTGCAGTCTTCTAGCATCCCAGGATGCAGTGTTTCCTTTTCCACTCTCCTGTTCTGTGTGGACAAACTTTCCACCCCCTGAATTCTACTACCCAAGAGATGTGACCTTCCTACCCCTAGAGATATAAGCCCATGCAAACAATGTGCAGAACACATTCTGGATAGCCAGGTGGGACATGTCTGGGGGTCTAGGGAGGACTGGGGTGGGAAACCAAGGGGAGGAGGCCAGATCTGCTTCACAAGAGCTGGGACTTCCTTCCCACGGGAGAGAACAGTAGCTCCCCAGAAGTACCTTCCCTCACAGCTCCGACCTCCCAGCCACCCCAGGAAGCACAGCCAGCACCCCCTACACCCCAATCCCAAATCCCACTTTATTAAAACGTGAGGCCTTATTTAATTTACTTCCCTTTAGTTCGTTTTATTTTTTTTCTTCTTTATTTTATATGTGAAGACTTCTTTATCCTTTACTGGCTGATTTGCTTCATTTCACCCCCAACCCATCCCCATTTCCTTTCCACCTCCCATTTCATTACCCACCCCCATCCCATTAACTCTTTGTCTCCCACCTTCATGCTTCTATCCTAACCCACTCCTCACTCAGTCCCACCTAGAGCAGGGAGAGAACCCTGTCCTGGCTCACCAGTCCTGTAATGGCAACTCACTGCTGTAGCTCCTAGACAGGCCCCTGCTCGCCAGACCTCTAGTGGAAAGTCACAGCTGTGCAGATGGGGGACATTCAGAAAAGGTTTTTACCCTTAAGGTGTGACTGCTCCAAACTCAAAGTAGCATTAATGATGAACATCTGAGTATCTCAAAGTACAGTGTGTAAGAAGACCCTAAGACTACTTGAACATAAACTTATTTTCCCACTAATCTCTATAATCTTGTGGTGCAAATTCTTTAATAACACTCTGCAGTTTACAACAGGAACATTAGATACACCATTTTTTCACTAACTTGTCCACCCTACATAAAATAAATCAATTAGTAATAATCCTCTGATTATTGTCATAATTCTCCAATTACATTGCTTTTGTTTGATAACATTCATAAGATTTTCATTAACACTCAATTTGACACCCTTTTGGCCACCTGCCAAAACAGACACACTGCTTTGTTTGTATTGACATAACCTTGTTGAACTCTTGCATAAATTGGATCTAGAGAATAGAACAAAGAACAAAAATACATCTGATGCCCTATTCATAACAGGCAAATAATGTTACTAAGGATATGAATATTAGTAAGACTTACTAATTTAAAAATGATCAGTCTGGAGAATTTTTGGCAGCCATTCAGGTGTTTGAATTACTAGTTTCAGAATTACTAGTTTACAGTTCATCTGGATGGTTTCCTTTATGTTAATAGCTCAATAGTACAACTCTTTAATAAAGCAGAAAATATCTTCACAACATTGGAATATACAGCATTAAAGTTGACATTGTGTAGAATTAGGAAAGATAATACTGTATGTAGTATAGTATGTATACTGTATACAGGGCTACCTTGTCATGGTACCAGAAGGGAAACACTGGAACTTTCCCCTATACCTGGCCCACATTTTCTCCAGTTGAAAATTTTTTCCTTCAGTTAAAAAAAAATGTAGAATGGCTCCACCTTAGCAAAACATTGAATTTGTTTCCAGCAGAGTCAAGTGACTTGAACATTGCTTCCCAAAAGCTGCTGAGCACAGGTTCAAGTATGGAATTGTCCAACTCCTGCAAACTCCTCTTCCACCCCCAGAATAGTAGGCTAGAAAGGTGGCTGTGCTATACCAAAAAAAAAAAAAGTAACGCTGTCTCAGCAAAGCAGGGTATTTCATTTCAAAACCAGCATGTGGACTCAGACAGAAATAATTACCTAGTCTAAAGCAGTGTTTCACAACCTGTGAGTTGCAACCCAAAAGTGGGTCACAAGAATATATCAAAGGGTCACAAACAAACTTTAAAAACAGATTCTCCTTTAAAGGAGAACAACATGGGAAACCCCATGTTTTTTCCCCTCATAGACTGTTGTGTAGCACTGCTGAGCCTATAAGCGAGATGTGGGTTTTTCCTCCCAAGTTGGAACACCTTGCATTTCTCAGTGTTGAATGCCATCAGGTTTTGATCCACCCACCTTATAAAGCTGTGATATTAATCACAAAAGATATATAAATTAACCTTATAAACTCTATTTATCATATCAATCCAAAGGAACTGTCCTCAATTATCCTTGAATGTAAAACTATCAAGAATCTCTTCTGGATTGGTACATTGGAATGAGGCACAAGCGATTTTTTTTTTTTGAGGAAGTGATGAAGTCACTGGAGATATTTTGGAGGCTATCTAGAAGTCCCAGTGAACACTTAAGAATGTAGCTCATTATTAATGATAATCTAAAGATGGGTATATTTTCCAAACAACAGCAGTAGTAGTTAAATCTGATTGCTATGTAACCTACAAAATACTGGGATTTAACCAAGATTGAAAGAGCTATATATAGCCTGCAACATCAGATTTTTTACCATTTTCCCTCACTTTGTTGACCTATTTTGATATTTTTTTCAAAGATAACTTTCTTTTTAAATTACAAAGATGTGAACAATTTTATACCAGACAGAAGTCAAATAAGCCATTATGCTGAGCAGATGTCCAGATTATTCTATGAGGTGGTTTTGACACCAAAACTGAGTATGATATATAAAAGGCACTGACAGTGGTGTGCAGATTGCATTGTAGGCGGTGACTCATGACACCACCTAAGAGGCCAAACCCTCGTAGTGAAATCAAACCCCTTGTAGTAACGCCTGAGGCCAG
>JAGPOW010000290.1:5430472-5450784 GCA_030014935.1 Caiman crocodilus
CTAGCAGCCAATAAAAGGGAAATCAAAGCCTAGTGCGGGAAAAATAAATTAGTTAGAGTGCGTTCGTTCTCGCCCTAGGGGCCTGTCGGAATTAAGGCTTCAGAGGTGCGACAAGTGGTAGCACAAAGAATGAAACTACTTGCAGGTTTGTCATTGCCACACACTGGGTAGCACAAAACCAGATCTTTTTTGCCTTTTTAATATTAAAAAATTATTGTATGGAAAAATATTACAGAACTATTACATTATGGCTTTATTTTCCAGTGACATTTCATTGTTCAATCATTCAGATCATTTACCCCTGGATTATATTAGTTGGAAGGAGAGCCACAGAGTAGTATTATCCTGGGATATATAGAACCTACATGTTTAGACTATCTCTGCATGGAGGTTACAAGTACTGCTTGCTCCCCACCCTCTCATGAGTAGGAGTACTTTGCGTTTTGTCACAGGGGCCCTGCATAAGTTGCATTTGATAAAATGCTCCCACGGCACAAGGGTGAGACACTTGGAAAGGTAGCGAGTGAAAGATTACCAGCACATTGGCAAAGCACATTTAGTCACTGCTTACACTAGTGGCAGACAATTATTATATATTATTTAAATGGAGCTAAGCAAATATTGCTAAGCAAAAAAACACAATGAATTTGATTTAAAAGAGGTACACATGTAGTATGTATGTGTAATTGCTAACAGAAGAGGATCAGCAGGTTATATAACAGGGCCAATGTTGAGTGATCAGTTCAATAGATATGACTGGTCTATCCTCCCTCAAGCTGTCAAAATAGTGAGATTATTGTGAAATGTTTTATGTGCTGTAGCGTACAATACTGACAAATATGCTGTCATGTTGCATGCTCTCAGTAAAGGTGTTATACAATAACTGCTGAGAACTCATCCTTAACTAAGCCTTCTTTCCTCTGTGGGACACTGGGCTTTGTAAAAGGTTATTCACAGTAAGAGCTGTTAATAAACAGATTAAACTAATAATACATATTTCTCTTTTCCATATTTTATTTATTTAATATTAGCAGATCATGCTGACAGGTGTATACCAGATTACGGATGGAAAAATTCTATTTACCTTCTTGGTCATTCAGTTAGAAAAAAAATCTTAGGGCACATTTGAGAGCTGTAAGATGTGTGGCCCCAGTGTCTTGGGCAAACTCCAACTTGGCTAAATATATTCTTCTTACATTTCCTCCCATTTCCAATCTGGTAAATATTCTCCTATATTACCTCTCCTGTACCACTGTTTATCCAAATTGGGAAGCCATTCATTTAAAATGTCTCCATTCAACTCAAAAGCGTGGGAGTAATTTCCCTACCTACTTCTAACTGAGTTAAACCCCTCCATAAACCATTCTATCTGAGGACAGATTTACATACTCATGCAATATTTAGAAAGAGCAAATATTTAGACTTTGAAAGCATCATTATTTTGAAAATAATGTCTCTGGGAGGATACGTCCAGAACTCTCTATGAAATCCTTCAACCTCCTCTATATTTCATGCTGACAATTCAAAAATTCTGCTCTCCTATAAAGAAGACCCATGGACAGACATTTGTTTCTAGTGGTAAACATTTCTATGAACTTCCTGCTGCTAGAAAAGTAGCCTGGGAATTGGAGCATACATGCATTTCAGTACTGTAGCTGAACAGCAACACAGGTAAGCTCTCCAGCCAGAGGGCATTAGAGGTCTACTCTTTAAGTCACTCACATCCTTAGGAAAGTTGATTGCCTTGGAGGGGGGCAGGCTTTTAGTAGACAGCTGGAAACTGCTGTAAAGCAGCCGCTGTCAAAGAGAGATCCAGGAAGGTTTGAACCAGGGGAGAAGGCCTCCTTCTTTCTTCCACCCACCCTGCCAATCAACTAATTTGTGGGATAGGGGGAGAATAGCCTGTTCTTCCATTCACTCCTCCATGCTGAACTGAAGGAGTACAGGGACCATTCTCCTGCAGTGGCAATGCTCCTGGAGCCCCATCAGTAGCAAAGCTGCCTCCTCCCTACTCCTTCATGTGAAAGCAGAGGTACGGAGGGGGTGGGAAGCCATTCTTCCATGGAAGCAATACTCTGAGAGCCTTCAGAGCATCGTTGCCATGGGAGAATGTTCCCCCACTCCTGCCTTCCTTTGGGTCTACCTGGAGGAGTGGGAGGGTGTGGTGGAAGGGCCAGGGGCCATTCTCCCTGGCAGTAAGCCTCCTGAGGTTTTAGAAGGGCTCCCACTCCAGGAGAATGACTCTATCAACCATCTGCTGACTGATGGGAGTGGGGGATATTCTGGCATAGCAGGTACCTTCCCAGGGGCTGCAGGGGAATTCCCTCCCTCCTACCAATCAGCTGATTGGGGCAGGGGAGGTGGGATTTCCAAGGCAGGGTCCCCACAAGACTTCCTGACATCTCACTTCTGGGCAGGCTATCAGAGAGTCAGTGCTCTCATTCCCTGTCCATTTGAAAGAAGGAGGGAGAGACAGCAGAGGGCTGTGGGATACTGGGTGTCCTCAACACTCAAGAGAAGTGCATAGCTATTCAAGTTAGTATTAGAGGAAGGAGATCTCATAGAAACCAATCTCTCACAGAAGAGTCAGCTGTCTTCCACAAGAAATTCTTTGCATGGCTGTACTCTCTCTTTCTGTGCAAGGAGAAAGGCATTTCTTACATCACAAATGCAATACCTGTGTATTAATATGTAATATTAATATGTATGTAATATTTGAGGAAATATACCTAATATGCAAGTTTCTCTGCCAAATTTTATTGTACCCTTCCTTGATTATGTGAAAGGCCTAGTTTAAAGCAAATGAATAGCTACCCAGATACTCATTTGTCCTCTCAGTCTTCACATATAAATTCCCTTTGGACATAGAGTTATATGTAAAGTGAAAATGTTAGAGAACTCATTGAAAAAGATATCAGTAGCATATAATTGATTTTTTCTCTACAGTACTGAACAGCTACTCCCCCTGCCCTACCCCACCTCCCACTGCTGAAGAACATATATTTCACAAGTGAATGAAAGATCTGTAGGGAAAGATAGAGATACCTGACGTAACTCAAAGTTATAAAGTTAGTATGTAAACCATTTTGAAAAGCGAGAACAATATAAATGGCATAGCTTGTGTAAATCTGAGAATCTTAAAAAAAGTTTACAAATCCTTAGTATTCCAAAAATCTAGGAGTCACTGAATGAGAAAAATGCAGGCATAACACAGCTACCATTTTTTTGATACACAGATCTTTTGCAGTTTTGACCACAACTGTACTGTATTGAGTTTTCATAGATGTTAGGGTCGGAAGGGACCTCAATAGGTCATCGAGTCCGACCCCCATTGGGTCGTATCATTCTGTACTGAAACCAAGTTTCAGTTCTCCAATTCAGTGCAAATAATGTGGCAGAACTGAGCCTTTGAGGTTTGTCTTAATCTTTGAAAATAACGCAATTATTATTGACACATGGATGTGTGGTAGTGACAGATTAGCTAGTGAAAAATAAACTGCCTAATTTAAAAAAAAAATTAAGCTTATCATGTATCTTCAAATATCCATTACTCTTGGTATTTCTTTCCAGGCTAGCTGACAGCACATCTTCAGAGGAACCATTCATAATAATGTAACTATTCCTGAGATAAGTGCCTGGACAAGATAGGTCAACATCCAACGTCCCGCTGATCCTAATGGATCATAGGGCTAACACAGTTAAGGTGAACCAACTGCCGTAGCCAATAACACACTAAGGACTGGTGTGGCTGACATAACATCCAGTGGTCTCTAACTTTCCAGCATGAATTGCTATGTACCCATTTACAGATGGGTCAAACTGTGGATAGTCTATGACGCAAGTGTGCAAGGAACAAAGTGAAAGCCCAAAATAATGCGTTGGGAACTCCATCAAGATGCCTTAACCACTTTGCCACTGCACTCATTGCCTAGACAAAAACAGTCATAGCAGATGATAAAGTAAAGCTGAAAAACAAAACTACATAGTTTGTCTTCTGACTACTTCAACAACTGCAAACAAAACCATCTGCGTATAGCTATGCTCCAATTTTCATTTAATAATAGTTTTATGCTACTTATTTACACAGATTTTTTTATTCAGTGTATTTTAATCAAACTAACCAAGATACAATATAAATGAAATGTAATCAAGAATCTTTTGTTAAAGGCCTTACTTGATGACAAATTACGACATGCACCTGTTCTTCCCTTCCTCGAACTTTGAAAGTGTCACAAAAAGACAGGTATATGTGATCACTTCCTGGTTTTCAATATTGCTTGGCCTTGTCAGACGTAAGAGATCAATATATTTAAAAATCAAGAAAAGAGAGCTACTTTAACCTCTTGAGAAAAAGTTAAATCTCCAACCAATGCTTGTAATAATAGGACTGACTAAAACAAAAATGCAGTATAAATGGAGTCCACGAATTTCAGAAGAGACTTACACTGATCAAAAAGAGCATTGTAAGTTTGCTAGGTAGAGATTTGGTTTGTATTAAGAGAAAAGACAACTATAAGATTTGGGATTACAAGTATTTACAAATCTTCTTGAAAAAAAGATACTTTTTAGATGTGGCAGGAAATCTTGAAAAATGAAATGTAGATTGTAAATTGGATGCTTTTTGCATCAAAATGCTTGCTTTCAGTATGCTTCGCTGTTGGCAAGTTAACTAGTGAAGAACATTTTATAAATCAAATTTACAACTTTCTTAATGGAAATCAAGTATATCAGTTTATGTTACATATGTGAGATGACACATTAGCTGCAGTTTTGTACAGAAACTGCAACCTCTCAAGTTTAGCCTTTCCAAGGACAAAAGCATCTTTTAACAGCTGCTTAAAAATTCTCAAATAATCAAAGAAATCTTGGGTGCACACAGAAATGTAATATTTAGTCCACAGTGGGCTCATCTACATGAGACACTATGCTGCATAGTAGACTAATCTACTGTGCAGTAAACTGCCACTGTCTACATGTGTGTGGGTTTACTGTGCAACAAATTAGTCTACTATGCTAGTTAGCTAGTACCTGTAGACAGTACATGTAGTACATATGTAGATGCTGACCAGGAGCAATTTTTTTCCCAGTAAGCCACACCAGCAAAGGGCCAGCCAAGTGGCTGGGAGTTTCTGCCATGTGCCAGGGACAGCTCTTTGGCTCTTCCAGCCTAGCTTTTAGACCCTTGGCCTGACCCCTGGGGTCTGTACCAGCTGCTGCCTGCCCCTGGGCTGTGGGTCCCAGGACTGTGGGCATGTGCAGGCCATAACAGGCTTGCAGACCCTGGCTCTGCCACAGAGCCTCTTCCACCAGCTTCCTGCTTCCCAGGCACCGTGCCTCTCTGCTGCAAGCACATGCCAAGCCCTGCCAGCAGCCACAGTGTCTGCCCGAATCCCTGAGGTCCCTGGAAGCAGCCATGATGGCAACCTCTCCAACACCACAGGCAGTGTCCCGGGGTCCCAACTGGTCAGAGGGAGAGACTGATAACCTTACAGGAGTGTGGGGTGATGCCAAGTTGCAGAGGCAGTTTACCCAAGACAGCCACTCATACACCCATATTTATGAGGTCATGGTGGCCCTCATGCAGGAGTGCAGCCACCAGTAGTCTGAGTGGCAGTGCCACATAAAGGTCAAGGCCCTGTGGGTCCACAACATGGACCACAACCAGCAGTCCAGGGCTGTCCACAGGACCATGGGGCATTTATGCAGCAGTTGGACCACATCCTGGCTACAAGGGACCCTGGACACGCAGCACAGGTGGCCTGCCAAAGCTTCCACCAGGGCTCAGCAGTGATGAGCAGTCTGCAGGAGAGGGCCCCTCAGGGCATCAGCCTCAGATTTTGGTGTGCTCCCTACTTCTGATCTAATTTGGCAGTTCAAAGAGCCTGGGCCAGCACCTGCTCCAACCAACTCTTGGTGCACAGCCCCAGTGGGGAGGACAAGTCAGAGATTGTGCCAGCTGTGACCAGCTCCAGCTTCTTCGCAGAAAAGCGCCTGCCTGGGCAGCCAGGTGCCATACCTCTGTGTCTTGGGACGCCACAGGCAGCCACACCACCTCCCCACCAGCAGGGACCAAGTCAGACCATCAGGACAGTTCATCGTGCCTATCCGGTAAGCCCCACACAGGAAGGAGGGCTGAGGGGCAAAGAGGATAGGCCTTTCCCACTCACCTGTCCCACCCCCCCCAGGCCGCATGCCTGGAGCCAGGGTCCCCACATGGGGCGGGGCTAGATAGAGCCTATAGCTCCCCCTGTCTGCTGCAGGGGGGCTGAGTACAGTAAGAGCATGCCTGGATCTGCCTACTCCCATAAGGAGTAAATCTGTTTACAATAGGGTGCAAGTGTAGATGCAAAGTCTTACTCTGAAGTATTTTACTGTGCAGTAAGCCTAAATCATATTAATAGCACATGTAAAGATGCCAACAATTGCATTAAACTACTTCCCTAACGTTAGAAACCTCTTATTTTTTTATAATATAGATTAAATTAGATATATGATATAAACAAACACTTTATTGATAGATCTATTCTACATTTTAGATGATTTTACTTTATGGCTGGGTTTCAAACTAAATTACTATATAATTTTTTCCAGAGATAGATTTCCATATTTCTTTGGTAGTATCTTTGGTTAATACAGCATAACCTTAAGTTGGCTAATCATTTTACTGAATAGGTCAGGGGCAGGCAATTATTTTGGGTGGAGGGCCACTTACCCAGTTTTGGCAGGCTGTTGAGGTCCCCATGGGTAGCCCCGCTCCTTGAAAGGTGCCCCACACTCTGGTCACCATCTCGGGACCAATGTCCCTGGGCCAGCGCTGGTGGGGCCCAAAGTGGGGTAAGGCTGACAGGGGTCTGTGGAGCCAGGCTGGGTTGCACAAACAGGGAGAGGGGAGAGCTGGCCCAGCTCCATAGAGCCCCTGCCAGCTGGGACCCAGGGCTCCTGCCACCCTGGCTCTGGGCCCTGCCGGCACTGGCCCCAGGATGCTGGTGCAGGCCCCATACTCCTGCTGGCTCCAGAACTTGCTCACTCCCAGTGACCCCCCCATCCCCACAGTACAGGCAGGGGACAGTGCACAGCTGTGACCCCCTGCTCGCTAGCAGGAAAAAAACTGGTGCTGAGCATGGGGAAAAGCGGCCCCTCACCTGCCCTGTGGCCAGCAGCGCTCCCTGCTGCAGCCACTCACAGCCGACGTGGGGCTGTCCAGAGCAGGCACAGGCAGCTTCAGGTGGGCTGCAAGTGCCTGCAGCATGGGGTGCTTAATTTTTGACAGGAACCAAGGGCAAATAAATATTAATTTTCTAAAATTTTTAGCGGCCCTGCGGGCCAGACAGGATGTCCTCACAGGCTGCATGTGGCTCATGGGCCGTATTTTGCCCACCACTGGAATAGGCACTATCCCTCTATAACACTTGAAGCTGGACTACCTTGTCAATGTGAGGAACAAAAAAATGACCCCCCCACAACCTATTTCATAGTCTAACTCATTGATTCTCTGCCAGGGTGGAAGAGCATCCTGGGATTCCATAAGACCTTTTGAAGGTTCAATGAGGTGTGAGGACATAAGCAAGTGCAAAAAGGTAAATGCAGGCTCAGGCTGTCCCTGCCTGGGCACTGCCCCACCCCCACTGCTCTGCAAGAAGGTAAGCACTGTAATGTATAAATTCATTTTTGAAATAGGGTGCTGCTCCGTTCACAACAGTAATGACAGTCTTGCATCAAATGAGGGAGGTCTCAAGTCTAAAAAGGTTGAAAATTTAGTAGGCAGATGGTTGATATGTAATATATAAATTCTAAATCTAATTTGAGTCAAACAAAATGAAGAAATCCATACTCTTTGGGCACATCTACATGAGATGTTTCCTAAGGAGTTACCTAATTGGCTTCATAGTAAATGACTCAGTGCACACATGTGGCCCTATTAGGCTATAGGAATCTAATAAGCCTTGTAGCAGGTTAGTATTTGTAAATACAAGTACTATCTTTCTGCTAAGTTTTTTCATGTTTATTTACATGCGTGTAGATACTGACCTGGCCTGCTGGCTAGCCAAGGGTTACCCAACGTCTGGGTTTTCCTGGACACGTCTTTTTGTGTTTTCCCAGCTCCATCCAGACGGGGCTTTTTTTAAATATCAACAAATGTCTGGAATTTGGTATTTTTCTGTGCTCCACATCAATGTTTTCCCCAACACTGGGCTGCAGCAGGGTAGGGGAAGTGCTTGCTCCTCTAGCGGGGGAGGGCAACAGGGAGTTGCATGGCCAGGCCATGCTGGTGCTTGTGCTCACAAAGGTGGGGCAGCCAGGAAATGCTTGCAGGGCTGGGGGGAAAAGGAGGCAGTGGGTCAGAAGTGAGGGGCACTGGCAGGGCTGTGGGAGTTAAGGGACTGTGGTTTGGGAGTGAGGGGCATCAGGGGGGTTGAGGGGCTGTGGGTTGAGAGATGGGGAACAGGCAGTACCTGGGGGCTTCAGGTTGGGAGTAAGGGGTATCAGCATAGTTTGGGGGGTAGGGGACTGTGGGTCAGGAGTCAAGAGCAGCAGCAGGGCTTTGGGGGGGGGGGTTGTGGCTTGGGAGCGAGGGGCAAGGCACGGACATATATGTGCCCCCTTCCACAGTTGAACTGAAGAGGAACAGCTCTGGCCTGGCAGGCTGAGTCCCTGGGCCCCCTGCCAGCCACAGCTACACTGCCCTGGCTTACTATGCTGCAGTCCTGAGCAATAAACTCTGGCACAAACAGCACTGGAGCTTATTGTGTTGCACTAATTTCATGTGTAGACATGCCCAGATTGATACTAAAACATTTGCTTGGTCAAGCTGCAAGGTGAGATACACTTTTCCCAGCTCAGAATTTAATATTGTTTCAGGAATATATTTTTTCAGTAGTTGTATGGAAAATTCTATCGTTTCATTTAAGAGAGGGTACACACGCACACTCAGTACAACTGATCTTAATACATTACTGGGATTCTTATATAATCAATTGTAGTTCAAATTCAATTAAAACATGCTCAGTTGAATCCAAGGGAGATTCAAAATTAAAATGAAATAGTAATTTATGGTTGTAGGGTTTCTTTGCTAGTTTTCGTGCAAAAACTAGACTTATTTTTACTACTTAATGACAAGACCAGTAATATAAAGCAAGCATGGGTTTTTCTTCAACTAAATTAATTTGGATATGCTGTTATATTTTAGTTATAACATTTCTGCATCTGTGGAAATGGCTGATTACTTGGTTACCATTGTAGTTACTTAACAGCATTGTAGTTTTTATTCTTTTAACTCTGCTTTAGCTGCTAGAGAAAGCTGCTTCCCAAGTTTTATGTACAGACTACATTGCTATCTTCTTTACACTAATTCTTTGCAACCTTAAATCTCCAAAATCATGTTAAGTTTAGAGCCTCACCCAGTATATAATATTGATGAACAGGTCACAAAAAGTCCTTAGATGTGGACACTGAGGTGGATGCCATCTATCTGGACTTCAAGAAGGCCTTTAACACTATTTCTCACCTGATTCTCATTAAAAAAAACAAAACAAAACTAGGCAACTGTGGTATTGATGCCTACACAGTCAGATAGGTGGCAAATTGGCTTAATGGTCACACCCAGAGAGTGTTTTTGACCTGGAGGGTTGTGGGCAGTGGAGTTCCCCAGGTCTTGGTCCTTGGGCCTGTGCTGTTCAATATCTTTATCAGTGAGTTGGAGGTGGGCATGGAAAGTATACTCTCCAAATTCGCTGATGACACAAACATGTGGGGAGAAGTGGGCAGATGAGAACAGAATGTAATTCAATGCAGAGAAGTGCAAGGTGTTGCATCTAGGGAGAAGGAATCTATAACACACCCATAGGCTGCAGAACACTCTTCTCAACAACACAATGTTTCAGAGGGATCTCGGAGTTATTATTGACTGTAGGATGACCATGAGCTGCCAATGCAAGGAAGCAGTCAGGAAGGCTAATCACACCTTGTCATGCCATCTACAGATGCATCACAAGCAGGTCCAGAGAGGTAATCCTTCCCCTCTATGTCATGCTAGTTAGGCCACAGTTGGAGTATGGCATCCAGTTCTAGGCACTGCACTTCAAGAGGGATATGGCTAACCTTGAGAAGGTCCAGAGGAGAGCCACTCGCATGGTCAGGGGACAGCAGGTCAGGCCCTACAAAGATAAACTAAAGGGCCTGAATCTATTCAGCCACTACAAGAGAAGACTGAGAGGGGATCTGGTGGCCATCTATAAACTCACCAGGGGGGACCAGTGCAAAATAAGTGAAGCTCTGTCCCCCTCATGTACCACCTGGGATAACAAGAAATAACAGCCACAAATTGATTGATAGCACATTCAGGCTCAATATTAGGAGGCATTACTTTATGTTTAGGGCTGCAAGACTCTGGAATGGGCTCCCAAGAGAGGTGGTGCTCTCCCCTACTTTGGGGGGTCTTCAAGAGCAGGTTGGATAAATATCTGGCTGGGATATTACGATCTCAGCACTCGTTTCTGCCCAGGGCAGACTTGATGATCTATTCAGGTCCCTTTCAACCCTAGAAACTATGAAACTATGACAAACTTTGGCCATATATTCACTACTCTGATCTGTAAATAATATAGAGTCCTTTCAGTGAATAACTGAAAGAATAAAAGGAAGTTGCTCAAGATGGCTTAACAGATTCCACTGGAGTTTGTAAGAATTTACTGCCCGTTCAGTGGCAGCGAAGGTAAGTCCAATGTGAAAAAGAAAGTTTCCTCCTCTTCCACTTAAAAATCAGAAACCTATCGTAGTGGTTAGTATGCAATCCCATAACTATATTAAGTAAATCAATTGGCAGCCTGGCAGCCTCATTGCTAGCATTGTTTTATAACATTTGGCTTGTTACATTAATGTTTGACAAGGTTACTTACATCATTTCATTCCAAACTGGAAAAGAGTTTATAGCAGCTTTCAAGCAATGAGAGCAAAACTGTAATGAGTTTTAAGATGGAGCTTGATCATTTTATGAGAGTTCTTTGATCTAGTTACTTGCAATAAGGAATGCAAAGGAAAGATTTTTACCTGCTTGAAGGACTTTTTAAAAGTCCCAGTCCCCTACTGCTGCTCCTGTGGCCACACTGTCTATACTGGTTTTGGGGGAGAGTGTGGGAGCAGGAGGAGGGAGCACATCTCTGACATCCTCCTTTATGAAATCCTTGATCTGCTCATGCTTGCAATAGCAGGAGATAATGCAGGAAGCTATGTCCACAATATTTCTTTTCCTTGCTGTTCCTCCACTGTATATCCAAAAATCCCTTACTTCTGATCATAGATGCCAAATTTGGTAATACCTCCCTAGGGGCACCTCTATGAGTTGCTCTAAACTATACATGAGATCTTAAGATGCAGTGGAACATCCTAGGAACTGTTTCACTGCCACATTTCCAGATTTGTGTATGTTAGTATTTGGGAGCATGAACAAGTTTGTGGGTAGAGCCCAAAGAATAGTACTAGCAACAGCAGTGGGATCATAATGTAGCCATACAACTTTCTCATTAGTCTTATGTTCCTAATGCAGAAAGGACCTCCTCCTCTTTGCACATTATTTCAACTGTGGTTAAAGCGGTGGGAGAATTCAGTATCTCCTTCCCATTTTAGATCACATTTACCATCACTTCATATTGCAGTTCATCATATTCTGGGTTAGGTGAGTTGAGTGTACCATAATCCACTAATACACTGCTAATAGCTCTTAGCATTTATTAAAAGCATTTATTATGAAAAATATTTCAGGCTTACAGCTGCTTTTCAGAAAACCTTTCAGTTACATTTGAAACAGGCTTTTCCCACTGTAATATCCGTTTCAAATGTAACTGAAAGGTTTTCTGAAAAGCAGCTGTAAGCCTGAAATATTTTTCATTCGAGTGTGCCTTTTATTCTAAGCCTTTGTTCAGAGGCTGCAGCATTTTAAAATGAACACGGTAATATTATTGTTAAGAGTATTTCTTATATCTTCTAACCAATGGTAATCATCAGACTACCTGGTCCTCCAGACATACAGTCTTTGTGTACTCAGGAAGTCACCTGGCCAAACAGCTTTGAAATTAGAGTGTTGGATAAACACATGAGGCAGACATCCACCAAATTAATTGGGCAAGGGAAGGACAGTCTTGAGGGGAAAAAGAAAAGCTAAAAAGAGGCGAGTTTGCTTTTTAACAATAAACTTGAACTTATTAAAATAAAAAATGTTCATAGTGTGATGGGGAAGGATTTGTGAGTGAGCTCCAGGAAATGCACAAAATTCTGCCTGGGAGTGATTGATTCCTTTAAGAACTTCAAATATGTTCATGTTAATGTGAACTTTAGGCTTCACACTAAAATGTATGGGTTGCACATCTTAAGTAGCCATGTGTAATTAGGTTTTTCACTCAACCTTACTTTAGCACACTTACCTTACTTTTTAAAAGGCTCTACAATATGAACAAACAGTGGTATTAAAAAGTGAAGCCGTGTTGTCCAAGGAAAATAGAAGATAAACCAATGCTTTTTCCTCAGCTGTGTTGAGAGACCTATAGATAAACCAGCATGTATCAAATGGAAGATTGGGTTCCCTGATTAAAGACCATGGAGATTCAGAGTAAAGTTCCTAGAAGTGCCCAATATGATTAGCCAGCAAATCCAATGGTAAATCCTCATCAGTAATGTGTGCGCTTAGGGATACAGTCACAAAAAGAATTTGAAAAGGACATAGTCACTTAAGTTATCAAACATCCTGCTCAGCTTCTACTTTATTCTAGAGATTCCTAAATTCAGAGAAATTTTTCTACCCTAACAGTTTTCCTGGATTTCCTTGTTCAGCCAAGAGAGCTTCTTAGCCCCTTTGCTCCCCTTTATGCACAATGAGATTATCTCCTTCTGCTCCCATAGGATTGCTCCCTTGAGGAACAACTCTGTTCCTGGACCCCCATTTTGCCAGTGCTCTTGAGCTTTAACATCTCACTAACTAATCTCCTGAGCACACTGAAGTAAGCCTTCGAGTTCACTGAAGTTTCAAGATATGGTGACCCCATAGTATCTGTGTGTACTCCAGATACCTTCCACGAAGGATCTATGAGCCACTTAATGCCCCCATTCATGACTGGAAGTGGGTGTTCCTGTGATGAGTCCTGGGATCCTCCAAAAAATTTTATGCAGCTGAGGTGCAGGTCTGGCTCCACCCCATGGAAGGTAGGGTCACAATAATCACATGCAACAGTCTGAGAGAGGAGTTGACAGAGGTAAGCTGTCTTGGTGATGTCTGACAAACATTTAAGGCTTGTTAGAAGCCAGGACTCATTGGAAATGGGAAAGAAGCAAGAGCCACCAACACAAAGAAGCGGTCAGTAAGCTAACTGCACCTTGTCGTACATCTATAGATGCATCACAAGCAGGAAGGTGATCCTTCCCCCCTATGTAGCATTGCTCAGGCCACAGTTGGAGTACTGTGTCCAGTTCTGGGCACTGCACTTCAAAAGGGATGTGGCTAGTACTGAGGGTTCAGAGGAGGGCCACTCACATGGTCAAGGAGCAGCAGGTCAGGCCCTACAAAGAGAGGCTAAAGGGCCTGAATCTATTCAGCCTCCAAAAGAGAAGGCTGAGGGGATCTGGCAGCCATTTTCAAACTCACCAGAGGGGACCAGTGGAAATTGAGTGAAGCTCTGTTCCCCCAGACACCACCGGGGGTTACTAGGAATAACAGCCACAAATTATTAGAGAAAAGGTTCAGACTGGACATCAGGAGACATTACTTTACAGTTATGGCTGCCAGGTTCTAGAATGGGCTCCCAAGTGAGGTGATGATCTCTTCTACCTTGGGAGTCAAGTGGAGGCTGGGCAGATACTTGGCTGGGGTGATACGATCCCAGCACCCATTCCTGCACAGGGCAGGGGGTCAGACCTGATGATCTGTTTAGGTTCCTTCCAACCCTAAGTACTATGATACTATGAAAGGCACAGCTCAGCTGTGGGAATGAAGAGAAAGTCAAACTGTACTCACTGAGTTGGTGCTTAGGTACTTTCATAGATTCATAGATGTGAGGGTCGGAAGGGACCTCAATAGATCATCAAGTCCGACCCCCTGCATAGGCAGGAAAGAGTGCTGGGTTTAAATGACCCCAGCTAGATGCCTATCTAACCTCCTCTTGAAAACCCCCAAAGTAGGGGAGAGCATCCTGTGCAACTTTCATGCACCAACACCCTGGGCACTATCATGCATGTTATTCAGATGGGCTGCACTATCCTATCATTGTCCCATCAAGTGTAGCTGCTGGACTTGTCTGGTACCCAAGCCAAAATGGATTTAAGTGGCAGTGTGTAGTGCAGGGTGAGCCCTGGTCCAAATGCATACAGGACTCCCTACAAGATCCTCATAGTTAGCTTCCCACTGGCCAGATTGCAGTAAAAGGATCTTGGCTACACTTTGACTTTAGGGAAATTAGGGATTCTTCCATGGCTTCTTCCTGTGGCCATTGGCTGAGGGGAAGCAAAATTTGGGGCATCCAAACCCCAGGACTCTGGGCTTGGGCTTGCAAATAAAATACCTGCCAATGGTTTTGGAAGTATCTGAAGCCCCAGACTTTTCCGTCTGGGGTGGGGGATACTTACCAGTTGCAGCACTACATATAGTGTTTGAACAATTGAGCTTTTCTTAATCAAAAGGATTTAGACCTGATCTGGCTAAATGCCTACTTCTGGACCTAAATGCCTACTTTATGGAAACAGGAGACTGCTCCCTAGCTTGCTCCTGTGGCTTTTGGTTAAGGGCAAGTGAGACTTGGGGGAATCTGAACTCCAAGCCTCAGGGTTTGGGACTGCCCGTAGGATGCCAGCTAATGGATTTGTGAGTATCTGAAAAAGTCTGTGATGGAAGATACTCGCCAGTTGTAGCACCACATATGGTGTTTGAATAATTGAGTTTTGCTTGATCAAAAAGACTTGGAACCAATTTGGTTAATTCGACCTGAAATACAAAAATTCCTGCCCCCCCTCCACCCTGCCCCATCTGTATATTTTTCCCTTGGCCTCTGGTGGCCTAAGATCAAGTGTAGTGTGCTGCTTAGGAAGTGGTTGCACTGGTCACTACAAGCCAGCAACAAGATCCTGCATGTCCCCTACTGGCAGGGAGGTGCTAATGTGCCCCATTATGGGAGACCTCTGAGACATTACAGAGATCACCAATGCCTTCTGCCTCCTGACCTGTCCGAATGAGACAGTGTGCAGCATCTCCGTCAACACTCTGAAGGAGATGGAGCGCGAGAGGATCACAAAGCAACCCACTGGACATGATCTAGTCATTGTCCTGAGCAGCTCACTGGAGGGCAAGTTCAGTTAGAATAGCAGGGACTTTGCTTCACTGTGGAGCTGAGCTCACAATGCCACACACTGCTTCAGGAAATGCATTAACTGAGCCTGGACCCAGAACGAGGAATACTAGGAGCTGGGAGTCTCATTGCTCCTGGCCCCCAATGCCAATCACATCACCATGACCCCCTGCATGAGAACCCTGGAATGGATCCTGAAGGATGCTGTCCAAGTCAAATAAACCAGCAACCTGAGGGCAAAACCCGACCAGGGCAAGGTCTTCAAACTAACCTCCAAGTGGGATGCCAGCAAGTACCTCATGCACAACAGGAGCTTCACACGGTTCATGGACTGGTGCTTTATCTACCATGCCTGCCTCAACTGCCTGTCACTCAGTAACACTATCTTGTATGGGAACTTCGACAAGAGGTGCTGATACTGTAGCTACTAGGCAGAGACTGTCCCACACATGCTGTATACCTGCAAGTTCCATGACAGTGTGTGGCAGCTGTGCCACAATGCCATTCAGGACTGGCTGGTTAAGACCATCCCAGCCTCAGTGGGGACCATGTCAGTTAACTGCACTAGCCCAGGCTGAGAGAGCCAGCTGTGCTTGGACATAATTGTGACCAATGAGGACTACAAGCAAATCATGACAGTGGATGTCACAATCCTTTTCAAAAACTGGCAGCAAGCTTTTATCAAGGCTCACAAGCAGAAGCAAGACAAATATCAGCCACAGGCAGACACCTTGAGAAGCTGGGGATACAACCTGACAGTCAAGGCACTCATGGTTGGGGGATTCTTAGCATGGGACCCCAGCAACAAGAGCATCCTGCATCACTATGCCAAATGGATGTGATGCCTCATAGTGTCCAACACCATCTGCTGGTCCCAGGACATCTATGTGGAACACATCACGGGACAGCGCCAGTACATGGACCCCACCGACAGATGACTGGAAACAACATGGGGTGTCCACTCAACAGCACCCTGCCCCTACACTTAATGTTCTTTGAACATCCTCACCTAGCCTGGACTCTTTCCATCCTCCACAGCTGTATCCCACATCCTACTACCTTTAACTGACTGTTCACTTTCTGTAAGCCACCTCCGAACCTGAATGTGGCAACATTGTGCGAGGTCTTCAGTATATTCCTAACTCTATAAAGCATTGTGCTCCCCTCCTCCCCACTCCCTTTGCCCTCAGGCTTAGTTGGCTGCATGTTTTATATGCAACTTAATTGCGCACCTGTCCCTACCCCATCCTCTACTATGTTGCCCCTCGTTCTTTCCCTCGCTTTGAACTTTGTAACCTTAAAATTTAAAATTTTCTAATAAAGTAAATCTGTGCCTATCAGTTGCTCAGCCAGACGAGGCAATCTCTATGTAAAAGAACAAATGGGCACTGATTTGCCATCAGTTCCATAAACACGCAAAAGCCTGTGGCAGAACACTTTAACTTATCTGGACACCACTAGCCACAGAGTAGCTCTTCTTACACAATCAAACAACAACAACAAAAGCTTTAAAAATAACTTGAACATAGAATTGCAGAACAGGAACTGATCCACAGACTGGATTATATTAAACATTGGTCTCAACAAGGACTGTGGATTCTTATCCCATTACCCAAAATAGCTGTTAACTTGGGGGTCCCTCCAAATGTTAATTGCTTTGTTCATTTGTCTAAACAACCCACTTATTACTGTTTTTAGTGATGTCTCCTCTGTAAAAACAAAAGTTAATTTACAGACATTCCCTAATTTGGAAGGCATGAGAATTGGACATGGTCCCTCAGTTATGGAGTAAACAGTTAGAGACAGACAAATGGTCCACAATAAAATATCTTCTTATTTATGTCTGCCTGTGTTTACCAAACCTAGTGATCATGCCCTTCCTTTTTCCTTTCCCTTTTATATAAAATCTTACCTTTCTGCCAGTCCATTCATAGAATATCATGAAGAAGATGACTATCTACAAAAGCTTATACCTCTTTAAGCTGTTTAGTCTGTAAAATGCCATGCTGCCTAAACTTTTACCTGCCTTCAGAACACCTTCACTAGCTACCTGTGTCATCATTACCCAAGGTGTGGAATACTTGGGTTAAATAACTCCTTGTTCTAATTCAAACCCATCTTCTTCATAAAAAGAGTGTCTTAAACTACAGATTAAAGGAAATTGAAGATGAAGGATTATGCGAGGGAATTTGAAAATTATTGAAAAAATAATTTATTAATTATGTTAGTAAATCACTGAAGCCTTATTTTAGATTTTCTAGTACAGCTACTGCATAAAATTGCTACTGCTAGCAAATCACTCTTTCCAGTCACAATGACATGTACTTTCCTTACCTCCCAGTGGCTCAGCAACAACAGGAGAGAGAGAAAATATCCTCCACTTCACCTAGCCCTTAGTTGAGTGGCTAGGAGATTTTCAAAGGAAATAGGAGGTTTGTGTTCAAAACCCCTCAGGCTAAGGAAGGCCCATTTCCTGAGCCAATGCCTTGACTACTGAACTACTGGGCAAGAAGTGGGTGTACTCTTTTCCTCTGTCATCTCTCCAGGGCAGAATGCAGCAACACAGGATTCTCAATGCAGCTTTGAGTCAGACACCAGAATTTAAACATTGTTGTGCTAAATATTTCTTAAAGATTACTATAGGTACCTCTTAGCTCATTGCTTGCATGCTCTGGAAACACACAGGTCTGCCCATTGAGAGAATGGGTGAGCTATGGCTCTTATGGGCAAAATAGAATCAATTTTCTATGGTGAGGTGTATATTTTTGGGCAAGTGCAGTCCACGTAGACTCAGATGTTTAGCAGGCAGACTAGGATCTAGGCCACAAATAACTTATTAATTTTAGACCCCCATAATAGTACTTGTAGGCTATCAACTTTTAAGTTTATTTTTAAGAATTATTTTTGTTGAAGGCATTTCATTTTCTATTATTTTATAGACAACTGTATTAATAACAAACACTACATGACAAACCAGAACTGAATACTTTTCTTTCCACTGTAATGCTCACAAACATGAATTCTCAGGGATTATAAAATATGACCAAAATCCTTAAAATGAATTTAATTATTACACACACACACACAAGTTTCAAAGAAGGATAACTATAAGGAATCTAACTGTTTTAAGATAGACTGAACAGAGGTTTGATTATTTTATATATTAAATCTATCATATTACATTGGCTTTTAAACAGCCTCCATATTTAATTTCACTGTATAGTATTTTTGTTTCTGATATGCAATTAAGGAGCATGTCAATAGATTCATAACATAAAAGTATAAGTGGCTAAAGCCACTATAATCCCATATAAAAGACAAATGTCTTTCCTCAGGCTGCCACATTTGTATCTAGGTTCCTAATTGCTTTATGTGTTCTAACTATTTTTCTCTGTGCTCTGATGTTCTTCCTTAGACTCCAGATCATTCCCCTCAGGCCCCAATATCATTACGAAGAAGTATCCTTTCCGAAAGTACATTCTTCCCCAAACCCTATTTTTTTTTATATTTAATGGTGCCCTTAACTCATTTCTCCAGCATAGATTTCCTGACTGCAACAGAATTGAAGTTGTACAGTTGTACTTTATTCAGCAAGATATATAGTGTATCAGATTTTCAATTTTTCTCCTTAAGACTCTTGTGGCAGACAAAATTATTATACAATTAAATATCAATGAAATTTAATACACTGAAATTTACTGATTATTTTTGCAGTGTAAATTAATTATAATCTTTGCACTTACATTTTAGTATACATTAAAATAATGCATTCCTACCCACTGTAATAGAAATCATAGAATCATAGGGATGGAAAGGACCCTGAAGGATCATTGGGTCCAGCCCCCTGCATGAGCAGTAAAGAAATCTGGGGTCAAATGATAGCCAAGTGACTGTCCAGTCTTCTCTTGAAGACCTCTAGGGTAGATGATTGCACCACCTCTGGTGGAAGCTTGTTCTATAGTCTGGACACCCTAGTTGTAAAGAAGTTTTTCCAATTTTTAAACCTGAAACTATCTTCCAGAAGTTTGTGGCCATTGTTTCTAGTTTTCCCCCAGGGTGCCGTGGTGAAGAGTTGTTCACCAAACCCTGATGTACACCTCTGATATAGTGGTAAGCCACAATCAAGTCCCCTCTCAGCCTTCTTTTCTGTAGGCTGAAGAGTCTGAGACCCCTCAGCCACTCATCATATAGCTTGCCATGCAAGTTCCTGATCATGAGGGACCCTCTTGAGCTTTAGGACATCTTTGTTAAACTCCAGTGCCCAGAACTGGATGCAATACTTGAGCTGCAGCTGCACCAATGTTGAGTAAAGTGGGAGAATCACTTCTTTGGATTTACTGGAGTTGCATCAATGGATGCATGCCAGAGTTTTATTGGCCCTAACAGCTGCTGCATCATGTTGCTGGCTCATATTCATGCTGGGGTCTATTGTTACCCCCAGATCCCTTTCATTTGTAGTGCTGGTCAGTTTAGCGATGCCCAGCCTGTAGGTGTGCTAGGGGTTCTTCCATTCCAGATGCAGCACTTTGCATTTCTCTGTGTTGAACCTCATCTGGTTCCATTCTGCCCAACATGCCAGCCTGTCTAGGTCTGCTTGTATCTGCAGCCTATATGCAGGTGTGTCTGTACAGCCCCATATCTTGGTGTCATCTGTGAACTTGGACAATGGGCTTTTCACCTCCTCATCCAAGTCATTGATGAAGATATTGAACAGCACTGGACTAAGTACCGACTCCTGGGGTATGCTGCTGCCCACATCATTGCCAGGACAACACCAATCCATTCATTTAGACTCTGTGTTCTACACTGCAACCAGTTTCACACCCACTTGATGGTCCCGCAGTTGAGCCCAATATCTTCCAGTTTTCGGATCAGTACTTCAGGGGATACCATAGTATCATAGTATCTAGGGTCAGAAGGGGCCTAGAGCAGGCCATCTAGTCTGACCCCCCACCAATGGCAGGAACGAATGCCAGGGTCACAGGACCC
>JAGPOW010000290.1:5455412-5483028 GCA_030014935.1 Caiman crocodilus
AACTTTTCCCACGCTACAGGGGTAACTCCCTGCTCCTGTGCTCATAATGTGCTCAACACAAGCTGTGCCGAGGCATCTCTTAACCATTATGCACAGACACATCCCACACCTCCGTCCTGGCTGGGCAGCACCTGCCCCTGCCCCCTTACTCCCTCACCACGGGGGGCATTGATCCACCCTCCCATGCTTCTTCCCTCCCCCCTCCCCTTTCACCACACCAGAGTTACTACCTGATGGCAGCTGTATCAGATATCAGATCGGTATTGGCCAATATGCCTCCTTAAATATTGGCTATCAGTATCAGCCCCCAAAATCTTTAATCGGTGTACCCCTAATGACAACATTTTACATGCAATTGGAAGAAAAGCTCTCACTATGTAGTTTCTGCACTCTGTTACCTTTTTTTATTAAATTGGCATATAACCAACTCATTCCTTTCATCAGGCAACTTCTCTCTCTCCCTGATCAGCAGAATTAACGTATGTGTCTTGCTAGCTAGCCCAGGTCCATGTTGTCTAATGAATTCAGATGGTATGTTGTCAGTTCCTGATGCCTTTCTATTGTTTAGGTACCAAAGCCCTTAATAGACTTTTCTGCTCCAACACACTGTCTAGAAGAATAAAATTAAGGCCTAACACAATACCATTATTAGGCCTGTAGCACTGCATGGGAGTGAGCCTTGGTGCACGATACTGAAAGACCAATGGAAACCGATTTGTTTTCAAAATAATATTCTCAAGAAAACAGATGGACCAGTGAATGTCCCAGTAAGGGGAAAATGGAGGCAAAGCAGTAACAAAAAACTGAAATATCACGGAACAGCTCCTCGTTACAAGTGTTCTGCATAGAGGAATTGGCATACGTCAGCCATGTGGTGAGACTGGAGGAATCAGCATACATCAAAATTATAAGCTCCAATTGATAGGACAGTGTCCCTGAGGTATACCTTACCAATAGCTGATGGGTAACATAAGAAAAAAATTTGAAGGTACAGGACTGGGAGGAGATAGCTCAGGATAGACAAGAATACAGGCACATCATCATGGAGACCAAAGAGCTACAAGTGCTGGCTGATCATCAGAAGTGTAAGTAAAGTTCTGTTAAAAGATTTGATCTCAACTTCAGTGTTTGCAACCCCTCTCAAACTTTTTTCACCTGCAAAAAAACGCTCTAATCCTGCAATAAAAAAAATTAAAGCTGTACCAGCGCCAGAACAAAGTTTTGTGGAAAGCCTTTTGAGATGTCCTGACATGCTAATTTTGATATATAGTGACTCTAACAGTCAACTGTAATTGTGTACATCTGTTTGAGGACAAATTTAGGTCAAATCTATATCAAGCTATATTCCATTAAAAAACAAAAACAAAACAAAACAAAACATTATAATACAATAATGTGATAGTTGCAAAATTTATTTCTTTGAAGTGAAGAAATACCAGTATTAATGTTGTGTATTCAACTTTAATTCAGTTCCCTGGCACTTATGTATATAAGTATCAGAGAACTGAATTAAGCCTGAACAAACAACATTAGTTTTGGCATTTCATATGTTACAAAAATGTGATCAGGACTGACTTATCAAAGACCATATTTTCTCCCTCTAATGTTGTACAGTTTGATCCACTTTTAGGTGCCCAGAAAATGGATGTATTTGGTGTCACTGGTGGAAAATGGATGTAATGATGACACCAGTGGATTTTCAAATCAGAGTTGGATAAGAAGGCTTCAGACACGGTTCTATTCTTTTCATCTGGCTTTCATAGATTCTGCTTGTTTTACATGCAGACACACTAAGATACACATGTATCTGATGTACAAAAACCTGTAAGAAATATTTTTTCCTATGATGTGATATGACATTTAATGCACAGTTAATATAACCAAATGGCACCTCATGGCCTTACATAATTTTGAATTGAACATCTGACCCCAGCACTCTTTCCTGCTTAGGCAGGGGGTTGGACTCAATGATCTGTTGAGGTGCTTTCTCACCCTACTATCTGTGAATCTATAACAATTCAAGCCTTAAAAAAACCCAAGGAACTGAAGTTATGTTAGTTTAAGATTAAATGTCTCCAAGCCAAGAAATGTAGTGTTCATATAACCTTGAGGTAGTGACTGGGAATTATCTTCAAGCACTCCTGCTGTACTGTGTTAGATGTACCTATCTTTAGAGTTGGAAAGATTAGTTGGAGCAGTCTGGCAGAGCTGTGATCGTCATAGAAGGTCATCTTGATGGGCCAGGACTTGCTGGGGTGAGTATGAAGACCTTTTGCCTGATCTCTAGATAGAAGTATACCTTGTGAGATCCAGCATGCCTCATTTCATGCTGTACTGTGCAGGTTGTGTCAGTAGAGGAGTACAGGGGTCATCGTGCCATCTTGTTGGGAGGTGAAAGGGGTATTGAAACAGTTGGATGGGAGAAAAGCAATAGTCTGATGTCAGAAGGTATTTTGCACAAAGAATGACAAGGTTACAAACAGAAGATCAAAGAGGTTTTAAGTTTTAGCAGATATGTTCCATCTGTGAAGCAGGCTAAGGGCAGAATCCCATTTCACTTTACAAAACTAAATAGCAATTATGCAGCCACATAACTGCATTTTTTGGCACTTAGTTTGCAATTTAGCTCTGGGTGTACAAGTGGCTGCATAATAAGAGGTATACTTGGTATAGCTGCACTCTGGCCAGGGAAAATATGCAATGCTATATGCTTACCCAGCTGTGTGCGCAAGGCTGGTTAAAATCTTAAAACTACAGCTGAGTAAAATCCCATGCTTATCAGAGGGAAGTGGAGGAAAAGAATGACTCTTCCAAATTTTAGCCCAATAAACTTAGTGGTTAGGGTGTTTGTCCAGGAACAGGAAATCCAGGCTCCAGACCACTCTCACTCAGAGTGAGCCTGAATTTCCTACTTCCCTGCAAAGTACTCTTAACAACCTGGCTACAAGCTACATATCATTTAGTCTTCTCCCTGGTCTTCTGCTTGAAGTAGCCCCACTAGCAGAGAGGGAAATACTAGTATGTTGGGTGAGGAGAAAAGCAATAAGCTAAGTAAGATCTGGAACCCCACATTTGGTATTCCAAACATTACATTTGGAATACCATTTTCAATAGTGCTTCCCCAACATTTTTTAGACAGTAAATGTTAAGTGACAGAGAGCATTTTGGTAATGGTCAGAGATAGTTTAATTCAAAAGTCTATGCAGTGGTTTTTTTTAAAAAAAATATTAAAACTTTCAATGTTAAGAAAAGAAAATATTTGAGTGTGGGAGGGTGAAATAGGATGATGCAGCTCAAGACACCTTTTCTCAGCAGTCCTTCCAATTAGAAACACAAGAACTACCCTGCATCACCAAGATGTGCACAGGAAGCCCACAGGGAAAAGGAGATTTTAGTATTCAAATGTCCTTTAAATAAAAAAGACCTCTCAGTCTTAACAACTGTAGCACTGATATTCTGCTAAAATTGTGTATTAACCAAAAGATGAGTGTACAGTTCTGTACTTAAAATACAGCTTTGTAATATACGTAAAAGTGGGAGAGAACAGAGTTGTTTATGCAGCCTAAAAGTTAGGATTTTCTGACTTTTGGGTAGGGTAGTATCACTGCACCAAGATCAATAACCTTTGTTACTTTATATCTATGTTTGTATCGCACCATAAACCAATGTACATTACTTTGGACACACCATTTTTTAAAACTGAAGATATTTTAAATGAACACATATTTCCTAAAATATTGCACTTGAGAATGTACAGTAGGGATAATAAACCCCAGGCCTATAATGCATTGGTGACTTAAGCTGTATAAGAAAGAAAACAAATTACTGTGACAAATTTTGGTCACGAACACATAGTTAATAATTGCTACTAAATTCCTCTTGTGACTGGTATACCAAACCATAAATGCCTGCAGCTGCTGTTTTCCTCTCTGCATTAAAGGCATTTAAAGATTATAAATGATTAAAAAGCTAATCAATACAATCTCCATAATCAATGAAAGTCTTGTAACCTTATACAGAATATCTGAGAAAAAAAAAATATCAGTAACTTTTTTAGATGTGTATTTTTGAAAAGTCCCAAATGGTTTGGAGACTCACTGTAATGTCTATAGCATAAAATATCACATTTTTAACCTATTCCTGACAGCATACATGATAAGACATTGAGTCTGTAACAGTGCTATGGAAAATCAAGATTGAGTAAACCCATAGGCTAGGGATAGAAGATACACATAAACTGGTTTAAGTGATCAGAAACCAGTTTAAACTTGTAACAGAACATAAGTCCAGTTCACATAAACCAGTTTCAAAATGGCCAAAAGAGATTTGAGATAAATCTGGTTGAATGTAGTATCAGACTTAACTGATTGAGCTCAAATCAATTTATGCAACTTCTGTCCCAGTTAAACCAGAGTCCCTCAGCATCCTGGCATGCTCTCTGCTCCAGTGTAGCAGGGCTAGCCTTGCCCCTCTGCTCCCTAGCTAGAGCAGGGACAGGCAGCAGCGGTGGCCTGGCCAGACACTGGCCCCAGAAGGGAGCAGGGAAGAGGTTTATTCCTCTCTCCTCACCCTGCCCCACCCACACCCACCCTCCCCTGTCCCATCACCACAGACCTGCATTTTTCGGCTAGCTGCTCTAGCGGTGAGGGCATGGCCAGCCTTAACAGTAGCCTGGAGTGAACTGGCCAGGACAGGGTTTAATGTCCTGGCCACAGACCTGAGCCAGGTTCTGCTGGGCACTCCCCACTCACTGCTACAGAAGCAGAGGCAAGAGCAAACACCAGCTGGCATGGCCCCCTGAGGCAGAGAGGGCAGGGAGGGGGATTATTCTCCCTTCTGCCCCTGTAGGACTGCAGCAGGGTCTGCCCGTCCCAACCACCACCACCACTCGCTCTCTGCATGGGGTGAGCAGCAGGATAAGCCCCCCCTGCCCCCTCCACCACCCCCTGTTATGGTGTCCTGGAGCATAATCCTTTTCCTAGCATGGGAGCCACAAGTGGGTGTCAGAGTTGCTGCGGACTGCCATGATAGCAATGGGGTGGACCGGTGGCACAGACTCGGAGCCGTGGCAATAGCCCTCAAGACCTGCCTATTGCCGCTGCTCACTCCATGCAGTCTGCAGCAGCTCTCTCTCCCCCCCCCCCCCACACTCAGAAGAGGCTTGTGCTCTAAGACACCATAAGCGGGGCTGCACCCCCCATCATGGTCACTCCCCCCTCACTGCTACAGCAACTGGGGCAGAGGCATGACTAACCTTCAAAGACTGAATCAATTCAGGCTCCAGTTTTTTCACTCTACCAATGTCTGTCCCTAGCCATACAGTTCATGGTCATCTTAAACATTTTTTTTTTTCTTTCACAAAATCATTCCTTAGCCTATCTGCTTCAGCTATCTGCCAGCATCACCTCTGGTTTGGCAATGGTTTGCCAACATTAGGTAGAATGACTACAGAATAAAGAGTTAAAGGTCTTGCTCAAAACCAGTTGTCAGTTTGATATCGAGCACAATAGAAGTGTACCTGTATGGGGCAACCTGGTTTCTTCCTTTCATTCCACCAAACATGTTGTCAGCAAACTAAGCAGCTATACCCTTCAGTACCAGACAGACTTCCTCCTATGTACAGTGCTTTGGGAAAGGTTTAGATTAGTATTAGGAAGGCACTATAGTACATTTTACTTACATGCATACCAGAGAAGTACATCATTTACTTCACTGAAAAACAAGGTTTTGATCCCAATTTGCTGCCTATGGCTTATACTGCAATAAACTCTAATTATCTGCATATCAATTAAATGCAGAAACTGCTTAGCCATATAACATTTTGCTGCTTCACTGTCTACTTAGTAACTTAGTTATACTCTGGTTATCTTCCTGGTAATTGTAACCATCTACTTTGTAATTATTGGTACTCTCTTTAAATAATAGAAAACAGTGAAGGGGAAACAGCAGTCAAAAGGCTGCTGTTAGAAACCTTGAAATTGACAGGAGCTAGTCAGTTTCACACTGCCAGCTTTCTTTATTTTCCAGGCTTTTTACTAGAAGCCCCAGCAGTGAGTTTTGGAAGCCCTGGAAAATAAATGGTTTTAGGGCTGCCACCGCACTAAAAGCTCTGTGTACTTAATAAGCATTGACTGTTTTTATTAAGTTTGTATAAATATATATTTTTGATAATTGCATAACTTTAATTGTCAGGTTACAGGCCATACAATCAAATTATACTTTACTTCCTTTTCTTCACATATCTAATAATCCTTGTGAAAGGAATGGAGGAAAATGTGGGCAACTCAAATGTGTGGTGTTTCAGTTCAAAGTTAACTAAAAAACGTGAATGTGATCCACCAAGGGACACAAATTACATATGATGTGGTTGGTCTTGCTATTTTCCCTTTATGTTTGCTGAACTAACTAAATATTCACTGAAATATTGTATTTATTTGTACTCTATTCTACAAGTTAAACAGAAAGATTGTCTTATCAATAAATATAAATTTAATTCTCATTTTCCGCACTCAATCTATCTTGCCTTTCTTATTTGTTAACCAAGAAGAGCCTGCCATTCCTGAGTATAGCAAGTAGCATGTTTGGTCCAATACAGAATGGTGCTTAGCGCATACATGATGCTCATACTACTCTCATGATTAAAGTCAAATGATTAAGCTCTTCACTAAACTTGCTCTTTCCTCCATATATAATGCTATCGGGAATCATGAATAATTTTACAAGTGCATGGGTTTTCAGAGAAATATACATATATATATATATATATATATATATATATATATACACACACATACATACACACACACAGCAATATTGTGTTGCTTTGATGAAAATAGAGTGGGGGAGGCCTAAACTGTGTCCATTTAGATAGTACTGCTACAACTATTGCCTAAGGAAAAAGTATCAGTCAACCAAAACACTGCTTTTTTCCGACTCTATTTCTATTGATCATTTCTCTTTGGCTTTTCAGGCCTCAGCTACTTCAGTGTTACAAAGCCCTGGCTCAGCAATTTCACCTCTCTTGCCAAGCCATGGATGCTGAGGAGAGGATCCATTGACTCTGGCTAAAAGATTTCCATCATTCCCACAGAAATCCTAATGTCTACCAATGAGGAAGGAAAACTTAAGAAAAATCACCTTTTCCAGTACCTAAATTTATACTGAGGCAGGGAGTTAGCCATGTTAGTCTGTTCAGTATCAGAGTTACTTAATTAAGAGACAACACAATTTGAACATGGGGTAATAAGCCCCTTGCCTTACAATCAAGCACAAAGCAGTTGGGTGGGTGGGTGGGTGGGGAGGCAGGGAACAGACAGCTGATGCATCTCTGGCCCCAACCCCAGCCACAGCTGCTCTCTGCTATTGCTTCTGCACTCTCTGCCTCTCATCCCACCCAGACTCCAGTCTCCCCCTCAATGCCACTTTTCCCTCTCTCCACCCGCCACCATTCTCCTCCTTACCTTTACTTTGTGCCAGCAGGATACATCCTTGCCAAAACACAAGGCACGGAGCATGCCAGGAAGGCTAACCACACTTTGTCATGCATCCATAGATGCATCATGAGCAGGTCCAAGGAGGTGATCTTCCCCCTCCATGCGACATTGGTCAGGCCACAGTTGGAGTACCAAGTCCAGTTCTGGGTGCTGCACTTCAGGAGAGATGTGGACAACATGGAGAGGGTCCAGAGGAAAGCCACTTGCATGATTAGGGGGCAGCAGGGCAGGCCCTACAAGGAGAGGCTATGAGACTTGAACTTGTTCAGCCTCCACAAAAGAAGGCTGAGAGGGGATCTGGTAGCTGCCTATAAACTTGCCAAGGGGGAATCAGCAGGCAGTGGGAGAGTCCCTGTTCCCCCAAGCACTACCAGGGGTAACAAGGAACAATGGCCATAAGTTGATTGAGAGCAGATTCAAGCTAGATATCAGGAGGCACTACTTCACTGTCAGGACAGCTAGGAGCTGGAACCAGCTTCCAAGGGAAGTAGTGCTTGCCCCTACCCTTGGGGGTCTTCAAAAAGGAGGCTAAACAGCCACCTAGCTGGGGTCATTTGACCCCAGCATCCTTTCCTGCCCGTGGCAGGGAGTCGGACTAGATGATCTGCTTAGGTCCCTTCCGACCCTACCAACTATGAAACTATGGCTCTGGCCCAGCCCCATAGCAGCAGCGTAGAGCCCACACAGCTGTTCCAGCCTGGCTCTACAGTAGCAGTGTTGGATTCCTGCAACTGTTGCTATGGGCCTGGGCTGTAACAGCAAGGCTTACTCCACCCTACTGCTATGGGGCGGGCTGGAACTATGCTCCTTGCCCTAGACTGCAGCAGGGACCATGCCTGCAGGTTAAGAGCAAAGCCAAGGGAGGGGTTGAGGAGCAGGAAGTGGAAGAGAGACTTTGGCCAGGAGAGGAGATGGGAGGAAAGTGGTCACAGACCAGAAGCTGTGGGTGGCAGAAGTGGCATGGAGAGGGGAGAAGTAGAGAACAAGATAAAAGGGAAATCAGGATAACATGAGGCTGGGGGGCTAGGGGCAGGCACAATGGGAGGCTGCGGGAGCACATAGCAGGGGCCAAGCTGCCTGCTTCTACACTCCCTGCCCCATTACTGCTTCTGCCTGTTTTACCACATGCCTCCCACTGTCCCCTACCATCTGCCTCATTATTGCCCCCTCATCACCTTTCTCCCCACTATCTGCAGTAGTGGGGGGAAGATGGGCAGAATTTAAGATGATCCTCCAATAATTATAACTTTCCATGTATGGAATCTAATAAACATATGCATTTTATGTGTAGAATCTAATTATTGCAGAGTCAACTTGCATTAAGGGTTGGCTTGTATTTGAGTAACTCTTTGGCAGTCCCTCATATCAAGGATAACTGTCTTCCATGATTGTTTATCTGTGTGCATCCAAAGGTGGCTTATAAGCAGGGATCCAGGTTTTCCATTTCCCATGGAAAAATGGGAAAAATGCACTGAGGAAAATGTGGATTTCTCATTTTAACTGAGAAACATGTCGATTTTCCACTTTTTACAAATAGCTCTCTGCAGGCTGGCAGAGCTCTAGCCAGCAAGAGGTTGGGGGGAGTGGGAAGAGGGAAGAGGCAGGGGTACCATGTGCATATATTGCAAGACCACACTGCCCTGGTGAGGCATCCTTTACACACCTGGCAGCAGCAGGGGTGGCAACACAGAGTTGAGTCCCTTACTGCTGCCAGGCAAGAAGGGGGCGCTTCACCAGGATGGCACAGAGCTTGCAGCAACAAGTAGCTTCTTCACCTGGCCCTATTCTGCCCTGCTACATTGGGTCCTGGCAGTTGGGGCTGTGGAGCCCCAGGGGGAGGGCAGCAGGATGGGAGATCCTCAAGGCCATAGTGGGTTGCTCACATCCACCCCCCTACGCAGGCTCTGCCCTGGCTAGGCCACCTGTGGAGGAGGTGGAGCTGTGCTCCATGCCCTGCTGTGCCACAGCAGCTGCCAGCTCCTGCTGTAAGGGGCAGGGGACTGTGGACCCAGGTCTCTGTCCCCATAGCCCTGGCAGCTCTCAGACCCCTCTGGCAGGGCTCGGAGGTAAGGGCATACCAGCAGGGCTGGGTGGGGGATGTACCTTGGGATGGAGAGACCTGGACCCATGCCTTAGTGAGGGAAGGGGGCAGGAAAGTTCTGCTTTTCCATGATAAGAAACCCAAACTCAAAACACCAAAATGTATAAATAAGTAGAATTTATTTTATTATAGGGACTCAGTCACTGGTAGGCTTCCAAATTGCTTTAAAATTGTAAATATATCAGTTAAACCTTCTGTTCAACCGATACCTATATACATAGTAGCTTTTAATTTTCATTTCATATGTTGCAGTTTTTAAATCAAAGAAGCTGCAGTTTTGGTTGTTTTTTGTTTAATCTGAGAATTTGCAGGTTTTTGTCATAGAAAACCAGGATCCCTGCTGATGAAGCCTATCTGGGATTGACAGACTGCTGCAGCTCAGACATGTTTCCCATGTGGAGTGAGTGACACTTAATTTTTTGTAATTGTATCTGCTTGTTTTTATTACTTAGGGTAGGTTTTCATTTTTTAACTAAATGAGTACTCCATAAAGAAACCAAAGCAGGGTTTAACTGATATTCATTCTCCAGGCACTTGGTTATATATGTTTGGACTGTTCATATTGGTTATACTGGATCCCTTGGATCCTATATTATTTATATTTTTAATTTTCTTAAAAATCCTTTAAAATGTGTGTGTTGGTCTATATGTGTAGATTTGTAATTATACATATAAATAAAGCAAATGTGAATGGAACTGAAGAAAGCAAGGACTACCTTCTCCTTTCACCTCTAGAGCATCTACTTCTGTCACTGTGAGAGACGGGCTGCTGAACTAGATAGACCGTTCCTGTGACCCAGTATGGCACTTTACTAATTTAGATACTACAGACCACACACAGCAACTTGCTCACTCTCAGCCAGCTCTGCCGCTCTTCAAGAAAAAGCTATTGGTTGACACTGGGGTCTACCTCTGGTTTGCCGCCCCCCACAACTCTCCCCAGAGAGAAGCAGAAATTATAGTAACAGTAATGAGTCACAATATCTGTTTGCTCTATTTCATCCAGCTTTCATTTCAGTAAAGAAAATAGCCTACACAACCTCTTAAATTATACACCCCACTTCTGGAAGGTTGATTTGTTTTTGGGCGGAGGGAAGAAGGGAAGGGAGAAAGGTGTGTATGTCATGTAAGTAAATACGGTAATAGTGAAACAAAGCAAAACCCAAACAAACAATGTCACAATACCACCCCCACCCCCAAATACATGACTTGGATGCTTAGAAAGATGTGTCACAACAGCTAGTTTCTATTCAATTTTTGGAACAGATTATAAATTCAGAGTAAGGCACCCAAAAATAGGGAAAGTTAAGTATGTCAAATGGGTGATCCCACATGAATAGATTGCCTGCACTGGGATATTCCCAAAACCAGCTGGTGGAAACTGTAATGCCACATGTTCCAATAACCAATATCTTTCATTCATTGTGAATGTATCGACCAAGAGAAAACTAACTAATTCATCCAATTACCCTCATTGTGTCATTTTCTAGAACTACTAATTTTGCATTGTGAAGGATTTGGTAGTGAAAACATTGTATATTTCCAATAGGTTGATAAAATGATTGATAAATGGCCATTTTCAAAGACAGCAGCACACAGATGCTTATTTTTTCCTCCAGCATAATGTCATAGACACTGAAAAAGCTTTTAGTTATTCTGTAATGCTTTACACTTTGGATTGTAACAGACATCCTGCAGCTGTGCATTAATGAAGTTTTATTTAGCCAGAAGTTTTCTTCAAATAAGAAAAAATTATCACTTTGTGCCAGAAGCTGGGCAGTTTATGAAATAAAGGAGGATTTAAAATTTCCAAACTTCAAATCTATCAGAAAGAACTTAGACAGTTTATAACTTAGCTGAGACCAAGATGCAACCCATTTTAAAAACATAAAGGAATAAGAAAAGACTCATTTTAAAATCTATTGAAACTAATGGATAAATTGAAATATTATCAGTACCACAGGATGTTAGCTAAAGCTATACAATTGGATTCCTTTCAGGGTAACAAGAAATTGTGTCCAAAACTGCATATCCATTGTTGTAAGGCAACAAAATCTGAATTAGTACTCATATGTGAACATTAAACAGACTAGAATTATGAACTAAATACTAAAACACTTTCTATACTATTCAGCTAGCTAGCTATGATTCACATTGAATCCTACCTAGGCTACTGTGTGCACTGGAATTCAAATCTAATTAAAGAATAAAAATATATTTCATATGAAAATAAAGCACAATGAAACAAAACAAAACAAAAAAGTGAGAGTGATTCCCACTGTGAAAATTTGAATAGAAAAATGTAAATCGCTTGAGTTGTTGAAATAAAAATGCAATGAAATACCAGCCCAGATTCAGCTCAGCTGCAATCAACACAAGGCTGTCATTTTATTTATTGTCAAAGCTATAGATTTCATAGACATTAGGGCTGGAAGGGACCTCATAAGATCATCAGGTCCAGCCCCTACCCAAGGGGCAGGAAGTCAACTAGGGTAAAAGGATCACAGAAAGATAAGCATCTTAACGTTTCTTAAAAGTGTCCAGAGTAGATGCCTGTACCACCTCTGGGGGGAGTCTGTTCCAGGTCTTGGGAGCTTGGATAGTAAAGAAGTTTTTCCTTATGTCCAGCCTAAAATGGTATTGGAAGAGTTTGTGACACAGTTGGACCTTGTCATCCCTTGGGGTGCTCTGGTGAACAGGCATTCCCCCAGATCCTGATGCACACCCATTATGGGCTCCCACCAAGTCACCCCTGATCCTTTACTTCTCCAGGCTGAAGAGTTCCATGGCTCGCAGCCTCTATTCATAAGGCCTGTTCTCTTGCCCTCTGATCATCTGCGTGGCTCTCCTCTGAAATCTTAAAAGCTTCTCCATGTCCTTCCTAAATTGTGGAGCCCAGAATTGGATGCAGTACACCAGCTGTGGCCTCACTGAGGCTAGTACAGCAGAAGGATGACATCTTGGGTCTTATTCAAGATGCTTCAGTAGATGCAAGCCAGAGTTTTGTTTGCTCTGCCAGCTGCGATATTGTATTGATCACAAGATGAACATGAGCCACCAATCATGACCCCCAAGTCTTTCAGTCATGATGCTAATGAGTGTAGCACTGCCAAGCCTATAAGTGTGATGCGGGGGCTCCCCTGCCCCCGAGGTGGAGCACCTTGCATTTCTCCATATTGAAAGCAGATTTTCATCTGCCCACTTTGCAAGCCTATCAAGGTCAGCCTGAATCACCAGCCTATCCTCAAGTGTGGACACTCTACCCCAAACTTTGGTGTCATCAGTGAACTTGGCCAGTCTGCTTTTGACACCAGTGTCCAGATCATTTCTGAAGACATTAAAGAGTACAGGTCTGAGAATGGAGCCTTAGGAGACACCACTAGTCACTGAGTACCATGTTGATTTGGTTTAGTCAACTATCACTCTCTGGGTCTGACCTCAGAGCCAGTTCCCCAGCCATTGGACTGTGGAATAGTCAAGGCTGCAGCTGTTCAATTCTTCCATGGGACAGCAAGTCAAAGGCTTCTTTAAAGTCCATATATATGATGTCAACCTCTTCCCTTTTGTCCAGGTGATATGTTACCTGGTCATAAAAGGAAATGAGATTGGTCAGGCAAGACCTACCCGCAACAAGCCCATGCTGGCCATCACCCCTGGCTGGACAGTATGGGAGCGATTCTTGGCCTTCCTTGTCCCTGGAAACCTAGGTCTTCCCTCTTCTTTTCTGGGCTGAAGGGCCAGGCATTAGGAGTCAATCTCCTATTTGTCATCCCTGATGGCATGCAGTCTCTACACCATAGTCTGGAGCTCCACTATTTGGCATTCCAGAGACTTCAAAGGGAGGTTGCAATGCTTCCAATTCCATGTGCCTGGAGTAGTGCCATGTACTAGTGTCTAAACTTTAACTGTGGTAACTGAGGAACATAGCGCGCGCGCGCACACACACACACACACACACACACACATCAGAAATTCTGAAAGTGGTTTACTACCAAGAAAAATTTAAACAATGGAAGTTGTGGGTCCACTGTTAAACAGCTGGGGGAACTCTCAACAGAAGATGCAAAGAAGGTGAAGCTACTCAACAGCTTGCCTCAACTTTTTACAAAAAAATTAAGCTATAGCCAGATGCCTAATTGTTTGGATAAGGAAGGGGGACAAGATGGCGGACAACAAACAAACAAACAAAAACAAAAGGAAGACTGTCATAAACCTTTTGATGGATTTGAATGCATTCAAGTCAGCAGAGCCTGATCTGGCATATCTGACAAATGCCAGAGTACTGAAGGAACTGGCAGAGGCAAAGTACCTGTTGAGTACCTCCACCTTCTTTCCATCTACAAGCATCTGGAAGAGGGAAGGCTGCTCACAAGTAGCCATCACATATTTACTAAGAAAAAATCATGTCAAACAAACTTTATCTGCTCCCTTGATAAAATAACTACTTGGGTAGATAAAGAAAATGCTCTGCATATAGTGTATCTGCACTTCAGAAAGACTTTTGACATTCCCATATGATCTCATAATAAACTGGAAAAAATGTGGGTTAGAGAAAAGTAATATCAGGTCAATAGAGAACTGTTTCAGTCACCACAAGCAAAGGGTAATTATAAATGGATCCATGTCAAGATGGCAGGAAGTTTCAATAGAGTTCTACAGGGATCTAAACCTGTTCAGTATGTTAACAAATGATTTGGATACTGGAATTGAGAGATCCTTAAGCAAGTTTGCAGACCACACAAAACTGGAAAGGACTGAAAACATAGTGGAAGTTGGGATGTAATACTTGAAGATCACAAAGCTAAGCCGGAACAAATCAGAATGAAATTAAATACTGAAAAATGCAAGATGTTACACCTCAGGCAGAATAACAACAATACAAATATAAAAAATGGATAACACCTGGCTGAATGGCAGTATATGGGACTCACTGTCCAGGCCAGTCCCTTTGAACAGACTCATATGACAAAGGGAGTCTTAGATAAAATGACCATCTGCCCCAGATGTAGGCAGTGATTGGCAGAAGTGGAGGGTCAGGTGATCCAAAAACAGACTCAAACAGGGATCCTGCTTTTCTTTAATAAAAAAAACAAAACAAAACAAAACAAAACAAACCCTAAAACAATTTTCGGTTTTAAAAAAAAGTAGCCTCAAATCCACATTTTCCTGTGATTTAAATGAAACGCCACTAATATATAGATATCTCTATATGGGAAAGTAGATTTCAGGTTACTTCTTTAACCAAAAATTGGGGATGTTTTTTTTTTAAATCCGAGAAAACCAGGGTCCCTGCTCATAAGCCTAGAGACTCGTGCAGAACGGGCAGTCTTGTTGTTGGATCTGTAGGAGGCAAAATTCCAAGGAAAAGCCAGTATGGGATGCCTACAAGGGAAGAATTCTGTGCCACAGGATGGAAGAAACCCTGCACCTTGAGTAGCAAGAGGTAAGTGCCTTGAATATTTGTGATAGAACTGCTAAGTAAGCTTTATGTTTTGCTAGCAGATGCTCAAGGTTTTGATTTACATTTAAACCAAGGATTGAGTGTGGCTGTAAGTGACAAACTGGAAATCACCAGGGGCTGCAGGGCCACACAGCATAAAATACTTTGAGAGCCTGAAGCCCAGCAAGCTGTGTGAAGCAGAAACCCAAGCATTTTTTATATGCAACAGCCCTCTTTCTAAAGACTGAATGCTTGGCAGCAAAAATTGAGGGAGTGCAAGCTCAGAGTCCATGAGGGGCTCAACCAGGAAGCTGTGAGGCCAGCAGCCTGAGGGGCAAGCTAGGGTCTGGAAGCCTGGGGTTTTGATACAGTAGATCTCAGGTGGAAGAAACTGAGCTAGATTGATGTGGGCTTCAGCCCTGACAAGGGCATACCCCAAGTCCCAGTCCCATCTCCTAGGGGCAGGCAGACTCCTTATAAATTGTAACATCAAAGCATGGCAGGTCACACAATAATGTGGGCAAACTCTGCGGGACCAGAAGAGGGTAGCAAGGTAGGACTGAGATGGCAAGCCAGGCAGGAGACTTTGTCATTCTAGTGCTGGGCATGCTACAGCAGCTTTAGACGTCACATTTTTAAAAGAAGGTAGAGAAAAGTTAGAGAGGGTCCAGAGGCAGTTGGAAAGCAAGTCATATAAGGAGAAGTTGAAGGAGTCGACTTCAATACTGGGTGGAGGTGGCAGCAGGGGTATGAGAGAGAGAAAAAAAAATGGAGTTCAGAAATGGAGTAGTGCTCCAGGTTAGATCACCAGAACAAGTCTTAGAGCACCCCTGCTCCCTCTAGAGCAGCCTGTGCAGGGGGAATCCGACCTGGAAGGGAACGTACTTGCCCAGCCTAGTATCTGCGCCCCAGTCAAGGGCTTCTCAGGAATGACATGGGGATTGCTGGGGCCTAGGTACAGGTGCAAGAAGGAGAACAGTAAGGGCCGGCACTGTTCAGAGCCACAAAGCAGCAGGTGGGACAGCCGCAACTGGACTCATGTCCTGGTGCTGGGACAGAGCTGTCAGGATGGAGCTAGTGGGGGGCAGGCAGGGCTGAGGAGCAGAATCAAGGGGCACTGTATTATGTTTTGTGTTTTGTCAGGGTTAGTTGTATAATTGCTAAAAGTCTGGACATTGGATGGTTTAGATAGGGATGATCCTGCCTCAACCTTTTTTGTAACAGGACTCATTTGTAAGCATCAATGGCCCGTCCCAACCCACTGCTCCTCACTTCTGACCCACTGTCCCCTGCCCCACCTCCCCAGTGTGCGGTAGGAAGTGGGTGCGTGGAGCAGGGAGGGGGTGGGGTATGGAGAGCCCTAAGCAGCCCCTTACAGGCTGAAACTCTGCCAGCCTGCAAAGGAAAACCTATGGTTTCCCACATTTTTCTCCTCTACAGGAGAATCCATTTTTAAAATTTGATCCATTTTTTAAGCTTGTTTGCGACCCTGTCGTATATTCTTGTGATCCACTCTTGGGTTGCAACCCCCAGGTTAAGAAACACTGGACTAGATACCCTTCTGAAGTCCCTTTCTCTCCTGCTTATCTAGAATTCTATGAGCTCTCTGAAAAAGCATTCCAGCAGAAAGATTGTGCCTTCTGCTGAAACTATTTCCACAAAGCATCACCCTACACAAATATCCATTTTGTATTGTCTAAAGGCCCCATATCAGGTTCTGACGGTGTCAGATTCTGTATAATCAAACTGCCTATCCTCATGACTGTAAATTTGGCTGGTAGAATATGCAAGGGCTGCATCAAATATAATTTGTCCACAAGTAAAGTACAAATAAAAATGTTATTTGAATTAACCAAGAAGATGATAGAGAGACAAAAAGCAATCATGGCAATAACAAAGAATCAGTCCAAATTCGTATAAAACGGTCTTATTAAAGCATGAGACCAGGGGTTCACAGAAGTTTAGAGATGGATGTTATTTTTCATTTTAAAACACAGCTATTTTGTGGTTTGTTTGTTTTTTCTATTATATAGCTTTCGGGCCAAAGCCATTGATCAGGCTTAACAGTATTAGGCATTATGCAAACATATAACAAAATGGTGGTCCCAGTCTTGAAGAATTTACCATCAAGTATGAACAAAAATAGGATAAATAAGCTCATTTTCATTGAGTTTGTAACTCCACACAAGAACCACATATTTTAGATAAGAGTTTGGTCCATCAAGTCCAGTATCTTGTCTCTGACAATAAGAAAAAACAGATACTTCAGGTGGAGAAATAATCCTGTGGATAATCATGGTCTCTAAGACAAGTTTTTCCCCTAACCATATGCAATAAAATGTTGAAAACAGTAACATCAAATGTAGTACAGTGTTCCTACTCTATACAAAGGCTGATTTTCCTTTAAATTAAACTGGTATTCAGCTTTCATTTCATCTTGCATCAAGTACTCTCAGAAATTGATTATTTACCTACTGAATCAAAAACATTTTAATTTATCCATTTAGATGTTTACATTCAATTGCATTCAGTTTCTTTTTAATTATAGAAGAAAATATAACAGAGTCTAACTTACTATTTTATATACCTTTATATGTCCCCTTTAATTGCTCTCTTAAAACTAAACAGTTCCCAAATTGTTACTTGACCTTTATATGGTTGTTTTTTTTTCCTCATCTTGAGGTCATTTTTCCAAGTCATCAATGGAGCTTCTCTATTTTGTTTAATTATATTGAGTCAGGAAGATTAGAACTAAATAAAATTCAGGGCTTGCTGCTCATTTAATGACATAACATATTCATCATCCTTTCCTTGTGTTCAGTATGTCGTTTGCTTTGTTCTTATAGTTGTCAGGGATAGATCCACTGGGGGTGCTGCAGCAACATGGTCACACATCCCTTCGGCCATCTTGCACACAAGCTCTCAATGAGGAATCCGGCTAGAACCCCTGATTTTTGTGTGCTCTGGAACCCAAAGGGTGAGAGCTGCTGCTGCCGCCACTAGTTTCCTCCTTTACCCTGCTGCTGAATTCAGAGGAAAGGGAAAAACAAAAGAGCAGCATCACTCATCCCCTGGGCTCTGCATCTTTATGAAGGCAGGAGCTCCACCCATGCCCCACATTGTTCAGCTCAGTCTCAGAGTCCACTGCTCAAAGGGAGTTCTGGCAAGAACTTGCACTGACCAGGAAGTGAGAGCACAGTTCATAGTGTATGTGCAGCACAGCCAAACTTGGGGGCGGGGAGGTGGGGAGTGGACCCCTCTTACTGCATTTCTGGTTCCTTTTGTTGTTGACTGTGCATTGAAGAGAAGGTCATAAAGGTCTTTCTGGAAAGGTTCTTTTCTAATTTAGAACTTTACAATATGTATGAATGGTTCAGATAATTCGATTTCCATTACCCTGTATTACTATTCACATGTAGCAGTCCTAGCTGCTCACTTAATTAGATGGCGAGACCAATCTAATGAAGTTCTTCAACCTTCCCTGGTCTTGACTAGCTTATAAATCTCTGTACCATCAGAATTATTTTCCTTATCCTGCTAAATCCTTCAAAGGCTATTAATAAAGTATGTCAAATGTCATCAGGCCTAAGTTTGGAAGTTTGGGTCAAAAGGTTAAAAAAAAAAAAGCCATATTAATGGAAATTTGTATATATCTTAAGTTAGCATTTATGTGAATGAAAGCATATTTGAAAATATTTAATGAGAATAGTAATTTGGCTTATGCCTTGAAATAAAAGATTTATTAATAAGTCGTGGTGTTAGGAAGAAACTTCAGAGTAGAGGTGGGAGGAGGTATTCCATAATTGTTCGTTACAGTCTTTGTAGTTCCTTCTGATATTCACTGTCAGAAACATCATAATATATATGAACCACACTTCATTTTCAGCATTACAGTCTCTATGCTGTTCTTCTTTGTAGCTTAATCATTATCTTAATAGTCTCTTAAAATCAGCAGGACATAAATGACTACATGTTAAATAGATTCTCCCTTTAACACGGGAGGCAAACTTAGATGTTCATCAGTTATCTATTCCATAACAGCTTTAAAACTCTTCTTCACTCAATTAGTTTTAGCACATTTTAAAATTATATTTAATAATATATTAATCCACTGCTTCAAATAATTAATAATAAATTGATGCTGCAGGTTAACATTGATTTGGAATCATGCTCAGTCTCAGTTAGGTAGAACATCCCTGTGCTGGTATATAGTGTTCAGAAGGAACCACTTAGACACAGATGAAATGGTGAATTGGCTTAAATGTTGAACCTAAGGGAAAACACTGACATTAAGCAACTTTCCACAAAATCTCTTTCTGTTCTATGGTTTTATCTGCTACAAAAATATTTTTAGTAGGGCAAATATTTTCACAACTATCATCAAGTATTTTACATCACATACCAAAAACAAAGGATTTAAGTTTTGCAGAAGTTAAACATATTACTTAATATGCAATAAGGTAATTTTCAATAATGCAAGGTATCATGAACAAACTTCATTTTGTGTCATGGGGTGTCATTCAGATTTTCTTGAGTTTATGAATGCTATACGAGTACAACAATCTCATTTGAAAGCCAATGTTATGCTGTATTCATTTATATGCTTTTATCAATGTATAGATTTTATACTGTCTGTATATATTTTTATGATTTTGATAACAGTTATGCCAAAAGGAAAAAAAAAAAAAAAGGAGGAGTGGAAGAAACTGCTAAGTAATTCTTCTTACTGCAATACTAGGGCAAGGACAGTTTTTATGCTTAATCCTTAATCACAGACAGAAGGGGCCACTGGTGGAATGGGTACACTGTTTTCTTGTAATGGGAAAAACAACTATACAATAGCAAAGGCATCCGAGAGAAATAGCCCATCAAGTCACAGGAATGCAAGGTGTCCCAGATTCAGAATCCTCTAGAAGTGGGACTCATGAGCACTTAATATTGATTGGAGGAGGAGGGGGGCACTGACTGGGAGGTGTTTTATGTTTTATCCATGACAGAATCAGGGTCTTTGGATAAGAGGCTTTGTAGGTTCAAGCTCCCCAGGAGCCAGGGCTGCAGGATATCAACAGAAAGGCTGAATTCTGATGATACTGGCAAATGTCTCGGGAATGGTTGAGTGTGGCCAAATAAAAGGGTAAAAAAACTTTACTTGTCTTTTTATTCTGTCTTCAAATGGTCAGATTTTCTTGTATAATTTGTTTCTATCTAATAAATCCTACTTTTGTTTGGCTTCTTACTGATTGCCAATGGATAAACATGAGCAAGTGATATTCCAGGTTTACTCGTTCTCCTGAAATGGGGACCTAACATTTCTTCTGCAACCCATAGGGAAGGCTACTGGGGGCTTGCAAGGATCTCTCAGCTACAGCTGTGAGGTCCAATACAGAGACAGTGGAGCTGAGAAGATGGTGGGGATGAGGAGATATCCCAGTTAAAACATTAAATCTGTTCCTTGGAACAAGTGGCAGGAAAACAGGGAAAAAAACCCCAAAAAACTCAGGGCCCTGGAGATGTCCCATTGATGGATTTGTGATTTAAGGGATACATTTCAATTTTATATAGAAAGTACTAGATGCCACCCTTTTTAAGGCAATTTGGGAAGTACCTTTTTAGTATCAGTTTAAGGCAGGGGTTTTTAACATTTCTTGGTTGGTGTATTCCCAGTGGCCAGTCCAGAAGCAGGGACTCCCCCAGCTGGTTGACAAGTGGTGCAGGGGGATACCCCCCCAGCCAAACCAGAAGCACTAGTGGCAAACCCAAAAGCACCATTGATGAAACTGGAAGTGCTACCGTCACCGAAACCAGAAGTTCCCCCAGCTTCTCCGCACCACTGACACCTACCCCCAGGAGCTTTCCAAGTACCCACGGTGGTACGCGTACCCCCGGTTGACAACCACAGGTTTAAGGCATTGCTTAGGCAGATAGCAGAGGGAGACTTTCATTTTTCTGCTCAGTTCTTTGCATTTTGTTACCTCACCCTCTCACCCACCCTGTAACTTTTTTCTCTTTTCTCTTGCTTGACACCTAGAACATAAGTCTATGACACTGGAACTACTTTCTCTGTTCTTTGTATGCACAGTATCTAGCATAATATTGTCTTAAACCTGAACTGGCATTACTAGGCACTACTCCAAATATGAGTAAATCATCTAGAGTTTGTAGGGCTTAAGCTTTTGCCATTTCTTACTTCCATGATTTTTATGATCATATATTCTAATGTCCTTTAGGAGGCATGGTTTTTCCAGTACCTTTAAGAACTTCATTGATAGATTTCTGGCTACTAGGGGTATTCAGAGCATACTGTGTGCTTTCTTGTTTGTTTGGTTTTTGTTGTTGGGGGGGTTGTTTTGTTGTTGGGGGGATTGGGTTTTGTTGGTTTTTGTTTGTTTTTTTTTTAAGATCAGGTCATCTGTAAGGTAGTTAGATAAAAAACAAAATCTTGAATATAAAATAACAGTACTTGGCAACTAATAATTAACTTCTCTGCCAAGAATTTGGTTTGAAAGTACAGCCAACTTAAAATCACAGCTTCTGGACTCCAGCAGGAAAGGACAAGTTTGGATTCTCTTCAAAGCCCATTAACCTCAATCAAAATCAGCTTTCCAAATACACAACCCCTTTGGGCTGAGTGAACTGCTTTTTGCATGGACCGAGTCCTAGCAAGTTCTATGAACAACAGGCCAAATCTATAAGTCAAACAGAGGTCCCAGAGAATTCAAAGGAATTTATGCTGAGCCAAAAGCTTCAACTTTAACTATTAATACACACATTTGACTAATCGGAACAGCCACTTGTATTTTAGTAGTATCCACATTGTAGTAAGCAATCATCATACACACAGGAAGATAATCCCTGTATACTTTATCAGAATGAGTCAGTACAACCCTACTTCTTTTAATGAGGGAAATTCAAATGGAAGATATCAGACCTTTCCCTTGATCTATTCTCATTAAAAATTTAAATTCTGACCATTGTTTATACCACTTCTACAACAACACCTCCCCATCCCCGAGAAGATATTATAAACCATCAGGAAAGTTATCCCTGATGATAGCATTGTACTTGTTCCTAAACTCTACCACACAACTTTCAGATTTAGAGACTCCATATGCCTTCAAAAAACACGGCATTTGCGATAAGCACAAGCATGGCAGTACACCAATATATTTTATTTATGGCCAATCTTGAAATCTGCTTCTTCCACAACTGCCCTCTTATCACCTCAATATACATTGATGACATCATCATATGGACATATAGGAAGGAATCTCTACAGAAATTTCACCAGGATTTTAACAATTACCATGCCTCCATCAAATTGATTTTGAACACTCTACTCAGCAAACTCATTTCTTGCACATCACTGTGAAGCTTTGCAAAGGCCATATTACCACCATAAATGTATCAGATAGCAACAGACCACTACAGATACCTCTTCAGTATCAGCATTTATTCTAAGCATACCATTAAATCCATCATCTACAACCAACCTCCAGGTTACAATTGTATCTGCTTTGATCCCACTGATAAGGATGTACACCTTATGGATCTACAACAGGGATTCACTCACTTAAAATAAAATCCCAGAACTGTAGCAGCTTAAAATAAAAGCCACACACACAAACCCTGCTCTGATCTGCTAAAAATATCAATTCCAAGACAGGCAACAAAATCGCTGGTCATCACTTGCAGCTTCCACCTTGGACAAATCATTAATGATCTTCAACTCCTCCTCAAAGATGATGACCATCTCAAGGTAACTCTGGAGGACAAACCTGTCCCGTCTTACGGACAGTCTCCCAACCTGAAGTAGCATTTCTCCAGTAACAGCCTATCTAACTCAAATTCCCATTAAGCCACTGGGACCCACTACAGACCCAGCGCACCCTCATCAATACAGACTCTATTATCACTGGACTACATAACACAAATTATAATATCTAGGATTCTCTCTCCTCCTCCACCATTATACATGCATCACTAGATATAGGCTAGGGACAGACATTGCACATAATCTGGTTTAAATGATCATAAACTGGTTTAAATCTGTAACAGAACAGACATTCAATGCACATAAACCAGTTTGAGAATGGCTGAACCAAGTTTGGGATAAACCTGGTTGAATGTAGTATCAGATTTAAGCAATTTGGCTCAACCAGTTTATGCATGTCTGTCCCAGACCCCTTGCTGCTTTAAGATAAATCAGACACCTTTAGCACCCCTGCATGGTCTTCGGGCTGGGCTGGACTCTCTGCTCCACAGCAGGGCTGGCCCCTCCCCTCTGCTTCCTGGCTGTTGCTACAGAGATTGCGGGCTGCTTCCCCCCTCCCCTCACCACTCGCTGCTAAGCAGGAATTCCCTCCTTGCTGAGGAGGTGTCTGTCCAATAGCTATTAGACCACATGCTGGCTATGGTCCATGCTGAATGAACAGGTAGAATCAACAAATAGCTGGTAGCATCCCTCTTTTGTTTTCTTAATTGGGTGATAAACACTGTTATCAATTCCCTGCTGGGCCAATCACAGCATCCTGCCAGCCTAGCCAGGTTGCATTAACCTGCAAAGATTGAATCAATTCAAGCTCAGGCTATTTGAATGTTTGTCCCTAACCACACTATCACTTGGCTATCTACGGTGGCCAGATGGAGTAGTCCCTGTGCAAAGGAATGAATAGACACTGATTTGCATCAATTCTGTAAATGCATAATACACTTCACAATAATCTCCTTAACCTCTTTGGACCTTCTATCACTGACCATAGAGTAGTCTTCCTTAACCAAAAACAACTTGAACATGAAGTTGCAAAACAAGAATTCATCCATAACCTGAACTGTATTAACCAGAGTCTCAACAGGGAGCATGGACTACCTGAACTAGAGAGTAACTTGGGTGTCCCCACAGGTGTTAACCATTTTGTTCATCTTAATTGATCTAATTAAACCAAGCACTACTGCTTTTAGTAGTGTCCCCTTTGCCTGTACTTTCCTCTTCCATACAAAATCTTTCTTCTCTAAGAATCCATTAATAGCACCTGATGACGTAGGTGATTGTCTACAAAAGCTTATGCCTCACTGAACTGGTTAGGTTATAAAATGCCACACTGGTCTACATCCTGCTTCACTTATCTACAGTTCACAAGTTACAAAAGTCTTTTCTGCAACTTTCCATCTCCTGTTAAAAAAAAAAAAAAAAAGTCTTCTAAGGTCTCTTGCTCTGTGCACAGGAACTTACCACTTTTTCTGAGAGAAAAATATACAAGGTACAACAATACTCCCTCACTGTTCGGCCTGCTTTCCATTGCCCTACCTCTGCCATCCTCCCTCATCACAGATGCAGAAGGTTCTCATCAGTTTTTCTTTTCAAACTTTCCACTTGTCCCAGAAATGCCCCTTTGCCATCCTATGACATTCCTTACTCATGATCAGTTTCATCTCCTTTTTTTTTTTTTTTTTTTTTTACTCTTTCAACCTCAAAATCTCTTCTAGCTCTTTCTTCTCTCAATGCAAACTGGGTTTTTTTGTCACTCCCATCATATGCTTTATGCCACTTGCCTCATCTCCCTCATCTTTAAGATCAATGAATAGAAGACTAACTGAAGATCCTTTTTCAAATCAGTACTCAAACCTGTTTTTTTATTTACACTTTGTTCTCCATTTAAAATTGTTCTAGTCAAAGCCTCAGCCACAACTCAAAACCAGTTCTCCATCCTCGTCTTCCTTGTTCTCTAATACCATTGACCCTGCTTCTTTGAAGTCTTTTCTCTGGCTTTAGTGACAGTTCTCCCTTCATTCTCCTCATCTAATTGATCTTTCAGCTTATCCTCCAGAGGATTCTCACTAACGTTGTTTAATCAGACACAAAGCTTTATTTTCAAGCCCTTCATAGCCTCTTTCTCCCTGACTATTATTTCTAAGTAATCCATCACTGCTTCCAGTTGGCCTACAATGCCTCCACCTCTGTCAATACATTGTTTAAAAAAATAAATAAAATCAAAATGCATTTATGCTCTCTTCCATGTTTATCCCCACTTGAGGAGCTCCCCATAAACCTATGCTTTATTACCCTCCTTAAAATTCTTCTTGTTCATTATGGTGTGGGTTACTGGTAGCCATCCCAGGAGATATCAATCACTGGACAAGAAATCTCTCTCAGTAAGGAAAAGATAATGGCAAGTATGACTACATTTACAGTTACTACAACACTGAAGGTTCACAGTGGTCAACAATGAAGGTATATAGCTTTTGTTCCAACTCACTTTTCTAGACCTTTGGCTTACATCTTCATCTGGCTTGTGTTCTGACTGCTGACCTATTAACTAATATTTTTTGCTCCCTATTACCTACTCTCCATCCAATATTGCCCATGTTGTGAACTCTGTGGGAATTCCACATACAGCTTTTCAGTCCACAGTCAATCCTCTTTGGCCTGCAGAGAAATATGCAAGTAATAGTAAAATTCCAGGTTGCAGTAATCCTTTTACAACTAAAATTGGGAAAAATAAAAGATGGCTGTAGGTGTGCAAAGGGAACTATACCTTTTGAGTAGGGATTGCTTGAAATAATATTACAGTACCTTGAACTGTTTCAGGGCTATTGTCTGGGGCTACAAACTGAGTTAACCATCCTCTTGTCTCCCTGACTAACTCAGCCAAGTATATTAGACAGACATTAAAAAGGTACTGCTGCCAGTCTCCACTAGGAAGAAGACAGATCACCTGTAACTAAGGGGCAGGATTCTGCCTTTTGCTGCTAAGCATCTGGAGGATGCCCACCCACCTAGCATTTCAATTTCTTTGCAAGAGCACAGAGCCTGTTCAGTTTACAGAGCTCCTGGGTGTCTATTAAGTTCCCATTTTTTTCATTGCTGCCGTTTCCCATGTGCATGCATTGACAAGACTGTACCCTCTCATTAAAGGCTTGTCTGGGCTTTTTTCCCCTGAAAGAATAGACACTGTCCATTTAGGTTGAACAACAAGAAGCATTTCTTTGAAAACAACAGGTGACATACACAGCTTTACTTTTAAGCACAGCCTAAACTTGTACCAAGTTTTAACCTATGAATTCAAGCTTTGCTTATCAGTGGTTAAACACATTTTTATTATCCAAAACAATGCTTATTTATTTAGCATGAATGACAAATCAGTTATAGAGCACTTTTCCATTTGTAATAGTTATACTTTTCATGACATACTATAGATTTGTAAAACATCACAGATGAATAATACCATAATATAAAGTAATACTAAGTGTGTGTAAAGAATGAAAAACAAATGAGTTGAATGAATGGAAAATTGTTCAGGAAGGTAACTTTATTATGGTGTGAGTGTCTACTAAGGATAGACAGAACATAGGCACTAACAATAAAACTTGTTAGTTTATAAAAGTGCATATTGAGTTCTTTGTAGAGATGAATCAGGAGCTCTTAACTGCTTTCTCAGTCATTTACTAAGAAACATGAGATATCTTAGACCTTATCTCCCTTGTATACATTTAGAAGGCAATATTGACAATTTCTTAGAAAACAGTTTGCAAACTATCAATTCTCTCTCATTCTGATAATTCAAAATAAATTTTGAAAGTGCATCAAAAACTATAATCCTCACCATTTTCTCTATCAGTTTTTAGCTCATGATTCTGTAATGCCTCAGCTTTGATCAATATGTACTTCCTTCTCCCAAATTTCAGTATTTGTTTTCAGTGACCAATATTCTGACACTCCTTTGAGGTTTATCCTGTCTGTCTGAGGGATACATATTAGATAAAGCAAGAAAGAGATATAATTTTGGAATTATTAAATGAGACATCCTTGCAACATAGATTTTAAGATGTTTATGCTGCACAGTAGAAAATATTTCTCTAATATAGAACGTTGCCTTTTACCCAATTTCCTTGCACTCCTTTGCTAAAGTCAGAGTTTATCTTTCTTCCAGCTCATGATTTATTTGCAGACACAAACTAGCATGCACCAATCTTCCCTTTCTAAGCAGCCTCCTGAGCATCATTCCTGATTCTGAAAGAGAGAAAGGCCTTTGTTATCTTTAACTCCAAGTTTCTTTTATCCCATTAACCCCATAACTATAAAAAAAAAAATCTTGTAGACACCTTTTTTTCATTTGTCCTTCCTCTCTCTGCCTCCTCTGTAGCTAGCATCTTCCATGAAAAAAGGCAGCAAAAATACCCTAGATTACATACGACACCGAACACCTATGAGACTTCCTTTTGAACAAAGGCTCTCTGACCTACATGAATATGAATGGTACATCATTTGACTTGGTCTCACCAGTCCCTCATGTCTAAAGAGCAGCACAGTCTGGTAACCCAGATTGATTTTTTTTTCTTAAGGCTTTCTATAATATTCTCTTGAGGAAATGTAAGATCTTAAAGGAAGAAAGAAGTATTTAAAAGAGATTATAGCAAATCGGTCAATGTAGGCAGCAGAACCACAGAATGAAATCTTCTACACTAGTTATTTGAATAGCTTAGTAATGTTGCACCTTGAGAGCCTTAATTTCCACAGACTCCTAGGGCGAGAACGAACGCTCTCTAACTAATTTCTTTTTCCCGCACTAGGCTTTGATTTCCCTT
>JAGPOW010000290.1:5483128-5543578 GCA_030014935.1 Caiman crocodilus
GGCTTCAGGCGTTACTACAAGGGGTTTGATTTCACTACGAGGGTTTGGCCTCTTAGGTGGTGTCATGAGTCACCGCCTACAATGCAATCTGCACAAGTAACACCAGCAATATAGAAAATAATTCATCCATGCTTTTCCAAGACAAAAAAAAAAAACTTAACAGCACAGTTGCGGAATCCTCAATATTTTCAGTCTTCTCCTAGCAAAAGATCAAACGTATTTGTAGCCTAAGAGTCTTCAGAGGAAGATAGTTGTATGCACACACACACACACCCCCTTTGTCAAATATTTACATTTTTCCACAACTTTAAATTTAAAATGGAGACAAAACAATATTAGAGAAGTTGGTTGTCACTGACAATGAAGATCTTCCATATTCAATGTCTGTTTAAAGAATTGACAACTGCAGCAAAAAAAATCCTAACTGCAGCCAAGACAGCATCTCCACTTGGTCACCTGTTCTGATTGTACAATGAAATGGAAGGGGATTGAAAAAAAAAACCAAAAAAAAAAACCTGTCAAACTTGTTGATTTGGGGCACCATGTATCCCTTTCCCTTTATTTATTGATTCCCCACTGATCCTACCTCACGTTTACCAAGATTAAGGATCAACACAGTTATATTCCATCTGCTTTGCCTGTTTGTAGAATGCTCACCTCAGAACAGGGAACAAAATTTGTGACATTTCCCTGGTACCTCTCACTGAGCAGAAGGAGAAATAACATCAATTGTGCAATAAGCACTAAAGAATTAGAAAGCAAGCTTAAAATGGCAAGACAGATTTCTATTAGTTTTTTACTTCTTGAACTTTGTCAGATAAATATCAAAACAAGTACTAAAAGACTTCTGCCATACAGAAATGAAAAAAGTTACCTTCCTGAACAATTTCCATTCATTCAACTCATTTGTTTTTCATTCTTTACACACACTTAGTATTACTTTATATTGTGGTATTATTCATCTGTGATGTTTTACAAATCTATAGTATGTCATGAAAAGTATAAGTTATTATCCTTCAGTTATTTAAAAAGAATATTTACTTTATAAACAAGTGTCAGTTCAGTCATTTCAAGTGCACTTGTGATCTTCACTTCAGTTATTTAAGCATAAAGAATGACAAGGTTGCCAAACAAGCAGGGGAACATGCATCTCTAAGTCCTCACACAAACTTCCAGTTTACTCCTGAGAAAGTCACTGGAGAAATCACAACTGTACAAGTGTTCAGGCTTGTTCTGCTAGAGAGAAAATGGCTGCTACAAGAGGAAAATAACCTGGGAAAAACCTGGGATAAATCACTTCTCATGGGAAAGGGAATGCCTGTACATATTGTGGCTTCTCTCAGAGGAAGACGTGGTCCTCCAGCGTCTGCCCTGTTGCACAGAAATACAGGCAGACCATGAGCAGTCTGTATCAGCCAGTCAGGCCACTGCTGCCATCTGCCACCAGGAAGACTAAGGAAACATACAAAGCATGCTAAGATGTGTTCAAAGAGCCCCTGCCTGGCTGCACACAGTGTCAGCACTGAAAGCTCTCCACTTTTCAAGGCCTCAGTATATGAACATTTGTACATGCAACTCTGGGTAAATTTCTTTACCAGAAGAACAAACTTTGGAACATTCTCTCAGATTATTTGAATGTTTATATACACCTAAGCTCTGTTATTTCCCCTGAGAAAGATCAACATTAAACACAAAGAAGCTTGTTTCTTAGAAATGTTTCTTAGAATATTAAATCATAGATCAGGAGAACTTATTGAAAGGATAGGGAGTAATGCCTTTGAAGTGAAATTCCCTTGTAATCACTTATAGCTTCATAGAAAGAGGGGTACGCATTGATATGGCATAAACAAACAGAGGAACCTGTAATGAATTCCTTACAGAATTTCAAGTGGTAGGTGTTCAACTGCCCAAATCAATAAAAGTAAATATGGACTGTATAAAAATTGTATGAAATCCAGCATGGAATCAGAGGCCCTCCAAAAAAAGCTTTTAGATAAGCCAGCAATACTAACAATATTCTACAATTTAATCAAATAAATAGTCACTATTTGAGTTCTAAGAAAGAACAATAAAATTTACATGCAACTTAACAGTAAACTAGTGTTATGGTTATTTTTTTCTGGTGTTATTAACCTCGTGTAAAGAGAAGACAGAAATAATGTTACTGTAATGAACTAATCAATAAGCAATGAAGCACAAGGACTCAAATGAAGTACATGAAAAATCTACATAAGAAAGCCTTCTCTTTTACTCTTACTCAGTCATAACTGAAAGAATATTATATATTAAATAAGTCACTTAAAAACACATGTGTTTTTGTGCCTTGCCACATGTCAGTTACTTCATCATGTTTAATTCAATAGTCAGTATCTGAAGAAAGCCCCACAAAAACAAAAATCTAAAAAAAGGATTTGCAGTCAGGAAAAAAAAAAAAAAAATCTATCTTCTGCCTTTTCTGCTAGCAATATAGCATAGAAAAAAGAGTCTATTGCTATTTACAAAATGCACAAAAAGGTTAATATAACAAAACAATGTCAAAATTAAGTACAACTGTCCATTTCATTTCAAATCTTAATACAATAGAAATACTTCACAGAATAATCTATTTAAATATTTATTATTGTTAACATTACTTGAAATAAATAATTTATCTCATCAGATTAGTGGTATAGTTTCGCTCCAATTCAGTTTTAATAGAAAATAAGCAATGCATTCCATGTTTTAAATAATTTACTACATATTAATTAGGTAGAAACCAAGATACTGTCATAATTAATACATCTGTTGCATGTATTGGTATGGTCTTAACTAGAATCAAATTGTAAGTAGCTCATAAAAGCTGACATTTTATCATTCTACTTATTATATAGAGAGAGGCTTTTTAATCACGTGTCTAAAATGCTTTCATTCCCATCAAAAAAAATAAAAATAAAAATAAGACATCCTTTGAAATCAAAACAGATCTTCCAAAGACATCAGTCAGCTTATTGTGAAAATATCACAACCTTGTCACTTTCACCCAAGAGATTCCTGTCAGTCTCCAATCTGGTGTCACTTTAGAATTACAACATACACCACACTTTCAATGCTTGCTGTGTCCTTTGGGAAAGAAAGGCTTGCTGGTCGAACTTTACAATATATTCCTAAAAGCAGATGAACAAAGCTTTAAAATAGCTGATAGGACATATGCTTTTCCCCCCTAAATTCTGAAGAGACAAGCTTAAATGTATTTGCAAATTTATCATGTATTATACATTACCCTGAATATTAAATACATTTCAATTCCCTGTAATTAATATCAGCTGTCTTTGTGTGTATATGTTTCAACAAAACATTGTTTTATAATTTCTGAAATTATTATCCATGCCCTTGTCTTTTGATCCATAGTAGCAGCTTACTTTAACAATTACTAGACAGAAAGCTGGACACATTTTCAGTACGAAGATTTTATGAAGCCTGTCGTCAGAGTTTGGGTTTAGCAAAAATGCAATGTCGTCTCAGACTATAATAAGAAATGTACATACAAGCAATATATCTCAATTATGTCTTATTATACTACAAGACAAATTCTCCTCTGCATTAGACCAGTGTAACACAGATCAGATTTCAAAATACAAAAGGATCTCCCAGGTTCCACATACTACTCACAGCTTCTCTCCTAACTACTTATTAAAGGTCTTCTTTTCTAATGTTAATTTCCACAAAATTGAAATTTATGCATCACCATGCATGCAAATACACAATAGCTGCGGAAGAAAATAACTGGATGTATTTAAATTGTCCACCTGTTCACACAACCACAGGAATTTAAATCACAACTGCATATCCATACGTTTGAGGAAATCAGACTTGTAATCCAAATTCTGTTAGCAATTGAAGATTATTCAGCGCTCCAATTAGTTTGAGCAGCGTGTATGTGTACAACTGTGCCATAGATCAATAGACTGTTCCATAGTAGGTCAGATCCCTGGTCTATCTTACCTAGTAATTTGCCTCAAAAAGTAGCAGATATACAGAAGGCTGATGAACTCATGACTTTATTATATCTTCTTTTGTGCTTAAACTGCAATGCAACTCCACTGCTACTTCACTGCTGGTAAACTCCCTTCTCATCAGGGCAGAATCAGAGAAGGATCTTGGAGTCATTATTGATGCCAAAATGAACATGGGCCAACAGCGTGGGGAAGTGGTCAGGAAGGCCAACTGTACTTTGTCATGCATCCACAAATGCATCTCAAGCAGGTGATCCTCCCCCTCTATGCGACACTGGTCAGGCTGCAGCTGAAGTACTGAGTCCAGTTCTGAGTGCCGCACTTCAGGAGGGATGTGGACAAGATGGAGAGGGTCCAGAGGAGGACCACCTGCATGATTAGGAGTCAGCAGGGCAGGCCCTACAAGGAGTGGTAAAGGGATGTGAACCTGTTCAGCCTCCACAAGAGAAGGCTAAGGGGAGTGGAAATCTAGTGGCCGTTTACAAACTAGTCAGGGGGGGACCAACAGGCATAGGGGGAGTCCCTGTCCCCCTGAGTCCTACCAGGAGTGACAAGAAATAACAGTCACAAGCTGGCAGAGGGTAGATTTAGGCTAGATATCAGGAGATGCTACTTTACTGTCAGGGTGATTAGGATCTGGAATCAACTTCCAAGAGAAGTGGTACTGGCTCCTACCCTGGGTGTCTTTAAGAGGAGGCTTGATGAACACCTTGCCAGCATCATTTGACCCCAGTACTCTTTCTTGCAATGGTGTGCGGGGAAGGGGGTCGGACTTGATGATTTGCTCAGGTCCCTTCTGACCCTACCCTACCAACTATGAAACTATAGTCAACATCCCTGATAAACCCATCAGGATCCTACACATGCTTGTCCTAAAACATGGTAACTCTGATCCAAATGTACCAAATGCCCTCATGATAACTGTGGGTGAAATTAAACAACAACTATATTACCAATGAACTCTTATAGAGAAAGAGAAAAAAAAAAAAAGAGGATAGACATACGTCAATAGTAGCACATTTTTCACAGAAGGACTGCTTCCTTTCTGAATTGTCTGTCCTCATGCTCAAGGGAAACTTACCAAACACTTTTAAAGAGGTGAGCTTAGGACAAAAATTCATAAGCTAACAGACACTCAGAACCAAGGACTGAACACTGATAATACAAAGTCAATGATTTACACAATTTCTGAAATTCTTCCTGTGGCCTGCAGGTAATAATGACCCTCTTACTTTTACATCAGAGGTTCCCAACCCCCGGGCTACAGCCAACAACTGGTTCCCAACAACCGGGCTACAGCCTGGTACCACACCGCAAAGGGATGGCTGCCAGACAAAGTCTGGAAGTGAACTGCATACTGTAGAGTAGCAGCCAACCCTTTCTACATACTAAGTACTTAGTACTTTTATATACTAAGTACTTAGTATATAAAAAGGGTTGGTTGCTGCTCCACAGTATGCCAGTCACTTCCAGACTAAAGTTTGTTAGTCCAGGTTAGTAAAGGTGGACCAGTCCGCAATCACTTCTGGTCCACAATATAAAACGGTTGGGAATTGCTGTTTTAGATAGATCTCAATCTCCACACAATCAAGCTTTTTTACCTCTTCTAATTGTTTGTCTACTATATCTAGGATTTGCTCCCCACTCCACTTTCACAGCCCTGTTCACTGTTCTTAAAAATCACTGTCATTGCTTTTGGGGGGGGGGGGGGACCATGACAACTTGTTTTGGGCAGAAGGAAAGGGGGGAAATCTGGGACAGAAGTTGAATAGACTGGATAGAAGTAGAATCAGTTCATCTTAAACTGGACTCAGCCATTTTGAAATCAGTCTGTGCATGCTGAACTTCTGTTCTGTTGCAGGTTTAGACCAGTTTCCAATCACTTCTGACAGTCTGTGTAATTTCTATCCCCAGCCATCTACAATTAAATCTACTAACTTCCTTTGTCTCATTTTTTCGCATGTTGCATTTTTCAAGACCTTATCTAGAAGAATACAAAGATAGAATAATTTTGTTGAGTAAATATGTATGAGTTCTTAGAATTCCTAAAAATTCTGAACTGAAAGAACAATATCATTTTTTTTTTTTAATCAATCCAAACTGGATTTCTCTCTATTTTTTGTGAAAATGAGTGCAAAATTAAGTGCTTTGTTTCAAATTTGAGTGCCAAAGGTTTTTAGGTTCTCTAAATAAAATTTATTTTAACAAAAGTTGTTATATCGTGTAACTGAAGCTTTTTTCAAAGCAGTCAAACATACAATATCTTTATCCAAAAAAGATTGTTTGCTTTTTATCCCATGTTCAACTTTGTAAAACCAAACATGATTTTGCAAAACACTTCTGTGCACTTTTAATTTTAATACTTGGGAATTCTAATAAATGGCAACAAGAGAAAGAACACAAAATACAAATCCTGTGCAGGTATACCAGCAGCCTAGCTGTGCAATGTAAGTGCACATGTATGGACTTCATTTTAATAATAGATGGAAAAAAGCTTGTATGCATACAGAGATTGGTTTCAGATTCTGATGCTAACAAAGGGGCCAATTTTCTCTGTTTGTTTGGAGAAAACATGTAACTATGACTTCCAGAGTGAATGCACTCTGCTATAAGAATAGTTAGGCTAAATAGTTATGAAGCATATGGGGGATTTTTACCCCTTTATTTTTATTTTAAATTTTCTGTTTTATTCTCTATCTAAGAAAGAAAAAAGGCACACAATTCATGTAAGAAACAAAATTGGATTGGGGAAAAGAAAACATAAGCAACAAAATTGGCAAGTGCCGATTGATCTGTCTACCGAAATTCATGCAAAATAAACCCAGATGTCTGGACTGGCAATATCTAATAAGCAGAAAGTTATATTTCCTTTAAATTGTCCTAGCTTTTCTGCCATGAATACGAGCACATCATTGCTATCATTCAGGGAATTTAAAAATAGAATGAATGAGCATGTAAGCCTATATAAAAGTGACAGACAGACAGAAGAATGATCAATACTCATTATAATACTGATTTAGAATACCTCAAATAATGCCCTTTAACTTTTTTCAGCACCTGCTGCATTTAAAATGAATGGATCAACGCTGGAAGGAACAGACCTCGTCTGCCACTGATTTTCATATCATATACAATACCCTAATAGTAAAAGTAATATCATCTCACTGTACTGTTTTTTGTCAACATCTAGTAAGAACATACATTTGTTACATTTGGGGAAACAACTTCTTAGAGTTTAATAAAAAGTCTAAAAAAAAAAAAAATTAAAAGTCAGAGAGTCTTTTGATTAACTTCAGTAGGATTAAAGGCAGGCCTCTCCCTGATGGTCCACAAACCTGTTTTATCATTACTGAAATGCTGACACAGGGCCTCCTAGAAGGAGCAGGAAGAAAAGCATTAAGTATTAAAGACTTGACAGATGCATTCATAGGGTCATTATTCATGACAATCCCCAAATCCAGAATAAATTTTAAGTACAGCTATTTTATGCCCAAATATTAAACATTTGTTGTCAGTGTATATTAGCTGAAATATTCAATTTATAAGGACATTTGGCAGAATGCCAAATTTTGATTTCAGATTTAGATGCTAATTAGGGGCTGATTTTCCTCAGTCTGTTTGAGGCAAATACAACTATGACATCCGAAGTTAAAGCACTCTGCCATAAAAGTAGTTAGACTAAGAAGTTACAAAGTACATGAGGATTTTCACCCCTTTAATTTACATTTCTATCCTCTTTTTTTTTTTTTTTTTTTTTTACAGGAAAAGTCAGTGCCATGTGAGGGGGGAAAAAAAAAAATGGGGAAGAGAGATTATTTAACATCTGAACATTTTCAAATTCTATATAGTTTAATTGCTAGGAAAAATGCAAGTCATTGACTTCACCAATCCTATTTTCAGTTCCTCCTTTATCTCATTAAAAAAATAAGATACTAATTTGTGACTTCTTGAAAACGATGTATTATTTATATTTAGATTATAATTTTGCTTGAGATACGTTAGTATCTAGTTAGCTTAATGTCCAATCAGCACACAATGTTCCAGTTAAAAATGTTCCCCCTCACCTCCTGTGGGACACTGCATCCACCCCAGCATTGCAGCATTCATGAGCTGTGCCTGGTACCTCGAGGTCTGTGAAAAAAACGTTTAAAGCTGGGTCTATGTCCGAATCAGCATCGAATCTTCAGACTTGGATTCAGCTGAATCTAACTGGGGACAGTGATCTGAATCAATTAATTGAATCACTGTCCCCATTTGGGCCAAATCAGAATCCAAATCAAATATGGCCCGTTTCACACACCCCTACTCTTCAGCACCATCCAAATTCCTGTGAGAGTTAGCTGCCACGTGTTCAAACTGGACTGCTTATAACCATGCAAAAGAACCAAACTGTAGCCACCTAGAAAATTCTGCAACCCAAAATATAAGCATAAAGTGACTGTAGGTACTCAGTGCATTTCATGTCTTCAGAAGCAGGGCTAATCTGGATTGTTCTCTGGAACTCAGGCTTTTAAATTCTGCCTTAAATCCAATTTGGTGACCAAGGAATCAATCCAAATCTGGCTCTTATTGCCTATTCTCATTAATGTTTGTGCTGTTTTATTCTGTTTCTTCCAGAAACCAAAATGTTTGAATGATTTGTTGCATCTGAAATTTACAAACTGCTTGATAATTATTCCCCTTAGAAATTTGCTCTCAGGAAAAAAAAAAAAACCTAATGAAAAAGTTCTCTTAGTGTCTTTGATAAGGAAAAAAAGATGTAAAAAGTTTCATTTAACTTCTCTACTACTACATGAGGGCCTATAAGACATTGATTCTGCCAGATGTTTACTTCCCTGCATCTCCATTAATCTACAAGTCATTTAGTAGAGCACACAAATTAACTTAAAGTATCCTTTTCCCCTCTTAACATTTTATAAAGCTTTCAGTCCATCTTTTTCCTAGCTCTGCTATACATTTTTTCTTATGTTGGCTGTTTGCCCTCTAAAAAAAAAAAAAAAAAAAAAATCTCTATTATATTGGCTATCTGCCTTCTAAAAAAAAAAATCTTTGCATGCCCATGTTGGGTTGTGCCAGGTTCCTCTCCCCATTTGATTTTATTCATCCCCCCGGACCTCAGAGACATGAAACCCATCTGACTCTAGAAAGTATTTTCAACCAGCCTCCAGGCCACTTCTCTGGGATTTAAATATACTTTTTGTTAGATTTAATCTGTCATATGTACATGTATATAACATACAAATAATCACCCATTTTATTCTAAAATCCCCTCTAAAGAATGACTACTTACTCCACAATAGCTGTGATTCTTTGAGATGTCATTGTCAATTCGAATTCCTTTTGTAGCTGTGTGTGTTCCATGTAGCAATCAAATCAAACATTTTTAATAGCCATACCAATTAAAAATACGCATGCATCTTTGCACAATCCCATGTTTCTGTGCAAGAACATAAATAGTAAGAATGGTTACCCTCCTTCTTTGCTTTAGTCGAAGTATGAAGCTCACAGTAGTGAAAGACTCTTAAAGCAAGGATGAAAGTGATCTGACTATACCATCTCAAAGAACCCTGGTTATTTTGGAGCAATTAACTATTCTCTCTTCAATCAGTTTGTACCAATATGAAACCCACTGCAGAAAACTAGTAAGCAGTCAGTCCCCGTTAGGGCGATGGGTAAGACAAGTTACAGGTGTGCCAAATGAGCAGTGCTTGTAATACTTTCCAAAACTTGACAGATAGGACTGAGGCATAGTTCTCATAGATCAATGGTTTGCTCTATGCAGCTCTGCTGAAGATTGGTGATGCTGATGCCAATATTTCAAGCAGGCAGAAAAAAGTTACTTGGCTTCCAATGGCATAAGCTGTGAGGATAAAGGCATGTAGTGGTTGAAGTATACCAAGAAACTAGGGACATTAGGAGATCATTATATGCAATTTTGGTATTCTTTGAAATGTCAAACTATGTTATTTTAAATTCCTGAATATACCCAAAATTAGACAGGATAACTTTCTAAATGGTTTGGTTCTCTCTACACAAAGTCCAAGATGCATCCAATGCATGTAATTGCTGAAAGAAAGGTAAACTTATAGATTTGTTTAGATTAAACTAAATACAAAAATCTCAGAGATTATTTTTGGCAGTAGAGTATAGCAACACCTTGTCTCTAAGGATTACAAGATAAATAGGTTCAAGTAAAAGCAGCTAGCATTCACTCACTGACCTGGTCAATGTGACAGCAGCTAGGAATATCACTTTCAGAGTAGTATGATGGAAGGAATATTCTAGCAGAGTTTTTATTAATGACTTGGAGGATGGAAATGAGTGTGTTTAGCAACTTTGCAAATACCAGGCTGGGTTAGGGAGTAAATACTTTGAAAAACAGTATTAAAATCAAAATGACCTTGATAAATTGGAAAAGTGATCTGAAATAAATCATATGACATTCAGGAAGGAAAAGTGTAAAGTACTTCACTTGGAATGAAACAATCAAATTCACAATTGCAAATTGGGAAACAGACTAGGATGCAGTAGAGCAGAAAAGGACCTAGGGGTTACAGCCTACTGTATGTTGAATACAAGTCAGTATCCTTTATCTATAAAGCTGGTGTAAGAGTGATACTATAGCTCTGATGATCCAGAAACTGTGTGATGCAAGGATTTCTTAGATACCTTTTATTGGGCCAACTATGCAGTTGGAAAATAGTTAGAAAAAAAATGAATGCAAGATATTCTTCCCCAAGACAAATATCTTGCATTCAAAAACTTTTCTAACTTTATCCCAACTACATAGTTGGTCCAATAAAAGATATCTCCCTAAGAAATCCTTTACCCTCTTTTTTTTTCCTACAACAAAATAGCATACTGGGATGCATTAACACTATTTTAGTGTTAACTATTTTGATATACTTTTTCTACCCATACTTAATACTGTTGAGGCCTCACATAGAGCACTGTATTAATTTTAGACTACCACACTTCAGGAAAGATGTGGTCAAATTGGAGAGAGTCCAGAGTTATTCCAAAGGGTAACTGGAAGTCTAGGAAACATGATTCATGAGAAAAGGACTGGGCTAATTTAGTCTAAGAAGAGAAGACTGAGATTGGATTTGATAAGTCTTCAAGTACATGAATAATATTAAGAGGACTAGTAATAAACTATTTTTGTATCTACAAGAGCCAAGAAAAGAAGGCAAGATTTGTAATGAGAGGAATTTAGGTTGTATATTAGGAAGAGCATTCTAATTATGAGAGTTAAGTACTGGAACAGATTCCACAGAGAGATTGTAGAATCTGTGTTCTTTGATAGTTGTAAATGTTAGACAAATACTTGTCTAGGGTAGTTTAAATCTGGATGATTTTATATGGAACAGGGGGCTGGACTACCTCACCCCCAAGGTCCTTCCTTTTTTTTTTTTAATGAAATGGAAGTATAGCAAAACCCAGATCATTCATGTCCTGGCAGTTTGTGACCCGATTAATCTGCAGTGGGTTACTGAAGTAAACACGAGCAATGTAACCACTTGCTACAGTCCACTATAACCCCCTTTACTGATCTATTGCATCCTAACCAGGGTCATTAATTTTTTTTTTTTTTTTTTTTTTTTTACAAGTCCTCAGGGAGATTTTGTGCACCACAGATTTGATCCCAAGGACTGTGCAAGGACTTTCTACAATCAGCCAGGAATTAAATCCACAAAACTAGAGTTTGTAGGAAGTAGGGCCAGGGAAGAGGAGTGGGGACAGGTCAACATGCATTTGTGCATTTGGGAAGACATGAAAATTAAAACCACAAGAAAGGAGACAAGGTTCCAGAACAAATAAAAGAATAAAAATGTTGTATAATGGAATAAATAACAAATAAAGAAAAAGGATAAGGGTTCAGTCTCCCTCCCCCATCAAAGCTGATGCTTTTTTATCCAAATTCGTAACTTTTCCACCTCTACTGACAAATGCTTTTAGCTGATAAAAGAGTACAATGGTCATCCAGAAGCCATTGGTACAATAGCCATCTTGCCTTCTACTCAAGCCCAAAAGGATATTTTAGGTCTTATAGCTACATCTGGAGTGAGATGGAGTTGTATTCAGACCTTGTCTTCAAGGCACTGTCCTGCCTACTGATACAACATGAAAAAAAAAAAAAAAAATCCTTCATCCACAATACTCACATTCCTTCTTACACAGTTGAGTTTAAGATATGAATTTCTTTCTTGTATTAAGCCAAACCAACATCTGGGTGTGTGTAAGACTTGAGAATATTTATCCAAATTTTATATGAATTCTTGTAATACAGAAAAACTACAGTGTAAAAATTTTCCAAGATACTCTTTTGCCACACTATACCTGTCCTGTTTGTGCCTTTTTAGGGCAGAGCAGCATATAAATCAAAGAAAGAACAAACAAAATCTCTTTTCAAGCAACATGAATAATTTAACAAGTTAGAAAGAAAGAAAAGTGTGCGAGTAAAATGGTTGGTAAAGAATGAATATCAAATGTTTAAAAAAAATATACTTATAAAATTAATACAATTGCAGTAGTTAGAGGTTATAATGTGCAGAAGAATCCATGATGCTTAACAATATGTTATGACATGATCATCTTCCTGATCAACTTTGGGGGTGTTGCTTCCATCTAACTGAGCCCCACACTAAATGGGGGGGGGGGGGAGAAGAGATGGAGAAAAAGACCCAAAAACTAATTAAAACAAACAAAAAAGTTTTGGCCTTGAGGAAAAAATCAAAATGTTTCTCCTTTCAGATATGGTTCATTTCTAATCTATTAAAATGATATAAGTCAATAAACTGGACATTCCCTTGCTTCAGGAACACAGTTAATTTCTTAACAAATTAAGATTAATGTAAGTAAATAAACCCCAGACCTCTGTCCTGCTTACATCCACACATGCTTGTTCTAGAACAAAGACAACCAGTAAATCCTATTTTAATCAAGGATATTAAATAGACAAGCAGTTGATCCTTTTCCCCAATAACTTTTTACCTGGCTTCCCAAAATCTTGAGGGCCTAACCATTAAGGACACCTATATATGGGCTGGATGTCTGTTCTGACACATGCTAAGTAGTACACATCAGAACAGACTTGATTAATCGAGTCTGCTGAAGTGTGCTAACTATCATGCTCCAGCAACATCTGCGTTACATGTATTCAATGTCCTCATGCTTGTTGAATTAGCATTAGTTCAAAAACACCTGCAACCATTTTAAAGCATGGGACACTGCATACACATGATGCTAGAGGCACTTTCAATATTCAAGCTTCATGGAGAGCTGTTCTAAAGTCTCACTTTATATTTACTTATTTTCTTTCTTGTTTTTATAAATCCATTTTCCCCTAATATTTGCAAATTCTTTTTGATAACAAACTGGTTCTCCTATGACAAATAGAAAGAAAGAAAAGGGAAGTTTAGAAAGGGTGTTTCTGATTTTTAGACATAATGGGTGCCTATACATGATCAGCGAGAAAGCTCTGACACCCTGTTATTACAGTACATTGTTGCAGACCTGATTAATTAAGTCTGCTGGAGCATGGTAATTACTGCGCTCCAACAGACTTGAGCATCTCATATATCAGTGTCCCCATGCTGAAAAACAGTGACAGAGACGCTTTAACTAAAGCTTTCTTTAAAGTGCATCTTCCATCACGTTTCAGCATGGCGATACAGATACACAAGTTGTTCCACATGCTTCAGTTAGAGAGGCTCCTACAGCCACTCCAATTAAAGCCCCTCCTCTCCCCCACCAAAGCACATGTATAAATGGCCAATTTCAATCACTCACACTGTTAGTGTAAGAGATCTTGCAAAATATTGTATCTTAAGATTAACTAATATTTTGAAGAAGCAAAAATGGGCAAAGAGCAATCCTTTATGGTGGATATTTCATCAATTTGAAGAAAAAAAAAGTATATGCAACATAAAGAGCGTTAAAAAAAGGTTCCTTATTATACCTGCAAACAAAGAAAATGCAGTGTATGTGTGTGTGGGGGGGGGGAAGATGAGGAATAGTGGGTCCTAAAAATTCATTAATTTAGTATGATGAGCATGTCTTTCCATGGGACCAATAAAATGAGCAAAAATAAAGTTTAGAATAAGTGTCCTTTTCCAAAACAAAACCAACCTCAAAGGAGCTGGAGTCTATTTAAATTTATAATTAGAAAGGAGATCCTTGTCAGCTTGAATTTTATACACTTTGCAATCTATTCAAATATCTGAAAGACTGTCTATATTACAACAACTATGGCATCAAGGGAGCCTGCTTAAAACATGGTTGTCCTTTGACTTTATGATGATTGAAATGTAGACAAGCCCCTAATGCAAAATCTAGTGCCTGTGACACACTAAAGGATAATGGGCTCAAACACCAAAGTTAGGGTTACACTGCACAATGTACTGCAGGTAGGGTTTCATCTGTGATGGAATATATTTTTATAAAGTCATTGCCAATATTAACAACCAAGTGCAATTCCATGGAAATAATGAGTAGAGGTAGGAAATACTTGTTAGTATATTTGACTCATAATGCTAGGAGTGAGTGACGCAACTGGCATGAAATTGAAGTAAATATTGTAAAAAGGGAAAAGTGACTGCCTTTCTTTCATATACACGCTTGTCGCATGCTTCTCAGGGAGGTTAAAAGTATTACGTTTTGACACTAAGCCTGCTACAGGTTTGTTGGCTCATTACAGCTGAAAGCTGGTTTGTGCATTTTTTAAATATAAATGATTCCATTTTGTACCAAGTACTGTCATCCTACATTAAATGTTACACAGTGCATATTTGGCATGCACATGACATGGATAAAATTATGTGCAGTTCATGGCTACCAGAATGACAAGTTAAACAAAGTAGAAATATTTGCATTTATCAAAATAATATGTAATCTGCATATCTAGCCAGAATACAAAATACTTAATAAAATGTTTTGATCCCTAGAAAAAGGGCCAGTCCTGCCCAAAAATAAGTCATGGAGGGATGTTCCTATGATGAGGAGATGTAATAGTACATGGACTGAAACATTTCTTACAATAAATTAATGGGGAAATAAAGGAAGGTGGGAGTGCTAAAATCCTGTGGAAACCCCTTAGGGCATCTTTGCACATGCTTCCCTCATGCATGAGCATCTTTAACAGCCTGACTGATACAATGGGGACTATTTCCTCCTTGCTAACCTTCTCCTATCAAACTTAGAGTGCATAAATCTCTCAGCTGCCAGAACATTATTTATTAAACTTTTAAGTCAGTCCAGAAGAGTCATATTTTAGTTCAACTTGAAATCCAGTAGGAGGGAAATATCAGGAAGCCAGAAAGGGCCAGTGTGGTCCCCATTTACAAGAAGGGCAGAAAGGAGGACCCAAGTAACTATAGACTAGTTAGTCTCACATCCATCTTTGGGAAGACTTTTGAGAAAATTATTAAGGAGCACATCTGCAAGGACCCAGCAGGGGAAGTAATGTTCAGAGGCAACCAACATGGGTTCATTGAGGGCAGATCCTGCCTTTCTAATCTGGTTTCCTTTTATGATCAGGTCACAAAGTCCCTGGATGAGGACGTTGAGGTGGATGTCATCTTCCTGGACTTTAAGGCCTTTGACACTCTCTCTCACCACATTTTTTTAAGAGAAAGTGACTGTGGCATTGATGCCTACACAGTCAGATGGGTGGCAAATTGGCTAGATGGCTGTACCCAGAGAGTGGTAGTAGACAGGTTGTTTTCAACCTGGAGGGATGTGGGCAGTGGAGATCCCCAGGGCTCAGTCCTGGGGCCTGTACTGTTCAACATCTTTATCAGCGATCTGGATGTGTGTGTGGAAAGTATGCTGTCCATATTCGCTGATGACACCAAGATGTGGGGCGCAGTGGGCACACTGGAGGGGAGGGACAGAATCCAGCTAAATCTAGACATGTTACAGAGGTGGGTGGATGAGAATAGGATGGAATTCAACACAGACAAGTGCAGGGTACTGCATCTAGGGAGAAGGAACCACATATAGGCTGAGGGACACCCTTCTTGTCAACACAGCAACAGAACAGTGACTCCAAGATCCCTTTGACTCCGGGATGAACATGAGCTGTCAATGTGAGGAAGCACTCAGTAAGGCTAACTGCACCTTGTCGTACATCTACAGATGCATCACAAGCAGGTCCAGGGAGGTGATCCTTCTCCTCTATACAGCATTGGTCAGACTACAGTTGGAGTACTGCGTCCATTTCTGGGTGCGGTGCCGCACTTCAAGAGGGATGTGGCTAGCACTGAGAGGGTCCAGAGGAAGGCCACTTGCATGGTCAAGAGGCAACAGGTCAGGCCGTACAAAGAGGGGCTAAAGGGCCTGAAACTATTCAGCCTCCACAAAAGAGAAGGCTGAGAGGGGATTTGGAGGCCATTTACAAATTCACCAGAGGAAACCAGTGGAAATTGGGTGAGGCTCTGTTCCCCCAGGCACCACTGGGGGTTACTAGGAATAATAGCCACAAATTGTTAGAGAAAAGGTTCAGGTTTGACATTAGGAGACATTACTTTACAGTTAGGGCTGCTAGTTTCTGGAATGGACTCCTAAGGGAGGTGGTGCTCTCTCCTACCTTGGGAGTCTTCAAGAGGAGGCTGGGCAGATATTTGGCTGGGGTGTTATGACCCCAGCACTCATCCCTGCCTGGGGCAGGGGGTTGGACCTGATGATCTGTTTAGATCCCTTCTGACCCTAAGCACTATGAAACTATAAAAGTAAATTTATAAAAATCAAGAGGAACTAGGAAAAAAGACAAATGTTAATACCTACCCAGGGTCTTGTTACAGGTTAGTTTTAGGCAACTTAGGGAGCACTTAACCCCTGTATCAGCCACATATGAACACCTAAAACTATTTTTTAGCATATTTTAGGTGGTTTAAAGTGATGCCACTCCATGGCAGGGTTATCATTGGTCCATGTTCCCCAGCTCACATTTCATTAACTTGTGGCTACTCCTCATAGATGAGCCACTCAATTAGCAGTCATCCAGCATCTGTGGATGCAGTATTCCCTTCCCCACCCTCCTGTTCTGTATAGACAAACTTTCCACTCCCTGAATTCTATTGCCCAGGGGGTGATTCTGGCACCAAGACACCTCCTGCTCCCATTCCCAGCGCTATGACCTTTCTAACTTCAGAGTGCAACCCCATTCAAACAGCCTGCACATCACATGCCAGCTAGCCAGCTCACAGTGCATGGAAGGGTCTGGGAATGGGATCTAAGAGGAATTGTGGGGAGGGAAAACAAGGTAGCAGTTGGACTGGGTCCCCATGAGCTGGGGCTTACTTCCCAGAGCAACACTTCCCCTAAAAGCACCTTCACTCACCACTTTCAGACATGCCAGGAAGCATGGCTAGTACTCCACATACCCCAATCCCAGATCTCAATTTATTAAAACACAAGTCTTCTTTAAATTTACTTCTTTATTTCATCCTTCAGCAGCTGAACTCCTTTATTTCATCATCTATAGCCCATCCCCATTTCCTTTCTACTTCCCATTTCATTATTCACTCCCATCCCATTAACTCTCCACCTCCAAGTTCCACTCCACCCTCACAACCCATTTCTCATATAGCCCCATTTACAGCAGAAACAGAGAAACAGCTTAATAAGCAAGGCATGGCACAAATAACTGAATCTCTCTCATCCAGTCAAAGTACAATCCAGAGTCAAGAACACCAAAGTCCTTCGGATGCCCCTCACCAACCATTTCTCCTACAGACTATTCAAACATCTAAACATCATAAAAACTTCCAGTATCAAAATAGGTTTATGATGTCTCAAATAAAGGCATCTTTTCCCCCAAAACCTGTTTGTGCCCCCTTTGGTGGCATCAAAATGTCCTTGTGGACACATTTTAGTTAAATCAAGTCTAAACATGACAGCATGTTAGCACCTTGTCCTCATTCAGACTTATGCTTCCACAGTACTATGTTCCCAAATAACAATATTTAGTGTTGCAAAACTCTAGTTAAGACAGGACCTGTTAAACTTACACAAGCAGAGAAACTGGAAAGCTCTGGTTCTTGGAGCAGGAGCAATATGAGCACACTCTGGCTAGAAGCAGCACTCAAGGACACAGATGCAGAACTAGATTTAGGATGTAATTCGGTGTCTGAATTGGGAATCAAATAAAAGATTTAAAAAAAAAAAAAAAAAAAAAAAAGGATTAAGTTAGAAGCAATTTGCCAGCTTGTGGCTATGATATATAGTAACTTTATAGCAACTGTAGTCTGGTACTTGGTTCTGGAAGAACTATATCCTTCATGAGACACTACTTCTCAGAATGCCTCCTCAGCTCCCCAAAAAACTTCAAGTACAAAAATGGTCTCCAGGCTCAATCCTTCCAGTAAGTCATAGATGGTCTTTGGGTGTGGAGTGGCTATTTTCCTGTAGTGTTTTCCTTTCTATCGGCTACCTATTACTTTTTGGGAGGGGGGCCGTTTTTTTTCAAGTATCTGATTTATTAAAATACAGTAACAATGATAATATTGAGCAAAAAGAGATCATCATTGAAGTTAGGTTCACTGGGTGATGAAAACAGAAGCTCAGATGTAAGACCCTCGAGACCTAGATTAAAAAAGAAAAAAATAAGGGAAGGCAATAATGGAAACGTTAGTATTGTTCTAAGAGAGACGATAGGACAATCAGTTGAAGACCTGAAAATGATGATACACTAGTGAGAGAAGTATGGGGAACAAACAGGAATAAATGGAGGTCCATCACAGAATTATAATGTCATTGATATTACATAGATGTTGTGGGATAATGTACGTAACTAGAGTAAGGCCAGAGATGGGTATATCTTTATAGATTGTACATGAGGAGTAGGCAGGGAAAAAAAAGAGGAAGTATTGCTTGCGTCACAGATAAAGGAAATGTACGAGTGTTCAGAGGTGTGATGTGAACAGAAAAGTAGGCTTGTTGCAAGTCTCTTGGTAAAAGTTAGAGGGGAGATCAACAGGATGGATATAATGGTGAGCATCTACTACAGGTTTCCAAACCAAGTTGAGAAGGTGGACTATAGGGGTATGTGAAGCAGGCTGCATTCGATATGGATTTGGCCCAAAATCAGGGGGACAGCAATTCAATTAATTGATTTGGATCAGTGACCCAATTTGATTTGGCGAAATTCGAATCTGAAGATTTGGTGCCGATTTGGAGAATCAGTGATTTGGGCATAGACACAGCTATAAATGGTTTTTTTTCTGAATACTGAAGTATGTGACAGATGAAAAGTGTGCTGGTGTGACAAAGGTGCTTGCTAAAGGCTCTATGAAGATTAGACCAAGTGTTTTTCTGTATTTGTTCAGATATTAAGCTATACATTGTTGCTAAAAGCCTAATTCAAGTTTAAGATGTAGTAAGTCCTTGTATAAAGTAAGGCCTAGTAAATTTAGCAAAGCCTAAAAGTAGTAAGGCCCTGTGGTGCAGTTAAAATTACCTTATCAAAGGAATGCAAGGCTTGTACTGCTATTGGTCAGTCTAAGGACAGTTGAAGTAAAAGGAATCTGAGTGGTTGTTCATTATCAGAACCATTCAGAAGCTATAAAATTAGCTGGAATGTGTGGAAACCATTAAGAAAGAAGATATGGCTCTGTGAAAAGGATTAGTTCCCTGGATCAGTGGGCCCATGGACCTTGAGGAGCCCAAGGACTGCATTCCAGGGTCCTTCCCGGTACCCTTTGGACAGCGCTGTTTGGACACCGGACTTTGCTGAACTATGCGAAAAGAAAAGTTTGCTGTATATTAGGCATCAAAGGGGACTGCCGATAAGTTGTTGACACAAATTGCTTTCATCTGTCATTGTTTGGTTACTACATGTAGTTGTGTTTTTGTTAAGTCAATAAATCTTTCTTGCCTATCTACACCTAACACATTCTCAATCCCTGAACCCTCCACAGGTGGCTGGGACAGAGGTACACGAATGCTGAGATGGTGGGGCAGATGAAGATCCCACAGGAATGTCCCCCCCACGTGCTTGGTGGCAGACCCGAAAGTGGACTAGAAGTACTTCTGGTCCGTTTCTGGGTCTGCCACAACGTGTATGGGGGATCCCCCCAAACAGACCACCCTGGCTCAGTGATCGGTTGTTCTTCCAGATCGGGGGGGGGGACCCAGGGTGCCCCCCAGATCTGGGAGACACCTGTTGCTGAGCCAAGGGATGGAGTGGGGAGTCCCCCATGCACTCCATGGTGGACCCAGAAGTGGACCGAAAGTGCTTCTGGGTCTACTTCTAGGTTGACAGCCAAGTGCACTAGGGACTCCTTCCTCCCCCATGCTCCCATGGGACGCTCCATTGACCTCACCATTTCAGTGTTCACAAACCACCTGGTACTTTGTGGTATATAGAAAAAAAAAAAAAAAAAAAAAACCATATAAAGCTATATCTATGTTCGAATCACTAAATATGTCCAAATTGATTTGGAGGCTTCCGATTTGATTTGGAAAGATTAAAAGAGTCTCCCGATTCAATATGGATTCAGAGATTCGGCCATCAAATCAAATCAGGAACCGAAAGCCCTAGTGGATGAGGCCTTCCTTAAACAAGTGACAGAAGCTTCCAAACTGCAGGACTTGCTTCTCTTGGGGGACTTTAATTATCGGGGTATCTGCAGGAGAGATAGGGAAAGAGATACTTCAGGAACTGGTTGGATTACTTATATTCACAATAACTTTTTGATTCAAATGCTAGAGAGGACAATGAGGAAGGAAGCTCTTCTACTGCTCAAAAACAGGGAGGAACTGATTGAGAATGTGAAGATGAAAGGTAACTTGAGTGACAGTAACCACAAACTGATCGAGGTCAAGATGCTAAGAGGAGAAAGAAAAGCAGCAGAATAAGGATACTAGATTTGAGGAAAGCAAAACTTAACAAAAAAACCCCCAAAACTTAGGGATCTAGCAGCCATAATCTCTTGGGAGGCAACTCTGACAGGCTCTCAAGAACACAGGAGCAAGCTATGCCAATGTGTTCAAAGACTGGTAAGTGAAACAGGACACTAGCCTGGCTAGAGAGCAGTCTCTTTAAGGAGTTGAAACTCAAAAAGGAATTCTGTAGAAAGTGGAAACTTGGGATGCCTATACATGAGCATGGAGTCTTCTCCAATGTGTTGGAATTCCAGCATGTTGGAGTAGACTTGATTAACTGAGTCTGCTAGACCATGCCAATTGCCATACTCCAGCAGCCTCTTGCACCTTGTGTATCAGTGTCCCTATGCTTAAAAATGGCAGCGAGGGCGTTTGAACTAAGGCTTGTAAAATGATGTTCAGTTTAAGTGCTCCTGCAGCCATATTTAACTGCAGGGATGCCAATACCCGAGACGTGGTGGCACCTTAATTAGAGCAGCTCTCAGAGCCACTCTAGTTAAAGAATCGCCCTCCCCACCCCCAGAGCATATGTAAAAGTGCTTTTGCTCACAACACTAGAAAAGAGCATAACTTTTCCACATCAGCATGCAAGGACAAGATTAGGAAGATAAAGGTATAATTTAAGATATAGCTGGCAAGGGACATAAATGGCAATAAAAATGGATTCTATAAATATGTCAAAAGTAAGAAGACCAGTGGATTCCATGGGTCCCTTATGGAATATGGAAGGCAATCTGGTCATGTGAAAGATGGCTGAAGTTTGTAGTGCCTTTAAGTTCAATGTTCACAAACAGGGGCAGCTACCAGGAGACATAGGGAAGGAGAAAAACAGCATAAAGTAATGGCAGAATGGGCTAGGAATTTCTTAGAGAAGCTACATGCTTTCAGGTCAGCAGAGCAAAGTGGGGTACAACCGAAGGTACTGAGAGAATTGTCAGAAGTAATTCTGGAGCCATTGGCTATCCTTTTTGAGAACTTCTAGAAGTCAGCTGAGGTCCCAGATGACTGGAAAAAGGGTAAACATATTGCCCACCTTTATGTAGTGGGAGGAGGAGGGTACTATAGACTGGTCAACCCAACCTGGGCTGGGCTGGGCTGGGCTGGGCTGGGCTGGGCTGGGCTATGTTCTCTGCTCCAGAAAACAGACTGTCCTCACCCCTCTTCTCCCTAGCCAGAGATCCAGGGGAGACTGCAGGCACAGCAGGGTCTGCCTAGCTTCCATTGCTGCTCAAAATAGAGATTTTCCCCCTCCCATCTCCCAAAGCTCAAGCCCTAGCCCCATAGACCCTAGGCATGCAGTATGCTAACTAATGCTGTCAGATGCCTGTGTGTGTCTCTCCAGTTTCACTGGGACAGGCAAACAGAACAGTGTCAGCTTAGGGCTTTTGGGGACTAATCAACAGGTCATCTGTTAGTGTCCCTCTGTTCCTTCATTAAAAAGCTGTTTAAGAAGAGCTTAAACTAATGAGAGGCTTTTGTTGGGTCCTGGTTTTCTCCAATTAAAAACTGTAAATTCTCCGATTAAAAATGCAAAATGTATGATAAAAGTTAAAGGTCCCCCACAGCCCTGCTGGTGTCCTGCACTCCCCCCCGCCCCCAACAGCCCTCCTGATGCCCCTCACAACAGCCCCCCAGACATGCAGACACACAGGTACACACATACCCAGCAGGTAATTGTGTGTGTGGGGAGAGGAAGGAACAGGGCAGGATGGGGCTTTGTGAGTAAGTAATGCAGGGCGTACATGCCGCCCAGCCAGCTGCCTGGGGAAGGAGACTGGTATGCAGCTGGCTGCACAACTCCGTGGGCAGCTCTACAGCAGTGGCAAGGAATGGTGACTAGCAGAGAGGCTCGCACAGGGTGGCCACTGCTGCTTACTTGTAGGGCCGTACCACTGGAGATGGTTACAAAACCTCCCCGCCCTGCCGCGTAGCTATGCCTGGACCTGTGTACCGGCCGCAGAACAGCAGTGGCAGTGGGGTGGCAGCCAGGCAGCATGTAACCATCCCCACCACCATCCGATGCCATGCCACCTGCTGCTGCCACTGCCAAGCCACTGGCTGCACAGCTCTGGACATAAATCAGCAGTGGCGGCATGGGGAGGTTTTGTACGCAGCAGCTGTCACTGCTGGCACAGCCCCACAGGTAAGTGGCAGCAGCCACTGTGTGCCAGCGGTGATGGCCACTGTATACAAACCCTCCCTGCACCACCACCAGAGCCAGGCCCAGAGCTGTGCAGCCGACCACATGGTGGCAGCAGCCTCGGCATGGCGTAGCACAGGATGCTGGTGGGGATGACTGCGTGCCACCCAGTCACCATCCCAGTGCCGCTGCTGCCAGTACACAGCTCCAGGCATGGCTCCACAGTGTCCTGGGGAGGCTTTGTACACAGCAGCTGTCTCTGCTGCCACAGCCCTACATGTAAGTGGCAGTGGCAGCAACTGCCACGTGTGAGCCCCCCCAGCCACCATCCCTTGCTGCCACTGCAGAGCTGCCCACATGCCAGTCTCCCCCTCCCCAGGGCAGCATGCACGGCCCACGTCACTTACCCACACCTCGGTAAGAGGGACACCCTGGCCCTCCACCTGGCTGCAGTGTACCACCTGAGGCAGGCAGCACCCCCTGTTCCCTCAGCCACCTTCCCCAGCCCTGTCCCAGAGCCCCCAAATCCCACTTACCTCTAGGATCCAGGGGTGAAAGGCAACTCTGAGCCTGAGCTCAGCCTCGACTGATTCAGAGGCTCAAGTCCTGCCCTTCCCCCTCCCCCTCCCCCTCCCCCTCCAGGTAGGACTGGGGATTTCCCACCCTTTCTGCAATCAGCTCTTGCAGGCTTGTTCTAGCCTGCAAGAGTTCTTTGCAAAAGCAGAGAATCCACAGATTTCTCTGCTAAAAAGGGAAATCCATGTTTTCTCTGATAAAAAACAGGGAATTCATGATTTTCTTCATTTTCCCCCGTGGGAAATGGAAAACCCAGATCCCTACTGATAACATAGCAGTTTACCAATAAGTTGATAACACTGTGGTTTTATCACCCCCTCCTGGTTTGTAGGAAGGCAGAGGGAGATTGAAAGGCTCAGTATCACCATTAGATGCGTGCACTGCACTCTCCCTGCCTTTACCTCAGAGTGCTAGCCCAGGGCTGGGGGATGGCAACATTCCCACCCCTTGAGCATCCAGCAACAAAAAGCCTGAGACACTGCAAGCAGGGTAGAGGTTTTATATTCCTTCCTAATCAGAGCACTCTGCCAGGGCCTTATTATGCCCCACCCCACTCCTCAGCACAGCACTGTAGAAGGAAAGGGAGGGCTGCTCTAGCACCTCCTCCACCCAACTTCTAGACTGAGCCATTACAGGCATGTGCCTGCATTTCTGGAATGAAAAGGTAATGTCTATCCACCTTCAAATCAGTGCAAGTAACCTGCAAAGATCGAATCAATTCAGGCTCAAGCTTTTTGAATGTCTGCCCCTAGCCCTGGAAAACAGACCAGCATGTGGTAACAAATATGATCAGGGGCCTGAAAGACCAGGCTTGATAGGAAAGGTTGAAGTAACTAGTAGCATCTAGCCTGGAGAAAAGAAGACTAGGTGAAGGGGGGCTGATAATGGTCTTAAAAAACCTGAAGATTGTTTATAAAGAGAATGGAAATGGGGCTCTCTGTGACTGCAGGGGACATAACTAGAAGCAACTGATTCAAACTGCAGCAGGTTAAATTTAGACTGAAAATTAGAAGGAACTTTCTAAGAGGGTTGTTAAGCAGTAGAACAGGGTACCTAGGAAAGTTGGGGCATCTACATGCTTGGAAACTTTCAAAAGCAGATTAAACATTTGGCTGGGATGGATTAGTCAAGGACGATCCTGTTTTGATCAGAGGGGTGGACTAGATGACCTTGTGAGGTCCTTTCCAGCCCTAGTTTCCTACAATCCTAAAAATCTTTATTATGTGCCCATAGGACTGACCCTTCTTCTCTCAGCAGACAGCCATAAATACATAAAACAGCTTCCACAATATGAGCTTGGCTCACCAGTCCAAATAGCCTAATGTTAGTGCCATCATAGTTCTCAATCTTACCCTCATCCACAGTAATGCCATGCATAGTACTTAATCGTGTGGCCTACTACTGGATGTACCAGTTAACTTATGTCCTTGACTTCTGCCTGCTTATTAGACTCCCTGCAACTTTAGATATCTTCAATTATTTCCATTTTATTCCCACAAATAAGAGACAGCATGTCCAAATCACAAAAGGGATTAAGTAAATGGCAGGGTCATTCCATTTCAGGATGCAATTCAACCTCGCCCTAATCCTCCCAAGGGCACTTCCAGTCGCTTTCTGCTGTGCAGTTCATAAAATGCTACTAATTAGGGTAATGATTAGGGACTATTAGTGTCTCCCATAATAGTGACAAGACACATACATTATTAGGGCTAAATCCTATTTCACTTTCACACTGCTAAGTGGCACTTACACACCTGTGTCACTGCACTTTTTGGCACTTATGCACAGTTTGGATTTCACTAAGTTCTGTATACCCAGCAATTCCTTCCTGAGGATACTTAGTAGGCTACAAAGGCCCACAGGGAGAATAACTGCACGAGCACTTATGTAAATTATGTTTTTCCTGCAGCTAAAGTTTCAGGGCTTCCGCTAGTAGCAGGTGTTTTGAGTAAGAGATGGGACCCGCCCCCAGTCTTTTAGCTTAGTAAACTTACCTTACCAGCACTTAATGGGTTTCCTGCCTCCTCAGTTCTTGCCTCTTCCCCACCCACCTCCCTTGCACCCAAAAGGTATTTGAACTCTGTCACCCTAACAAAGTGCTCTAACCTCCATGGAAAGGAACAAGATCACCCAGAGCACAATCTGGCCCACTGGGAAAGCAGAAAAAAAAAAAAAAGCTGGATGAGGAGGCTCAGTGAGGTAGATGCAGCTCCCAGGGATAGTTTCTAACCCTAAATGGGACAAAAACTATCCTAATGCTATTTATCTATTTTCATCCAGAGCACTCTTCAGGCCTTCTCTTTCAATAGGCCCAGTGGGGGCCCAGGCGAAAGCAAAAAGGTCAGTGAGCTCAGTGAGTTGGGGACCTGGATTCTAACCTGGGTGCTAACCCTATAGCAGAAACCTTCTCCCGTGCAGTTTTTCCATTTTATCTAATTAATATTAGATGCAAAGTGCAAGGCTAGATTCAAGAGGACTGAAAGAGTCCAGAGCTCTATCTAGCCCATGGTGTGTAATAAGAACACTTCACTAGGGAGGCAGGAAATGCAGGTTCAAATCCTCTCTGCTGGTTTGATTATGTGCTTCCCACTCAATATAGACAACTGTCCTAGCCATTAAACTCATGTGAAATAGACCTTGCCTTCTCCCTTCTCCATTTCACTTCTAGTAGTTTTCCATGTACCTTCATGATCTTTTCCATCACAGGGAGAAATAGAAACCACACTGCACATACATCTTTAGACCGTAATGTAAATTCCACCTAAGTTCATGAAGGTGAAATAGGAATCAAATCTTATTTGAGAACAGGATTGTCCAATGTGTGAAGGGAAGCAATGTGTCTTTGTTCAACCATCTCTCATCTCTAAAATTCCTTGCCAATGAGAAGTAGCATCCCTCCACATGCCTAACACAAACAGTGGTGAGATCTGCCTCAAGATCCTGTCTGGGAAGGCACTGCACAGATGGTGAGTCAAAGTGTGTCATGCCTAGGGTGACTGACCAGACATTCCAATTTAGCCAGGACAGTCCCAGGTTTCAGAGGCTGGTCCCAGCCTGCTGGTAAGAATTAATGAGCAACTCAGTCCAGCAGGAAGGCAGAGCAAGGTGGAGTAACACAGCACACCAGGAAGATGGGCAGGTAGGCACTACTGCCAATCTGCTAGCCTGAGGCACCACATCATCCCACTCATGACATAGGAGAGCAAGGTAGAGCAGGCAGTATCCTAGATTTCCTTATGGTTAGCTTAGTCATGCTTGTGTCCTTCCTGCCCCACTCTGACATCTTGGAGGCAGAGTCTGCTGGTGGCAATCCCAGAGCAGGTTAGCCTAGCACACCCTATATAAACTATTCTTCACTAAGAGAACTGGCAACCTCGAGTGGCAGATGATTTATAGGGCCCTGGCCATGGGCCCTTTTGTCCACCACTTAAACTCAGTGGCATCAGCAACTTGCTCTTTCAAAAAGGAACTGGCAGAGGAGACTCTCTTCCATGCCTTCCTGGACTGTTCCCATCACCAGATGCCCTTAGCACCCTATCTGAATACTGGACTTGGACTTCTCTGAAACTGGGTACACCTACTCTATCCTGCACAAGTTTCCTGCTGAGCCAGGCCAAAAGAAGGCCACAGAAATTGGGTAGCAGGGCTAGCTCCAATGACACCTTCCAACTCTTCTGCTACCTGGTCCATGCACACATAGCATTTCAATTTGTAAATTCACCTTGCAGAAAAAAAAAAAAAAAAAAGTGTGCACCAGTTTGTGTTGCACTGGGCTATTGAGGGGGACCTCTGCAAAGTGGAAGATGGACAGCTGAGTTTACATGTGCAACCCCATGAGTTGCATGAGAGAAGGGGTTTCAAGTTCTAGTGACATGGTATTTTTTGTTGATAACAAGTATTTTATGCTTGGCCCTTGGGAGGGCCACAGTCCTTTCCACTCTCACCATTTGTATAATAAAGTCTAAAAAAAGTCAAACTAAATTTAAAAAAGAAATTAGAGAAAGAAGAGAGAACAGAAATAAGAAGTATGCCAGACACAGGACTAGGAGTCAGACATCATTGCCTTATATACCCAGACTTTTGCCCCGACCAGTGTGTTGACTGTGAACCAATCACTTAATTTATAAATTGACAGGCCCCATCTAAAAATAGAATTGTTTGTACTTACCTTTATACAGTGAAAGAGACTAACACTAAAAAGTCTCATTACTGTATGCCTGGTGTATTGAGTAATAGAATCTTGGAGACCTGTATAAACTATGGATATGCAAGGACTGATTTGGCCCAAATATTTTATGGATTCATAGGGTGAATAATACACCTTGACTCTGAAGTTATTTTGGTCTCAGTGCATCAGTTAGATGTAAACAGATGCAGACTGACTGCAGCAAAGGCTGCCCATGCTTGAACATGTAATACTTAGGGCAAGGCATCTTCAGTCAGCTGTTCAACAAAGTGCACAAACACTGTTATCAGATAAGGAGAGTAAAAGGAAGATAGGAAGAATGTCTTATAAAAGACCTTTAACAATGGCATTAAAAGATAGGGAAAAAAGTATCTACTAACAGAGAGACAAAGCCATTTAGATTGTAGAGATCAGGTTAGTTTCCAAAAGAAATACAGTAATACTCTTGTTATTATTCCACAGAGCAAGTATCCATGACAGGCTTAAAGATCTGAGGAACTTGTCATCACTTCATCACCCATCTGCAGTCTTTAAGTTTTTTATGCAGATATTAAGCAATTGATTCACTACATAGCTGGACTTGAACCAAACAAGCAGCCCATCTAAGAAACTTTTCGACAATAAAGCACCTTGATGTGATAACTGAACTACTAGATAAGATATATGACCTCTATATAAAGTGATTATTGACTATAGGAAGCTTTCAATTTAGAAAAAAATGACTTTGTATAAGAGCTCTCCGGAGCCAGTCACATTTGGCTCCTTTAACATATAGTAAAAGGAAATAAGACTTCCACCAGTCTCCTGTATATCAAATGATCAAACAAAAGGAAAAAAAAAATATCATTCACGATAAAACTCTTTTTTCCATAGTTTTTTGGTATGTCAAAAAGTTCATTTCCTGAAAAGTGGCCTGGAAAGAAAATTAACTGAACCGGAAGTTTTCTGTCAGGATGAGTTTCTTCACAGTCTACACGTAAACTTAAGGTGCAACACTATTGAGGTGCAAAATTCACAGAAATATTAAGACATTTAAAGTGCTAAGTCCTGCCCTGTTAATTAAAATTACTCCGAAATAAAATTGTCTCATACAAAGCTACAAGGAAGAAAGATCCTGATTGTCCTCTATTGAAAGTACTTTTCAAAGTATTTATTTGACTTGTATACTAACTTGACTAAGAAAAATTATTCTAAGAAGAAAAAAAGATTTTATAATCCGGTATTTTATTAAAAAAATAAGATTCAAAATCAGAAATCCCTCAAAGCCAACCAAAAAATATTAAAATCTCACTTGAAACTAAACCAAGTAGTAGACAGTTGTGAATACATACCCAAGAAGAAAAAGGGACTAATCTAAAAGCTAAAATCTTGTTCTTTTTTTACAAGGAAATGGTTATTATATTGCATATGAGAATTTGTTTATTTCTACATTGTAGCTTTGAATACTATTATTACAATAACAATTGTATAATAAATGCACTGTTATTAACAACTACCACCAGCACCTTGCTTTATACCAATTCCTAATGAGTCAGCAAATTAATTCAACTAACACTAATACTGCCTAGATTGTAATGATCAGTCTTTATACTTCATTCCCTGTCCTTCCCCTATGCACTGCTAGATCAGTTTTAATTCTGTTCCCCACAAGTATACATTGTTATATATAATCTTTAATTATATTATCACATACGTACATATATGGGCCATGCATTATTTGAATAATGTGACATTTCCTTAAGGCACTGGAAGTGAAAAATACAAGAGTCTTATTCACTTCCACGCTCCTCTCTTGTGGGGAAGGTCTCAAAGTGGAGACTGTTTACACTTCCAATTCAATAACCTTTTTAGATGTGTTGGCTCATACTTGTAACAACCATAACATTTTATGGCACAAATACCAGAAATTATAAATTTCAGCCAGTACAGGATTACACATCATAAAACAGCAACAAATTCAAAGGATGTTAACTTGCTTACTCTTCAATCAACTTTACTCCTATCTGTTGCAAATACCTGTCCTCAACAGAAAGACAAATATCATCTTTAAAACAGCAGGCTATTGAGACATGAGAAAGGTAAGAATGCATTAAAAGATGAAAAATAAAGTAATTACAATTACATAACTTAAAGCTATAGCCTTTTCCACCCCAAACCTCTCAAAATACTTCACCTTTGGACTGAGACTATGGCCACAATTTTGCAAATATACATGTTTTACTTCACCCATTTTGGTAAGTTCCCTTAACTGACTTCAAAAAGCACTCAGACATGTACTTATATCTTTGCAAGATTAGCGCCTAAAGTTGTTGTTATTTTATAAAGATGGTACACACTGACAAACGAGGGAGAGTAATTATGAGATAGAAGTGAAGATTGTATGAACTTTTCAGAAAATAAACTGGAAATTTGCACTTCCCAAGGCGCAGACAAAAGAGACAATTTTCACCTGATTTGGCCCCTGAAAGTGCTCTACTGCCATGAGCAAACACAAGTGCATGACTGCGGGACACTTTAAAAGGGCCCAGTCCCATGAAATGTAATAAGGATTCAGACGAAGACACTCTGAAGTGGAGCACTCTCAGTAACTGATGTCTGTGTGCTATGAGAGCTGGGCTAAGCTGCCCTGTTCCCAGCACTGTTCTCAGGATGAGGGCAGGGGGAAGAGAACAGAAGCACTTGTTCTCAGGTTTGCCCAGTCAGTGGAGGAGGGTGGGGTGCATGGATTGGCTCCAATTCACACCCCAGAGCTAGCTAGGTAACCCCCAGAACAAGCTCTCTCCCTCCCTTCCCCCTCTCCCATTCCAAAAACAGCACTGGGAGCTGGGAGAGGCATTGCTAGGGGAAAGTGGCTGCAGGCTCATAACTACTCTAAACAGTGGTGGAATCCCTCAACAACTAACATGAGGTGGGGGAAGATTTGGGGGAATTACTGCATCTCACGCTGCCTTCTGTAAAGCACCATGAGTTAAAACAGGGAGCTGCTTTTTTGCCTGTTCCTCCAGTTCCCAAGAGACTGCCATAAATCACAAGACTACAAAGTAGATTGGGTGGGATGTAGGACACCCCCCAATTATCTTCCTGAAGTCAGGCCACTGAGTAGCCAAAATAATTTCCCTAGCAATACCTATGAGGCATACTGTCCAAAAGACCCTATCATATGCCATAGAGAAAGCCGCACCAATGAGAATCCTGCCAATACCCTGCAACAACTGGAAAAGTTAACTAATACATACTCAAACAATCCTGGAAAAGGACCATGCCCTGTGCTACAAAGAAAGGTAAAGGCCTCCAGTCTGTGCCAGTCTGACCTAGAGATAAAATTCCTTCCTTAGGTTTCATTTGATGATCAGCATGACCCTGAATAGAAGAACAAGACCCTGCATCCAGGAGCCTAGGTTTCTATTACCAGCAGGAACATCCCTTCCCTTTCCCTCTGCCCTCTCCCCCAGAAGTCTTAGTTGTTACCATCCTTTCAGACCTCAGAAGAAAACTCCCTTCCCCAAGCAGTAGCAGCACTAAGGTAGCTAAAAAAGAAAATTATTTCCTGGCCCCATTTTCTGGAACAGGTAAGTCCCAGGTTCCAGTCCTTTCTCCCTGGTTACCTGCTAGTCTATCTTTTCCCCATACAACAGCAGCTGTGATTAGCAAATACAGTGCAAATCCCCAGTCTGTTTAAGTACAGATCCCCAGTTGATGGGAACCTCTACTGGAGTCCTCAGCATTGGCACCGACTGCCCTGAACACTGAAAGGATAAGCTTCTACTGCACACAAAGCAGTTTCTCTCTCTTTGATATCTTAGGAGATTTGAGAGATGTAGAGTGATCAGAACAAGGGTTATTTACTGCAATAAAAAAAATCAATATTGTTGCCTGTTCAATATAAAGTTATTTTAAATTTCATGTTATTTACTCACATACCATATGCACTTCCCCTCCAAAAAAAAAAAAAAAATCAGCCCCTCAAAATTGGATTGCACATCTTAAAACAGAGAAGTTGATTTTCTGCTTGAGTAGAAAAGGTACAGAAAAGGCACAGAAAAGGCAACCAAAATGATCAGAAGCAGTTGCTATACTAGGAGAAACTAAAAAGGCTAAGACTTCCTTTTGGAAAAAAGAAGCCTGTGGGGAAAAATGATAGGAGGTCTACAAAATCATGAAGGTTGTAGACCAAATGAACAGGGAACTGTTGTCCACCAAGTCCCAGAACACTAGAACTACACAAGTACATAAGAAGTGCCATACTGGTTGCATCAAAGTGTGCATGGACATTTGGTTCCCTGGGGACAACAAGCACTACTCTGCTTTCTCCTCCCCTTCTCCACCCCCCTCTCCAAGTTTTTTTTGTTGACCCCTGGATATCCAGGAGTTAAATAAAAAAACCCCTCTCCCCAACCCCCCCCCCCCAAAAAAAAACAACCCCACACTGTTCTGTTGAAGCACAGAGAACACCTAAATGTGTGGTACTAGCAGACCTTGCAGACATGCCTGCAGTGCCACACACTCTTCTCAACAGGATGCAGCCTCTGTGTCAGACCAATGGTCCATCTAGCCTAGCATTCACTTGGCAACAGTGGCAAGAGGGGATGGTATAGAGGGAGAGCATTGAAGCAGATACCTCTAAAGTGATCCATCCCCTATTTAGTATCCTCCCTGGTGTCCACTGTTATTGGTTTAGAAATACTGGAGGAAACATCTCCAACCATTCTGTTCAATGGCCACTAATAGATCTATCATTGATGAGTTTATTCAGTCTGTTTTTAAACTTGCCTATGCCATCTGTTTCCATCATTCCTGTTGCAATTAATTCCACAAACCAATGACATTTCATGAAAAAGTACTTTCTCTTATTAGTTTTAAAGCTGTAACCTAGTAAGATCAGCTGGTGCCCCCTAGCTTTAGTATTCTGGGACTTGGTTCCTTCCTCTGGAAGGAACCCTGCTTTGATGGTACCACATTCCTGAGTTATAGCTTTTCGATAGACAACTAAAAAATTTGCAGGGCTGTCAGACAAGCACCTTTCACTAACACCAAAGTGACTTTCAAGAAAGAGTGGTACAAACAATACATGCTGTGCAAGTTTTGAGTACAAGCACAAATTCTGAAAAGGATAAAATTTTGTATGTGTGCAGTTATCAAAATTACTTTAGACAGTTCATGGTATGTTGATTGACTAGCTGTGAATCTTTATGCCTTTACTGCATCAAGGTACCTCCATTTTGTGCAAGACAAATAAAGAGCAGGGTGTTTCCTTTATAAGTTCTTTTTCAATGTTTACAGGTTATCCACAAAAATTCTCTTGAGGCTCAAATTCGGCTTTCAAAATATCAGCTCAGAAGCCTTGTTGAAGGAGGGAGTGGGAATAGGTCATAGTGGGAAGCCAGTGCCAACAGTGAGCAAGTCAGAAAGAAAAAAGACTGGAAACTTGGGGAGCAAAGAACACAGCAGCCCTGGCTGACCACAGTGAATAAAATTACAAGTTTTGAATGCAGCTGAAGAGAATAATAGTTGATGCACAGCTGCTCCATGGTGAAAAATTGAGAACAAAGTGGGAAAGGTAAGAGTGAATACTTGCAGGAAGAAAGTAAACTTGAATGTAACTGACAGTAAATAAATAAATAGTCTTAGAAACTTCCTTTAGAAAGACAAAGGAACAATACAGATAAAAATTCAGCTCCATGTAGATGGCACACTTAAGGCCATGTGCACAGTTATGTTAAGTTTCAAATTAGAATTAAATGGTGTATAGGTTTTTAGCAAGTCACCTTTCACCCTGAACTTAATCAATATTAATTTGATGAGTAAGTGTTTGTACAGGTAAAAAAAAAAATAAATAAAAAAATGAATGGGGTAGATAAGCTTAGAGTTTAAATTTGACCAATTTTAGACACCAAGAGATAAAGTACATAGGCATAAGCAAATATGCAGTATATGCAAAGGAATATATCTTGATAAAACTGTGCAACACAATGTCCATTAAAAGAGCCAATGGCTCAGGACCAGGGGCTGTCAGGGCTGTGCAAAACAGTCTGCATTTGATTTGGATTCAGATTCAGTCTGAATTAGGGACAGTGATTCAATTAGTTGATTCACATCACTGTCCGCGATCTGATTTGGCCGAACCCAAATCTGAAGATTCAATGTCAATTCAGAGAATCAGCAATTTGGTCATAGACATAGCTTTAAGTGTTTTTTCTACATACCTTCAGGTACCAGGCATGGCTCATGAATGCTGCGATGATGGGGCAAATGGAGCATCCCAAGGATGCACTCCCCAGTGGACCCAGAAGTGAACCAGAATTGCTTCTGGTCCACTTCTGGATCTGCTGCTAAGCTTACTGGAGAGCTCTCCACGCTCCTGTGGGATGCTCCATCTACCCCAGGATCAGCATTCATGAGCCACCTGGGACCTTGAAATAAGTAGAAAAAACATTTAAAGCTGTGTTTATGTCTGAATCTTTCCAAACTGATTCAGAGGGTTCCAATTCAGTTTGGAGAGATTAAAGGGTCTCCTAATTCGATTCATATTTGGAGATTCAGCCACCAAATAGGGCTGAATTTCCACCGAATCAAATCAGGGACTGAAGCTTTGCACAGCCCTACTGTCTATTATATGTGCTCAATATAACACACAGTAAGAACTTGATCCAGGATAGGGGCCTATAGCTAGATTTGCACTAGAAATTACCAAAAGTAATAGCAATATCAGAGAATTTCTGATCATACTGGCTCTTACCTGATGCCATTGTGTAGGGATATTTCTTTGCTTTTTTTTTTTCTCTATTCCATCACAGAAAGATAGAAGGGCAATGGAGAAGATCAGGCTTCTAGGCAGAAGCCCTAAAGCAAACCAAGAAAAGGATAGAGTTGCTTCAGAAATAATACAATTTTCCTTATTCTAATAAAGGTCCTGATTCAGTGATGGAAGAAAATGATTCTCTGTGATTCTTCATCATTGTGACATGATAACTAGCAGAAATTGACAGGATCTGCAATATACTCTTCCACAGTATCACTTTCCATGACACTAGCAGCAGTGTGAAATTAAGTGTGATCACAGTCCTAGTCAATTCTACTGCTTCAGGAAGTATGTTACAGTTCGGGTCATTTTTTTTTTCTTTAGCTACTAGTGCCTTTTTGATGCAAAAGGCAAAGAAGGTATCAAAGAAAGAATACAAGAAAATTAAAATTAATAAATAGAAACTAGAATAAAAGTGGGGGGGAAAGTGTGTTGATAATCTTCAGGAAGTGACAGAAGCCTTTTACATCCCTCCCTGAAAGAACAGCTCTACCCAGCATGAAATACCAAGTCTCTTCATATACCCTTCAGTTTCCCTCTATGGAATTTGTGACAATGAGTTTTTTCCAATCTTTAGGTACCGAACACCATTCCAAATAGATATCTCCTCCTGAAGCATCAAGTTCAAAAAGCAAGTTTCCCCACCTTTATCCAAAGAACAACTATTCCATGTACCCATTTTTCCTTGGCCTCTGTTCCCAACTAAACCTTCTCAGATGATATTATTGTGTCTTCCTGTTGCCACGGTCTATATCCATTTTAAAATCTTCTCCTAGCTCATGTCTCCAATCCTTTCACTTTATAGCAAATTCTGATACTTTCTCCAAAATTTCTTAAGTTGCTGTAAAAAAAAAAAAGCTAGTACAAATGATGGAGTCCACAAAGATTAGTGTTTAACTGGTCACTTGATATGTGGATCATCTGCTGAAGTGGCAGGTTATAAATGAATTTATACAAAACCCAGTAGCTATTACTCCAGCAGTGTTTAAAGTGTATACCCCTCCTCAAAAGATTAAGATGGTCTATCTAGTCACTTCTCTAACTAGAATCATAGAAACAGAAAAATCAGGCTGGAAGGAAATTCAGAAGCGAATACAGTCCAATAATCTGTTCCACACAGTATCATCCCAGCAAAGTGTTTGTGTACCAACTCAAATAGTTATGAAGATTACAAAAACTCTCCAGGGAATCTATTCTAGTATTTAAACACCTGCATAATTAGAAAGTTCTTCCTAATACACAAACTAATTTTCCCTTGTTATAACTGCAGACATCTGCTCTTGTTCTACAGACAGAACAATTGATCGCCATCTTGTTTTTAACAATCCTTTTTGAGTTTGAAGATTTATCAAATCCTCTCAGTCTTTTTTTTTTTTTAGAATGAAACAAGTTTTTTTTTTCCAACTGATCCTTATATGATGCATTTTCCATACCTACAATGTTTTTAGTTGCAGAAAATTGGGAGGAGTCCAGAGGAGAGCATCTTTCTTGACATGTACCCCAAGCTGAACATAGTATAAGGCCTCAATGGAAGAACTACTTCCTGTGACTTGCATATGACACTTATTATTGCATCCCAATGTAATGTTAGTCTTTTTCAGCAATATTATACTGCTGACTCATTCAGATTACACTACATTCTAACCTGCAGGTCATTTTCTACTGTGCTGAGGCCTAGCCAAACATTATCCATTTTCTGTATGCAGGTTTGATTATCCCTTCTTACATAGATTACTTTACACTTGTCTCTACTGAACTTCATTCAATTTATTTCAGATCATTTTCCCAATTTATTAAGGTCCTTCTACAGCCTAATCTTATCTTCCAAAGCATCTGCCACCTACTTTGGTTTCATCTGCAAATTTTCTGCATTCCATTCAATTCTCAAAGTTATTTATGATTTGGGGTCTCACAAAGAAATGAGTTTACCTTCACCACATAATTTCTTTTACTGTAATCTTCATTTTGTGAATGCATATATCCAAAAGAGATTACTTAAAATTATCCTTAATTATTAGGGGGACCAGAGGGGTCCTAACTATTTTCAAGCATTACATAGCTTAAAGTGAACCAAGTTTCAATGTAATGAAAAACAAAGTTTTTAGTTTAGAAAGATAAAAAAGATTATGTAAATAGATTTTGCTTCCAAAAATAAAAGGCTAAACTTCATAGCTATTGTTGTTCTAATTGAAGTCACACTAATTGTATAAGTTAGCCTAATAATACTAAAAGGACTATTCACATGCCTAAAGTTAAACATATTTGTCTGTAGGATCTCCCTTCTCATCAGTACAGAGGCAGAAAAGGATTTTGGAATCATTACAGACTCCAGGATGAACATGGGCCACCAATGTGGGGACGAATGTAGGAAGGCTAATTGCACCTTGTCAGAACAAATGCAGTCAACCAGGCAGACAACCATAATGCAAAATAAGACTGTGCTTTATAATATGTATCTGCAGCAGAATATAATTAAAATTCATGCCTTGTTGCGACCTTAATATTTGATGCTTATTTTCATGACAAAATATCCCTGATGTAGTGGTTCAACAAAGTTATGGTTCTCAATAATCTAAAAGATTCAAAATGAGGTTTAAAAAAGAAAGACATTTGAAAAAAAAGATAAAAGTGTAAACAGCTAATTATGCAATACTTCGCAAAACAGAAATCCTTGATGCTGCAGATCATTCATACTTAGTGCAGTGCTAGAAGCAGGTAGTTTCTGGAGCATCTGGATCTCCTACTGGGTTTTTTCCTGGTCTGGGTGGGGGTTTTTTGGGGTTTTTTTTTTTTTTTTCCAGCTCTTACAATCAGACTAACAGTTAAAGCTGGGTCAGCTATGGGCAGCCTTTGGCACATATACAAAACAAAGCTCAGTATCACACTCTAAAAATCAGTTATCTTAACTAGTTTGCATCTCCTTGTCCCTGCTAAAGGCAAGGCAGAGCTTTAAAATCTGATCCTACTACAGGATAAGTCACATTTTATATGTGAAGGTAGAGAGGGCAAGATCCAATCTTACTCTCATTAAAAGCGCTGAAGTTTTTATTTATAATTTTTCAGCTGGATTATTCCAGCAATGGTTGATACAAGAAGGGGAACTTCCAGATGTAGAACTTCTGTGTCAAAGAGACTCAGACATTTCACACTATGAGTCAAGAGTGTGTGCATAGGAGAAATAAGGTCTACATTCTCTTTAGCCCTTTTATGTCCAAAGAAGAATGAAAATACATTATTTTTTAATTCTATTATTATTTTTTTCCTGTTCTTACCCATAACATTGCAACTAACGTAAGTCTCTGATAGCAAATGAGTCACAAGGGATTGTCAGACACCAGAGCTGGTGTGGAGGCAAAGAAACTGCTGTGTGGGGATGACTCTGAGAACCTGTCACACTGGGAGGCACACTTTGTAGTTGGCTAAGAGAAGCAGGACCATCCCAACCCAGAAGACAGCAGCAATTTGAGACTTTTCCCCCCAGATGCCCTTTCTATAGGTTTCTCCATGGAAGAAGATTATCTAAGCCCCTGAGTTCAGGAGTAGGCTCTAATATCTCAGTATTGCCTGTATATTATGTATATTTTCTGAAAAGAACATTATTTTGTGGCTTAGCTGCAGAATTTGCATTAAACAGAAGGCCATTATCCTGTCATAACATCCTATTCCATGTACATTATCTCTTAATTAACAATGAAACATTTAAAAACCATTAGAAGACACTCTCAAGAGTTCTAGATTTCAGAAAAAGATCAAATTCAGATTATCATTAGGTAGTGTTCAGCTACAGTTTAGAAATGGGATTTTAATTAATTAATTGACATCTTCACTGGTTGGTTCACATGTCTTAAACTAGTAATCTATGCCAATCTATCTACCTGCTGCAATTAAAATACTTTCCATACTTAAGTAGATAAAATAAATGTCAGTGAATTTCTGCAAATTCATTCCGACTGCAAATGTATTGATTAAGTCAAAACAGAACCTATTGAATTACACTTCTTACCCCAACATTTCTCTACAGCTAAGTATGATTGAATAAAATACATTACTTTTATTAATGAAAATGCTACTCTTGTTATATACCTCATCCTTTCATTAAATGTGCAGGTACAACAAACTCAGTTGGCTCAGTGTAGCAAAATACTGTCACAAAGGCTAGCGTTAAAGTATCCATCATTATAAATTACTGAATTAACAGTCTGAAAGAGTAATAGGTCCAGATACAAGAGTTAGCTTACTCACCTGTCTAAATGAAACAACAATGCAGTTTAAACATAAGCTTATATAAGAATTAACATGCAGCTTCACTAGAAACACATTTGATGGTTTTAAGTATATATCCCACAGCAATTTTATCCACATTTTAAATCCACCTAGTATCTCATGCCTTTCAAACAAAACTGCTCTACTATTTTGCAATCTGTAAATTACATTGTTATTGTATTTAATAGTTACAGATTCTAATAATATTAAAGTATTTCCATAAATCCCCTAAATTAATTTATTCATTTTTGAGAACAGATTAACAGAGAAAAGGCAACAGAATCTACTGAGGTATGTAGTTTTCAAAGATTGTCGCAGGTGACAAGTATTAGGTAATGGTTTCTGCACAAGTGTCCGATATTGAACTTCATTTGCAAAAATTAATTAGTTAAAATGTTCACACCTATGGATTCTTATAAGCAAATTCCAGCTTGCACGTTTGCGGCATCTCCCCTAAGAACTTGGAAGCCATTAACAGGATTCTACTATTTTTAAAGTTTCATTAGATGCATGTGCTTTCTGGCTTAGAACATAAACTAACTTGGAATGGATGCAGTGTTCATATATTACTTACAACTCATTTCTTTTTAAATAGCAGGATTGCATTTTCTGATGCTTTAGAAGCCTTCATCCTTCTACTCATGTTTTGCTGTTAGAATTGCCATAAACTTACTGGCAATTTGGTAAGAGAACACCACTTCATGTGATAAGGGAAAGCTAAGAGAGTTAAGACTCAAGAAAGCAGACTAGTAGCTGAAAAGGTAATTAGATAATGGCAAAGAAGTCTTGGATATCTCCCCAATCCCCCTTCCTTTTTGTTTTCTTAAATATAGAATATGGGCTTGAAAGAAAATCCTGGCTTGAATCCTCCCACTGACTTCATTTGTAGCCCATACAGGAAAACTCAGGGAGCAATGATTAATGAGAATCTTTTGCAGTTGTGTTTATTAATAAGAGGGGGAAACTTTGTAGAAAAGTATACAGAGAAAAAACTAAAAATAAACAAAAAATTGTTTGTGCCCAATTAAGGAGAGAAAATGTTCAAGTGCAGCTCATCCTCATGTAAAGTATGCTCTGTACAAATACTAAAATTGTTGGACCTAAAGGATATCTGATGAAGAAACACATTACATAGAACAGAGCTCCCCCCACCTCCAAAAAAAATCAGCTTAATTTTATATACCCTGCAAATTAAATGCTTGCAGTTGCTTATTTAAGAAATCCCTTTTTTTGTGTCCTCTAAACTCTGGAACTTTCTGCAACCTTCACCTATAATGGAGGCACTTCAAAAAAAATTGATGTTAGAAGACCAATAAACTATTTTGTAAACATAGTCAGCTACATTTTCACCAACTCCTGTAAAAAGTCATACTTTTTGATTTAGTTGACAGCTCAAGACAGAATAGAACCCCTCTCTTCTTTACAGAAACCAGCATTTTTCTTTAGAAAGTTACATAAAGCTTTGTAAAAAACCACAAAAGTTACTTCAACCATTAAATGTTTAGGTCTTTCAATTTATGGGTGTCCTACTGAAAATGTTTGGTCTACAGTTTACAGAAATGCACTGTATAAAACAAATATTGGAGAGAAATGACTGGTACTAGTAAGACAAATGTGACAAAGCATTTAAAGAGAAATAGTAGCTCAATGACTGATTTTAATAAGATACAGGAAGGTATCTGAATAACATGAGGAACATGGGTAAGAGCTTGTAAACTAAACGAGTATTTCACGAACTGACCCTGAAAATAATACTACAAGACTAATTTTAAAATTTTGAGTATGATCTTGGAAGGTCCACAGCATTCTCAGTCACTGACTTGCTTAGAAAATAAAGATATGCAGTATCCCCATCTTAGCGTTGGGCTCTTGATGGGTATTATTAACTTCATATTTATACTATAAATAATTATATTTAAAGTTGTAAGACTGCATGCTTAAATTCTACCTGTTCAACAAGGCAGATACTTTTAATAAACCTCTGGAGGTGTTTGCATTCCATATTCAGTAGGACATTTTCTAATTTACATTCCCTATTAAAATGAAGCAAAATGAAAGAAATTTTCCTTTTAAAAGATTATCATAATTACCTGCAAAGTTTCAGAAGACATATTTAACTCCTTTAGGAAACTAATATTTTTAATAACTGATTATTCCTGCAAGTAATCATTCAAATAAAATGATACCATATTTGTAGGTTGTTATGATGATGATGATGATGATGAGGTTTGCTCTTAGTCATCCCTAGTTCAGGTCCTTTTAACCACTGAGCAAAACTAGTGGGAAACTGCTACCACCTTTTTTTCCCCCCATTTGGAAAAAAAAGCACCACAAACCTATATCTATATCCACACACCTATATGTTCTATTATTCTTGGTACATTAACTTTAATATACAAAATTGCTTGGCAAATTTAAAATGGTTTTGGATATAGCTGTTTATGAGAACTCATACACTTTCAAGTTATTTGAGAAATTACAGAGAAATGCTTAAGAGTTTAAGCAGAACAAGGTTAATAAGAAAACAAACAGGAAACCATTTGATTGGTTCATCCATTGGCCTTCCAAGGACTGTACTTAAACTGGTTGCTTACTAATACAATAGCATCCTGTACATTCGTTTTTTAATTGATGAAAAATTACAAAGATGACATTGCTGAGTGATCTTAGTTCCAATTCCTCTAATAGTCTGCACTAAAATGTAACTTATAAATCAACTCAAACTTGATTTTAAGCTTAATAAAATCAAGTTATAAGAAATTGAACTTTGCTATTCAGGCACCAGACAATTGTGAAAAGCAGAAGAATGCTTTTTGTCCTGGATAAGAAAAGTCCTGTCATTTGTTTTACTTCTATCTTGGCAATATGCAAATCTAGGTGTTTAAGCAACAGTGCTAGGAGCTCTTTCAGTTTTTTACTTCTAGTGATCTAAAGCTGTGAACTGGATGCACCCAGTGCTGCTGTCCAAGCTGGCAACACAATTACTGTAGTCCTTTTGCAAGCCTTACCATCAATACGACACAATTACCAAAAAAATACTATCACCAGCTAGCTCTCAGCACCCTATTTTAAGCAAGTCTGACCATTTCAATGTAATTAACCATTCAGCTAGTACAGTCTGTTCCAGCTAGCTGCAGAGGGCTGGGAACATCTTTCAGATTGCTTCTTCTTCTCTGCTTTTAATACTTATGTTTTCATATGTGCTCCTTTAATTACGTCAAAAAGTAGAAGGACTTTCACAGGAGCACTGTGGTCTCTTTCCAAAGCACAATGACAACAGGAAGAAAAAAAATAAATCACACACTCAAGAACTGGGGTCAGAAAGTAATCGGAAGACAAAAATAACTCCCCATGCCTCCCAGCCCACGCAAACCTGGTGTTCTCGGCAAGCACTCGCTCCAACCAGACAGTATTAAGTCAAATCTCTTTCAGCTGCGACTGTTCACTTTTGTAGCCTGATGAGGAAATGAAGTGTTCCCTGACAACATGCTCTATCCAGCTCTTATCTCAACTGTGACTCGAGAGAGATTTTTTTTTTTTTTTTTTTGACGCTGAGCTCTAGCAGCGTTTTTTCCACTGCTCCATCTGCTGGAGGTCCCTACAATTCTCCACCTAATTCACCCCCTCCAAACACACAGCAGCAGCAGCAGCAGCAGCAAGTCGTTCAGCAGGTGGCTTCCAGGCAAAACCCTGCCCAAGTTGGGAGGAACTTGGCGCAGATCGGGCCGGGTCGGGCCGCCCGGCACCCAGGGAGGTCTGACCCCAGCAGAAAGCGTCCTCCCTTTTGGTTTTTTTTAAACAGAAAAAAATAAAATAATGCATGCCTATCTACAGAGACACAGCACCTGCTTTCGTATCACCTCAGGGACTTTCCACCCCCCTCCCCACGAACAGAATCACCGACCTGCGGAGCTGGGAGCCTGCAGTGGGGTCAATTGCTGTGACCTGAGGGATTATTACTATTAAGTGGCGGCTGCCAAGGCTCCCTCCAGGAAACCATTAAAACAAACCCCAAACCCTCCAGCCCCTCCCGTGGCTCCAAACTTACCCGCCTGCTACTCTCAACTCTTGCAGGACGAGGGCTTCCCAAGAGATGCCCAAGCCACAGCCACGTCGCCCAGCAAAGAAGCCCACGGGCAGGCACCCCCCGGGGGCAGGAGCGGCGCTGAGAGGTGGGAGGATAACGAGTTGGAGAGGCGAACGGCTGAGATGAGCAGGGCAGAGGGAAACGCAAGGCTGCCTTACCTGCCTGCCGTCTCCTGTCCGGTCCAGGCAAGCCAGGCGGGAGGCGACGCGGCTGCAGCTCCCCGCCCGCCTTCCTCGGGGTGCTGGAGCAGGTGGCGGAAGCAGGCGGTGGTGCAACACGTTTGGGTCTGAACTTTGCGGCTTCAGGCAGAGGCAGGCGAAGGAGCTAGTCCTGCTCTGGCCGCCGCCTCTGCCGCGCTTATTGGTGCCGGGCTTATTTATTTATTTCATTGCTCTCCCTCCCTCCTCCCCTCGCGCCCCTCTCCGCCGCCGCTCCCCTCCCCCTGGCTCTGACTCAGTCCCACTAGCTCCTGTCTCGCCGCCTGGCAGCGCCGCTGCCGTGCGCCCGGGCGGGGCGGGCAAGGAGCCACCGAGGCTGAGGTGGGCTCCGGAGACGGGCCCGGAGGGCTGGGATGAGGACGGGGAGGAGGGGGAGCAGCCGTCTCCGCCCCAGTCACGGCTGCCACTGGGGAGCCGGCAGCACCGCGGCACCTCCGTCGCCCCGTGCACCCCGGTGCGGGCTACCTTCCTAATGGCAGCGGGGTCCCTGCAGCTCGTGCCCGCCCGTTCGCCAGGTGCGGCCTCCGCCCGCGGGAGAAAGGGCGGGGAAAGCCCCGCAGAGGCGCGGCCGGAGCCCGAAGCGGGGACCAGCCCCGGCCCCTGGGGCGGGGGGATGAGCCGAGCCGAGCGGAGGCTCCGGGCGCCGCTTCCCAGAGGCCGGCCCCGGCTGCCGGGCGAGGCCCGCGACTTGGCTCGCTGTGCAGGCTGCGGCGCGGAGCTCAGCCTTCGCCTAAGACACGAGCACAAATGTAGGGTCCGGTGTCGGAGCGGGCTGGGAGGCGCGCCGGCTGCACGGCCCCTGCCTCCGGGAACCTGAAGCCGGGTCCTTGGCCCCGCTTCCCGCAGTGCTGCCCCGGGACTGACCCGCCCCAGAGCCCCTCTGCTCTCAGCTCCTGCTTCCCAGGACCATGAGATTATTTTAGGCTTTTCTGAATTAAAATCAACATTTTATTTTTATTTTTTGCAGGAATTCCAACTCATGACTAACAAGCTTGGACTGCGTGGAGATCTGCCTTGAAGAAGGGATGTGGGGGTTGGGGGTGGAAATAAAAACCCAATTTTGCACTGGCTCTGGCAGGCGGGAGGCCAACAGTGAATGGAGGGGGTGTGACGGGGCTAGAGGGGGGCCCCCTGCTCTGCAAATTAAATATATTATTTTGCAAGCCGGAATCTTCCTTTGCCCCTTCCTCAGGGCCAAGTGCACCTCCACCCTTAGTGGCATAAGTCAAGGGGACGTGTGATAGAAGCAGCCGTGGAGGAAACCTCTGCAGCACTCCTGCAAGAGCCTTCTTCCTCTGAGCACAGACTCTACCGAGTTGCAGCTCTCAACAGTTGCAGCTCCTACGGTTGGTGTGTTTATCCCTGTGCGCGCACACATGATGGATAGACAATTGGCACCTTCCCCCCACCCCTCTTTCTTTCCCCCATTGAAATCAGAAGGAACCCCGGTGGGAGGAGAGAGGAGCACAATCAGCAAGGTTAGTACAACACTTCCAGGTATGGTAGTAGTGGGGGTTTTCCTCCCTCCCTTCTGGATAATCCCTGCCCACATCCCCTAGCAGGAAATAATCATTTTTCATTGTTCTTTTTCCCTGCTATAAAAATCAGTGTGGTGGAATACTAAATGTATCCAGAGAATAAAATGAGTTATTTAGCAAGGATTAGTACAGAACAAAGCATAAATTATATCCTTGTTTCTCTTCAGGTGACAACACAGAGCACTGTCAAGATTGCTTTTATCCTAACAGTCAATCAATGAATTTATGTAGATTTGCCATCCCAAACAGAGGGTACAAATCTTTCTTTGCGCAACAACTCTGTAATTCTACCTTTGTCAAATGAAGACAATAAACCAGAAAGATTAATGTACATTTTCTGCTTAGTAATAAATTCAATTGTCAAATGCAGAGAACTTTTTTATTCAAAGACCTGGATCAATGGTTGACTTTGTTTTGAAGCATTTATTTAAGAAGGTCTTTAAAAAGAATGAAGTTCATGCTCTTAATATCCTTGGAAATCTTTCGAAGGCAATCACTCTATTTGTCAATCGAGTGGTCACTGCCATGTAACAATAAGAAGTGTGAAAGTTGGATGTGGGAATCCCTTTGGGTTTGTGTAGTTTGCTTTCTCAATAGGAACAGAACAGTAGGAAATTAGAAAGTGAGACACACTTAGAAATCCTATTTGAGTCTTTTAAACTGCTTCCTCTAAACAGGGTAGAATGTCATCTTTCATCTTAACACCATTAAGCTTCAAGGTCAATTAGATGAACGTGATAAATGTGATCTGTGTCAGAAGGAATGCCTCTTACTTTTTCTAATATATTAAGCAGCTAATGTTTAAATAGTTAACCACTCATTTTATCTAGTTGTCATTTTAATCTCTTTAGCCTTGGGTATTTAAGCATATTTATTAGCAAAAACACAAAGATTCTGTTGAGATAAGCACTTAACTCTTCAAAGTATGAGCAGTTAACAAGAGATAACAATCTACTGATTATGGACCTCATTCAAAGCCTTCTGAAATCCATAAGAAAACTCACATTGAGTTCAGTGAGTTTTGGATCAAACTCACACAAGGATTTTATTTGACAAGGGATATGGTACAGTGGTTATCTCAAAGGAAAACTACTGTTGGTTAAACTGGCACCTGTTTCATTTTTATAAACAACTATAAAGAAAAAAAAGATGCAACTAAACGTTGCAATTTTATGTACTCTAAATTCCATACTGAAAGCTTTAGGACTCCTCACATCTCCTAAAAAATGTGACGTATTACTCCATTTTCATTCAAACCAAGTATGGGAACTGTTTTAACTGTGGGTTAGATACTCATTGCTTAATGATGCAATACTTAATTCAGTGGTCTATTAACCTGAGTTGGGCAAGCAGATTTTCTTCCAGAGTGTTTATGAGTTAGCATTAAAGAACGTGGAAACAATGAAAAAGTTAATAGCTACAGTAAAGGCAACAGATAGAAAGGGCAAAGAACTCAAACTTAAAAGATAAGAGAATAAATGTAAGTGAAAGTGACAAGGAGAAAGAAAACCTAAATTAGAATATTTCTGAGACTGCTGAGTTGGGCTTTACTGTGTTGCTTGCAGTTGGCCTGTTTCACTGTATCATTTTGATCACCATGCTCTACTTTCCTGTAAAGTGCATAATAATAATCATAATAATAATGCACCAAGTAACATGCATATAGTTTGAAAACTGTGAAGGAACTCACCTCCAAAGATTAGGACATTTCAACAGTTAAGGTTTCTCCAAAAATACTAATTTGACCATGTTATACATCATTAAAAAAAAGAAAGAAAGAAAGAAAGAAAAAGTCTTATTAGATGTGAAAGCACAGCAAAACCAACCTGATATTTAGGAACTATTAACAAGACTACCAAGTGTAATTCACTCCCTCCAATCATTTATAAAAAAAAGGAGGGAAAAACAGGTTTAGAGGATGCTCTGTGTATTATATTTGCCTCTTGAGTTTCATTAACTGTTTTTTGTTGTTTGATATGTAACCTTTTCCTTTATTTGTTTAAAGTATATTTTCCTATTCCTTGTTGATGTGTTAAAGATGTCAAGTTGCAGGGAAAACCATTCACCCGGTACGAGAAAGGGTAAAACTACTGTGCCTGGGGTTAAATGCAAAAAAAATAGGGAGAAATAATACTCTTTCTAATCTTTTAATTATATCCATTTAAGGTATTTGCAAGAATGGTAAATTCATTCAGTGAATATCAAACTTAAGGTTGAATATGTGACCCTAATTCTGACCTTTGGTGCATATACATATAGTCTTATGACATGAACTCATTCTCCTTAAGCTATAATAAAATAATTACATGTCCTATTAAAACTTCAAGTGTTGCCCCAGCAATTAGATATGGGCATATATATAGTCTCCTTGACTGTATATTTCCCATACACATCTGACTGGGACTAGGGACTTGGATGCACACATTGCACCTTATAATATGTTTCTTTGTTGCCTATTTATTCTAGTTCCATTATCATAATAATGTAGTCTGGCCTTTGCTGATGCCTTATAAAAGTTGCTTCCTTCTAAGATATGTGTTTTTAATACAATTTTGCTATCGGTGTTCATTTAGCAGAATATTTGTTTTCATTTAAAAAAAGATACCTCTTCACTGTATTATATTATAAACTTTTTTTCCCAGAGAAATCCTTATTAGCCTCTCTGTTTACAGAAAATATTTACAGGCTATCTACAGAAAATATTCACATTACCACCACCTCTGGAAAAGGCTGGTTGTATGGCTAACCCACTTTCAAACAAGGCATTCAATTGTCCTGCATTTGAGTTTTACCATCTGTTTAATGTAGCCAATAATAGCAATCATCAAGGTATTCAGGCATCCAATTCCCTATTTTGCAGATGGCCTAGCTAAATGCAGAAATTTGAAGCAATATTCTGAAGATGTGCAATAGGTTATAGAGGGTTTTAGCAGCAGTTCTGCTACAAATGTACATGAGAAATTCTGTGAAGAAATTCTCTCTCTAGGTCTTCTTTGTACCAGGAATAGTCTCTCTGTTCTGTTACTACATCTGTTACCAGGTTGCTTTTATATAGCATTTCTTGCTCGTAGATCTCAAAGCTCGCTGCAATGGTCCCCTTATTCATATGGTTCAGCTAGGAAAACTGAGATGAGTTAAAATGTTTTTTCCAAAACCAGTAATAGGTCACTTACAAAGCTAGCAAGGGGAGCAAAATCATCTGGGACTCACCTCAGTGCATTGTCTCCAGAACCATACTTCCTATCAAATGCCTCCTGGATAAATCGTGTCTGTCCCAAAACAAACATCCTGAGATTGGCAAATACACAACTTTCCTTCTAATTCAGGGTTTGGTGAACAGATGAATGCAGTGCTGTTTTTCTGCCGTTGATTCAGTGAGGCAAACCTGTGATAACTGTTCTGATGTTCTTTGCAATATCCCAGCATAAGCTGTTACTACTTCTTATCTGGTAAACTTTCTAAGGATTTGTCCAGGGACAATGGACATAGACGTGTGTATGATTTCACTTTGTTCTGAGATAAAATGGTTTATTCCAAATAAATTCTGTTTGCAGCCCTGGAAAGGTGTGTTTGAGACATAAGTATATAGCCCTTTGTGCAGAGCTGATGTTAGCTAATTAAACATCTACACATACGCATATATATAAAATGAATTCCTGACCCACAGCTCTAGGTACATTCTCCTCAGTCCAAATAGACACTTTGTTGGGAAATATAGTAGATATTACTTCTGTCTTCCCTGCACTCCCAAATTATTGAGAGGGTTTTCCTGATCAATTCAAAGTTATTATAGAGAAGAGAAAGTTTACAGCCTGGTATTAAACCCACTGAAAGCTCTAAATCTTTCTGTTGACTTCAGTGGACTTTGGATCTTAGAATACGGATCTTAGTTTTACCAGATTCTCATGACAATGTGGCTGTTGCTTCAGGTGCCCTCAGTGGTATGCTAATTTAGCTTTCCTACTAAACCAAAAATACTCCCTTTTCATAGTAGTAAAAATCCAAACATTTCTCTCTCTCTGGGTACAACAGAACCCTAAACAAGGACTTAAATGTCTCTCTTCTTAGATCTTCAGTTCCAGCCTTAGACAATGAAGTTATCTTTATATAGTCATCTGGCTGTCTCTATGGTGGCTCTTGCCAATCTGGTAAAATGCTACTCCTTTCTCTGTGCCCCTTCTTATAGGAAAAGCCCATTTATCTACATAATTTCTCAGACTAGGTCTTCTTTGTATTAGGGATAGAAAGTTGCTAATACCATTGCTTCATTTTCCAACAAGCTTTACTGTGCCAGTTTCCAACTCTCAGGCTTCCCTCTAAACTAAAAGCCCCTTAAGTCTACCTTAAGAGTCTAACAAGACCTGTTACAATGCAGTTAATACTGGTACTCATGATCTGCAGTGCATTGTACTCAAGAGTGCATCTAATGAGCTAGCAGAAAATGAAAGGACTATGCTAACTATTCAGTTTTTGAAAGCTTATTCAAAGAGAGTCAAATCAGAACAAGTTTTACTTAAAGTAAGACAAGGCATTATTCTTTGTAGTCTGCCTATTAGGTAAAGTACAATCTTATGCAACTTTGCTCAAATCCCTGGGGGGAAAAAAACCTATTAACACAAAAGGTGAATGAGTCTTCCTGCTCTTCCTTACCAGTAGTTGTAGTAGAAGTAGTAGTTTATTTACAGCTCTCACTATAAGAACACAAGAAAATTAATAATAAAATTATGTAATGTGTAATTACTGGTAAAATCATACAATAAGATAACAAAGACACACAATTATAATAGAACATAATATACAGTGATACAATAAATGTATCAAATTCAACTAATATATAGTAGTCTATACAATAGTACAATATTAGAATTTGATTTTGGACCTTATTTTTCATGCAAGTACTACAAATACACCCAGGAAATATAGGATTGGCTGTAAGTTATTAGAGAGGAATCATATAAAATTAGGGTTGGAAGGGTCATCTAGTCCAACCCCCTGCTCAAAGCAAAACCATTCCCAGCTAAATCATTCCAATCAGGGCTTTCTCAAGACCAGGCTTAAAAAATTCTGAGGATGGAGACTCCACCTCTCTGGGTAACCTGTTCCAGAGCTTCACCACCCTCCTAGTGAGTGAGCTTTTCCTAATGTCCAACCTAAACCTCCCTTGCTGCAACTTGAGACCATTGCTTTTTGTTTTGTCATCTGTCACCACTGAGAACAGCCTAGCTCCATCTTCTTCTGAGCCCCACCTCCAGGTAGTTAAAGGCTGCTACCAAATCCCCTCTTGGTCTTCTCTTCTCCAAACTAACTAAACCCAGTTCCTTCAACCTCTCCTCATAAGTCACGAGCCAAATTGTTTTTCCTCATTAACAAAGTATTTAAAATTTTTCACCAATGAGGCAATTCATTTTCCTCTTATTTCTTCAAAGAACAAGCAGGACTACAAATAAAAATGTAAATAATCTAATTACTCCCACAAAGATGTATCTTGTCTGTATATGATTTTCAGGTCCATCTGTATGTGGCATTTGAGTGCATCAGTCTCATAATGGCCTTTCATTGTTCATAGATTTGTACTTCAGATAGGTAGGTTTCTGGGCCAAAAGAGTGCTTTATTAATCTCAAAAAAGGAGACGTTTGAGACTCTCACTGCCTGCATATGCTTCTCTACTATTTTTTACAACATAGTCTTAAGACTAAAATGAAGGCTTGTTACAAAAATAGATGTGTTTACATTCTTTCAGGGGTTTGAGCACAGTGAAATAGGATTGTACCTAAATACCTAATTGTTATAAATACCAATTAAATTGGTAATGCATGGATTAGGATTCTAGCCCTAAATCCGGAAAAAACTGAGCTCCAAAACTTTCAAAGTTATGAATATATAGGATCAGGAGTTTTTAATTGAATCTGATTTTGCTTCCTTAACAAGAGGAAGTGCTGCTCTTGCTACATATGAAAGCTTATATATAACAAGAGCATCAGGAATAGAACATCTTAAATGTGATCTGGTTAATGTTATTAAAGATCCACTGATGAAAGTAAGGTATTATTTCACAAACTAAATATTGCTATAATGTTGGACTCTGATATTTAAAGGGGAAGATGTGAAAAAAAAATCAGATTTTAATGTGTGTGTTATCATTGGAATTTACATTTTGTTTGTTCTAGATTTATGGGATTTTTTAGATACTTTGTCTGGATTTAAGTAATGCTACTTTTTTCAACATCTTCCAGTAGTCTGACTCTGAAACTAGTAAATATGAAAGGTTTGTAATCTCTTCCTGCTTCAAGAAGTGAGTGTCTGCATTCCTTCAGTCAAATAACTGCATAAGTAATTACCTAAAGAAAAAAAAATGCATGCTTTTAAAAAGTAGATTATACTAACAAAGGTCCACATTCTGAAATGTTAATTATCTTGCTATCCTAATTTTTTGTCAGTACTTACTAACAAATATGACATTCATTCAGGCATTTATTTTTCCTTATTCTATGACCTGTGAGCATTTATGCATATGCTTAATATTTTTGTTTAATGAGAGTTTTACATTTTACCCCCCATATACTTTGATTATACTGAGGGGGTCAGATTAGGGGTGGTTAGTTCTCATATAGTCATAGGTTACATATAGACATTCGATTTCTGTTGGGAGAATAACCATGTCCTGATAGAAATTACAAGTATACAGACACTCAAGCTTTTTTTCCTGTATTAAAAATGGCTGTAAGAGGAAAAAAAAAATAACCTGGGAACTGTCAGTTAAATTACACCTGGGAGAATTTCTCCTGGGAAACTGTCTGCATACTTTACCCAAGCTTAACTCCTGGGGATCAAAAGGAGTGGAGCTGGAAGAAAGGATCCTGTGCCTTCCTGAAACCAGGGTTACCCTGTTTTGGAGAAGGGCTGGGGCACATCTGCTTCTGTCCCTTCAGTAGACTAGAGCAGTGATTCACAACCTTTTACACCTTACGTCTCACCAACCATTTTGTCAAAAAAACCCTGGTCCCACCATGATAAAAACAAAACCCCACAAAATTGCACTGTTTGAGATATCTGTTGATTCATCTATTTGAAGTGAAAATAAGTGTTTTTTTTCAATCGGACAATGAGTTGAAATCCCACCTGCACGACCTTCATGTCCCAAGAAACACTGGACTAGAGTTGCCAGTGAGAGAAGTGGGCAGTGGCTTTGCTGCACTGTTCTCTGCCACTAAACTACTAAGCACTAAAAGCCATGCAGTGCTGTCCCTTGCCAGCTTCCCCTTACCCACCCCATCACTGCTTACCTAAGCAATAGGGGTAATAATTTAAAAGCTAGTGTGGCTGGATGTTGGGTTAGGAGAGGCTTTCCCTAGCCTGGTTCCCAACCCAACCCAACCTAACCCAGCTTCCCCTTGCACCATGGCCCCTGCCTCATTCCCCCTCTCCCCGCTCAGTTCCACAGTGGTACTAGAAGTGGAGTGGAAGAGGCATCTCCCCAAACCCCAACCAGAGCTGGTTTAGTAAGTCTTTTCTTACTGTTCTACTACCCCCAGGGACCAGAAGGAGTGCCACCAGCACTGTTTCCCTTGCCTTCCCCAAACCAGGATCACCAGATTCTTGGGAAGGTATGGAATGCAGAAAGGAGAGCATGGCTACAGAACTGAATGTTGTGGGGGCCGAGAAACTGACCGGAATGGGGCTACCAATGGAGTGGAATTAGGCACAACACGCTTGATGGTTGAATTCAGAAGAAAACTTTACTTACAAAGCTGCAATACAGGGACTTGTGTCAATGTATAAAGTATAGGGGCACTCCATAGAAACAGAAAGTAGAAAAACTGGGTGGCACAGCAATGCTGTTCAAGCTTTCAGGGTATGGGGTACGTCGGGAATTCGTCAACAGGGAGTCGATGGTTGATCAGGCCCCCAATGTAACTCCGAGATGCATGTAAAGATCTCTCCCAACGAGCACGCAGAGTCCTCCTCCGACTTGGGCGGAAACTTCCCAAGCCTTTTGTATGGCTAGCAAGCCAATTGCCAGCCGCCACGTATGCATAATTTATGCTAAAAGCATGCATGCAAGGATTACAGCTGCTGGTTTTGGCGGGCACTGATCATTGCATCAAGGGTTCTTTCCTGCTGCAGCGGAAATCCCTGCACCGGGTACTCGCATTGTGCTGGAACACAGCTGTGCCGAGGCAATAGGAGAAAGTAGATCAGGTAACAATGATTCAACAAATAGGCAAATGTTCAGTAAATATTTTCCTTGTTTGCAGAGATGTGGGATGTTTTACTTTTATCACACTAAAGGAAGCTGCACATCATCTAAAAGGATTATGCATTTTAAAATCAGCTGGTCTCATGGGCAGATTCATGTTTTCCTAAAGTGTGGTTTAGCATGCCACCCCTCAGACCTTGAGAGGATAACGGGGACCATGGGGAACCAGACAGGGAGAAGGTGCATGTACTTGGGGGAACCTACCCCCACTGCAATTGTCCCCAGCTGATCTAGGGCAGCAGAGGAGGCTGAGAGCTGCTCAGGAGCTGCTCTGGTCAGGGGCTTCAGGGAACAGTTACACTGAGTGCCAGGTTTGGCTGGGACAGCAGTGGTGGTATGCAGTTTTCTTCTTTCAGTCATGGGTTAACTACACTCCCCGCCACCCCATCGACCACCCAGAGCTGCCCTTGGCTTGTCTGATAACCTAAAATAGTTAAAAACTCAGCTAAAGCTATCTATGTCATGCTAATTTTTCTTTCAAAGAACATTTGGAAAGCGTGAATACCAGCAGAACATTAGCAAAAGGGAGAGAAGATATCAGTATAACAGAAAATCTGATTTTAGAATCAATAGAATTAAAGAATTGGAACTAGGCAATGTTTTTATGAAAAATAGGTCATCCTGACAAATCTGACTTCATTCTTTGATGGGTTTGGTTGATAAAGGTAAGTTTGTACAGGAAAATAGACATTGGTGAGGAGTTTTGATTTACAGGTTTCCCTTGATTTATGCAGTACATGCATTCCCAGAGAACTATGCATAAATCAAATTCACATAAAGCGAACTTACTTTACAATGTAACAAATAGGGATAGGTTCCCATGGCAGTGAGGGAGGCAGGGAGGAAGTGAGGCTGGGATTAGGAAAGGGTCAGGGGAAAGGGTGCTGCTCTAGGGACTGCACAAGGCAGCAAAACAGATGGTACAAAGCTGAACTTACCCCAGTCCCAGCTGCAGCAGCCATGGGTGGCTGGCGCCAGCTGCCTGCAGCTCCTGGGCTGCACTATGCTCCACTTGTACCACCACGCCTGGGCTCCACTTGTCCTCACTCACCTCTGCTCCTGGGCTGTGCCATGTCCTGGTGCAGGCAGCTGGTGTCAGCTGCTCACGGGGCTGATCCAGCATGGGCTGGGGTGAGTGTGGACAAGCAGAGCCTTAGGCAGCATGAGGCACAGCACTCACCCCAGCCTAGCTTCAGTGGCCCCGGGAGCAGCTAACACCAGCTGCCTCCCCAGGCCACAGTGCAGCCCAGCAACTACAGGCAGCTGGCATCAGCCACTTCTGGGGCTGCTCCAGCACGGGATGGGGTGAGTGTGAACAAGCGGAGTCCTGGCTGCAGTGGCCCTGGCAGTAGCTGAAACCAACTGCCTGTAACCTCTGCACTGCTCCATGCCCCAAACCCCACAGGGCTCTGCTGGTCACCACTCATAGATTCAGAGATTCATACCTTGTTAGGGACTAGAAGGGACCTCACAGATCATCAGGTCCAGTCCCCTTCCCCCCCTCCCCCCCCGCTCTAGGCAGGAAGACAACTGACCCCAGCAAGATGACTGTCCACTATCTTCTTGAAAACCTCCAGGTTAGATGATCCCACCACCTCTGGAGGGAATGGCTGATGCTAGCTGCCTGTAGCCATTGGACTGCACCATGCCCTGATTTAAGAAGCTGGTGTCGGCTGCTCCCGGGACTGCTGCAGCTGGGGCTGTGGTGCGTGCTGTGCCCCGTGCTGCCCGGGAACAGCCCCAGGAGCAGCCGGCATCAGTAGTAAGAAAACATTCTGATTAACAACATAAGATCATACAATATCAATAAAACACATGTTAAATAGACTAAGATATAGTTAGAATGCCATAGAAAATGGAATGCCATACATGCTATATGAGAAGAGACAGTATTCTGGAAAGCAGTGGTTCTTGAAAAGAATTGTCAGGTCACTGTGGACAAACTGAACAGGAGATCCCATTTCAATGCTGTGGATGAGAAGCCTAATGCAGAGGCATCAAATATTCAGCCTATGGGCTTGATACTGTCCATGGAGTTGTTATCTCTGGCCTGAGGGTAAAGCAGGGCCATGAAATTCAAGGCCAAAGCCTAATTATGAATCCAGGGCTATAAGGCCCCATTGAATGTGGCTGGTTGTGGTATTAGAGGTAAGTGCTAATGGTAACAAAGCACTTCCTTCCCACTCACCCTGTGGTTGTTTATCCTGTGGTTGCTTGGCCCACTGACATTTCCCTTATGGCCTGCTGACCTACCACTTGTACTGCTTCTGCTAGCCCAGTCACTTATGCTAGCCTTGCAACTGGCCCTGCCACCACTGGGTCTGGATCCAGTCTTCAGGAAGCTCTGCATTCTGGATATGGCCAAAAAGGATAGAGCTGATTTGCCACCACTGGACTAATACAATCCATGGATATACAGAGAGAGAATTAGTGAGTAAAATAAAGAAATTATATTGGCTGGCTGTATTCATTTACAATATCCACATGTTAAAAAGGATTTTGAAAAACTGGAGAGCATTCAGGAAAAAGCTAAAAAAATATGTGCGTTCTGGAGAAGATGTTTCACAGTGAGAGACGTGAAAAGCTTGATTTGTATTTCTGAAAAAAACCACTGAGGGGTGAATTGATTAAAATGCATAAATTCTTTCATGGGGAGAAAGTATCTGGGAGTAAAGGCTCACTAGTCTAGTAAAGAAAGGCATAACAAGGATAAGTAACTGGAAGATTAATTTAAGCAAATTGATATTAGAAATAAAGTGTGTGTGTTCAAAAACAAACAAATAAACAAAAGAGTGTGAGTGAATAACCAGTAAAACAATCTACCAATCTAAGAAAAGATCCTCCATCTTCTCAGGGCAAGACTGGATACCTTATGGAAGATATAGGCAAATATATACTATTCATTAGGCAAGTTATATTATAGCCAAACACAAAAGATTAGGTTGAAATTTAGTGGCTTATTATAGACATGGCCTTTTTAGCTTAAATGCTGTGAAAAATTCTATCATCATAAATTGTTTTTATTATCACCTTGAGTTTGCGCTGCATGTGTTTCAAATTGTTTTAAGAGTCAAGCATGTGCCATCATTCTTTTATCCTGTTTACATAATTTATCTCTCCTATCTTGGCTCAGAGGGAGGGGCAGGGATAGAGAGGCATGCTGGGAGCAGTGAATCCTGAAATCCTGGAAGATTTCAAATTGCTCATTTTATCTCTTTGGAGCAGACAGAAGTTACCCTAGAATGAACTAGGTAGCACACCTCAGAATTAGTCACCTGAATCCCGAAGTCCCAAGACTGAGATGCTCAGAGGACACTTAGCAAGGGTTAATGAGATGTAGTATGTGGACACTCACATTTTAGGTGCCCTAAGTATGGTCTCAGTATAATGTGTACCTTCACCTGAGAGAGAAGTGTTCCTTAGCACATCAGACCAGTCCCTAAAGTATGTGATTTCTCCCATAAAATGGCTGCATTATAACTGTAATCTGTAGATCTTTTGAGGTTCACTTGGAATGGGAGGTACATCTGTTAAAAATCTCTGGGTGAAGGTTAAAGGTGACAACAATAAGAGTCATATCCCAGTAGATACATCTTCTATAGACCACCAAACAAGGAGCAAGAGGACAATGAGGCTTTTTTCAAACTAACTGAAGTATCCAAATTGCAGGACCTGGTATTAATGGTGGATTTTAATTACCATACTATTTATTGCATGGGTAATACACAGGACCTCTAGCAAGCTCTTGAATGTGTCTGAAGCCAGATAAAGAGGGGAAACTCTGTGATTTGCTGCTCATGCTAGGAAAGGAGAGAGTTCAAGATGCTAAAGAAAGAGAAGAAGGAGTCCATCACAACAGACACTGGACTTCAGAGAAGCAGTCTTTCACAACTCAGGGAATTAGGGGGCAGGATTTCATGTGAGGCAAGTCTTTATGTAAAAGGAGTCCAAGAGATCTGATGGCACCTTTAAATATACTATATTAAGTAATAAGAATAGGATATATGATGTCAAAAAGGATAGGAAATGCAAAAAGAGATCAGCTTGGTAAAAAGTGATGTATCTTTTCCTCTAGGTTGGCTGATCTCATATGGCGAGTTTTAAACTAGCTTCACCAAGGGAAGGGGCTGTTTTGAGCATGCAGGGTGACAAGAGGAAGGGAAGCCCAGGTAAACATCAATGTCCTGGGAGTAGGGGGCCACAACTGTCCTGGGCATGGAAGGGAGGCACATACACCCTCAGGTGCCTTTATACTAATGCTCGTAGTATGTGGAGTAAGCAGGAGGAACTGTGCCTCCTGACTGCAAGTAAGAACCCAGACTTAGTAGGGCTCACAGAAACCTGGTAGGACCCTACCTATGACTGGGCTGCGGGCATTTGGGGATACACCCTATATAGAAGAGACAGGACAGAGAGGAAAGGTGCGGGGGGATTGCGCTCTATGTCAAAGAGCACTTCACATCATCAGGGATTAGCTTTGGGTTAGAGGAGGGTCGGGCAGAGACACTATGAGTCAAACTGCAAGTGGGGGCATGGCAAAAGGGACCTTACGGTGGGTATCTACTATAGACCACCCATCCAGAGGGAAGAGTTAGACCAGGACTTCTCCAGTCAGATTATGGAGGCAGTTAGGTCAAGGGATGTTATTACCATGGGCAACCTAAACTACCTAGACATTTGCTGGGAGTAGCAGACAGCCAGGTCTGACCGCTCAGTTATGTTCCTGGCTGTATTACAGGACCTTCACCTTATCCAGTGCACAGTCCCACTAGGGGTAATGCCTTGCTGCACCTGGTCCTGGCCATGGTGGATGACCTGGTGAGGGGACTGCAGGTCCTTGACCAGCTGGGCAATAGTGATCATCACCTGCTGGATTTCACTATCTAACGCAGGATGTCAAGGGCCTTCAGAAGGGCCAGTTTCAATGAGCTTAGGAGACTAGTGGGGGAGGCACTGAGGGCCCAGAAGGTAGAGGAGATGGGAGTCCATGAGGAATAGACATACCTTAAGGGGGTGACCATCCAGGCCCAAAGGATAAGAGTTCCTGAATGCTCAGAACCCCCCTTTGCTCAGCATGGACTTTCAGGAATGTCTGAGGACTGAAAGGGGGGCATACAACCAGTGGAAGGGAGGAGCTATCACCAAGGAGGAGTACTCTTCCTCAGCCCGGGAGTGTAGGAGGGCTATTAGAAAGGCCAAGGTAGAGATGGAACTCAGGCTAGCATCCAGGATTAAGGGCAACAAAAGTTCTTTTCCAACTACATTGGGAGCAAGAAGAGGGAACCAGGAATGTAGGGCCCCTTCAAGATGCAAACAGTAATGTAGTGGCTATGGCAAACAAGAAAGCTGATATTTTAAATAGTTTCTTTGTCTCTGTTTTCTTGAACAGGGACCAGGATATCACACCTACCAGAGGTAGGAACAATCTTGGGGATGTCAGAACTGAATGGTTAAACAGGTGCCTCGGCACAGCTGTGTTAAGCACATTGCGAGTCCCGGGTGCAGGGATTTTCCCTGTAAGGCAGGAAAAGTCCTCGGTGCAAGATGAGAGCCTGCCACAAGTTTGCAGCTGCACCAGTGAGTGCATGTTCATGATTGGCTTAGAGTAAATTATGCACACATGGCGGTCAGCAATTGGCTCGCTGGCCGCATAAAAGGCTTGGACAATGCCCGCCCAATTTGGAGGAGTGCTTGAACACGCGTAGGGAGAGATCCCCGTGTGTACTTCAGAGCCACAGAGGAGGCCTGATCACCCACCATCGACTCCCCATCACGGTCGCCATGATATATCCCATCCCCATGTGAGTGTGAGCAATGGTGTGCCTGTCTTCAGTTTTGTTTGTCTGTCTACGGATTGTGCCTACACTGTCTATCTCGTGTATACAGCTTGTAAGTAAAGTTTTTTTGTTACATCCACTGCTGCCTTTCGTCCAATCAGTTCTGCGCTATAGGCGGCCCCATTCCGCTGGTGTTTCTCGGCTCATACAGGGGATAGCTCTGTCAAGCCTTCAGTCAGCGCAGATGTAGTTAGGGATCTTCTGGAAGGGCTGGACATTTTTAAATATGCAGGTCCAGATGTCCTCCACCCAAGGGTGTTGAGGGACCTGGCAGGGGTCATCATGGAGCCCTTGGCCTGGCTGTATGAGCATCCGTGTTCATCTGGCCAGGTGCCAGGGGATTGGAAACTGGCTAATGTGGTCCCAATTTTCAAGAAAGGAAGGAAGGAGGACCCAAGTAACTATAGGCCTGTAAGCCTCACCTCAGTACTCGGGAAGATCTTGAAGAGACTCATCAAGGAACACATCTGTGGGGGGCCTGCAGAGGAGATCATGTAAAGGGGCAATCAGCATGGGTTCACCAAAGGCAGGTCCAGCCTGACCAACCTGATTGCCTTTTATGACCAAGTAACTAAATCCTTGGATGATGGTGTCACCATAGACATAGTCTTTCTAGACTTTAAGAAGTCCTTTGACACTGTTTCTCACCCCATCCTCATCAATAAATTAAGCAACTGTGGCATTGATGCCTACACAGTTGGATGGGTAAAAAGCTGACTGATGGGGCGTACCGAGAGTAGTGGTGGATAGGTTGTACTCAACCTGGCAAAAAGTGAGCAGTAGGGTACTCCACGGCTTGATCCTCGGGCCTCCACTTTTTAACATGTTCATCAGCAACTTAGACAAGGGGGTGGAAAGCACACTGTCCAAGTTTGCTGATGACACTAAGATGTGGGGCAAGGTGGGCACACTTGAAGGGAGAGAGATGCTGCAAATAGATTTAGACAGACTACAAAAATAGGCAGATGAGACTAGGATGGGGTTTAACGTAGACAAATGCAGGGTTCTGCACCTTGGGAGAAGGAATTCACAGCATACATACAGGTTGGGGAGTTCCCTTCTTGAAAGCACAGAGGCAAAAACGGATCTTGGAGTCACTATTGACTCCAAAATGAACATGAGCCACCAGTGCCAGACTGCAGCCAGCAAGGCCAGCCATACCTTGTCATGCATCCAAAGATGCATCTCAAGCCAGTCCAGAGAGGTGATAGTCCCCCTCTATGTGACTTTGGTCAGGCCACAGTTGGAGTACTGCGTCCAGTTCTGGGTGCTGCACTGCAAAAGGGATGTGGCCAGCCTGGAGAGGGTTCAGAGAAGGGCTACCTGCTTGGTGAGAGAGCAGCAAGATAGGCCCTGTGGCGGGCCAGTAGGGGGTGCTCCTGCGTTGAGCCGCCCACCTCCCTGCACCCGCCCACCTTCCAGGCTCCGAGTGCCTCCCTGGGGTGCCTCCCGTCCGATCAAACCCTTCCCTGGAGCACACCCCCTAGCCTGGGGTTCCCGCTGCCACCATCCAAGGCTCTGGACTTACTTCTGGCTCTGTGCACCTTGGAAAACAGGCCTGATCATCCAATGGGTCCTAGACCCAATACAGGCACTTGGCACACTCTCCCCAAGTCAGGGGCTTATCAGGAAAGCTTCCCTTAGTCCGCAGACCTAAGGGGCCTCCTCA
>JAGPOW010000290.1:5543678-5610642 GCA_030014935.1 Caiman crocodilus
AGCAGCTTGGCGTAGGGGCCAAGACCCCATTAGACGAATAGCGGTGTTTAAGTTGTTAGAGCGTTCCTTTGTTTGTGTTACCCTGGGTAAGAAGGGGCTTTGGGATGAGAGTAGGCAGGGAGGAAAGCCTTCCATGTTGGTGGCGGCCATAGAGAGCAGCAGCAAGAACACCTGGAACCGCTGGACAGGTAAGGGCGAAGTGAAAGGTGTGGAGGAGCCTCGCAGAAGATCCCGACTGCAGGTAGCCAGAAGGGACAGCCACCCGGAGGGAAGCTCCACCCACTGGAAGATCGAAATCATGGCAGGCGAGAAGGGGGCGGACCCCGGAGTGGAAAGAGACCTGCCCCAAGTCTTCCTGTGACAGCCAGCCGAATATCTACAAAACCTCGGGGCAAAGAGGCCCAAGGTAAGATGTTCGACGCCCGGCGGCTACAAATGGTGCATTGGCCAGGAACCTCCACGAGGAACCGGGCCTAGACGAGCAGGTGGCCAGGCAGCCACCAATGGCAGCCCCTCTCAATGTCTTGAGTCAGAACCTCCAGCTGCTGACCCAGATTGTTGACCCGCAACAACAGTTGCTGCAGCAGCAGCAAGAATGGATGAGGTCGGGCGTCTTGGCCTTTAAAATGCCCCGGATGACCAGCAAAGACAACCCGGAGGCCTACATTGAGGACTTTGAACACCACACCATCATTACTGGCCTGGATAAAGCGTTCTGGGCAGGACAGTTGGGGGCACTGGTGGTGGGAAAGGCCCGAGCGGCCTACCGGGCCATGCCCAGAGACGAGGCACGAGATTACGAAGCAGTAAAGGTGGTGATGTTGTATTGGCTCGAAATCAACCCCGAGCACTACCAGCGCAGGGTTCGTGCCAAGAAGGGGGCCGAAGAAAGACGCCTGAGGCTGCTGTTGCAATCGGTGTGCGATCTGTTCGGAAATGGATCAATTTAGCCACACACGACTGGGAGGCCGTGATAGACCAGATCATCCTGGAGCAATTTTTGGACGATTTAGAGAGCAGGACTCAACGATGGGTACGACAGCACTCCCCATCTTCCTGTGAGGAGGCACTCAAGCTAACGGAGGCCTTTGCCGCCTCCAAGGGGTTCTTCCCGAAGGAAAAACGCCCTACCAATTCCAATATAGGGGCGGCCAAGGAGGGTGAGCGGAGGAAGGCACCCCTCCGGGGCCCCGGGAGGGACATGGTCTGCTTCCACTGTGGAAAGATGGGCCATTTTGCAAGAGAATGCCCAAGCTGCTCTCAAGAATGATGGCGGCCCAAATCTTGGACCCGCAGGGGACCCGAGAGCCACAAAGAGGCGCAGGAAGGGGAGCCCATGGATGGCAGTTTCGGACAGGGAAAAGAGGAGGCCACTTGGGAGTGACCTACTGTGTGGGCACAAGTAGGTAACCGCCGAGTAAGAGCAGTGCTAGACTCGGGGTGCGTGCAGTCACTAGTGAGGGCCGAGTTGGTTAGGCCTTACCCAGGGTGATGAGATACCCCGGTGAGGGTCTCATGCTTGCACAGGGAGACTCAGCAGTTCCCCCGCCAGTGGATGTCTCTCAGGGTGATGGAACATCAAGGGGAGTTGCTGGTAGGGTTAGCACCACGGCTAGCTTGTGAGATGCTGCTAGGGCAAGATTGGCCCCCGCTATATGATACCCTAGAAACGGCCCGGGATAGAGAGGTTGCCACAAGGAAGTTAGGCCGAGCCAAAGGCTGGATTGGGGAACCGGGAGAAAAGACGGAAACCGAGGACAAGCCGGAGGTAGTGGACCTCCAAGCGATGGCCAGCAGCTGGCAGTTCAAGGAAGCCCAGACAGAGGAGGAGGAGCTGCGTGAGTTATGGCCCACCGACCCGGGGAATGTACCGAGCCGACACTGGGATGACAGCATTTTGAGGTGAGGAACAGCCTCCTTTATCGTGTACTGCCAGGTGGGGAGGGAGAGACCGGACAGACACAACTCATAGTCCCTACGCGGTTCAGGGGGTTCATTTGGCGACTAATGCATGCCACCCCAGCCGGAGGGTACATGGGGAGAGATAAGAGCAGAGCGAGGATTGCTCGGTGGTTTTTCTGGCCCGGGTTGGGAGAGGACAAGGCGAGATGGTGCGCCGCATGTCCTGAATGCCAAAAGATGAGAGAGGAGTGGCCGCCTCGGGCACTGCTACAGCCCTTGCCGGCAGTGGAGACCCCGTTCGCCCGGATAGCTATGGACGTGGTAGGACCTCTGCCACAGAGTAGTGCGGGTAATCAGTATATACTAGTAATCGTCGATTATGCCACCCGGTACCCTGAAGCAATACCCCTCCGGACTGTGACGGCCCCCAGAATAGCTGAAGAATTGATAAAATGGATTGCCCGTATGGGCATTCCGGAGGAGATCCTAACAGACCAAGGGCGCAACTTTATGTCGGGAGTATTAAAGACTGTATGCCAAATGTTAAGGATCCGACAGTTGTGCACTTCCGTCTACCATCCCCAGACAAATGGGTTAGTCAAGAGGCTAAATGGGACCTTGAAGAGGGTTCTGCGCCGATGTATCCAAGGCGACCCCCGGAAGTGGGATCTCATAGTCCCCCTCATATTATTCGTACTGAGAGACACCCCTTCAGATTCTCTGAAGTACTCACCTTTTGAACTAGTATTGGGACACCACCCTAGAGGGCTGCTACAAGTGCTAAAAGAGGGGTGGGAGTTGCCAAGTGCACAGGGGCATACCGCCTCAGAGTATCAGCAGGCACTCCAACGGCGACTTCAGATAGCCCATGAAGCGGCCACTCAAAATCTACAGCAGGCCCAACGACAGCAGAAGGAGAGGTATGACAGACAAGCCCAGTCACAGGAGTTCCGGCCAGGACAGAAGGTACTGATACTGCTACTGACATCCACCAGTAAAGTGCTAACGCAATGGCAAGGCCCATTTGAAATTGTAAGGCAGGTGGGGCCGGTCAATTACAAAGTGTTCCGACTAGGATATCGCAAGCCTAAACAGATTTTCCAGGTCAACCTTTTACGGGAGTGGAAAGAGCCCGAAGGGCAGGCCACTTTTATGGAGGAGAAAGACTACGGGCCCCGAGGGAGGAAGGTTCGCTCCGAATCACAGGAGCCACCGATAAAGGTAGGGGAATCTTTAAATCCCAAACAAAAGGAAGAGGTCTACAAAATCATAAGGGATTTCAGAGACACCTTCCAGGAGGAACCCGGGGAGGTATGGGGTACTTATCAATACATACAAATGCCACCCGGGGCGATAGTGCAGGTCCGTTGGAGGCCCATACCTCACTACCTGACACAGGTGATAAAGGAAGAGGTAGATAAGATGTTAGAGTTAGGGGTCATCCGGCCCTCGAGAAGCCCGTGGCAGAGCACAATAGTACCTGTACTGAAACCTGATGGCACTTTAAGACTGTGCATAGATTACAGGCGCTTGAATGAGATCGCTATATTTGACGCATTCCCCATACCACACATCATAGAGCTAGTGGAAAGGATTGGGTCCGCTAAGTTCATATTCACCCTTGACTTAGCCAAGGGGTACTAGCAAATCCCAGTGGCCCCACAAGATAGACCCAAGACAGCCTTCGGCACACCATGGGGTTTGTACGAGTTTGTAAAGATTCCGTTTGGGCTGCATGGGGCTGCAGCCATCTTCCAGCGATTGATAGAGAAAGTCCTGGCGCCCCATATGGATTACGCGGCCGCATATATTGACAATATCGTAATTTTTACCCAGACCTGGACGCAGCACGTGCAAGTGCTCCGAGCCGTTGAGGGTGACGGGATTAACAGCCAACCCCAAAAAGTGCACCCTAGCTCAACAACAAACCAAGTACCTAGGGTTTCTGGTGGGTCAAGGGACCATACGGCCCCTGGCGGATAAAGTAGAAGCTATCAAGAAGTTTCAACCACCACAAACACTGAAACAGCTTAGGTCCTTCCTAGGCCTGGTGAATTATTACTGACGGTTTGTTCCACAATTCTCAGACCTGGCAACACCCCTGTCAGATGCGTTGAAGGGACCTCAGATTAAAAAGATAAATTGGACCTCAGACATGGCTAAAAGCTTCAGGAGACTGAAGGATGCGTTATGCCAAGACGTAGTGATACATGCCCCTAACTTTGAAAAAACGTTTATGTTGCAGACGGATGCATCTGATACAGCCATGGGAGCAGTACTTACACAAGAGGACGGCGGGGTGAGACAGTCAATGGCATACGCCAGTCGGAAGCTGCTACCAGCAGAGATAAGGTACGCCACGATCGAATGGGAGTGTCTCGCCATAAAATGGGCCATAGAACATTTCAAGTATTACTTGCTGGGGCGAGAATTTGTCTTGATCACAGAACACACTCCGTTAAAATGGCTCAACACCGCAAGGCTGTATAACATGAGAATTACACGATGGGCATTAGCACTACAACCCTACAAGTTTTGTATAATGCACCAGGTGGGGGTAAATAATATAATGGTGGACTTCCTTTCCAGATACGCCGAGACCCCTCGAGAAACCACAACAGAATACAAGCAGAAGGCCAACTCAGCAATGACAGGTAGGGACCTGATACCCTTGGAAAAACCACCCCAAGGCAGCTTAAGGCGGGGATTCTGTCACAGGGGGACAAGTCCTGGGAGCACTCCGAAGCTACCCAAAGGAGCTGCGGAGGTAGAGGCGAGCAGCAGAGGGGAAAAAGAAAGGAAAGAAAAATGGCGGTTACTCACTTCAGGATCGCCGGAGAACCCCGCACGCAGCTGGAACGATGGCGGGAAACACCTGCAGACGGCGGGTGACGTCAGCCCGAGGCATTGGCTGGACAGAATAAAGGAAGAGGCTGCGGCAGGGGCCAGGGGAAGCTCGTGGCTGCTGGGCAGAGGCCGTGGCAGAAGCAGCTGGAGTTGCGGAGCAGGTGGAGCAGGCTCCGAGCAGGGAAGTGAGCCTGGGAGACGTGGCTCGCCGGAGCCGGCTGCCACCGCGTGTTCTGGGCTAAAGAGCAAGTCCAGGGGACGCAGGATACCAGAGCCTGGCGGCTACACATAGAAATATTAGAGGAATATCAAAAGAATCCCATAGAGCAAACCAGAGTGGCTGAGGTAGCCATTTAAACACGCATCTGAAATACTGTACTCTAAATATCTAATTGAATCTCGAGTAGCTTACTCACTCTCATCATCCAGAGGTTGTTGGAGTTTCCTCTGGAGGCAGGGTACTCTTGGGACATGCGGTGATGAGGAGCGAGCTGGGTTCAGGTTCACCTCAATGACCACATGGCTGATAGCTAATAGCTGCCCTTCTTGGATCAGGGCCTTTTATCCCCTCCCTGACCTCAGCAGCCCAGTCCAATCGAAGCTGCCATAACTGGTCACAAGCCAACCCATTTCCCAAGCATCCCTGACTACCTGGGTCCCTGCACAGGGCTGGGTCATTCCCCCCTGCCCAGGGGACCAGAGCATCCCCTCCCAGGCACCAGGCTTTTGTCATGCAGACAGGGAGGAGATCCCTGCCCTGAGGGATTCAACAGCAGCCTCTTGGGCTGGCACAGAGAGGTTTCTGGAGAGGGACACCCACGGTGGCATTTCTGCCACAGGCCCTATGAGGAGAGACTGAAGGACCTGAACCTGTTCAGCCTCAGCAAGAGAAGGCTGAGGGGGGACCTAGTAGCTGCCTACAAACTCATCAGGGGACATCAACAGCAAATAAGCAGAGCCCTTTTTTCCCCAGGACCACCTGGGGTGACAAGGAACAATGGTAATAAGCTGATGGAGAATAGGTTTAGGTTAGAGATCAGAAGGCAATATTTTACAGTTAGGGTGTCCAAAATCTGGAATGAACTTCCCAGGGAAGTGGGCCTTGCCCCTACCTTAGATAAATTCAAGAGAAGGTTGGACAATCACCTGTCTGGGGTCTTATGAACCCAGCATTCATTCCTGCCTGTGGCAGGGGGTCAGGCTAGATGAGCTGTTCAGGTTCCTCCTGTCCCTAGCTACTATGAAACTATGATACTATAATACCTTGTGTGATGACCAGAACCAGAGGGATTAATAAGCAATAAATATGTGCTTCTTAAAGGCATTTTGCCTAAACAGGTAATATTAGATAATATAAAGCTTGTAAGTTTATATTTGCAAACTGCAAATGTAACTTGTTTGTCATAAGTTAAACCAAAATGATAAATGAACTGTTTGTGGAACTGACTGGACCCCATAGGCAAAGCTGTACCTGCAAGGTTAGGTGACCTAACAGTTCTTTGCTCAGGGTTCAGCCTTGATGATAAAGGTGGATCTAACTGCCTGGCACACCCAACACATTCCAGGAAAGTACATCCCAAGAAAGCATATTCAGAGAAACCTAAAAGGGGTTGGATTTAGGCAGAGTAAGGTAAATTTCAAACCTAAAGATGCTGCATTGTAATTTGCTTATTGGATAAACCCGAGTCTAGGTAGTAACCTTTTATGATAATTTTAACACCTTTTAATCCCATAGGGTAACAGCTATAGGGCAAGATTGTGAGTGGCTTTAAAGCCAACAGATTAGCATAAGACTAGGTATAAAAAGTACATGCATCAGGTGACCAGCAGGAAGGAGGGAACAGAACAGTTATTTCTGTTCTACACCCAGACCCCGGACTCCTGGAACTTCCCCAGTAATCCATTTGACAGTGTTGATCGGGGATGCCTGACTTCGCTGGAATCACTTGAGGCATACCTAGGCATTGAGGGACTATTTATAAGTTGCCAACCCATGTCTGTCTATCTGTTATTTTGAACAACTCAGTGGCTGATAACCTCACAGTGCCTAGTTGGCCTGCGACAGAATTGATATCTCTATCTGTTGTTATTATCTGTTGTTATTATTTACTATTACCTCTTTAATACTGCATTATCTGCTTATTGCATTTATCTTTCTGTTAATGGTTATATGTGTGTAAGCTATAATAAATTTGCCTTTACTTCACTCCCAACTTTGCCTCCTTGATCCGAAATTGAACCAAATAGCCCAGTTGGCCTGTGATAGAATTGATACACTCATAGTGCCCAGTTGGCCTGTGACAACCTTTTCTGCTTGCCTGTCAGCCTTCAACTGTTTTCAGAATGGGAGGGAGTAAAGAAGCAGAGAGAGTATGGGCTGGGTTTTTTTCAGCCCCATTCCAGGATGGGGCAGGTGTAGTGGAGCTCTCTCAGATGGAGGTGGCTTCAATTCACCCACCCCACGCTCTAGCACGAGTTTTCCCCCTCCTATTCTGAAAACAGCGCTGTCTGGTAGGGAAGAGGTGCTGTTGCTAGTGGAAACTGGCTGAAGGCTCACAGCTAGCAGCTAGATTCCTCCCCCCCTGGAAAAAACAGTGAACTTCTGCAACTCAGAACACTTCCTACAAATCTTTTTTAGTTACAGCAGGGAGCTGCACTTCTATCTGCATCCAGTATTTTTCCAGTTTCCTTTGAGGCCCAGTATCAAATGCTTTGCTTGAATATAGACAGACTTGGTATACTGAGTTGCCATTGTCAAGAGGTCAGTTATTCTGTCCTTGAAGGATATTAGATTTGTTGCATTTTGTCTGTTTACTATCTTTGCTTATTTTTTTTTTCATATCCACTCTTAAGACCCCAAAAATATTGAAGTCAAATTAATGGGTTGGTATTTATCAAGCTCTCTCTCTCTCTCTTTATTAACAGATTAATTGAAAATCCATGCTAAGGAAGTTCCTCTTCCATTTTTTTCCATAATTATATTAGTTTATCTTTTACGTGTAGAGACCTACTTCTTCTTTTCTATTTCTCAGCTCACTTGTCTCACTTACCAGAAGGAAGAATATTTTGCTGTTTCTTTGTTTGTTTGTTTTAGAAAATCTAGTTCAAATTAGTCTTTGGCCATTCTTATTTTATTCCTGCAATTCTTTGAACACTGAATAAACTCTCTCTCTCTCTCTTTACTGATCAATTATATTTTCTTTCCACTGGCAATATGCTCCTTTCTTTTAATGTCCTAAACTGCTTGTTATCCAAGCAGAACTGTAGTCCCCTACCTTCCCTACCATTTTTTCCTCTTGTTTGGGATGCAGGCTCCCAATAGCATTTACACATTTAGCTGAAAATAATTTTTCTTCTTCCTTATCAAGGTGTTTTAATTTCAGACCAGTCAATCTCCTTAATTTCATTTGTTCCTAAAAGTTTGACCTTCTGAAATCTGAAGTGTCAGTGGGTGCATCTACATGGGCATTTATTCTAGCCTGCTCAGGAAGCTATTGCACAATAAGGATGTTTGGATTGCTGACTACATGTGCAAAGACTAGGCAGAAAATTTGCTGCCTAGTCCTGGCAGCCCTGCAATGTGCCCCTGGGACCACCGGAGGGAACTCCAGGCTCCAGCTGCAGCTGCCAGCAGCCTGGCAGCCCTCTTTAAAAAACAGTCCTGCTGTGTGCTCTCTGGGCAGCCTCTTCTTTTGCTCAGGAGCAGTGTGAGAAGAGCAGAGACAGCATGGAAGCTTTGTCTGTGCCCACCCTGCTTCCCTGTGCTATGGCTGTGGCTGCCCCAGTCGCTGGATCCTGCTGGCTGCTTTTCTGTTTCCCATGGAAAAACAGATTAAACAGCAGATTTTACCTTTTGCTGGAGGCAAATTCAGATTCATCATTTTGCCAGAGAAACCCATGGATTTTCCAGTTTTGCTATCAGCATCCTTCAGGCTGGCAGAGTTCCAGCCTGCGGGGACCTGGGAGGGAGCAGGAGGAGGGTGGTGAGACAGGGGGCACCATGCACATCTACAATGCACATGGCCCCAGGCAGCCTGAGAGCAGTTCCTGCAGATAAGTAGAGGGGAGGGAACATGGGGATTGAGGTCCCTGTAGGGAGGGAGGGAGGGTAATAAGGGTAACAAGAAGGGTGAAGGGTAACAAGAAGGGTTTATACAAGTATGATGATAGCAAGAGAAGGGTCAGGGAAAGTGTGGGTCCCTTGCTGAATGTGGGAAGTGACCTTGTGACAGAGGATGCAGAATAAGGTTAAAGTGCTCAATGACTTTTTCTCCTCAGTCTTCACAGGCTAGTTAAACTCCCAGATTACTGCACCTGTCAGTACATTTTGGGGAGAAGGTGAGCTGTCAACAGTGGCAAAAGAACAGGTCATGGTCTATTTAGAAAAGCTGCACAAATACAGGTCTGTAGGGCTGAAAGGAATGTACCTCAGGATGCTGAAGGAATTGAATTGGTTGATGTGATTGCAGAGCTGCTGGCCAATATCTTTGAAAACTCATGATCAGGAGAGGTCCCAGATGACTGTAAAGGGTAAACATAATGCCCATATTTAAGAAAGGGGGAAAAAGGACCCAGTGAACTACAGAACAGCCAGCCTCACCTCAGTCCCTGGAAAAATCATGGAGCAGGTCCTCAAGGAATCAATTTCTAAGAACTTGGAGGAGAAGAAGGTGATTAGGAACAGTCAACATGGATTCATCAAGGACAAGTCATGCCTGACCAACCTAATTGCCTTCTATGATGAGATGACTTGCTCTCTGTAGGGAGACCAGTGGATATGGTATTCATTGATTTTAGCAAGGCTTTTGATACAGTCTCCCACAACATTCCTTCATCAAGCTAATCGCTGGGTGGATGGGCTGTAAGATGGATAGAAAAATGGGTGCAGCATCAGGCTCAGATGGTACTAATCAATGACTCAGTGTCTACTTGGCAGCTGGCATGAACTAGAATGCCCCAGGGTCAGTCCTGTGGCTGGTTTTAGTCAATATTTAATCAACGACCTGCAAGATGGCATAGAGTGCACCCTCGGCGAGTTTGCAGATGACACCAAGCTGGGAGGAGTAGTAGATACACTGGAGGGTAGGGCTGGAATTTGGTGATCTAGACAAAGCGGAGGATTAGGCCAAAAGGAATCTCATGAGTTCCAGCAAGGACAAGTGCAAAGTCCTGAACTTAGGATGGAGCAATTCCATGGACTGGTACAGTCTAGGGGCTGACTGGCTGGGCAGCAGTTCTATAGAAAAGGACAAAGGGGTTAGGGTGGGCAATGAGCTGAATATGAGTTAATAGTATGCTATTGTTGCTAAGAAGGCTAACAGCATATTGGGCTGCATTGGTAGGTGTGTTGCCAGCAGGTCAAGGGAAATAATTATTCCCCTCTATTCAGCACTGGTGAGGCCACATCTGCAATACTGGGTTCAGTTTTGCCCTCCCTGCTTTGCCCCCTGCTACAGAAAAGATGTGGACACATTGGAGAGAGTCCAGTGGAGGACAACAAAATTGGTGAGGGGGCTGGGCACAAGACTTATGAGGAGAGGCTGGGGGAACTGGGTTTATTTAGTCTGGATAAGAGAAGACTGAGAGGGGATTTGATAGCAGCCTTTAACTACCTGAAAGGTGGTTCCAAAGAGGATGGAGCTACACTATTTTCAGTAGTGGCAGATGACAGAACAAGGAGCAATGGAGTCAAGTTGAAGCAAGGGAAGTTTAGGTTAGATATTAGGAAGAATGTATCACTAGGTGGGTAGTAAAACAATGGAACAGGTTAACAGTAAGGTTGTGGACTCCCCATCTTTGGAGGTTGTTTAAGACCCAGCTAGACAAAACATTGGCTGGGGTGATCTAATTGGTGATGGCCCTGCCTTAAGCAGAGAGTTGGACTAGGTGACTTCCTGAGGTCCTTTCCAATCCTAATTTTCTATGATTCTATTCACTGGTTTATGGCACCAAAATCTTCCCAGGTATATCCAAATCTGTATAATTTTCCAGTCTCTTGAACAAAGAGCCAGATACTGCAAATGATTACACATCAAGGTAATCAAGTGTTAGCTAATCTTTGTTAGCTAACACTTCTTTTTAGCAAATATCACCCACTTGGTCAATCCACTTCTTTCTTGGAGATATTGTTAAGACAAATGTGGAAAATTACAAAAACTGGGAACAGCCCTTTTTAAGAATAATGAAAAATGGTGTAAGTGGTCCTCATGTACATATAATAGCATAATTTTATTCTGTGAAAATCTCATGGTAATATTTAGTTATGAGAGAGAAAAAAACAGATTTATTAAACAAGTAAAATCTTGATATAACATAACAGTGTTTGAGTTATTAAGGAAGCAATCACGGTTCTGTATAAAACTTTATCAATTTGTTCAATTTCAGGGGGAAAATGACAAAATAAATGCTAACTGGCCGCTGACTATATAAAAATCATATTAAAATACATATAATTTCAAAGCAGCAATAGTACACAGAATGTAAAGCTAGTCTGTTCATGACTAAAGACCTCTATAACTCACTAATGGTTTCTTAGGTCATGAATTATCCTCGTTTGTGGAACAAACATGATTTCTCTTTCTACTTCAGTCCATCAAGTCTTTTAAATACAGACACACATGTATTTTTTTTTGTAGAGCTGTTCTTGAATATGAAGGATTGTGTATGATTTACAGGAAAATGTGGCTTAACAAGTATTTTTAATGGACTCCCATGAAACTGAGGACAAAAGATATTGCAACACTGATCACATTTTTTCCTGGCAAATATCTGTACTATATTTTATTCATAATCAAGTTATATAATCTCATGTCTTTTACTGATAAATATATGAGCTCACTTAACAATATTTCTGTCGGCAGGTGATGCAGAGAAGTAAAGTTTACCACTTTTACATATTTTTCAACCTAATTTTGGTTCAGCTATAAGAAATAAATGTGTTATCTATCATGTCTGCTTTTACCATAGATCAGCGTGTCTACAAACATGAAGATTCTAAATTTGAAGTGAAGTAAATTTCCAATTTACTATATTGTTTCAGTTGTCAAGGAAGACTATGAAGGTACTCAGACACATTAGCTTTTAACAGTTCCAGAAATCTGACTTACTTTGTATCTGAATAAAAGAACAAGTGCCCTTCGAGCAAAGACAAAGTCTTACTGTGATTTAATGGTCTTTATATTTTGAGACTGTAAGACACCAATATATTTACATCATGCATTTGATTTCAATGAGAATTTGATCAGGTTCTGACTGATTGTATGTCATCACTAAGGCAGATATATACAGGCATCCACTTGTAAAATGTTGCCAGCTACACAAAAGAGATCATGGATATTAGGGATGTGTGAAGCTTCAGGTGCTGATTTGATCTGGAAGAGATTCGTCGGCTGACTCTTTGAATCCAAACACAAGTGGGAGACCAATAACAAGGTCTGAATCGATTTGAAGCCTCTGAATTAATTCAGAAAAAAGACTCGGAGGAGATTCGGCAATTCAGGCAGTCCCTGCTCGCTGCTGCATGTTGATAAGTGGGGATTGGGGTGGGGCTGGAGGAAGGGAGAGGGCACCATGGGGGGACCCCCACCAGGCCCCATCCCCTGCCTGCTTCCCAGCCCCCCTGAAGACCCCCTGATCCCTGTTCCCTCTCCCAGCCCCATCAATGGCTGCCCTACCTTACTCCAGCTCTTAAAAAAATAAAAGTCCTGCACTTACCCGCTTCTGTCAGGTGTGGGGAGTGATCCCTGCTGCCCCCCCCCACTTCCCTGTGCTGTCTTGGGGGCTCTGCCATGACCCCCCATTCCCTGCCCATTATTCCAGCCCTGTCAATGACTGCCTTGCATGGCCCCAGCATCCTAGCTCATTAAAAAAACCCAAAAAACCCAAAACCAAGCCCTGCACTCGCTGCTGCAATGGCCATTGGGGCTTCTGGGAGCTTGTGGCAGAGACCCCCCATGCAGCCCGGGGCAGTAGGGTGCAGTGGGGATTGCCCCCCCACCCAACCTGGCAGGAGCCAGTGAGTGCAAGGCATTTGTGTCTGCTTGGCTTCAAATATCCATTCCCACACTGCCTTGGCATGGGCACGTGGTGGTGGGCATGGTGAGGCTTTGTGTGACCACTGAGAGGGACCTTGATCACCCCAGAGAAGACCCCTGAACTCACTTGCCATGACTTTGAGAGTATCTTTAGTGGTGGGGTCTTCTGTCAAAGATCCCTCATGGTCGGTTGCTCCTCCTGGCAGATATTCATGGGGCTCCACCTCCCCTACACCCCTTCCTTATGCCAACCTTGGCCAGGTCACTTGATCTAGGTACAGCTGGCCCTCTGGTTGTGATGATCTGTGTTCTTCGTGCCCTTGCTGGTATTGATTATTATCCTCATTTTTCTTGCCACAGGGTATGGGTCAACTGGTTATTACCCCTCTTGTTTATCTCTTCCACTGTATACCAACTTCTTGTCAAATCTCAGGAGTATCCACTGTGTTTGGGTGTCAATCCGGCCCTCTTGATGTGGGCTTAATTAAATATTAGAACAAGACAAAACCATAAGAAACAACGCAGGAAATACACACAGGCAGGAGGAAACAAAACAGAAAAAGGACTTAAAGAAAAGGAGGGTGATAGGAAAGAAGAGAGCAGGCTAAACCACCCCTGCTCTCTTTTAGTCCTATAGCCTGTGCTTGATTGTGTCCCCCAACACTGCTCAATTCTCTGTCTCTGTTGAGAGTGTCCTCCGTTTCTTCCCTAGTCAGGCCCTCTCCTATGTTTTGGAGCTGTGGGATCTCACTGTGGAGAGCCTCTGTGGTTTCCTGCGTTCCTCTGGGTCTCCCTGGAGCAAGGTCTTCCCCCACATGTTGATGTTGTCTGTGACTGTTGTGAGGTTGTGCTGCATTTGTTGCCTCCTGAGGAGCCTCTCCCCAAGTGGGATCTTTCTTTGCATGCCAGTGCTGACTCTCACTGGCATGGAGAGCTTCCACAGCCTCTGCTGCCTTTCCCACTCTCTCTGCTTCTCCCCAGGTGTTTGCTTTTATCCCAGCCAGGCAGCAATCACTCCTGATGTCCCAGGTCACCCTGTTGGTGGGGAGTTTCTAGTTTCCCCATGGTTATACTCTTGGGACAGCATTTTTTTTAAAGAGCCAGGACACTAGGGCCAGGCAGGGCAGCCATTAATGGGACTGGGAGAGTGGGCAGGGGTGAGGGCTCATGGCAGAGTCCCCTATACCATGTGAGGCAGCAGGGATGCCCCCCATACCTGGCAGGAACCACTGAGTGAAGGGTGATTGTTTCTTTAAAAAGCTAGGATGCGGGGCTGGGTGGGGAGCCATTGATGGAGCTGGGAGAGTGAGTGGGGGATGGGGCCTGTTTGATTAGAAATTTTAGCTGATTCAGCAATGGCCTAATCTCTGGATCAGATTTGGCGGAATCAATTTGGGACAGTGATTCGAATCACCAAATTGAATCACTGCCCCCTGAATAAATTGAATCCGAATCCAGAGTGAATACTAGCCACTTCACACATGCGTAATGAATATCATCTACATACAAGATGTAGTAAAATACAATTTATTTGGTACAAAGTATCTGTAAAAATATATCTGAAAATGTGACATACAAGGTTGTGACTGAGCTGATAAGGAATCTTAATTCTACTATCTTGACACACTGGACAGATTCAAGATTCTTCTGGTCACAGAGAAGTACAAGAAGAGTATTGAAACAGATATTATGTGACATGTAATTAATATGTCAGATTCTCATAGATTGCCCATGGGATATATCTGTGCTAATGCTTCTAAGTCGCTCATGGGCAACTGCTTGTCCACTTGCATAATAGGTCAGAGGAGATACATTTACAAGATGGTTTTCACCTTCTCTTTTGGAGATATTTTAGAATATTGTGATAGGCAACTGTGCCTACTGTCCTGATGCCTACGCATTGATTCAGTCTTATCTGTTCTCCTATTCAAAATATATTTTAGATTAGTAGAGGAGACTGTGAGTCAACACAGCCTCAGGTTTAATCAATATATTGACACCCTTCTGTATAATTCTTGTTAAGAGCACAGAGCTGCTACCAGCTGACCCAGTGTCAGTGAATTAAGAAATTATACAAGAAGCTAACTCACGCTTGACCCAGGTGGCTAAAGTTATGCTAGTAGTAAGAGTTATGCAGTTAAAAAATTGTCAGAGATCATTATTTTTCCTTATCTCAGGGTAATGTGTGTTCTGTCATTCAAATCCATGGATGTTGCCTCCAAGGTATGGTGCCTGTCTCCTGAAAGTTCTCTGTACAAATCCAAGCATAAGAAAGGTAACATACATTAGTTAAACTTTATGTCAAAATAGTGGGGTGTCTTCAACTGAAGTATTTTTAGGTTTTTTTTTAAAATAAGATTTCAGATCCAATATTGGACAATATTTTTTATTACTATTTAAGGAACATCCAATATTCTGGGACTTGTTGGTTTTTCCATTTTTCTATAAGAAGGAAATGTCCTCACTGGTTAAGGAGCTTGCTATTGGCCTTCTGCATTGTTCCATCCTGAGTACAAAACAGATGGCACCATCCACTCTGACACAACAAGGCAAGACATTTTGATAGTTTGGGATTACACAGAAACACACCCTGTTGCCAGAAATCCTAGAGAGAGAAGAGAAAAATAATATGTAAGGAGGGAAGGATGAGAGAAGAAACACTTTCCTATAATCATATGATGCAATACATTCTCTATTAATGCATACATTTTCCTTTAAAAGGACTTATTCACTTAAATCTGTTAGGGTATGGAACAAACAGTTGATACAGAGCCAGTGTCATCAGCAATGGAGAGGGTTGACTTGAGAAGTAGTCTGGAGTAACAAATCATCAAAGCCAGCCTCATCAGAGGAGTCTACAATCGCTTTCTGGTGGGTGATAAAATAGGAGATGAAGCAAGACTAGAGAAGTGGAGAATGTTACATAGAAATGAGTTTTGTTTTAATGTCATCTGCCCCTGTAGCCTTCTACCTCTTTTATCTACCTCTGACATCAAATTCCTTTCTAGCAGCACCTTGTGATGCAACAAGGAACCACAGATTTGGGATAGGTACCAGGTAAATTCATGTTCTAATTTCAGTGAAGTATACCGCTTAATAAGGAAAAGACAGTAGAAATTTTAAAATATGTGCTCTGCGATCCATAAACAAAACTGATTTTCTATAGAAAGATTTATAATTTTTTCAAAGGTCATCAGCAGCCCCTGAAAAGTTTTTAAGGCCAATATTTTACTATTTTAAGCCTACGTTTTAAGCTTTTTGCTATGATTTAAGCTTTTTGGTAATTTTTGAGTCATCCACTAAAGAGAACATCTTAAGATTGGAAAGGTTTTTAATGCCAGGTTTGCCATTTTTAACCCCTTATCAAGTAACCTGAAATATTGCTCTGCTACATTTGCAATCAATCAGGAATTGCCGTCTCATGTCCTTTAACAAACAGTACTTTTGAAAGGTTCCCTTTTACGTTCCATTCCTTTCCTATTTTCTGTTGCTTCTCCCCTCTCTAGAGTATGATTTTCAAAATTGTGGAACACCCAGACCTCCAGCTGAAGTTAGTGGGTGCTGCAAATCTGAAACCCAGGCTATTAAAATCTGACTCTGCTTACAAATTTATTATTTGTTTTATTGAAATTTTCTATTTCTGCCCTGAGCTTTCTCCTGTGTTTCCATTGCAACAAGTTGATGCTTCTTCCTAATGGCCAAAATTAAAAACTTCTCATGAAGAGTTTGAAATAAAGCAGAAAGGAAGGCATATTTTAATGTTCCACATTGGGTGTGTCCCCATGAGCAGGAGCATGCATTTCCCCAGGGACAAGCAGCAGCATCACATACTGTACTGTTGCTGCTTGCCCCCAGGGAATCCCCATGCATGTGTGGTTTGGTGTGCGGCACATTGCCTGGGGTGTGGTAAGGGAAGCTGGGACCAGCATCTGGGCTGGCTCCAGAAGCCTTACCTGAGGTCCTGCGGGTCTCTGGGTGCTGCAGCCACAGTAATCCTGAAGCTGGGAGCCTGGCCAGCAACCAGTGTGGCTCCAGCTGGTCAGTCTCCAGTTTCAGGTGTTACAAACTGCTGCCACATGCACTACCCTACTTTCTTTAGGCATGGGGTTTTTTGACACTGAGCTCTCCCATTGTCAACTCCCTTCCCTCCATGCTGCAAATTAGTAGCATAGGGCAATGCCTGTATGTGCGACACATGTGGTGTGCAGTGTCACATATTGTACACGTGTGCTCGTCTGGATGCACCCATTAGGGATTATCTTCAGAAAATGATGGAAAAATAAATTAGATGAGTATATAGTGTTTTTATCTTATTTAAACAATTACCTATATTGTGATTTAAGAGGATAGCAACATGCAATATATTGTACCAATTTTCATTGAAGTAGTAAACACATGCTGAGACAATACGTCTCCAGACTGCAATTCAATGTATGATCTCTAAATCACACTGTAAAGAGGTTGTTCATTTAGTGACCTATCTGCTTTCAAGTGTTCTCATTCCAGATGATTTTAAGTGAGTAAATGTACTATGCAAACAGTACAAAAAGTATTCTTACAACTTTGTATTGTTTCAATAGAATTTACTTGTATACTTAGTTCATTCAAAGGCGTGAATTTCTCTTGTACTCAAAAAACAACGTTCTGATTTAAATTTTCCCTACCAACCTAGTTATCCTCCTTCAAGTCAAGTCAAGTCAGTTCCGAGGCCACTGTGACCACTGGAGCACCTTAGATGCTGCGACAACCCTTCTACCTTAGTTGAGTTACTTTGCATCATTGGTGATTCTTTGGGCAGAGTGACTTGGCAGCACCCATCTCCTCTCCAGGTATGGCTGGCCACTGGGGAGCTCATCCACCTTTTGAACAGTCATATTTTTTAGTCCTGCTTGGTGTACAAACACCCTCTTCACCCAGGCTAGCCCAGTTTGGTGTGCTAACAACCCAACTATGAAACAAGCTGTACTTGTTTACATGGTACCAGATAGCAGACCAAAAGAGGCCTGGCCTGACAAGCTACTTAACTTCCTTACCAGCCAGGAAACACTAACACACACACTAAAACATTTTGCTATAGTCAGATGCTATCACTATTCTGGTCTTGAGTTAACACCCCCTTTCTTCCACCCAGAAATAATATGATTTTTTTAGAGAAATTCAAAAAGGTTGTTTTTCAAATGAAACTTCAGTAATCTTCAGAGAAAGCATGAGCATATATGGAATAACTGGGGTTCATACAACAGTGACAAAACTAAGGGAAGAGGGGCATTGTCTATGGAATGAGAGAGCTATTGTTTAATTATTTTTTAATTACTTGGGTGGAAGCCAAGTATTTATTAATAATTAATAAAGCATTGGATCTTTCTTCAGACTGCAAGTGAAAGATGATAAAAAGGGAGCACCTTGTTAGAAGTCAAAAACCCAAATAGCACCAAGGAATAAAAACCACTGAAAGCAAAATTCACTAATACTTCTGAAGATTTTAGGTACCTGGGTTACAAAACAGCATTTAACTTCATACCACAACTGCTCACATATCAACATTTTTGTCCTATATAACTAAGTTTGTCTTACTGCATATGCTTAGAAGTGATTCCATATGGTCACAGTGGAGTCCATCTCCATTTACACTTTGTGATTTAAGTTAACTGTGGATAAACAAAAATACCATACAAAACTCCCAAACTGTAAATGTTTCAGAACCATGACTAGCAACTGTCTGATGCAAGAGTCAAACTTTTAAACAATTTTAAATGCTTAGAAGAAAGATGGACCTGCAAAGCCCCCATCTTTGCAGATTAGCCTGGACATTTAGTCAGGAGAAGAGTGGAGGGGACACAGAGAAGGGGTTCATAGCACTCTTCAAATACTTGAAGGACAATTATTAAAAAGATGGAGCCACTTTTATCTGTGGCTGTGGGGAATAATGGCCCCAAACTGTAGCAGAGGCTGTTGACACTGGAGAGTACTTGAACACTGGAATGTGTTACATAGAAAAGTTGTGGAATCTCCATCCCTGAAAATGCAGGTTACAGAGATGGGCTGAGCTGGTCTAATCAGAGATTATTTTGCCTTGAGAAGGGGACTAAAATAGATAACCTCATGAGGTCTCTTCCATCTCTATTTTCCTATTACCTTTGCCCTCCCCCCTCCCTGATTTAATCCTGATTTCCCAGGACCCATGCCCTAGACTAGGCAGTATTGAAGATGTCTACCTCTTGAGGCTACAGTCTACAGGGAATGTGTCTAGAAGGAGAGGAAGCTAAGAAAAAATCTGATGCTATCTATGGTTCTCGCACAGAAGAACCCCATAGAGAGAATCATTGCTTCCAAAAGAAATTGTGCAGTTTTCACCACAGTCATTGGAAAAACTGCATAAACAGAATTGGGAGCAGAAAGCTGGCTTCTACACATGGCACACCACTTGTATAAAACTCCCTCTCAATGGAGTCAAAATATATGCCTATATCATGCATTTGGAAAGCTTACTAATGGGAGTCCTCATTAAAGTACATCTTCAGGCAGGAAAGCCCTTGTAAGATATGACACAGAATCCTTTACAGAAAGAAGGGCGTACCTGTGTTTGGAAAGTTTGGTGAATAACTTGCAGGAAATCTCAAGGGCTAAGATGTTCCCTTTCAGAAGGATAACACCCACACAAGTACAGTACAGTATTCATCATTCTCCAGCCTTCTTTCCCTGTTAAAATCCCCTGTGGCTGAAGGGTTCTTATATCCCATTTCTCTCAGGTCCTGGACAAGCATACTAACCACTAACCTGTTCATGATGGAGGAGGAAGATTTTTATGCTGCTTTCATAAATTATGATGCTGCTTAGGTCAAAAAACCATGCTATAGGGGAAGTAAGAGTCTGAGTATTTGAATTCATCTTATCACAAGTTAACATTTCTAACTGAAATTAAAGGAGGGCTATGAGCATCCTGTGTGAGTACGGATTTGTTTCTGGAGTCATCTAGGTATGGCTGATTGAATGGGAGATCTGTTTCTCTGGAGAGCAAAGGTGGATTCAGCTCCAGGGGCATACAAACTACATGCTGGCACTGCCTTGAAAGTATAGCAGAATGACATCTAAATGCACGAAGTAGAATTCTACTCTGATTTTGGTTGCCTGCATCATCACTTTGCCAGCAGCAATAGAATAGATATCTAGTGCCTGATTAGCATTCGACTAGATATGCTTTCCTGCCATGTAAAGAATGAAAGTTGCTTAGATAAAGCAACTATTTTAATCTAATATCTATATCTAATCTAATATCTATAAAACTTTCTTTTTTATCAAATCCTGCTCTTTTTACTTTTATAAATAGTTCCAATTATTTTAAACTAGTGGGAACAAAGACATATTTTCCTGTTAATGGATGAAAGTAATTCATTTATGTTCTGTTCATGTGACAAATGTCTATTTGTTTTACAATCCTCATACTCATCAAGATCACTATAGTTAGTATCAAGCTATTTTTTCATACTAGTCCATGAGGATGAGATACACTAGATTTAAATATATTGTAACTGTTATTATCTTACAGATCATGGTATTTTCACAATAAAGGAAGCATTCCTCACTTTTTTGGTAAAGTGTGTTTTTAGAAACCTCTGACTACTAAGAACCACAGTACAATAAAATGCTGATGAAAATAATACAATTGTTAGCTCCATGCAGTAAAATGTTTTACTTTCTCAGCCATTAATTTTTAAATTGATGTGACAGATACAGTATTGTACGAAGGTTTAGGATCCCCCAGAAAGAGAGTGGCAGTAAGCATATTTCTGTACCTTTAAAGGCACGCGTTTGAAAAGTAGGGTGATGAAGTGTGGTGGGTAGGAACAGGGGAGGGTGACCAGGCACCAGAGTCAGGTGCCAACCCTGGAAGGGGATGAAGAAAAATAGCAGCAGCTGTGCTACCAGACTGGCACCAGCAGTGTAACCTGGCACCAGCATCCCTGTACATCTCTGCTGTCCCAGGCACTCATGGGTGTGGTTTTGCTGCTGAGTTTGAGCTATGCCCTAAACTTGTGCCAAGATTGCTATTGTTGTAAATGAGTACCTAGTCATGTTGGCTGGTGTCAAAGGTGGCCAAATACAATCCTAGCCACATCAGTTTCATGTTCACCATTAGCTATTGAAACTGGTATGCTGTAACTGTGCCAGCTGTAGGAACTGCAAGGCTCAGGAAAGCCTTTGAGCTTTTGCATAAAGTCTTAGAAGTTTCAACTAAAAATTAAGTGAAAAAACAGTTAGCCATTAATGCTTTTGCCAGTAAACATAGCCTGAATGAATACAGATAAAGATTTGTTTTCTTATTAGATTTCTGACTGGTGTCTGTGGCTTGATATTTAAAGCGAAATTATTTAATTATTTAGACTCCAAAATTCTTTCTGTAGCCACTGTTAAAGGAGATTTGCCTGGTCAGGATCTGCCTGTTTATTCCATATTGGCGTTCAGCTCCCTTGTACTTTTAAGATAGGATTATAGGAACATAGGGCTGGAAAGGACCTTGCAAGGTCATCTGATCAAGGCAGAATTATCCTGACTAAACCACCCCAGCCAAATATCTAATATGCTCTTCAAATTTTCCAGGGATGGAGAGTCCATAACTTCTCTAGGCAGCCTGTTCAAATGCTTAATTGCCACCCTCATAGTCAGAAATCTCCAATCTAAATTTTCTCTGCTGCAGCTTGAGGCAACTGTTCTCAGTCTTGTCCCCTACAGCTACAAAGAAAGGCACATCTTCCTCTCCTTTAAACAGATCTTCAGGTATTTGAATACTGTTATCAAATCCTTCCCGCCCCCCTACCTTAGTCTTCTCTTCTCCAGACAAAATAACCCTAGATTTTTCAACCTTTTCTCATAAATCATGTTTCTTAGGCTGCTAAACATTTTTGTTTCTCTCTGCCAATCTGTCCACATATTTCTTGAAATGTGGGACCCAAAACTGAACACAGTACTTCAGGTGAAGCCTCACCAGTACTGAACAGAATAAAAGAATCATTTCCCTTGCTTTGCTAGAAAAACTCCTGCTAGGACAACCCAGTATGATGTTTGCTTTTTCTGCAATGAGAGTATACTATTGGCTCATATACAGCTCATGGTCCACTGTAAACCCCTGGTCCTTCTTTCTAGCACTGCAATTTAGCCAGTCATTCCCCAGTTTTGAGAAATGGGTGGAAAATGCCTTTGGTTGCTTAATAAACACAGAAGGTAGCAAAGCTTATGGAATACCATGCACTTAATAGAAGGGTTTATTACAGATTTGGGGAAACAGCATTCTTTCTGGGAAGAAAAAATTAAAGGAAACATCTGCTGATTGTGTTGCAGTTACATATGGTCAAAAGTCCTTTTCAAATCTTGATACTTAGTTTCAAGTCCCTACCATTCTACTAATAGCACAAAAAGATTCAAAATGAAGAACTGGCTTTGCTTATGTGGTATGCAGTCAGGGTATTATGTGACTGCACACTATCTATAAAAATCTTTCCTCAGGCTTGAGATGAGAATTGTAATTATAATAACTGAGTGGGTATGTGCACTCTTTCCAGGGAATTGGGGAGGCATTTTTTTAAAAAAAGGTAGCAAATGGACTTGGTCCTCTATGAATGCATTCACAAGATGGCACCTACTCTTTCCCATTCAAAATGTGTGAGATATATGTGAATAACTGATTTATTTTGGTCAACTAATAATCCTGAGAAATTAATAAATAATGTTTCAAATTAATCCAAAATGTTTATTTCACAAAACTATTCAGCAAATCACACAGTAAAACAATAGATTGAATGAAATATTTCATTATATGATATGCCTCAGCTTGATTTTGAGTTGTTTTTAATTTAAAAAACAAAATAGAAGGAAACTGAAATGAAATAAAAAAAATAATTAAATTGTTTCTTTTTTGATAATTCTAGATATTTTTCCTTTGTTGAACAATGTAGCAATACCAAATTTGTGACACAGCAGGGTTGTCAATTTTGGAAAAAACATTTGAAAGATTTTCTCTGATTCTATCCGACACCTTGGAGCCTCTGGAAAAACGTAGTTGGTGGCATCTCAAGAATGGGTCTATTACTGTACAAGGTTACTGGGGTAGAACCATGGGCAGATCCAGGATTGCAGTGAGGAGGCTATGCCAGCACCACCTTCAGCAGTGTGGAGCATATGCAATGAAGAGAGTTCACTGTGTAGGAAATGACCATGCCCCCCTCACCATGATCCTGGATTCCAATGAGCACCCTGAGTTCACTCACACCTCAACACTGCTTCATCCAGAAGTCCACATGTACCATGAACTCTGAGCTCACCAACTTGTTGCTGCTGCAGTGTTCAGCTGGGTTAGTGGGGAGGTGGTGGAAAAAGGGAAATGAAAGGCAAACAGAAGTTCCATTCACCCCTTGGACTCCAGAGCTATGTGATGCCATGCCAATCATCTGGTGAGCTCAGAGCTCACAGCATATGCAAAGCTCCCAAAAGGAACTGTGGTAACATGCCAGTGAGCTCAGAAAGCTCACTGTGCATGTGGAGCACAGCTGAAGGGGGTTTAAGACTGTGCTGTCATCCCATAGATCCTTCCCTGGTTGGAGCTCCTTTCCAAGTTGAATGGATTATATGAAAGTTGATCTGCAATATAGAAGTTCCAGGTGGATAGTTATCAGATACATTACTAGATAAAACTGTTTGGTACCATGTCTCCTTTTCTGCAGTATCATCTTCTTAAGTAGCAGCAGTGAGAACACCAGGTACAGCATAAATTGGGATATTACAATGTACTTCAGCCCCTCATTTTGGTTTCACCTAGAACATTTTGAGACCTAAATTTTATCCTGCTCTCAGATGCCTTTTATCAACTTCATCCTTCTCATCCTCCTCTTTCCTTTATTCTTTTTTTCATTCTTTCAGCACATCTGACCTACCATCTCAAGTGATCTTCTTTTTCTAACTATAACTGTTTTCTTTCATTAGGTTTATGCCATTGCCCCCACACTGTGGAATTAAACAATTGTCAGCAGGCACATTAGAGTGGTCATTTTAAGACCCAGTTTATATAGGGTGAGGCAGCAGTTTCCTGCTAGGTGCCAAGAGAGAAACATCAGCTAACTGAACTATGGCTCAGGAACATCTTGGAGGTAAGGGCAGGAGTTTTCAGGATGGTTTAGAGGCTCCTGGTCCTGGTCATGACCTAAAACTGCACCCTGCTGGAGTAGGGAGGTCTGGAGGGACTGCCAGTGGTGTGGCAGCTCCACTTAAGTGCCAGGGTCAATCAGCTCCTCAGTGAAAGGTGCCTTAACCCTAGCCCCCAGCATTTAGTGGGTACATAGGAACTAAGGGGAAACCCTAAGGGGTGTAATAGTATGATAGGAGGGCCCAAGGGGTGTAGTGTGATGTTGAGAGGCCCCAATGGGCACAGACTTATGCTGAGGGCCTGTTCAGAGTAGGGTGCAGCAGAGTGCCCCAAGGACTGCACAGTTTGGGATGCAGAGTAGGGCTGCAGAGGGCAGCTTGAAGGGTTGCATCAGAGGTGGCTTGAAGTGTGATACATGGGTCAGCCCCAAGTGCATGTGAGACCAGTTGTCCAGTGAGGGTCTAGGACAAAAGCAACCCAGAGAAAGCATAAGGTGCCACCACGTAGAGTAGGGGAGCACGAGCGAACTGAAGTAGCTGTGTGGCAGGGCTGGAGTGAGAGTAGCGAAGCCTGAAGGCCCAAAGGGGTCTCTCAAGGGAAGCAAGGGCAGTCGAGTGTGGCTTAGTGATAGGATGTATGCCAGTGGCCCCTGTGAGAGGGGGGCAGCATGAATGAGGGCGAGCAAGAGGCCAACAATAGATGGAATTTACTCAGGCCTCAGACCGGGAAACCATAATAATCTGGATGCCAACTGTGAGGCATGCGCCACATTGTAGGGAAGGTACAGAGCTGTGGATAGTGATCCCTGGGATCAAGGTAATGTAAGGGCAGCCTCCCACGTATTATATCATATTAACATTCAAGTCATGACAGGAAAGTTAGGGCGGACTGCCCTAGCCAGGTGGGAAGGCCAACTTGTGATCTGGCCTCGAGTTTGCCCCTTGTCACAAGGGGCTGGCTGAGGCACAAACATGCTTCAGCATGGGGCTAGTCATCAGGCACTAAAGCATCTTTGCCCCAAGCAACCTGGGTTAGTTTTTACACGTGCACTGCTGCACATGACAAATCTCTGCAGTTGGGTAGTACTTGTAAATTTATTAGCTTCCTCTGCCCTAATAGGGCACATGTGTAGAGGCTGAGATGATTATTGTGGAGCTAATTAGCCAACTGCAATAAACATCTTGTGTAGATATGCCCATGGGAGCCCTTACAAGCATTGGATCTAAAGTGATGCTCAGCTGGTTAGAGTGTGGTGCTAATAATACTGAGGTCATAGCTTTGATCTCCCTATGGGACATGAAATGTCTCCTGCTTGAGGTGGGGGGTTGGTCTGGATGACATCCTAAGGTTCCTTCCAGCCCTATCTGTCTATGACTCTAAGACATTGGAGACACATGGAGTAATAGTCCATTCCAGTTGACAAGGGGTAGATTTTACTCTTGCCATGATGAGATATTCCTGCATGCTTGGAGGATGAGGACTCAGATCATGCCTAGCTCTTATGTTAGAGTAATACGTCTAATCACAGCTTTGCATACCTGAAGAAAAATAGACATAATTTAGCCCTAAATTTGGATGTAGTAGTAATTCCAATTTTATGTTTTTATGGATTACTTATGTATTTAAATGACAGATGTGTAATTATATAACTCAGTGGTTCCCAAACTGTTGTTTGTGGTCCATAGAAGACTTGCTTATCATATGATGCTGGCTCTTCTCCTTGTTTCCAACTGCTAAATTGCATTAAACAACAGTTAAAAATAAATTACTTTGCTGTTATTACTTTTCCACATAGGCAACTACTGCAGTTGCCACAGGGATATTATCTGATTCTTAGCTGAAAAGAGGTGGTCCATGCAGTTGTGAATGAGAGAACAGAGGGCTTAGAAGATACTTTGTTACATTATGATTCATACTGGGAGGAAGCTTGGAAAACTCTAACATAACTCCTCAGCCATTCATTCATTACTTACATTCTGCTGGATATGAAAAAGTTTGTGACTTATTTCTAAACATTCTGTTCCTGGCATGAGACTGCTGTGTTCTGCAAAGTAATTACTATTAATTTTTATAGCAGTTTTGTTTGGATAAAATGATACAGATGCATGTTCCTGATCTTTGCTTTTTCATAATATGTCCTTTTCGGCAGACTGAAAATTTAATTTTACAGGATATGTCATAGTCCTCAATGTAGCTATAAAAATCCACTAATAAAAATCAAAGAATATCATAAAGAATGGATAAAAGAGGATAGAAAATCTTAAACAGTTCTGCATTAAAATAGCAAAGTTTGAAGGCTGGCTGAAGTTTGATATAAAATTCAAGGACAAAAAATGGCTACACATTTATACAGAGAAAAGCACTCTACTTCTCTCTTCACTAAAAATCTAAGTATTTCAATGCAAGTTACCTGTGGGTAGATACAAGATATTAATTAACTATCTTAACTATAGATGAAGTTGTAGAGGAAATTGATGAACTAAATAGTAGAAAATCACTGGGACCTGATGGCATTTACCCCAGGGTTCTGAAGGAGCTCAGATTAGAAGCTGCTAGACTCCTAACTGTAACATGCAACCTATCACTAAAACCAGCCTCAGTCTCAAAGTACTGGAGGTTGCCAGTGTGATTCTTGTATATTAAAAGTCTCTATATAAAAAAGGCTCCCCACATCTGCCCCACTCCCCTTCACTTTCTGGCAACCGTGGGCCACTGGGCTATCACCTGGAGCCCAGCAGCACTCGCAGGGATCATGTGTCATGCCAGGCTGGGTTCTGCCTCTATGGGCCTCATGCACCATTGAGCCAGGCTGGTTTCATGGAGGCAGAACCCAGCACGGCGCAACATGTAGTCCCTGTGGGTGGGTCCAGACCCGAGGTGACAGCCTGAGTGGCCCAGACCTGCCTGAAGATGCATGGTGGTGTACTGTGCCTTGCTGGGCCAAGCCCATGACAAGTGGCATAGGCAGCACCAGGTCTGAGGCAACCAGCACTGAGCCATGCCATGGCAGGCTTTGCCAGCAGCAGGCCCTGAGTGTGGAGGCGAGTTGTGTGTCCTGCAGGGGGGATGGGACTGTGTGCCCCACAGGGAACCCATGCCCCCTGACCAACCCTGCCCACTGTGGGCTGTGCCTGCTGCCAGGCCGCAGGCCAGTTCGCTGCTAACAAGGGTCTAGCCAGGACATGAGAGTACTAAAGTGTGGGGCTAGGTGGCAGGCATCCCCAGCACTTTAGCACCCTTGTGTTCCAGCCAGCACCTGTCACCATCTACACATGCATTTCAGTGCACATAAATACTCCACATGAGTACTCCCTGGCAGTACTTTCAGTTCACGTAAATAATCCCTGATAGTACTATTTTATGGTGGAGTTAGTTAACTTTACTGTACCCTAATACCAGCACACATGTAGATGGTGATGCTTTACTGCACAGCGAATTAGTATATTTTGCACTAAAGCACACATGTAGATGCACCCAGTGTGTAATTAAAGTGTGGAACCCATTGCCATCAGATGCGGTGGAAGCTGACAGCGAGATTCATAATGGGATAGGACAAATTCTTGGAGGGAATCAGGATCAGTATCCCTAACTCGCATCAGCATGCGAGTTAGGGATACAGCCTCTAAATCACAGCTTCCTAGACCTTAAATGCTGGAGGCTACAAATGAGAGAGGAATAGAAGAAAAAAACCCGGACCCTGTACAACCCCAGTTTACTCTTCCTTTTAGTACCCACATTCAGCCTAAATACAGAATACTGGGCAAGATTGGTCTGACTATGGTCTGACCCAGTAAATGACAGTACTTATTTTAAGAAGAGATATTTGTGGATTTGCAACTCAGCAAGCAGTTGAACCATTTACACCTAAGCCTTGGAAGCTTAAATTCAATAAATATCTTAGCTAACTTCATTTTTAGGAAACAAATCTCATTCATTTCCATGTATCTTTGCATTTTTTAATATGTTACAACCTTACTTAGAGTTGTGAAAGAAAATAAAAAATACTACTGGGTGTGACGATGGTAGGTATTATAGGGCTTGCTTGTGTTGCCCTAAGCTTCTCTGCCTACAGGTGGTGACAGGGTGGACCTTGGCTCTGGATCACCTGGTCTGCCAGGAAGTGGATCTTAAGTTTTCTTGCCTGCCACGACTTTGATGATATATATATTCCCCAGAGGCACTGCCCACAGTGATCCTGCCTGGTCTTGGTCCCTGTTTCTTCTGCAAGGCACCAAAACCTCCCCTTTGCCCCAGCCTAGCCTCTCCAAATGGTGTTCATGATGTTCTTCCACAGCTAGGCCTCAGTGCTGCCTGTTGTGGCCTTATTTGGCCATACTAAGGCACTGCCATTAGTGTTCTGAACTAGATCTTTTATTGTTGTTTTATATTTCATATTTGCTTGCATTTCTGTTTAAACTTTTTATGACCTTGGACCTCGATAATCTCATTAAAGATTAAATTGCTTATTATAGCTTTGCATCACTTTTCACTCTAATCAGAAATACAAAAGATTGCTTAAGTGAATTACCTGTAAAACATTCTAGTGATGAGAGTAGAAAAAGCATTTACTAATTTAAATACTGAAACAAAAACTAATCTATCTCTATGGGAAAAATCAAAAATTTTAGATGAAGACAAAATAACTTATTTACAACATCCAAATTCTTTTTTCTGACTTCTTAAATAAATATAGATGAAACATTGAAAATCAGTATTATTCTAACTCCATTTTTAATATTCAGTGCTGTATTTATTTTTTCTATGAAAATATTTGTCATACTTAGTATACTGTTAAAATGATTTAAAAGAAGAGATATAAAGCTTTTTTAAAGTAATTGGGAGATCTTTCTGAATATTATAAAGCATTGTTTACATTTTATGTTGTTCAATTTGACCATGTCCACTTGGTATTTGCTATCCAAAAATATTTATGTGGACAGGTTTGTCTTTAAATGACGATTTGCAGAATAGCCATTCCTTATTCAGATTGTTATATTGGTCTATAAATTAATATGAATATTTGTCATTCTACCTAAATTATTCTTTATTTTTCATAGATTTCTGTCATTGGGTCAGAGAGAAGAAAGAATACTATGCGACTTATTTGACCAATCACACACCGTGGATAGTCAAAATGACAAAGGAATCTGTATTAAAATGGTAGGAGCAAGACATACAGTAATTTAGGCATCAGTGGGCATGTCTACACATCATGCTACATCGCCACAGCAATGCACTACAGTGACATAGCATCGGCCAGCACGAACCGTGATGCCACAACTATGTTTCTGTAGCAATGTGCTCCCTTGGTATAGAGTGTTGTTACAGTACTTCCCAAAAGGAAGTACTAAATGATAGCACAGAAACAATGATGTGACAGGGACACAATAGTAACACATGGAGATGTGCTCAGTGAGATTCAAAAAACTTTGCTCTTCTTTCTTAATTATTTTACTGCTATTTTTTTTTGCTTGTTTTAAGAACTTAAATAAAGCTGATGGAATACTGTGATTAAAATTCCATTGTTAACTTGGTGTTTATTATTTGTCATAACAAGGTTAAACTCTATACTTGAAGGGATTACTGGTATGTTCTGAGGTCAGATGTTGACCCTGGCTCAGTATCACCTGGTAGCACTATTCAATCTGGAGGATTGAAAAAAGTGGGAAATGGGCTTCATAGCTGAGCTATCCTGATAGAATTATTTTGGATGTGACCCACTGGATTAAAACTAGAAACACTAATACAAAATCAGAAGACAAACTATTTGAGACGTTCTTTCAAAACATTGGGTTTGCTGTGCTTTAAGCAAACTGTATTTGTACATGTGTCCAGGCTTCTAATGCATGTTTTAAATTACAATTTAAAGACTGCTATTGAAGTGTTTTTGTGCTTTTGGTTCTTTGTAACTATAAGAATAGGACCAAAACATTTCAGATGTCTAGTTGTGTTGTCCCTGGATTCCCTAATGTACCATAATGAAACTGTGGAATTGGAGGTTTTTAAAAAATGAAGAGCATATACAGAAAAAAAGAAAGTTCCATGAAAATAACTTTAAAAGTCTCTAATCAAGCAAGTTTTTAAGTTTAAGTGCTTACTTGGACTGGACTTAATATAGCCTATAGAAGATATTGAGAAATTCAAGTTTGTATCCCAATAAATAACAGTGCTTGTATAAGTTATCCTGAGAAGCATTTTGATATTCATATTCATATTTATTTAGATTACAAATCTGCCTGAAAAACAGAATGATGTAAATATCTGATTTCCATAAGCACCTTGGAAATTTAATAAATTATAACATTCTCCATACAAGGCATATACAGTATACAGAACAATTTGGGTTATAGTAGAATGATTAAGAATGTTTGCATACATTTATTAAGAAGTCATGAACTGGTGGAGAGTTTTTTTCCACATTTTTATATTATTTATCACGATGATTTGAGTTAGGAGTGAGTTAAATTGTAATAGAGATTAGTAGCTCATTAATATTTGTCATCTCAGAACATAATATTATTATTAGTTACTAACTTCTATTCCAACTATTCCTTCTCTGTAGGTCAATAATGCTTTGAAACAAGAAATACTAGCTTAGTTAGATCCAGCACTAAGAATAATATTTGTTGCTTCTATATTTTGAATGTAGTATTCATTTTGTCAAGTGCTTCTTGCATTCAGTGCCAACAAATTACTCAGCAAGAGAAGAAAGATTCAGCTGTGATATTCTCTGCAATCACTCCTATTTGTACAAAGATTATCCTATACCATAAAAGAAAAAAAAATAAGGCTAAAAGAGCACATCAGTACTATAAGGATAGAAAACCTACTATCAAGATCACTGGATATTATTTTAAAAAGCACTATTAAAAGGCAAGAGGTTCAGCATCAATGCTAACGGAAAGCAAACCAAAGCATTTTGCAAGCATCCATGTTGACTTTTAAGTTAATCAAATTACCAGTACTCTGTCTTTGTATAAAGACACCACCATCAAACTTTCCTTTTTTGCATGTGGAAGAAATAATCACGTTGGACAATTTTTTAGTTTTATTTTTTAAATATAAAAACAAAACTGTCCTATGATGGTTGTTTTTTTCATAGATGGCAAATGTGTTTAATATATATGTTTTTTATATACATATATAATTTGTTACACACACAAAAATTTTCTGTGTTGTTTTATCACATTTTTTTTCATTTATCATGCTAGTGTTCTAATGGAGAGTCTTGGGTCTAGATGCTTTTTATATTGTTATATACTATATATATTTTACAACACTTGAATAATTGTCTAGCACATGGATTCATACAGCACGATATTGTGGGATGCATGCAACGCATCACAAAAATCCCAAATGCGAAGTATATTGAAAATTAGGCTCAATTTAAGTTCATTTTTAAATCCAAACATTGCAAAGAACTGAAATGTAGATGTAGCACTTTGTGCAACTTGTACTTTACATGATAACAGGACTGTTCCTATACTTTGAGAGCTTAATACATTCTTGAATCAGACTTAATAAAAATGGACACAAAAACCTGGGGCAGGGATTACATGGTTCTAATCTATAACACAATAGAAGTTCAGCTCACAATAACCACTTCCAAAATGGCTGAAATTGGTTTAAGATAAACCTAGATGGAGGTAGTATCAGATTGAATTGATTTAGGTTAAATTGGTTTATTGAAATTCTGTTCCAAGTCCCCTCCAGATTCAAAATTAACTCAGTCCCCCAGCATCCCAGGATACTTTGCACCTCTCCCACAAGGTAGTTGGGCTAGCATTGGCCCAAGCTGTCTGCTCCAGTTGAGCAGGGAGGCATGCTTTAGTTCAAGTAGGCTTCTGGCCTGCATTACTGCAGGCATGCCTCTGCATTTTCAGGATCAAAAATGAATGTATCTTCACTTGCTGATCAGTTTGTGCAGCTTAAACTAACCCGCAGAGATGGAACTGATTCGGCTTCAAGTTTTTTGACTCTCTGTACGTAGCCAAAATACTTTCAAGGGCCATCTATCTAAGCAGGATTTTGTATTTTTTTCTTCTGTGTACAGTCATAAATAACGCTAGATAGATTTGTTACCATCACCATCTGCTAGAAAGAAGAGATTAACTAATATGCTATTATGGTATGAGGCATGTACTTAATTACCTTCCAGATGTCAGTTAGAACCTCATCCCTAATAGGGGACAAGTCATGTGCTATGGGTGCCTACTGTTACTTTACATTTAGTTTTACTTAGGGATTAATAATCTGAAAAGTGACTAGATAGAATGCATTTTTTTACATTATCTTTAAGTCTGTTTGTATTTGGTTAGTATCTTATCAGGTTAGTATGAAAAGACCAGGTGTAATTTTAGTTCGCTGAGTTAAATAAGTTTCTGATAATGTTTCTTCATGCAGCGACTATCTTGTTATATTGGAATACCTTCCAGCAATGCCATTCTGATTGGTAAGCCACCAAAGAACCAGTTGCTCTGCTATACGGCAGGTAAGTGAGGGACTAATAACTTTCTGCTGTTTTTTGCCCCTCAACAGGCTATCTGCAGATGTGCATTTAGTAGAGAGACAACAACCACTGCTTTCAATTATTCTAAAACCTGAAACAGGGGTTCACAGTTCTCCAACATTCCCCATCCCATGATCATTATCTGGAGTCTTGCGCCTTTCTAAATTATTTCTTTTCTTGTTCAGACACCTATTATTCTGAATCTCCAGTGGGGCTATGTGATTTTCTTCCATTTTCTGATGTTTTATGAAGCAACATAAACATAGAAAGCTTTTAGATTTCCCTAGTATTCTGGGAATAATGTAACAGATTTTCACCTTTTTTGCCACCTTTTCCATGTACTGTTTTTAAAAGATAATTTATATTTACCATCTATGGTATAGCAAATTATCTTCAGGAAGATGGTAAGTTGCTAAATGCTTAAAAGACTAACATCATAATTCAACAGAATTAAAATACCCTTTGGCAGAAAATAATAGATTATATTCTATTTGTATGTAATACTATGTTAGATGGATTAGAATTTCCATAAAAATGCTTCAATGTGGAATAAAAAAGCACCAATAGCTAAAATGCTAGAAAGCACAATCAATTTTTTAAATAAGGAAAAAAATATTGGCTTAGCTAACTTGTCAAGGATAAAACGTTTTCAAGTGACCTCTGTAAAAAAAAATAATTAAGAGAAGTGTCAGACCATAGGAAAAACTTTTTCTCTCTCTGACCTTGGGTAGAATATTTCATCTGGAGTCAGAAATTTATTCTACAATAATCAGTACCATTGAAGATTAAACTGAAATATTGTATAACTATGTAGATGATTCTTCCTTACAACAAATAGATCTCCCTCCATTTAATATGAATCAAGTGGAGTATGATGTTAGGTAGAGTACACACCTGCCATCAAACAGACTGTACAGTACATGTTTTAATTTATCCAACAGAACTTTGACTATAATCAATGGATATGCTACAATTATAGCCAGAGCCATTTTGTTAATGTTGCCCAAGAACTTCCTTCCCGGACCCATGTCTTCAGTCAATAATAACTTCTATCTTTGAGGTTGGGAATGTGTAGGTCTTATCTTTATCTAAAAGTGAAGAGGTTCATTCTAGCTCAAGAAAGTTTGAATACCAATAGTTCAACTGCTTTTCAAGAAAAACTGCATGAAAAATAATTTTCATATTGTAAACATGAATTTGAACATGAATTTTCAATCTTGTACAAGGAAAATTACTTGGAGTAGAAAGCTGAAATTTACCAAATAGTCAACAATAGGAATGACTTTGAATTCCAATGAAAGAGTAGGCCTTTTTGGAGACCTTATAGACACAGCTAAACAAGTTTGTAGATCTACATTTAGTAAATTTAGCTGCATAAGAAAGTGTTAAAGGGGTTCCTAGTTTGAGACAAATGTCCAGCAGAAATTCTTTTACGTTTTGTCCTTTTAGGATTTTTAAAGTAGAAGGAGTCTTCCTATTCAGTATGGGTGTCCTTACACATTACAAAAACCACAAGTTAACTTTAAGGATTGTTAAGTAAAATTAGAAAATGATGTGAGCAGTTCTACATTTGGTGTTAAAACTATCTGTAAAGTGCATAGGTCTGATCTGCTGCTACAGGACTTGCAAGCAGGGGCATAGTGAGGAGCTACAAGTCTGTTTCTTGCCTGTCCTGCTCCCTGACTCTCTCTGTCCCTGCGCCCAGCCTCAGCGTGTATATGCATACCCCCCATTTCCCTCCACTCCCAACCGCAGCACACACACATACACACTGCATGCCCAGATTACCTTTGGCTGCTGCCATCACTCATGCAGCAACAATGGTTGCTCTCTGTTTACTTCTGGGCTCTAATGGCCCCATGCAGGCATGCCCCTCACTGCCACCACTGCCCCCATTCACCAGGTGTGCTGCTTGGTGGCAATGACAACTAAAGGCAAGTCTTGGGATGGGATGAATGAGTGTGTGTGGTTTGAGTGTAGGATGTGTAGTGAGTAGGGGATGAATGAGCAAAAGCAAGCTGGGTAGAGTGGTGGGGGAAGCAGTGCAAGTACGTAATCTGGAGCTGTGCAGGTGGGGTACATGCTAGAGGGGTGTGTGTATGCATGTGCATGCCTAGTATGCATGTGTGTGCTCTCTTGCAAACCAGATATTCCCTGTCCCCTGTTCCATTTTACCTCTGCTGGAATTCAATCCCCCTCCCCCTGCCCTGCCTTTCTCCCTCTCCCATCTTTCCTTACTCACCAGCTGATGCTTTCTGATTTGCACTCTGTCATTGTGAGGGTATGTGTCCAGGAGGACAGCTAATCCCCCTGGGACTGGTGCCTCCTGGGATGCTAGAGGACCAAAAATTGGTTGTTTTATCTCTGTGGAACATTTAGAAGAGCTAAAATGAGCTGCTGCCTACCACAGGTCACATAACTTTGAGATACCTAGAGGCACTTAACACTTGTTAATGAGCTTAAACTGTGAGTGTTCAGGTTTTAAGCACTTTTAATAATAGCTAACTGTAACACATATTCCTACCCTAAGATTCACAAATGAAAGTCCAGCTCAGAAGCAAGCCAGGAGCTGCAAAGAGAATATGAATAAAAGAAGGATTTCTTACAATAAACTTCCTAAGAAACATGAAAAAGTGTCCCATGATATGTAGCCCATTGATTCCAACATATTACCTATATTTTTCAGTTTATTATTGCAAAATCCTGAAGCATGTAATAATTTAACTTCTATTTTTTTTAATTCTAAAAAGAGTGAATTATTTTGCCATTTGGATTTCTAGGATAACCATAACTCTTTTTCTGTGAGGGTGTAAATAATCTTCATGTGCTTCACTTAGGAAAAAAAATATTTTGTGATATAAAAGCATAGAAAACATGGAGAACAAAGGAATATCACATTAATCATATGATGAAGATATGTGTTGCTAATCAACTTTTTACCACCTATAACACATGTGCAGCTAATTTTTTTTTTTATTTCAGAAAATCTATTTAAATAGTTAATTAGGAACAATGAACTCAGAACTGCATAAAAACATTAATGGATAAGTTAATTTCTTTAACATAAAGCATTCATTTTTGACCAGCTAAAATGCATTCATTTGTACGTATGTGTACATGTATATGTTTATTCACAAATACATATCAATGAATGGAGGATGGGCTGGCAATATGGCAGAGGCGGGCAATTATTTCAGGAAGAGGGCCACTTACCGAGTTTTGGTAAGCTGTTGAGGGCTGCATGGGTAGCCATGCCCCTTGACAGGTGCCCCACCCTCTGGTTGCCATCTTGGTACCAGATGTTCTGCTCTGTAACGCCTAACCTTTGCCAGCAGAAGTCCCTCCCTTTGTCGCCAGAAGTATTTGTTTCAGCAAGGGGTTTTGCCATCTCTGAACCAGAAAAATAACAAATTGGATTAAAAAAATCAAACATCTAAAACATTCATTTCTTTGATTTCAAAAAATATTTTTGCCCAGGTTTACATTCTTTTGTGTAGTACATATAAAGCTGATTGCACAATAGTTTTAAATAAAGTCTAACACTTGTATACTGTGGTGGGGTAAGTATAGGATTTTGGGGTGGCTGTGGGTGTGTGGGTATGTGGGGTGAGAGATCATGTGGGCAGGGCCATTCTTAAGGGGCATGAGTCGAGGCAGCTGCCTTGGGCCCTGCACTTTGCGCGGTCCCGTGGAGCCCAGTGAAGTGGCCGCAGTGACTTAGCACCACTGCCACCATCAGCTTTGCATTCAGCTGCTCACCAACTCCACCCCCCCTCCCAGCTGCCAAAGCTACTTCTGGCTTTTTTGCATCCAGGGCACACAGGGGCAGGGCCCAACGCAGGCTGAGTGTGTATCTGAGGTGTGTGAGGGGGTGTGGGTGTGGGGGTCTGCATGTATGGCAGTGTGGGGGGGTGTAGATGCATGTGTATGGTGGGGGTGTGTGGATGCACCCTATGAACACAGACACACACAGATATGCACACACTGTCCAGAAGCCCTGCAGGCAGGGCACACAGCTGCACAAGGAGATACTCTGAGCCTAAGATCTTGGGTCAGTGACAGAGCTGGACTGTGGCAGACCCGTGATCTGCTCCTTGCACACCCTTGTCTATGGAACTCATTATAGGGGCATGCAGGCAGTGGATCGTTGCTCTGTCCCAGCTTCCCAGCTTGGGGGGGGATCACTGCTCCAAGATCCCAGGGTGTCTGCGGCCCTGCCCACCCATGCAGCTCTTAGCCATAGCCCCATCCCAACTTCCCAGCATGTGCCCTGCCCACATGGGCCCTGCCCACCATGCTAGCTGTGGGGCAGATGGGCTGGGGTGCCCAGGCAGTGGGGCTGGGTCTGGCAGTGGCAGCCAGAAAGAGCTGCTGCTGCAGGGCTGCTGGGAAATGGAGTCTGCTGTGGACCCAGTCCAGCCCATGGGCCAGACTTTGCTCATCTTTGTGTTAAGAGCTCCAGGAGTTGCCAAAAATGACTGTGTAACATGACCTAAAGCATCCTGCTAATGTTTTTTTCCCCATGGAATTAGAAAGAATTACAGGACACTCACTGCTTCAGGTTCATAAACACTCTTATTTGTACATAGTAATAAGCATGTCTTCAGTGACTAGAACTAATATTTGCCAAGTCAAACATATGTGCTTCAGGAAGTAATTTTGATAGTAGTGATTATTTTTTTTCCCTGAATTACCCATGTCTAGAGTTCCAAAATGGTCACAGGAGTCTATCTGATAGGAATATCTTTCATATTATGACTGCTAATACCAATTTAAAGTTTGCAAAATTATCTGTTATAAAAATAATCCTTTTAATGCTAATGTCTTGAGCAAATTCCTCCATAGGTGGTTCTATCTAAAATTTGCCTTCGCGCGCTCTCTCTCTCTCTCTCTCTCTCTCACTTTTTATCTTGACACAGGATAATGACTGCATTTCAGGCAGAAGTACTTATGTTTCAATGATGGGCAAGTGATTTTTATAAAAATCTTAGGCCCGTTGTAGTTAATAGCGAAACACCCTTTAACTTATGAATAAACATACCATTTCACTGATGGTTTATAAAAAAATATTTAAGGGTCCTTATGAATGATAGGTGCTATGTAAATGTGAATTGTTTCTTGCTTGAAATATCTTTCAAAGCTGCTTAATGTTTAAAAGCAGTAAGATAGTATAAAGCTACTATACATTACAGCATGTATATTCCCTAAGTTACTGGTGTATAGTTCTCTCACAAGAATATAAACTACAATAAGAATATGCATCTTAGTTTCTGAATTGTCTATTGTAGCTTTGGTTATAATATAGCTCTAAGCTAGATAATATCGTTCTAGACATATGGCTTGTGTTATGGGTTTCTCCTTCAGGATATATTATTCTTCCATAATTTATCCTGCAGGAAGATTCCCAGGAAGATTATTTCATAAACCTTCCTGAATCCCTGGCATCTATTACTGTTTATTTTTTGGACCCTTCTTTTTAATGGAAATGACATCAGACAGCAGGCAAAAAAAGAGAACTAAACACTTTTTTCCCTCTTTAAATAGTGCTGATTTTGTGGTGTTGTTGTTTGGAAACAGAACCGTATGTCCTCATAAACTGAGATATTTCATATTCCAGTGTCTACATTGAGCTCTTATATACAGGAAATAAAACATCTCCATATATGTGGTGAGAGTCAGAATGCTGGAAATACCAATCAAAACAGTACAAAATTCAGTAGACTTAAAAAAGAGAAAAAAACAAAATCTCTTTCAAGCATTCCTCTCTCAGGATGGATTGTGTTCACTACACATGAATCTCACAAAGGCAGTAAATGAGAAAACACTATCAATATCCTAGCATGAAACACAGGAGAAATATCCGCATGTTGGTTACGAAAGATGAACATTAATATAACTTCTAAATACAGCCAAATATTTAAAGAAAACCCAGTAAAAATGTTGAAACATAAGGCTTGCAATCCATGATTAACTGGGTGTCTAAAGCATAGATAGGGTGACTTGAAACATGTAGTGTTATTAGTAAATGCAAGTGCCTAATACTAGAATTATGTAAAGCAGCCTATCCAAAATGTTTCTTCTCAAATCTTAATCTATAAGACACATTTCCCTCTACAGACAGACCATTTGGCAGCTTCAGTGAATTGTACTTTATGAATTGTTCCTCTGTCTTCCATAAAGGAATACAGTGCATTCTATAACAATAGGTCACAAATAATTATGGTACATTAATAGTCCTTCCAATAGATTCCTTTGCTTATACCTGATACTGTCTAATACCATTCAGGGTGTTTCTTTTTTGAAGTAGATAAAAAGAGGGAAATGGTCCTACAGAGTTGTACCGCTGTAATATAATAGGCTTTCCAAGGAATACCTGCCCCTTCCCAATGAAAAACACGGTAGGGAAGAAATAAAATAGAAAAATAACACTGTAAATGCCAAGCTGGAGCCAGAGACAGCTGAGACTTTTTAATAAAATGTTTTTATATTGAAATATGCTGATGTGCTGAAGAGGGTGAGAAGAAACTTTTTGTACCAGTCTAACCATTCAATAAAAATCATTAGAATGAAAGAAAGCACTTGTTAGGAAGAGACAATGATTTAATGACTATAGCACATAGCTCAGGTGAGCAAGGCCAATCTTTAAAAACACCTCTGCTTAACCTGAAATATATCTATGAATTTTACTTACTTCCCATACTTTTAAGGGATTTGCTTTGTTGCTTGTTTGACTGAAAATACATTTTTGAAATGTCAATTTTGTGATTTTTTTCTCAACTATGAATTTACAAAAAGAAAACATGACTTCCCCACAGTAGTTTCCTCCTGAAATTCAACACAGATGCATAACTGCAGATGAGCCCTGATCCTATTCGGTACACTAGGAATAGTCTACACTGCTGAGTAAGGTGGTTTCCAGTAAGGACAGAGAGAGGACACTCCACCCACCTAGGTTTGCAGACATGCTTCAGACTTAAAACTTTGACCTCATCCCCAGCACCAGCTCTTAAACCCTTGGGCTAGGAACAGAAATTACACATCAATCAGTTTAAGTGATCAGAAACTGGTTTAAACCTGTAGCAGAGCAGAAGTTCAGTGCACATAAACCAGTTTGAAAATGGATGAAACCAGTTTAAGATAAACTTGGTTGAATTTAGTATCAGATTTAACTGATTTGGGTCAAACTGGTTTATGGAACTTCTGTCCCAGACCCTTTCCTTGTTCAAGTTATATCACGGTCCCCCAGCATCCCAACATGCTTTCCAGCTCTTGGCTGGGCTTTGCTATCTGCCTGAGCAGAGTAGGGCTGGTCCCAACTCTCTGCTCTCTAGCTGGAGCAGTGAGGACTGGCTGACAAGGGGATGGGAGTGGGAAACCTGACTGGGGGTGTCAGCACGGGCATGGGGAGCAGGGAGGAAAAGCCAGGGATGACCCTGGCTGGGGTCCCATGCTGGTGGGAGAGGGGAAGCATGGGGGTTTAATCCCCCTCACTTCCCCACTTCACCTGAGGCACTGCCCAGGACACTGGCTAGCTGTGCCCTCACTGCTCAGGGACAAACCTGGCAAGGGCTACTTCCCCCTTCCCTCTCCAGGCACACCCCAGCTGGGATTCCTACAAGCCAGGATGGGGCTTTTAATCCATCCCCAATCATACTCAGCAGCCTGCCAGAGCCTGGCCATGCCCCCATCCCTAGCTTAGCTTCCCTCCAGCCTTCCATCACTGCTGAAGGAAGGGGAGGAATCGGTCTAGCACTTTCCGGCTTCTAGCCTCACCCACTGCAGGCATTTGCTTGTATTTCCAGAATCAAAAGGGAACGTCTATTCACTTGCTTCTCATTTTAATCTATGCAGATTAGACTAAATTGCAACGATTGCATTAATCCAGGCTCTGGGTTTTTGAATGTCTGTACTTAGCCTCAGTCTGGTGATGTGTCTGCAAATGGCTACAGGGATGTCTCTTGATCAACCTTTCTGGTGTACTTCAAGGTTTGGAATAATGAGCAACTAATGCCTCCTGAATCTGGCGGGGGGCGGGGCACCCACAGAAGCTATTGACAGTGGCAGCCCTGTTGGCAGGGGCATCAGCCCTACTGACAGCATCAGTGTGGGCTGTCAGAGGGGCACCAGCCCCATCAGGGGGGCACATGCACCCCATGAACCCCCTACCAATTGCCTATGCTTAGAATGCATCAGCTCCGTCATTGCCACTATTGCAGTGGTATAGACAAGTTCCTACACCTCAAAGTCACTTACTGAGAAAAAAATATGTTTCTTGCCCTAGGGGAGTAATATTTTTCCACTGTAGAGGTGTTGATCTTTTCTTTATTTTCTCAGCAGTCAGCTTTATGTGCCTCCAGAACACATGAGCAGTGAACAGGGAATTTTTTATATGCAGCCAGGAGGAGGACCATTCCTTACCCCTTTCCCATAGGGCAACTGGGGGTCCTGGAAGAAGGAGGGAAAATATATAACAGAGAGCCACAGAGCTGATTAAGTGGGCTGCACCTGAGGAGTAAGGCTAGTCCTTAATTAAAGGGGAAATTCCTGTGTGTGGCTGGGGAGCCACACGACAGGAAGAGAGTGAAGCTTCAGGGGAATATAAGCCCAAGACCTGAGTCAGAGGGGGCAGCATGGCCCTGCATGTTGGAGGGAGAGAAACTCCAAGGGAGGCTGGTTGCAAGAAACAGGCCCACAGCCATGCAAGCTATGTGACTGGAAGTGGGACAGCTAAGGGGAAGTATAGCTTATGGTGGGTATTGACCCAGAGCAGGGAATGACTTTGTGGATGCAGTTTGCTTATGCATCAATTATGCTTGTGTTTATGTTTGTATTGGAACCAGAGGACCAGATTTTGGCTACAGTGGCTGCATCTACATGAGTCACTGACTGTGTTGGCTTCTCAGTACACAAGTACTAAACTGCATAATAATGAGAGTTACTGTTCAGTAGTATCACTGAACAGTTTTTAGGTGAGGCTGAGTGCACAGTAGTTCACTACTACTGCAGTGTAATGTTGCATCATGTTTCATGCCATACAATGCTACTCTGCAGTAGTAATGAGCTACTACACAGCCAACATCTCATGCAGATGCAGCTAGTGGTGGTTTAGAGGTCAAAGAAAGAGAACCAGTAGAGAGCTCCCAAGGGAGGGTCAGGGGACCCCAGGGGCAGAGCAGTGTGTAAGCAGTCATCCAGGGTCAGGAACCCTGAGGGTACCACACAAGACAGGGGCTGGGGGCCCAGAGCATATGAATGGGATAGGGCCCAAAAGCTAAGGTTCAGGACACTGGACCTTGGACTAGAGGCCCCTGCTAAAAGAAAGGGGCTGAGACCAGGAAGAAGGAAGCTCCAACAAAGGTTTGAGACTTGAGGGACCAAGCCTGGAGTCAGGACCAAGTCCCACCTCCCCAAAAACTGGCTGACATCTGCAAGGCATGAGTGTAACTATGGGGGTGGCTAGCAGTCATGATTATTAGTTATCAATGGGGCAATTCCTGTAAGCTTGCCCATAGCCCTTTCTGGTCCAATCCTTCATGGCATCTTCTGGATGGTCCAATCCTGCAAGGCATCAGGTGGAACTGCGCTGTGTGCCTCTGTTACCAGGAAGGAGGTGGGGGATGGGGGCATGGGCCCAGTTAAGGAGGTGGATTGGGAAGAGCTATAGCATGAGCTGGCATGTCCCTTTTTTCTGGATTATTTTTTCAGGATTATTCAGGATTCTTTTATCTTCTATACCTTTCTGGGTTTTATAGACCTCTTTTGTATCTATCCTCTCATCTGTCTTTTTTCCAAGATAAAGAGTCTCAGTCCTTCCAGTCTCTGATGTTTTCATGCTGTTATCTTGGCCCTTCTCTGTCTCTTTCCTAGTTCTAGTATATCCTTTTTTTGAGATGGGGTGACCACATCTCATAGTACTTAAAATGCAGAAACAGTATGGATTTATTTAATGGCATAATTATGTCTTTCTATTTTATTTACATTCCCTTTCCAAGTGATTCTTAATATTTAATTTACTTTTTTTTGGCCACTGCTGAATATTGAGCTATATTTTTTGGCAAAATTTCCACAATGCCTGAGAACTTTTCCTGAGTGTTAATGGCTAATTCAGAGCCTCAAATGGAATATCTATAGTTGGATTATGTTTTCCTATGTGCATGATGTGGTTAAACATTAGATTTAATCACCTAGTTTGTTGTCCTCTTATTTAGTTTTATGAAATGATTCTTACAAAACTCTTTATAATCAACTTTGGATTTGATTACCAGAAATAAACTTGTATCATCTACACAATGTGCTGCTTCATAATTTTACTTACTTTGTTTCCATATCATTCATTAAGATGTTGAAGAACACAGGTCCCAACATAGATCACTGTTTACCTTTTTCAAGTTTGAAAAATGAACTGTTAGTCCTACCATGTTTACTATAAATTCATCCATTTTCAGCCCAGGAGAGGACCTTTCCTCTGATCCTGCTACAGTTTAAAAGTGGGGAATTAATTTATATATGACTCCACAAAAGATTTTGTTTATAGTTATTTATTATTATAAGATATATTTTTATTTTGTTACTTCTTTTCCCTTTAAGGGATTAATATTGATATGAATCTGTAAGGTAGAGGGACATGTGTATGTATATGCATAAAACATAGGAAACAGAGTAGGACTATTGCATACCTTAGAGTAATTTTCTATACACCCACTTGTGTGCGTGTGTGTATGCGTCTCATACAGTAAAGGAAATATATATATAAAATTCCTCTAATGTATGTTTTAGTATAGATAGTATATAGTGTGTATGCATTGTAATTTATATATAAAATTCCTTTATCATAGATATGCGCATAATACACATTTTGAGTGTCCTGCTACACAATTTTGAAATATCACAAAGACCATGTTTTGTTGTTGTTGCTGGAAGTATGGCATAGGTTCAGGTAGCATCAATCTTTTTATATGAATGTAAAACATTAATATGAAAAAAATGTGTTTTTTTCCACTTCTTTCAAAAGATTTTAAAGTATTATTTTCTTCTTTGTTCACTCAGATCTACAGTGGCTATAAAAACAAATTTCTTCTGGCCTGAAAGGTCTTTGAAATATTACATAATAAAAAAAAGTATTCTTCACTCTGAAAGACTGCTCTAACATATTTTTTCCTAGTGAGAAGTAACTTTGTAACTATGAATGGTCTTATGTAGGTTCTTTTTAAGTTCATTTTTGTACTGTAGAACTAAAATACATAGATCCAAATACTTCTAGTGACTCTATTTGAGTGAAACTCTGCATCTGCACTGAGCCCTGCTTAGGTCATGACAAAGGCTTAGGCCTTTTTTTATACAGTCTATGTTTTACATACTTGATCCCAAACCTGCAGTGGGCTCTGCAGAAGCAAACACTTTATGGTGTCTCCATGAATTCAAAGGAATATTTCAAAGACTCTACTGCTATCAGTGAGACACTACGTAGGAATAGGAGTTCCTCCATTTATGGGTAACTGTGGATAAGAAAATTTCTTCTTATGAATTCTTCATTAGCATATCTATCGAAGAGCTCAAAGTACATTTATATTTGTAAAATGACTACTGGTGAAAGTTGAACAAAATGATAAGTATTAATATCATATTCCGATAGCTCTGTGTTTTCCCAGCCCCCAAGTAGTAAGTGTGCAATTAATTTGATGCTCTTCACTGAGGGAACATACTAACCGTTATATCTATACGTGGTCTGTCTTCTACATCTCTTCACTTTTGTATTTCATGAAAAATGTATACTTTGATATTTTATAATTAAAGTATGAGAGAGAGAAATGGAGGAGACAAGAAATTAGAAAACATATGGATATATTAATTCTTTGCCAAATTCATCCACTGTATAGCTGGCCTGTGTGTTTTATTTTGGTCAATGCTCGAGTATAAAAATCTGAAGAATGGTGGGAGGTATTATTTTTTCTTCTTGTTTATCTTGCTCATAAAATAAGTTCAGTCCTGAATATTTGTTTAGTAAATTCAAGATTGTCATAAGCAACTGTGGGTAAAAAAAATGATTTGAAGTAGAATAAAAGCAATAACTAGACATGACAATTCAGGGAAAACAAATATTGTTTATAGTCACAGAATACCACCACAAGGGTTCACTAAATATCCATCAGGCTTCCTCTCTCTCTCTCTCTCTCCCCTCTCTCTCTCTTTCTTTCTCTCTCTCTCTAAATACGCATGCATGTTATTTCCTCTTTTCCTGGAGAAATGGAATTCTAGGTTGAAATTTTCTTTCCAGTTATGGCTTCCTTACAAAGGTATCTTATGTTCAACTTGGGAATAATTATGATTCATGAGTGAGCTGTTTTGGAGAAGCTATAAACTTTGGTAGACCTTGGAATCAATCTACAATACACTAACACTGATATAGTCTATACACTGCCATTTATTGTTATGCTAATGTATTCTTCAGATAATATATGCCTGTTTATACCATACAGACGTTCAAGAACACTCTCTGGCTAAAACCAGATGTAATTTTTGTTGCAGCATCAGCTGCTTTGGGATGTGTCCTAGCACAGCTGATCCAACTGATGTAAAAAAACAAGAGTCACTGTTGTTCTGCAGGGTCAGGCCCCTGCCACTCCTGGTGCTTCAGGGGCCTGATCCTGTGGGACAGTTATCCTGCATGCTGTGACCTGGGAATCCCTTGCAACAGATTCCTGGAGCTTGTGTATCACATCAGTGTGTCCCAACCCAAAGTGCATGTCTGCAAGTGTGGAGAGAGGAACCCCCAACATGGAGTATAGCAATGGGAAATACATCTCTCTGCAGGATTCCCTCGTTGCATATTGACAAACATGGAGAGGAAACTCTCATGAGGATTCCTCTGTCTGTACTTGAGACCACATCCTGAGTTGGAATATGGCAGCATAATTCATGTGTCCTGGGAATCCCCCCAGGGCATGTAGGACTGGGCCCTTGAAGACCATGGGAGCACCCGTTAATGTGGTAGTCCACAGTTCACCTATTTACTGATGTGTCCTGAGTTGGGGCATGGCAGCACAGTAAGAACACTGAGGAAATTGCATGAAATTTGACTCAGCAAGCAGGGTAACCCAGGCAGTGGAGCTGTGCAAAGCTTTGGGTGTTGATTAGATTTGGGTGAGATTCGGCCTGCTTTGATGGTCGAATCTCCAAATCCAAACTGAATCAGGGGACCAATAAAAAGGTGCAAATTGATTCAAAGTTCTCTGAATTGATTCAGAAAAAATTTGGAGAGCTTCAATGATCCGGGCAGTCTCTGCCCACTGCACCAGGGATCTGGAGCCAACTCAGACCTGATAAGTAGGGGCAGAGGAGTGGGGGTGCTGGAGGAAGGGGAGGAGATCATGGTCCCACGTCACACCCCATGCCCTGCCTGCTCCCCCAGCTCCCTCTGACCCCTGCCCTTGGCTGCCCTGCCTTCCCCAGCTCCCGGTGCTTTAAAAAAAAGCCCCAAGTCACCAGCTGTTGCCTGGCAGGGGGAGATCCCTGCTGCCCCCCACTGCCCCATGCTGCATGGAGGACTCTGCCATGAGATCCCCAACCCCCCCCCAGCTCCCCCCATGGCTGCTCCACCTGCCCCAGCTCTGGGCCTTTACGAACCCCTACCTCAAAACCCCAGGGCTTACCAGGTCCTGCAGCAGCCTCAGGGCTTCAGGGAGCTTGTGGAAGAGCCCCCTACATGGTGTGGGGCAGTGAGTAGCTGTGGTAATTGCTCCCTGGGCAGGAACCAGTGAGTTTGGGGTTTGTTTGTTTTCTTAAAGAGCCAGTGATGGGGCAGGTAGGGCACCTATGAGTGGAGGGCTGGGACAGCATGGAGGGGGCAGAGGGATCCCCCCACACAGCAAGAGCAGAGGGGGATGTGGGGATCACTCCCTGCCCGGCATCACCCAGTAAGTTGGGGCTTTTTTTTTCAAAGTGTTGGGAGCTGGGGTGGGAGGGGCTACTATTGCCAGGGCTGGGAGAAAAGGTGGGAGAAGGGCCTTTGTGATTTGGACATTTGACTGAATCTATTAAAATCAGTGAATTGAATCACTGTCCTCCGAATCTGGTGAATCCAAATCCAAAATGAATACTAGCTGCTTCGCAAAAGGCTACCAGGTAGGTACTTCTGGGGCTTCAGGGACTTGAACTTGCGGGGGAACTCCTGAAGCATGCAGGATTGGTCTCCTGAAGCCTGAGAAGCAACCCCCTGGGTTGGTTGAGGAGTGCTGGCAGCTCTAGGCTCTCTGTTCTCTCCTACCTACTATTTCATAGTTTCATAGTAGCTAGGGTCAGGAGGAACCTGAACAGATCATCTAGTCTGACCCCCTGCCACAGGCAGGAATGAATGTTGGGTTCACAAGACCCCAGACAGGTGATCATCTAACCTCTTTTTGAATTTACGCAAGGTTGGGGTGAGGACCACTTCCTTAGGAAGTTGGTTCCAGATTCTGGCCACACTAACTGTAAAATATTGCCTTCTGATCTCTAACCTAAACCTATTCTCCATCAGCTTATGACCATTGTTCCATCATCACCCCAGGTGGTGCTGGGGAGAATAGGGCTCTTCCTATTTGCTGTTGATCTCCCCTGATGAGTTTGTTAGGAAGCCACCGGGTCACCCATCAGCCTCCTCTTGCTGAGGCTGAACAGGTTCAGGTCTCTCAGTCTCTCCTTATAGGTCCCGTCCTGCTGCCCTCTCACCAAATGGGTGGCCCTCCTCTGAACTCTCTCCAGGCTGGCCACATCCTTTTTAAAGTGTGGTGCCCACTACTGCATGAAGTACTCCAACTGTGGCCTGACCAAAGTCGCATAGAGGGGGAGTATCGCTTCTCTGGAGTGGCTTGAGATGCACCTTTGGATGCATGACAAAGTATGGCTGGCCTTGCTGGCTGCGGTCTAGCATTGGCGGCTCCTGTTCATCTTGGAGTCAATAATGACTCCAAGATCCCTTTCTGCCTCTGTGCTTTCAAGAAGGGAACTCCCCAGCCTGTATGTATGCTGTGGATTACTTCTCCCAAGGTGCAGCACCCTGCATTTGTCTATGTTGGACTCCATCCTATTCTCATCTGCCCACTTTTGTAGTCTGTCTAAATCTAGTTGCAGCCTCTCTCTCCCTTCAAATGTATCCACCTCACTCCATAGCTTAGTGTCATCAGCAAATTTGGACAATTTGCTTTCAACCCCCTTGTCCAAGTCACTGATGAAGATGTTAAATAGTGTGGACCTGAGCTCTGAGCTCTGTGGGACCCCACTGGTCACACCTCACCAGGTTGAATACAACCCGTCCACCACAACTCTCTGGGTGCACCCCATCAGCCAGTTTTTTACCTATCCAACTGGGTAGGCATCAATGTCACAGTCACTTTATTTATTAATGAGAATGGGGTGAGAGACATTGTCAGAGGCCTTCTTAAAGTCTAGAAAGACTATGTCCACAGCAACACCATCATCGAAGGATTTAGTTACCTGGTGTCACAGGGCACCTCACTGCCCTGCTCCTAAAGGAGGGAGAACTGCTAAAGAAGGAGTCCTAGCAGCTACTAGGCAGCACAGCTGTGGGTTGCCCCAGCAACCAATGAAGGTCAGCTGACCCAAAGGGGCAGGGCCTGGCTCTTATAAGGCCCAGAGCTGAGCCCAGGCTGGCAGTTCCTTGCTAGCAGCCAGAGAGGCAAGAACTCCTGGAGCACTGCAAACTGAAGGATGGTGGCTCCGGGTCCTGGGAGCAATGTTGTTGTAGCTGGGAGACTTTGAGTTTAGTTATGGCCAGCAGGCTTGTGTTTGTGTTCTGTTGTTATATATGACTGGTGGTTTGGGCGAGACTGTAGGGGAAGGAGGAGGCCTCAGGGGAGACCCACAGTAGTGTGGGGATCCCGGCGCCTGTGGGGGCACAGTGTTCTTATAGGCTCCAGAGAGGGCATGATATCCTCATAGGGGCCCACAGAGATGTGGGGCCCTAGCGCCCGGAAGGGCGTGATTCAGCATCAGTAAGGACACAACTTGTGGGGTGCATAGACCCCAGCCCAGAGAGGGGCATTTGGAGAGCCCAGGTTGGGCACAGCGAGCCCCTCCTTGGGCTCACTGTGCCCAACTTGGGCCTCCTAATTAATGCGGCCTTCTGTCAGGGACTCCCAGTGCCCAACCTTGAGCACTGTACAAAGACAAGGGCAGCCTCCTGCTAATTAATTAATTAATTAGCTAACATCAAAGACTTGGCAGGTGAAACAAGGCAGGTGGTTGCCCAGAGACAGGTGTGGGGCCATATTGAGGGTGGCCCCGAGTGACGCCCTGTCACACCTGGTCATAAAAGGCAATCAGGTTGGTAAGGCAGGACCTGCCTTGGATGAACCCATGCTGATTGCCCCTAAGCATGATCTCCCCAGCTGGGCCCTCACAGATGTGCTCCTTGGTGATTTTCTCCAAGATCTTCCTGAGCACTGAGGTGAGGCTTATAGGCCTATAGTTACTTGGGTCCTTCTTCTTCCCCTTCTTGAAAATTGGGACCACATTAGCCAGTTTCCAATCCTCTGGCACCTGGCTAGATGACCATGAATGCTCATACAACTGGACCAAGGGCTCTGCGATGACCTCTGCCAGCTCCCTCAACACCCTTGGTTGGAGGGCATCTGGACCTGCATATTTAAAAATGTCCAGTCCTTCCAAAAGATCCCGAACTACATCTGCTCTCCTGTTGTAGCCACAGGTTTTGGGATATGTGGCTCAAGGGGCATTGATATCTGTTTGCTTGTGCTTTGGGTGACAATAAACTTTTTTTTCTGATGTCACAAAGACAATGTCTATTTCCAACTTCTGAGGCAGAATTTAGGGATCTAATCCAGTATAAATTGAACTCAAGGGAAGTGCAGAAGTTAGAGATTACATGGGAATGGAAAGAGGTGGACTTAGAGTATAAAGGAGGACCTACGTACTGTATCAGCTTAATTTTTTTCTTCTTACTCTCCACCAGTTAAACTCACTGTTCTTATTTAAACTTACAATGATTGGTTTGTTTTGATTAGGAAATAGATTACCTTTTCAATGTGGGGTTCGTTATATCATAATCATAGATGAGTTTCCCTCAAAATACCTCTGTGAAATAAGGAGATAGTATTATCCTCATTTCAGAGGTAGGAATATGAAGCATTGAGAGGCTGTGAAGGATCAAATCAAGGTTTTCTAATTCTTAATCCAATACCTTAATCACAAGATCATCTTTCCTCTCATAGGTACACTTCTGTGATATTTCTCATCACCTAAGGATCATTCATTAACTTTATAGTAGATGTCATGTCATATCTGGTGGAACACTTCAGCTGTGACCTTGTTATTTCACCAAATAAAGTAATGCTTTAGTAAAGAACCAACATTTTTTTTTAAGAGACTAGGTGTGTGTGGCGCGCGCACACACACACACACACACACACACACACACACACACACACACACACACACACACACACACACACACACACACACACAGTTAAAAAAATTGTCCTGAGACATTTAGTTTAACATCAATATATACCTTTCTTTTTTAACACCATCACATTTGCCACTAAGTTGTCAGTGCCACCAAGTTTTATTAAAATACTACTTGTATAAAACAGTATATCCTACTTCCTGCAATATAGGCTTCAAAGAATTACTGTGCAGATATGTATATCATGTATTTTATGCCAGTCAGAATATTTTTTGGGGTCTATTTAGAAACAATGCAAACAAAACATCTATGTCTTTCTTTTAGTCTACTGTTAGTTTGTAAATGAGTGGTGTGCTGTAGTTTAACAGGCATACAATACTCATCTCAACATTTCTAGCTGTATAAAAAAACCCTTGTAAAATGCATGAATCTTCTGGGAATCCTCCAGGAAACCAATTAATTCTATGGGGGAAAATAAAGTTTATATATAGCTTTAAATACTTTACCAAAAAGAAGGGAAATATTAACTGGGTTAAATAATCTTAAATTCTTTTAACACAAATGCATCAAATATGCATTTACAGATGCACATAATTTCCAAAAATATTTAGTTTGTATTGGTTCATTGAATTTAGTCAATTTAGTTCCACTTAATTAGGGCACATCAGTATAGCATTGAACATCAGTGTAGCATAGTATAGCATTGTATGTATTGTACAATGCTCTGTTCAATCTAATTTTAGATGAATTAAGGTGTTAGAATTCCTGGAGATTATTTATTAGTTTAATAGCATTCATTTTTAGGACATTACTGCTGATATTCAGCCACAAAATGCCTTTAAAAAGCTTTCATCCCACCACTCCAAATATCTTCTCATTATCCTTCATTCCCCTTCTAAATCTTTTTGTTCTGTTATGTATAACTAGAGGCTACTATTTCATAATTTATTCCTCCAGGCTAAACATAGCAAATACATGTCTTCTGCTGAGTAGAGAATGGACCAACATTTTTCCATAGCTGTAATCATGTAGCAGGACCCAACCCACCATTTTAACAATGTATCAGAGTATCAACATCTTATGTTGCCTCAGGAGGACATTATCCAATTACCTATACTTTACTTTCAAATGCATTAACTGCAGCATGAATAAAAAAGGTGCTGATAGAATTAAAAAAATGGTTTAGAAGTTTATAGACGCAATCAATTTAAAGACCACAGGCTATCAGCAGTTCTGCCAAATCTTCCTGAAATTTGGTGTTATGGGTTCAAAGCCTGACACCATCCATTGTACCTTGCATATCACCCTCAAGAAACAAGCCCCTCATATTTTAATTTGTGCTGGAAAAGATTTATAAAGAAATATTATTCAACTGAAACCAGATGGAATTAACACAGATTAATACTAAACTGTGTAATGAAATAAGAAAATAGCTTTGGAAGGAATGTTTTAAAACCAAATGAATGCTAACATTATGAGATATATACTCAGAATTTTTCTTCCAGAACCCCCTTTTTTTTAAACAGTACATTACAAGTTGCTTAGTGTTGTTTTCTACTGCTTCCACCCGCTTTATTGGCATCTACAGCTTTGTAGTCACCAGGGAGTTCTCTGTCTATATATGATTTTTTCCCACGTCTGTTGGATAAATTAGAGATCCAAATGCAAAATCCAGTGCTCATAAACATTATGTGGATTTGTGAGTGACAATCCCTGGAGGGCTTTTGGTCCATAAACTAATGAGACATAAGTGTAGTGGAGTAGAGAAGGGTATTTTTATCTGTGATACACAAACTTGCACCAAACTGGTTCATGTTATTAATGGAAAACTATATCCATTTTCCTATATCAGCACTACAAAGTTTCAAAAGATAATTAGGACCTCTAAGAATAAACACATTTAGAACCATATAGGAGAATTAATTTGGCATTTCCTTTTGATATATTGTCTTTTAAATCTTTGTAAATGACTAAATTGGGCATAGCTTTCTGTTAATTGTCATCTAAAGACTTGAATTGGAAAGGAAATTGTAAATGCAAATTTGAGTTGATGTTTTAGCATTTGATGGCATATGGTATTCTACTCAATGAAGTGAAAGGCATGACACACAATAATGGTTTTAGATTATCATGCCACAAGATAGCACTGTTGTGGTACAATCTAGACAATTTGCCACAGCTAAGTGGCTAAGTATGGAATCATTTTTGCTCCTGTTCAAGTCAACATAAATTTTGCTATTGACCTCGAAGGGAGCTGCATTATGTTTAATTGATGTGGTGTGCTGTCTTTTTGAGGTCATGAGCAACAGCTGCTTCTAGAGTGGGGACTGTATTTACAATATTTCAGTTCCCCAAAATCAGGCATTTTTCAGCTTTTAGAAGATCCTATATCTATTATATAGAGAGAATTAAAGGGAAAGCTTTAACTTAAGACCAGCATGAAAGCTATTGAATTAGTGAGTTTTAATTCATTATTCTGGTATATGTGTATCCAAGTGAAAAAATATATAGCAAAAATAAGATTGTCTGTCTTTGTCTTGCCTAATTAAAGGGCATTTGGAAGTAAATAACTTTTAAAATAAACTAGATTTTAAACATTTCACTTGGAAGAATGTTAGAGTATTATTCAGAATGGACATTTTATATAGAGAAAATACATTTCATTTGATTATATTAATTTATTAGATGTTGATAATTGGATACATTTTAAATTAAATAATATCCCTATTGTTACAGGCATATGTGATCAAAGATATATTTTTCATGTTCTGGAGATACAGAATGTACAAGGCCAACAGTCACATAATATGAACTAGATTGTTGGACCCCTGACAAACATTGAAATTAAACTTACAATGGGATCTGTGTATGGCAGGAAGTGTGATCATGGCATCCCACATCAGATCCTATTGAAACGTATTGTTGGGAAGTCTTAATACAGAGGCTGCACTGGTGACGCATTTAATTTAAAGGTGTGATAAGAACCAGTCACAAAGTTATTATACATATTTTGTTTAATAACTTTGTGGCTTATTCCTTGCCATTAATTGAATGAACGTGGTCAGATCAGTACTTAAGACATGATTGACCAGTTAATCATGTCTTAAGTGATGTCTGATATGGGGTCTTAATTACTAATAGGACATCGTTTTCTAAACTGAGATACTGTATCTGACTTTGACTATGAAGAATGGACCATGTTTGTGCCATGTTCATTAGGTGGCTAGCAGTATGCATCCCTATGTTGTAAGCTTCTCCGCCCCAGTCCTTTATGAAGTGGGATGGAGCTGAAAGAGGAGAGAGATTCAAACATGTCCAGGGAAACTGGACTAAAGATTTTGGAAAGCTATGAGTGGCTGAGGGTAATGGACAAGCTTTAACAAGTCCATAGGTCAATGGTCTTTCAGCACTCTGTATATCAATATAAAAAGGGGAAAGCATGTAATGCTGTGAGGCGATATAAAATTTTATTGGCATTAACTTAGATTGACTTTACTACTATAAAATGGCAAAGAGGAATGAGATTAATGGGAGATAGAGTAGTAGTGGGCCACAGAGTGCATTTGGCTGTGCAGTATACCAATTTCATATGCAATAAAATAAGACGCACTCATAGGGTGCATCCAAATGAGTGTGCACGTGCATCTTGCAGCATCTCAAAACCCTTTGAGATGCTGCAAGCGGACCATGTGGGAACAGGAAAACATTTCCTGCATTACAAATTTGCAGCTCAGGGGCAAAAGTAGACCAACTTGCTTGGGGAAGCTTGGAACTGGCAAGCTTCCAGCTGCCTGTTTGCCATCTGAGTCTCCTTCTTCTGGAACCAGCACACCCAGCTGCCCTTCTGCCACCTTGCTGCTCTGCCCTTTGGGCAAGCTCGTTATTCCTGGGAGTTCCCAAGTGGAAGGAAGGTGACAGAGATGGTAAATGGGGTGCTGGAGCCTTCCTACTTCTCCTGTGGTAGGGGGACAAGCTGCCGGTGGGCCAATCAGTCCCTGAGCTGCTGAGGACCCTGTCCTTCTCTCCATGGTGGTGGTGCCCCCAAGGCAGCACTTGCCCTGTAGCACCTAGCCTGGGTGGTCCTAGGGGGCGCTGCCACCATGGAGGGAAGGACCAAGCCCTGTGCAGCTCAGGGGTTGTGTGACCTACCAGCAGTTCATGCAGGAAGGCTTGGATGAAGGGAAAAAAAAAGAACTGTGAGGAGCCTGATCTTTTTTTCCCCTTTCTCCAGGAGCCTGCCTGCTTGCCTGAGCTATGTGGGGTCCGGTGCTTCCCTCTGTGGCGGTGGTGTCCCCCAAGACTACCCAGGTGGGCTGCTAGAGGGCAGGTGCTCTCTCGGGGATGCTGCCACCATGGAGGGGAGCACTGGGCCCTGTGCAGCTCAGGCAAGCAGGCAGGCTTCAGGTGAGAAAAAAAAAAATCAGGCTCCTCACTATCACCCCCCACCCTTCAGTTGACCCTGCCTGCAAAAGCTACTGTCGGGTTGTACAGCCTCTGAGCTTCACGGGGCCCAGTGCCTCTGTCCACGGTGGCTGTGCCCCTGGGACTGCCCAGGCTGGATGCTAGTGTGTAGGTGCTGCCTGGGGGGTGCCACTGTTGCAGAGGGAAGGAACAGGTTCCCCTGTAGCTCAGGAACTGCTTGGCCCACCAACAGCTCGCTCCCCACTGTCATGGGAGAGGCAGGAAAAAAAAAAAGGATTGGGCCCCCTCACCTTTGTACACATGACAGAGGTTTAGTTCTCCCTAAATTGAAATGGTGGATTTTTAAAGTGCACAAATAAAAACTGATCAAATAAAAAAACATTTCAATTTAGGGAGAACTAAACCCCCAACGTGTGTACAAGTACCCTTATTGTTTATTTATTTGCTTGCTTTATGTTATTTCTTGGGATAAGTTTGCCCCATAAAAAATAAAGACTATAGTGTGCTATCTGACAACCAGCTACAGTTTGCCATTTTTAGAGTAATCTAAGCCCTGTGAATGCTTGCAAACTGGGCCAACTTTGATTAGGGTGATGTAAATATAAAGTTTGTATGTACCCATTACTTGCTGTTAAAGTTGCCTGATTCAAATACAGAATGGTGCAGAATTTGTGAGGTGTTGGGAAGGACTAGAATTTAAAAAAGTTTGGGATTAGAAATAGCGGAAAGGTAGTTAGGAGGTAGAAGATGGGAGTAATGGATTGATGGAGGGAGTGACATGAACATGGGGATTAAGGACAGAGAAAAGTTGGGTAGACATGGGCAGAAGACAGGTGGATTAGGGATGAGGGAAAAAATATCCATTCTGAACAAATTAGGTAGGACTTCTACAGAAAACCAGAATGCAATCGTGTAATTAAAGCCCATCATGAGATGGACACACCAGGCAGGAAAATTAAGTTTGTACTGGCAACCTTCATTGATTTCCTAATTTTTAACTGCTTAGTGTTGCAATGATATGATTTTTGTTTGGTTCTTGCCATAAAACATATTACCCAAGAGAATTTTATTTTTTTACTGTATCATCACCTCAGAGAGAGTTTTTCAACATGATGATTCACCTGACAGGAATAATAATTTATCATGTGCACTGATTCAAAGATAGAAAAAACTGAAAGAAAAAAAAATCACCAGAGGAAAAAAGCCAAGAATTTATTTCATATATTTTGAATTTAAAAATTCTTACCCTATTATTTCTTTTTCAAAAATAAATAGCTTTTATAGGTGTGTTTTGGCTGGCTGAGGTAACAGGTACAAATCAAATATTTCTTCTAGCCAGAAGGATCTCTGTCTTGTAAACTGTAGGAGGTAAATAAAAGGGCTCAATTGTTTAATAAATATTTGGACAGAGTTAAATGCTATTTACTTTCTTAGACTTGGACTTACGTCGCCTAAGCTACCATTGTGGAATGAATGAAAGCTTTCATCTAGGATTCTGGACTTATTTTTTATATGTATTTTCTTAGTTGCTTACCTGGGTACCTTTTACTGTTAATAAAATGATGAATAAGTTCTTCCAGAAGCCCAGTTCTGGTAATTTAGATACTGACATGCAAGAGGCCACCCAGAAGAAGGAGAAAATGATTCTCTAAATATATTAATTTTGTGTACTCCTTTGCACAACAGATGCAAAGAATGTGTTCATTCTTTTAAAACCACATTCCTGTAAGATTAAAAAGTCAAAATAAAGTTCTACTTTAAAAGGAGTGAAAATGATATTGGAGAGTTCTATGTCTATTGTGTTGCAAAGATTCCCTTTTACATTTGCTCTATTTAGAAACATGATTTTTTTCCTGCCAACTACTTGATTGTCTGACTTGCAAACATATCCTCAAATCTGAGTGTCAAGATTCATTCTGTTTTAGTCTGAGATGTTACAGGGAATAGTTTGGCAATCAATTCTGCCTACACTTGTTGATGTGTGACTCCATTTTAGATTTTTACAGATATAAACAAAGTCAGAAATTACTGATAATTGCACTGGGTTAAATGAATATGTCAAAATGCAGCCTAGAGATAATCCTTGTCTCTACACCAGTCCCACTGAATAACACCAGCAATGCAAATGGACTATATAGCTGGCAAATTTCCAAATAAGGATGATATGTTTTGAGAAATGGTGCCGTTTTTATGTATAAGAGTAGAAGCCATGCTTCACAAATGTTTGGATCAAATTATCACATGCATAGGGAACTCCTGGTAGTGCAGAAAATAGTACTGATTCAGGAGACAAAATATTTACTGTGAGTACAAAAGATCAGACACTACTAAAAGACAATATGGACCTCTGGCCATATGTTCTGTATAATAGCTTTTAATATATTTGAAAATAGTTTTCAAATTTCAACCTTATTTGAAATAAATAATCTTAGCTTTCCCTCACTTGTCATATTTTCTAGACTGCTAATCATTTATGTTGCTCCTCTCTGAACTCTCTCCAATTTGTCCATCTCCATCTTTCATTGCCCATTACTCCAGGTGAGGCTTCACCAGTGCCGAATATAACAGAATTACTTTGTCTGACATGTTTACAACAATTGTTTTACCACATCCCAATATGCTTTTTTTTTTTTGGCAATCATATTACATTGTTGGTTCATGTTCTGCTTGTGGCTTACTCTAACCCTTCTATGCACTACTGGGATATTTGTAGTTGTGCTTATCACTTTCTAAACCTTTTTAACTGATTCAAGTCACACAGTTTGAAAAAAAATCCAGTTAGAAGTAAGAGCTAATAGATGATCAAGGGGGTTTGCCCCCTCCTTTACAGACCAGTAACCCATGTGCTTGTGCAGGGCTTTCGGCTTAAAATATCTATACCTAATCACAGTGAGGTGGTGTCGGCACATTTGACTTTGTAAAGGTGTTGCTTTGTGCCTGATAGACTCTGTTGTGTTGCAGAAGCCCAGTTGAGTTTCCTTTGAGGAGATTAATATTTGCAATGTTTATCTGCATTTCTAAAGAATGCTTCTTGAGTTCCTAAGGACTGCTTTTCCTAAAAGCACTGCCATATATACATGTTAATTAATGCAGTCTAAATTGCCTAATTCAGACTGCCCTTGTCTGCGTTAACTTTAATTCTCATTCAGTGAGGGTTAGTTCATTGGGACTGGAGCCAATTTTAATTCAGACTACAGAGATCCATATGTATATAGTACCAGCTGTAGTCCAGATTAAACCTTGAAAAACATAATGTCTATAAAAAGTCCTGCAACCTAACCAGTTGTTCCCCATTTTGTGTTTGTGCATTGGACTTTTCCCTCCCAATAATACTTTGGACCTGCTCTTATTGAATGGCAACCTTTCTGTTTCAGATGATTTTTTTTTTAAATTTGCCAAGGTAGTTTTGAATCCTAACCCTGTCTTTCAAAATGCCTGCTACCCCACCTAGCTCAGTGTCATAAATCTGCTTTATGTTCAATTCCATCTTCAAAATCATTAAGGAAGATACTGAACCATAATGGGCCCAAGCTATTCACATGGGGGACACAACCTGGTACTTCCCAGCAGCTTAACACTGAGTTGTTAAGGACTATCATTTAGAGCATGATTATTCAAGCTGTTATAAGTTTCATCTAGATCATATTTCCTTAGTTGGGAAGTATTACTAATTTCTCATAGTATTGGTGACACATAGGGGAGAATAGCTAAATGCAGAAATATTGAATGAAAGATAACTTCATTGGTAGCATATTTTTTTAGAAGGATCTAGGGTGGGTGTGGGTTTTACAATGAAAAATAGAAGCACATTACAGTAAAAGACATTAGAAGAGAGAACCATATATGTCCTATCTGTCCATCCTCTGCCTGAGCTCAGTTTACACTCCTACTGCACTTGCTCTTTTGGCACTATTTTAAGCCTCATTTTCCTTGATGTGCAAATTCTGTACACCTCAATACCATGTCTCTGCCATGAAACTTGAAGCCTTTCTATCCAACATTCAGACAGAACAACTTGACCTGATGCACACAGCTCTTCAGAATCATTCCTCTTCCTAAATTAAATAATTAACAGAAGCACATACAGAATCTCCTCAGTACTGGTACAAGCAGGAACACAGGCATCAAGGGAGAAAAAGGAGTAGGAAGCATGTTCAGGGAACAGTATCCTTTTTGTGAAACTAATCTTAGTTTTACAGAAGCATGTTATATGTCCTGCACCACCTCCAAGTGAATAGCAGGTATGTGTAGAAATACACATATTTTGCCTCTGTGGAAAACACCTGAATTAGTCCCACAGAAATCTTTATTCTCTGTTCTAAAGAGAAAACCTCTAATTGGTTGGTTGAAGTGTATATTATGCTGAAGTCCCTTGGCAGCAGGTGGTACTGAACACTGCAATACATTAGCCTCATTACCTGACATAACTAACAACTGTGGCATCATTGATGGGCACCAGTTATACCCATTTGACAATATTTCAATTTGTATAGTAAGTAAGATTATCTGAAAATATCATCTTATCATCTTAGTCAATGATGATGCTCTCCTTATCTATGACTGTTTCTGAATGTCAGAGGTAGATGAGTAATACCTTTGCATGCAGTCAGTATTTTTGTAGCAAAACCCAGAGTTCTTCTTTTTTTTAAATTATTCAAAAATACATCCCCTCCCTGTCCCCAACCATTTCTGACTTTCTCTCTATCCCTTATAAGTAATTATATGTAGTCATAGGTAAGCTAAGTTCTTGTATGCTATTACTGTAATAAGCCCTTTTTATATTGTAAATAGGGTTGTTATATTTTTATTGCTTTTTACTATTTTATATTATATTGTATTCCTATCATTTTGTATTGGGTTGTTTTTTATTGTTTCATATTAATAATGTATGGTTTAGGTCCATGTCTGTAAAGTTAAGTAATGTCAATTTTCTATTTTGTAACATCAAGCCTCCATCTTGTGTCCCCTGCCCAGGCATACCCTATTGTATAGTATATTGTAACTATGATTCATACCTATCCCTCCTATGTGAATTGGTTACTGAATGAATGGGAGTGAATGGAAGTACTTGAGGCATAATGGTAGCAGGCTTCTACTGAATGACCAGTAACAAGTGGACCATCAACTCAACAACCCAACCATTGCCTTGCTTTGACTTGCCCAGGAACCACAGACCTCACCCAGGAACAGTGACAAAACCTAGCATTTGAAGGATAAAGAACCTACAGGAACTTAACATTCGGAAGACAAAGACCCTACAGAAACCAGCAACTCCACCATTGTATCCCACCAGCCAGTGAGGACACCTGGATCCGCACGTATGCATCTGAGAAGGGCTGGCCCTTGCCTGGACATGTCCTTCCCATAGGAGACACAGGTAGCCCACCCCTATAAAAGGGGTGGTAGAGTGTGACCTCCTTAGGACGCCCTCTCTATCTGGACCAGCACTCTGCTACACCACCTACCCACCCAGACGGCCTGCCGGTAACCCCCTCCGGACAACACCTTGCTGGAGAAGACCCTGACTGACCATCAAGGATCAACTCTCAGCTTGGGAGAGGTAGCTATCACCCCTTCTTTCCCTAAGCGTGGGACCTGAACTCTGTCCCTGCACACCTGGACCTCAAATCCCTCCATTAAGACTTTCTTCTCCTGCTACCATTGTGTGGGTGTGTATGTGAGAGTTTGTGTAGGAACCAATAAATTTGTGGGCCTGTATAGTGTGCTGCTTGTTTAATAAAACTGTTATTTTGAAACCCCGAGTAGGGTTTTTGTCTTATTGACCTCCTGGCCCTTCTCCTTGATTTCCTAGCTTTCTCCCACAGTTCTTTCTGCCGCTCTGTTTCTAGTCCCGATCTCCCAGCTTTCTACCCCTCCTTCCAGCCCTGATCTCCCAGCTTTCTGCCTTTCCATTTCCCAGCTGTCTCCTCCTTGCCAGCACTTATCTGCCTCCTGATCTCCCAGCTATTTGCCTCTCCTTTCAGGCCTGATCTCCCAGCTTTCTACCTCTGTTTCCAGCCCCAATCTTTCAGCTTTCTTCTTCTCCATTTCTTGGCTGCTCCCTCCTTGTCACCAAGCTTTTTCCCTGCTTCTACCTCAGCACCAGGTGACCATGAGTAACCTGGGGGCACTGTGACCCCAAGTAAACCTGGCACCTTGACCTCAAGTAACCCCAAGTACCAAGTTACCCCAAACATCTTCTAGTGTTAATTCACAGCCACAGAAGTGTGTTTGTGTGTGTGTGTGTGTGCACACGTGTGTGTGAACCCATAGTTTTGTATGTGTAGTTTGTGGGGGGGTGTATCATTTTGTATCATGCCCTCCTGCTTAATACTGCAATTTTGAGATCCCGAATAGTGATCTGGCATGTGTCAAGTTAACATTTTTATGTATTGAAATTTTTATCATGGAACTTGCATTATTTGGAGTTTTCTTTAAATTTCCAGTTGCTGCTCTAAACACTAGACTATAGGCTATTGGACAGTCTTAGTGTGTCATATTGAAGCTGTTTCAGTTTGCCTTATTTCCTCAAATTCAAAACAAGTTCCCCACTCCCCATTTAACTTGGGGTGGGGTGGGAAACCTCTTCTCTTATATTTGAGTATGTGACAGTGATGGGGCAGGTAGCTGTTGTGACTGGCTCTGGCTTTGGCCATGATCCAGGGCTGGAGTTGGGACTGGAGCTAAGATTGTGGCCTACCCTCCCCTGCTATCTCTGTCCTTGCATCTGCCTCTGACATCTCCACCCTGTCCTCCCTGCCTCCATGATGCCTCTGCCCCCTATATCTCTCCCCTTGCCACTTACCCTCCAGCTCCAGAACATCTTGGGGCAAGGAGTACTTGATACAGCTCCAGCTGGGGTGAGTAACAGCTGTTGTTATGGTGGCAGCTCCAGCCAGGTCCTGGAGCACATACCTCACAGCTCTGACCCCACTCCATCCCAGGGAATGAAGTAAGCAATGGGAAGGACAGGCAGGGGGGCAGAGACTAGATGGGGGTGGAGATAGCTAGAAAGCAGACTAGGGGTCAGTGAGGGGCAGGCACCAAAGGGAGGGTAGGTGTTAGGGGGTGAAGAAATTGGGGGCAAGTAGCTTTGGCAGTAGGGACAAACACAAGGAGGCAGGCAGTTGGGAGTAGAAGCAGCAGGGTTGGGTGGGGGGAGCAGGGAACAATGCATGGAAAGGCAAGAGGCAGGGAACAAGCTACTTGACCCTTTCATTGCCTCCCCTTACCGCCTCCCCTTACCACCTCCCCCTACCACTATTGCCTCCTTTACCTCCTGCCCTGCTAGTGCCTGCACAGGTCCCATCCCCCGTCTCTGTTTTCTCTACTGCAGCAGTGGGGAGGAGGCAGATGACCTTAAGATGACCCTCCAATTACTACATTTTATACATGGTATATTATAAGATATTTGTCATTTTTCCATGTATAGAATCTAATTATTAGGGAGTCATCCTAAATTCAGAGTAGGGCTGTCAATTAATTGCCATTAATGAGTGTGATAAACACAAAAACAAATTAAGACATACACTTTTTAAAAGTGTGTTAATTGTTGCTGATGGGCCATGTGTGCTGGGGGAAAGCAGCCCCTTGCTGTCACTGCTGCCAGGTGTTGGGGCTGCAACAGGGCAGGGTGTACCTGTCCCTCCAATCGGGTGATAGGGTGGAGGGCCCTTTGAGGGTGATGGGGAGCTCCATGGATAGGCTGATGACACAGAGGCTGGTGCCCATGCTTGCTGGGGCGAGCAGACCCAGGAGATGCTGCTGGACAGAGCTGGGGGAAGCAGGGAGCTTCAGGTCAGGATTGAAAGTCACTGGCAGTACCATGAGGCTGTGGGTTAGGAGTGAGATGTGCTCCTTGACAGGTGTCATCTTTTTCAGAATTGAAAGTATGGTAACCCTAGTTTTGGCCTTTTTTACTTGCTGTACTTCATCCCTAAGTGGAAATTAGCACAGGTCTATTCTGTTCTTATGGCACAGAGTTGTAATTTAAATATTTTTTTTTGAAAATATAGAAAATAATCCAAAAATATTTATAATGAATTGGGATTCTATTATTGTTTAACTGTGTGAATAAAATTGCTATTAATCACAACTATTATTTTAATCCTGCAATTAATTGCAATTATTTTTTTTATTTGATAGCACTTATTTAGCATCATCTTGGATTTGAGTAAATACAATATTTAGAGAGAGGTTGAGGTCTCAGGTAATTAAAAATAGCACTCTAGTGATTAGAATGCTTGCCTGCAAGGAAAGTAATCTGGACCCAATCAATTTCTTGTTTCACAGACAGCTTAAATAGCTCAGATATGATATTCACTGGACTTGGACTTAGAACTGGAAGCCATCTCTTCCCCTGCCAGATAAGTGTTTTAAGCATTAGACAGAAAAGCTATATTCATTCCTCTTTGGAGACCAGTGCATCTTTAATTATTCTACCCAAAATAGACTTGCTTCAGTAAGATAGACTGATAGAGATGCTACAAGCCCCTAAGCCATTTTGTGGATGTAGTGTGTTATCTCTCTCTTTTGGAAGACTGGCACAAAGTCCATCCAAAAGAACTGATATACATGCATACCTTACATATATTGGGATTATGCATGTCAAAAATGTCTCTTTAGCACAAGGAGGGCAGGGCTGGAATGTTTAATTGTATGGGCACATTTCCAGTGTTTAGCATTGCGTAGTTGGGTTCTTCATAACTTGAAGAAAGCTGAAAATGGTTGGGTTTTCATATACCACAATTTTGGTCCTTTAGCTTTATAAAGAATGCAAATAACAAGAATAATGGTATTCTTGTAGGACTCACTGTTTGGTCAGATCCCTCGTCCTCCTATTGTTTGTGAGCAACAGTATATGAGACAACTCCTTCATCAAATAAAGCAGCAGCATCTGAACATTTTTGGTTCCTGGGGCTTGCTCCTCTCTGGTGCTTCTTTGATCACAAGTTACGTAAATTATATTGAGGAGGCGCAAGAAGAAGGAAGCTGCACCCATTTAAGGCACATAAGAGTAAGTGTTTTTTCTCCCTTGGAAGAATTGTCTCTGAGAGTGTGTGGCTTTACATCTGCCCTTAAAGTGGTCCCAAGTCCATTTTCATTATGATTCATCATTTCTTCATCTCAATCCTAAACAGGGCAGAGAGTTAATGGGGACACTATCTTCCAGATGATCATTTTCTATAAAAGTAAGTATACAAAGATATAGATTATAATATCATTTTATCCTGTCAGAGAATTAAAAAGGTAATTATTTTCACTATCTATGACATTCAATTCAATACTATCTCATTATTCTTTTCTTATTGCATATATTATTATATATGAGTTTTATTGTGGTACTGCCTAACGATTCTAATCAAAGTCTTGCTATGCTATGCACCATACAACCACAAAACAAAGAGTTAATCCCTGTCTCAATAATATTCTAATCTAAGACAGGAAATGAGAGGGGCATGATAAACATCCTGAAAAGTGCAACACAACAATAGAATAGGAACAGAGATGAAAACAGAGGTCACCAGTTGTCTAACCAAAGATAAAATACTAAAAGGGATTTTTGTTTTTTGGAAGGCTTTGAAAAAGAACAAAGAAGTAAGAACCTAGTAACACTAAGGTACATGTTCTTGCTTTAATAGAATTAACATTGCTATCATATTAACATAGGATGTTCAACATCTCCTATTTAAGTACATCAGAAATATCACTATCAACATTAATTATGGCAAATGTTATGTTTTTCAATTCAATCCACTCTGATATATATTTATGTTTATACCATCCATCTATTGAATGGTATAGTATAGTTATAAATGTAACTAAATGAGTGCATGACGACTTAAAGAAAATGAAGTGATGATAGGTTCAAGCACGATAATCTTACAGTAGTCTTTATTAGTTTTAATATAGAAAGATCATAAAGAAGAAATGGGGTGGGATTTTTAAGAGACCAAGTTTATAGAAGTAAATGCATTTGAGATACACTTCCTGTTATTTGTACTTTCATTAGGTCTACTTTTAAGCTAAAGAATGTAAAGATTGTTGTGGCAGGACCACTTTAAGAGGCTTGAGCAGCCTGTGGAGCAGCTGACGGATGCAACGCGTCCTAACAACATGGTCACGTGACTGCTGGAGGGCTCCTGAATGGGAGAATGGGGATGAGAAGTCTCAGTATAAATGCAGGTTCTCAGATCTGAACTGGCAGGTGCTGCTGGGATGCTGCTGGAGTAACATTTCCCAGCCAGAGTACTGCTGCTCCCAGGAATACCTGGAGGTCAAGGGTAGGAACTATGGGGGTGGTGGAGTTACCTGGTCCTGGAGAATGACCTAAAACTACACCATGCTGGGGTTGGATGGTGTGATGGGTCTGCCTGTGGTGGGGTAGTCCCCAGGAAATGCCACACAAGTGCCTCCCTAGTGAAAGGTGAGTATGGGGCACAGTATAACCTCAGCCCCCATGACCTGGTAGTTCACCCTGTAGAGGGGACAGGAGAGGGGTCCAGGCATGCCCCAGGAGCATAAGGCCTAACAGACCCAGTCAGGGGGTGGTGTAGTGGCCCCAGTGAGGGGGCATGAGAGTGAGTAGGCTGCATAGAGTAGGGTCCATTTGCAGGGTCTGAAGGACTGCATATAGGCTGGCGTAAGTAGAAAGGGAGCTGTGTTTGGAGGGGCCTGAGAATGCAGACTCAATGGGGAGTGTGAGGGCAAGTGGCTCAGTAACCTACCTGAAATAACCTTGCTGGCCTATACTGGGGCCAGTACCACACTGGTTGAAGGGCTAGAGCCTGGGAGCCCCAGCTAGCTTAGAGGTGAGGCCATGGCCAGTGAGGCCAAAGGTCTCAGAGCGGGCCACAGCTATGAGGGAAAAGTGCTTAGGGAGTTTTGCCACCTAGAATAGACTGCCTGAGGAGGAGGGATTTGGCATACACCAGGCAAGCATACAATAGGGTCCATTGTGGTGCTGGAGCCACATAATGATGCCATTTTCTGAGGCATGGGACATGGTATAGGGTTAGTATGGAACTGTGTATTATGCCTTTGGCATTGGGCACTCCATGAGTAACCTACTACCTATAAACTACTTCCAAAGTTACATCAAAGGTGTGGCAGATGAAGCAGGGAGGGCTGCCCTAGAGAGATGGGTAAACCAATGGTTAAACTGGCCTCATGATGACTGGCTGTCACATGGTCATACTGAATCTTATCCATGATCTGTATATTCTGGTTTTGTCTGTGACAGGAACAAGACCTATGTACGGAAGGTGCAAGAATCTCCATGATATACAATTATGAAACAACCCACCATAAGGAAGCCTTCTTTTTCAGCCTTGCCAGTTTGAGCTTGGCTTATCCTATGAAACATAAGGCTTATATCGCTTCTAAAAATATTTTATCTTATCTAATATAATTAAGGTTGTTCTCATTATCTATATAAATGGCTAATCCTTTTTAAAACCTGAGATTCTTGACCTCAATATACTTAATTGAAGATATTTAAGTATATGGATAGCATCAGGAATGAAAGCCAGTGGGGTCAGAGAGAGCCCAGATGAGAGATGTGGCTTCTGAGGAATTGTTAAAGATGGAGATCATGTGGCTGACTAGTCTGGCAGGTCTGAAAAACCATAAAAAGATCTACCCCTGGAGTTAAATCCTTGTTTTTGTCTTTGCCAATGATTACCACTCCTTGGCTTGTAAGGATTCCTTATTTTTTACCTTTACTTTCTCCATTTAATTCTGGCTAGAATGCAGCAGCCCAAACTGTTTCCTTTGCCTACCTTTCAGACCACATTACTAAATTATTGAATCAAGTCTATCTCTTGTCTTCACATTCAAGAATCAGGACAAAGATGTTGATAAGATAGAGCTTTATAGGACTTTAAATTGAGGATAAAAAACTTGAATATGCTATTGAAGAAGACCAAAGACAGGTTGAAAGGAAGGAGGCTGGCTCTTCATGTCTTTCAAAGTGCAGGACCTATGAGCTCCTATACACATGTAGGGAGCCTGCTCCAACGCACTGGAATTAGTGTGCTGGAGAATGAAAATTAATGTGCTCCAGAAGCTTCCAGAGTCATGTATATCAGTGTCTCCACCCTGAAAAATGGTGGTAGGGCACTTCAAGCTAAAGCTAATTCGATAAGCTTTAGTTCAAGTGCTCTGCTGCCAATTTTAAGTGCAGGGATGCTGATACACATGATAGCCCGGGTGCTTTTAAATACAGCAGTTCTTGGAGCTACACTTATTAAAATGCACCTCCTCTCTCCCCTACCTTTTAGAGCACATGTATAAATGCTCTGAGAATAGGCAGAAGTAGCTGCAAGTCACATTTCTGATCTTCTAACACTGAAGGAAGTTGGAGAGCAAAACTAGATTAAGGACTTTTATAACTTGTCCAACTTGCTATGATCTCTCTAAAATCACAGATTCTGGCCCAAAGATTTTAGCAATATCATGCCCGTGAAATTGTATGCAATAAACCTCAACAGTGCTACAGAGTGTCTGCTGTACCTCAAGGGCAAATGGCCTGTGCTTTCTGGAGGAGCAGGATTTGATTTCTTACCCCACTTTTGTTACAAAGATCAAATACAATTGGTGTCACAGGCCAGCTGGGCACTGTGAGTCTGTTCATTTGGATCAAGGAGGCAAGTAGGGAGTGGAATAAAGGCAAATTTACTATAGCTTACACACAT
>JAGPOW010000290.1:5610742-5639637 GCA_030014935.1 Caiman crocodilus
CTAATATTAACTAATATTATCTATTTAGGCAGAATACCGAATGCCTCCAAGAAGCACACATTATTGCTTATTAAACCCTCTTGGTTCTGGCTGTCACAAATTGGAAAAGGAAAAAAAAATAAAATCAGAGATTGAACAATATAGTTTTTCTGAGGTTTTCATGTAAGAGGAAGACTGTAGCCACACAATGCACTGATTGAGTAGTACTGTTATGGCATCCCCCAGAGTATAGTAATGTCTATTCAAATACATGACTTCTAGAGTGATGTCATGGTGTGGTTATTGGATTACCTGTGGATACATGGGCATTTGGGGCATGTAGAGCTAAGCACAAATTAACATTAAAAATCCATACTCCTCTACTATGTACACTGTTCTGCCTTGCTCCTTTCATGTAATGGGTTTTATCTCTCCTGGCTACACTGAATGAAAGTTAATACTGAGGGCTTAAATTTGGCCCTACAAGATAATTAGTATAATCTGTTATGTACAACGATTGTACTGGCAAGCCTTTGATTTTATTAATGCCCCTGGTATCAAATCAACAAGTTTGTCATGATGCTTAACAAAAAGGCACAGATGGACAAATATGCATTTCTCATTTTAGAATTTTTTTATTTTTTAAAGAAGAATCCTCTGAGGCTGTCCTATTGTTTTTTTTTATATTTTCCAAGTATGATGTGAAGTTTTCTAAAGAGATACAAGCTTCTCTGTCTCTCTCTTTTCTAAAAAATGCACAATATTTTTCACATAGTTTTTGTGTGAAACATATTAAAACAGATATTCTTGGAATGAGCGCAGGGTGATCAAGCACTCAGCCACAATAGGTCACTCAGTGCAGTCTACTGTGTGGGAATTTGTGGGGTTCATTTGTAAATTTAAATGAGTTCAGAAAAGTACAATATAAAAAAATTCTTGCAAAACTTCTGTAAATTCCCTTTGATTACATTTTGTGTTTATGGACTTGTTAGGCTCATACCTGGCAACCAATTATATGAATGTATATTACATTCTTATTCAATATTTATTGTTGGATATGTTCTTATGTGGCTGCTTCCGTATAATTTGCAACATTCAGTGTCATTATCAAACAAACCAGAGAAATAATTCAAACAGTTTTAGACCAGATTGAAGCATGACAAAGAAGTTATATTATTTATATAATATTATGCTTGGCACTTACACCAAAGCCATTGGGTATGTGAAGGAAGAAAGGACTCTTGTGCAAGTATAAGACAGAGGAGGGATTCTGAGTTCCTCCATACTTAGGGTCTGGGGTTTTCCTCTAAGAACTATGCAGTAGGAAGCATGAAATAGAGGGTGCTTCATTTGCTTCAGTGGTAGCTTTGAAAAGGGATCATCCTTCTTTGGGAAGACTAATACCAGTGCCAATGTTGTTTTCCCCTTCCCTTTTAAGCTCTGTTACTGAAGAGCTGTGATTGATATCTAGTCAACTCCATGTATTTGTAGCCATTAGTTAAGTATTGGCTCATGCCTTGAATAATGAAGGTTTATGCTCCTTTAAAATCTCTGGTGCATGCCATAATACACGTAAATGTTTAATGTCCTTAATATCTTGTTCTCAAAATTATATTCCAAAGAATTTAAAATGTTATTTCAAATAAAGGAATTCCACAAGATAATTATGTCTTTCCAGTTCCATACAAGAGTTTGGAGAGCCAAAGGATCAATGATCTCTACTTGTCTAACACCACCAAACGAAAAAAAAACAGGTCTGTTTCATCCAACACCAGATAGAAGGCAACCACCTTCCCAAAGACCTAGAGGAGATCTAGAGTGGACAGTGTGTGGAAGTGATGTGCCTAAGGTGTCTGCCTGTGGAAAGTGGTAAGATATTTACAGATGGGAGAGAATATAGTATTTCTGGAGACCTTTGGGAAATAAAATATGGAACTGACAGTTTTTTGTGAAGTGGGGAACTTTGCATTGTGCCAAAACACTCTGGCACTGGGGTAAGGGTTTTACTTGAAGATCATATTTTCCAGCTGAAGATATTGAGAATGGCCTTTGCTAAAACTTTGGCTGCAAAACATTGCCCATTGCATAATTTGGAAAAATATATTTATTTTTAATTGCTGAAGGTTTAGTTTATGTTCCAGATTCATTAAATGTAGATATCTGAGTAGTAATAACTACAAGAAAAGTGCTTGTACTGATACAATGAAATGTTTCTCATGATTCCTATTGTGACTTCTCCCACCTCCTTTCAGGCATGATTATTAATTATTATAATTATAATGATTATTATATTATTATTTATAATTCATGATTGTTCATGATTATTTATATCTCTTATTATACCAGTGCCTAGTGGCCAAAGTTTCCATAAAGTAAACAGGAAAAGAGAAGAAACATTATTTGCTGTATTACAGATATTTTTCTGTGCTACATTCAAATCATGAGACCATTGTTTCATATGTTACTACGATATTTGCAGCATTATGGATGTATGATAGGGGATGGGTAACAAAAGACCTACTAATGACACGTAATTCCCAACAAAAAGAGCTGAGGGAAGATAACAGCTGCCACCTATGAAGTGATAGAAGTACCTTGGGTGTTTTTGTCAAGCTACAGCCTAAGGCCATGCTTGTTGGGAAAGAAGGAAGTGTTAAAAATACTGACAGCCTTTTTAGGCAAAAAAAGATTGGGAGTGAGGAAAAGGATCAATAGGGAATTGCATTTATTATGAAAATTTGTTAGGTTCATAGAACAAAGCACAGAGTAGGAAAAGCAAAAACTTTTTCTTTCTGTGGCAGATAAGTAAATAGAAGAATTATGATTTCCTTTAAGAAGGTAAAGTTTTCCCTTGTACATGGCAAAAAACAAAATTGCATATGGTATGCTTAATAAAATATTTTCTAGAGGGCATCCTATTGCCTATGACATAACATGGCCCCAGGGCAGAAAAACCTCTTAAAATCTAATGCCTTTCAAGAAATGTTATGTTTATTTTCTACCTAAAATGTGCAGGATAGGGATATCTTGTTAAAAGTTGGGATGGAGTTGGAATATGGTAGAACTGCACTATCTTAATTTTGCTAATACCTGATATATCCCACAAAAATGGTCCTCCATAATGTAAATTTAGAATCTGGGTGACTCAGAATATCATTTTTACATCATTTTTTTTTCAAAAGTATATAAGTCCAGATCCACAAAGGCATTTACACTTCAAACTCTTACTGAACTCAATGAAAAGTGAGTGTCATTTGAAGCACATAGTTTGGGGCTCTGAACCTAAGTGATTTAGGATTTTGTAGCCTTTCAGTTGTACTAGAAAAGCACTTTGATGCTTTAGAAACAATTATCTCTTTTTTCTACAGTACAGTGGCTATACTGATGTGTATATATTTGTGGAAACTCCTAGGCAGAGATGTTGTACCTAATTAAACCGTGACTTGTATCAGTACAACTTATTCCATTTTGAAGCAAATGGATACATTAACACCATTTGCATAGGCATAAAAACAAAGCTAACTGAAATGAGCCATTTTGACTTTAACTCAAAAAAGATCTACCAGATTTTGGGTCATTGAACTCTAAAGCTCTGTTTAAACACTTTTAAGATGATTCTAGCCTTGCATGCTAAAATGGCTTAGTGTCTATCATTCCTACTTCTCCCAGAAATTAAGCTACTTGAGAGGTACTGGAGGTAAGTATTTTTTTTTTTAAACAGTTTAATTATAACACCTCTTGCTCAAATTCTGGGAAATTGTATATCCTGATGTTATTTCTGCTAACAAACAGATATCAGGTAATTTTGAAAATATAGCCCTTACATATATTCCCTGTGGAGTAACAACCAATCTGGCATCAGCAGGAAGAAGTAATGAGAAGTGTAATTACCTAATATAAATGAGCTCAGTAGTGTCTGCTTTCCATTTTGAAAATACCACCTGCTTCCATTAGCATTTCTATACCTCACATTTAAATTGCATAGTGCATCAAGCTGAGTAGACTTACTATAGTGTAAGTGCAAACTCAAACTGTTCTTGATTCCAAAGGAAATAAAGAAAAAGTATACGATAACATAAACAAAAGATACATGTGAAAAGTTACGTTCAAGTAGTGCTTGAATGTTTTCCAGTTGCCTCAGCACAAATTCTTTAAGAGTGAATATTGGTTTAAAATGTTACTTAAAATAAATTATAGAAAAGGGAAGATAAAAAGTGATACTGTGCGGTAGTTTGGTTAATCAGTACAATTGACAGCTTGACAAATCTCCCTTGTCAAATGAAGCTGGAACACATATTCTTCAAGCTCTTTACATTTCATGGCATTTTAATTTTCCCCCAGAATCTGCAATAAGAATGTGGTTTGCCTTCTGCATTGTAATGCATAGCTGGCAGCTCAGGTGAACACAAAGGCAACTTCTCTAACACTAGAAACTATTTCTCCCTGAGCAGAACATGAGGAATTTATTCAAGTCTACAAGTATACACAACAGAACTTTCCTCTGCTCCCTCCCCTCCAAAATGTGCTTTCTTTTTTTGTGTCCTTGGAACAAGGTATTTAGCAGAATTTGCAGATTTGTTGGAATCTGACAGGGATGTGCCATGCACTTATGCTATGGCGTCACACTTGTGACCTCTGAGCTGTCAACTGTATGCCTTAGCTCCCATGACACCCCAACCCCTTGAAATGAGCTCAGATAAAGTGGAATGTTCACTTCTGTGGCAGCTGGTGAATGCCTAACTTTCTGTTCTGTATATTTTCATAGCAAATGAACGTTTGAATTGACAGTATTGCCAACTGTCATGAGAGTTGGCAATACTGCATTGAACTAAGAAACAGGACTAACCTCACAAGTTTGGAATACCAAAGATAATCAAGATTCATACCATCCAGTACATGCATTTGAAATGCTAGGCATTTTCTCATGGCTATGCTTTGACAGTATTAAAATTCAACAAAGTAGATTGAACACAATAGCAACAGTAAAATTTCACAGTTCAATTAGATATCTGTTTATTTATTTAGTTTGTCTACCTAACTACTGAAATATTTTATCAAGAACAATGACCTGCAGGTTTCATGCTAAAACCTAAACAGAATCTACATTTAAAAAGCATACTCCAACTATACAGGATAAACTTCAGATCTGTAAACAAAACTGAATATATTAAAGCTTCTGAAATGTGATGCTTTTATGAAAATAATAGTGCTCAGTGTGGGGTGTCTAGTTCAGCATGTGTTTTTATATGATCTGTGACTGATAGCATTTATTCAGGTGTAGAGCCATATTCTGTTTCCAGTGAAATAAATGAGCACAGCATTAAGCTATTATCTATGTCCAAAGTAAGAGGACATACAATTATTGCCAAGTTCTTCAGTTTAGCTTTCTGTGTCAGAGGAGTATCACATAGTATTAAACTTCTCTTACTGATTAGAGCTTACATAGGGTTTTCTTTTGTTTCTCCCTCTTATTAGAAACAAAAGCAAACCCTATGTAAGTTCTAAAACTCTATGTAAAGTATCAAAACATATAGGTTCCATTGATAGGCATTGAAGAGAACAATGCAAAATGTATTTTTATAGAATTTTTGGAAAGAATAGTATATAAAAGGTGCTCTTTAAGTAATCGGATTACATATGTGCAGATATTACATTTAGAACAATCTAACTAGGGAGGTTTAAATCAGCTTCAAGCTGTCTATTCTAAGACTGGGTATGGCAAACATTTGTACACACTCTTTGATAGTTCATCATTACTTGATGGAATAGCTTTCACCTATGGAGGTTTGGTAGTCCTGTGTTTAATGCATTTTTCTAGTCTTTTCCATGGGCCACAAAGATTTGACATTTGTCTTGACTAGGTGTTCAGGGTTGAATGGGGTTTACTAGTTCTATCATTGCACTAACCTTCTTAGAGCCTTGACTGGTAGATGTTGTACATATTCTGATGATTAAACCTGTTACAAGATTTGGTGTCAAGAAGGAATTTTCTTTTCTGTCAGATTGGCAAGGACCATTGTGGGTGCTTTGCTTTATCCTGTAGCATGGGGAATGGTCTGTTTCCTAGGATCATCTGACCATATTTTACCTAACACATTCCCTGCAGAAGGAACATTTTGGACAAAGTTCCAACCCATTCCTACAATTTAACATTAGGAATGGATAGCAACTATAGCAAAAATCCTCTAATTTCAAATAAAAAATGAACCATCATGGACAGTATTCAACCCAAGAAAAAGTTGATATTATTTCCACTAGTGTAAACCATTGCTTATATACTACTAGAGTCAAGGTACAAACAAGGCTTCACTAATATTTTAACTGTGTTTAAGACTTTTGTCATTTGCATAGAGCTGGCAGGAACACAGCCTGTTTTTTGTAAACAGTGTTAAGGTTTTGATATTCTTTTTGTTCTGATGCAGAACAAAAATGAAGTTGCTCAAAAAATGTGGAAAAAAACACAAATGTAGGTCACTACTCTGGAATAGCTTGATAGTTAGTGCAGTCACCTCACAAGCAGAAGATGTGGTTCAAGTGCCTGCTCTGCCTGATTAAGATTATATACCTTCTAAAAGTAGAATCTACTGCTTCTTATCACCAAGTTTCTCTAAGGCGGGGTGCTTTGTTTCCTTCTCACTGGAAGCTTTATCCCAGAGTTTGAGAAACAAGACCAATTAATAAAAGCAATTGAAACAGACATAGTTCTGTGAATAATCTGATTTAGAAAAAACAGCATTTTTTTTAAACTTTGAGCAGCAACAGGCTTTGAAATGTTTACGTACCATTTTATTTTACATTTTCATGCTTTTCCATTCCTCAGAACTCTTTGGTTTTAGCTAGAGGGGTGAAGCAATGCTGGGATAAAATCTAATCTTACAGCCTTTATGTAACAAAGTAACACTAGAAATCTTATGTATGTGAGGTTTCTGAGACTGACTTTTCAGAAATATCCAGACTCTGCTATATTCATCCAAATAAATCCTTGGACTTTTTTAAGGATTAGTCATAACTACTTAAAATATCATGTATTGATTTAATTCTTTGGACTAGAAGTTATAAACAAGGTACCCATAGTTGATACAATTAGCACTCCTTTACCAAGGTAGCTGAATGCAGAGAAGGAATAAACAAACCATTTGGGGCTCCAAGAGTAGGAATCTTAGCAGAGTCATCATCAGGCAAGTAGGTTCCTAAAGTGGGAAACCGGTAGGAGTATTGTTCACCATGAAAGGAAGGTAGTTGACATCAAACTTGTAGACCTTTATTTCTTAGTGGAAGAAACTTCTTTTGATCAAATCTTGATTCTTAAGGTTAAAATCTTAAATACATTCTGTATCAATTGATCTGAGGGTTGGTGTTTTGAAAATTTACTGCTGATCCTGCAAACTTCCTTATAATAGTAATTCAACTGATTTTAATAAAACTACTCAGTGTGGAGCATGTCTACACAACTGCCTGCCCCACTGTGCAGTTGTTACTAAAGCAGGTACTAAATGACTGTGCAGTAACTGCTTGTACTGCACAGTCCCAGTGCCACCTGGGTTGTTTCTGAGCCTACTGAACAGTAGCTTGTTGCTACTGTGCATCAGTGGTGGCATCAAGGTTCATGCCCACTGATACATCACTGTAGTGACACGCTATATCTGTGTAGTGTTATGGCAACATAGCATCTCGCATAGATGCGCCCAGTGAAATAAGAATCGTGTAAGGAAGACTTTGTAGTATCAGGGTTATTTCCTTGAGAGAAGATACAACAGTTTAAAATTATGTGTGATAAATTACTTGTCTACTGTGATGAATTATTAAAAATAGATCAAATTAACTGTGAAGGAAGATATAAAATCTATACATGCATGTCTACTCTTAACTTCTCCTTTGGGAGCAGCTTTTAGTACAAGAGTGAGATATCTAGCTCCCATGTTATCACTAGAAATATACATATTTCTTGTGGTGCATGGGCTTGACTTCAGTAGGAACCCAGATATATGAATGTTAATATGACTCTCAGCTGCAACTCAAAACCATGACATTAGTCAGACTCTCTTACGAGATATCCAATACTTTATGGTTCAGGTTATGGTAGAAATACTTTGGGTATGTCAGCATTGAAAGTGGGAGGTGTGACTGCAATCCTTGTATATATATCTGAGCAAACTTTAATCTACTGGGTACTAGTATCAGCGACAACAGAGCATGGGCTAGCCAATCAAATATTATCCAAAGCCAGAGTTAGTTTTTTTCCAGGTTGTGGTGAAATCTTTACTACTGTGGTTTCACTATTTGTTGTATATCTGAACCAAAGCCAACTTGGGCATCCCAATACAGCCTTCTATCATTTCTCCTGAATACAGTGTTGACATGCATTTTGGGAACAACTGCTTGCATTATGTCTTGTTACTTCTGCTTTTATTTATTACAGTAAGTCTAAATGTCACCTCCCCTTTACACTTAACCCTGTTAACCTGTTCCATTCATGCTGTCTGTCCTGATAAAAGACTAGATTACAAACCATCTGGGACAAAGATTTTAATTTTAATTTCACTTGTTTAAACATTGCCTAGCTACAGTCTGACCTTGTCTGCTCACTGGGATCTCTGGATAGTTCTGTAGCATAAAAAACAATTTGCTTAATGCCAAATGTATATTTGTATATGATAATGAAAAACTCTAAAAACAAGAGTTAACCGAGTTAACCAAAACAAGGAATTGGTATCATTTTGGAACAAGTTCGGATTAACTCTTAATTATTTCCAAATCATCTAGACATTAGACTATATATATAGTCAATAGTATATATATTTGTGTGTGTGTGTATACATATACACTATGCTTGCTTCAATTTTAATTCTATTTTTTTATGTATATTTAATCTATTTAGATCTGTATAACATTTAATTCCAAGGGAAAATTTGAGGTAAGAAAAGTGCTAATTAGTTTATAGCTTTGTAAACATCAGTTACTTAATAGGCAATACAGAAAAACGCTATTTAAAACTTGGCAAAATTCAGCTTGTATCTTTTTCCATGAATCAACTGGTGATTGAATGGAATTTGTAGGACTGAATGAAATTACTAGTTATACATAGCAAGTAATTTATAACAATCAGGGCCTGCAGGTACATGGAAAATGTAGGGAAGAATTTACAGTTTAAAAGGAAACATTAGTGTCATGGAGAGATTAGATAGTTAATCGTTTTTAACTGCAAAGTGCTACCTTTATAAAGTTCTTCTTGGTTTCATTAATCTACTCTGTGACAGAGAAGAGTTTGAGCAGCAAGGGAGCAATGTGAAGAATATGCAGACTATTACTATTTCTGCCACTGCTGCTGATTCACTGGTGGGTTATCACGCCATGTCTCTTTCATCCTTTTATGCTTTTACATGCCCTATAGCAACTGCTACACTACGTTTAATCATATTTAACAGCTTGAATGTCAAAAAGTTAAATAGTTTTAACTATTCTTTTTACCTTCAACTTTATTACCCCAATACTGAGGCCACAATAGCTACTTATAGCTTTAGAGAAACCATATATTTCATGTGCCATGATACTCATCATTCCCATGTAAAATGTACCTGCATTGCTAAAGCTATAGTAGTTTATTTTATTTAAGTCATTGCATTCCACTGACCGCCTCCTTCCATTCTGCCTGTCTACTGATAATTGCTCAGATTTCATGTCCCAGAAGTTTTTCATCCTACTCCTTCAGAAGGAATGATGGTGGTTGTTAAACCACAAAAATAACAGCTGTTATCTCAATCTACCTGGCAGAATTAATCTGTTGGATTTTTTTTTACTATGATATTACAAGTTTACTGCAAAATTTATAAATATTATAGTTTTGGTTTAGATGTTTTCCAAAAATACCTGACTTTCTCCCAAAAAACGATCAAGAAGAATAGTGGTAGCATTTTTAGTGTCCTCACTAAAAAAAAAACCAGAGGAAGGGCATTTGAATTCCAAAAGATTGTTTCTCATCTCTTTTGACCAAACAAGTTGATTTAATAAAAGATACTGTGTTTTATGACAAATCTTGCTTCATGAGAGAAGAGCAAAGATTCAGAAGGGATAGAGGAACGCACAAGGTTAGGCGTATAGGCAGCATAGTCAAAATGTAATACTGATGACAGCAGTAGTTATGTAAGATTAGAGAAAGAGCTATACCTATTTGACTAGGAATTGGGTGAAATCAAAGATAAGCAATTGAGAAGTTTGTATGTACTTGCAAGTCGCCTGGGCAACAACATGGAGGAATTAAAACTACTGATGCAGGATGTGAAACTGGATAGTATAGGGCAGGGCTATCCATGAGGAGTTAATTTTTGGGCTGACTGGCCTATTTTGCTGACTGGCCATAACTCCCCCAGTTGCTCCAGCTGCAACTGGTTCCAGGATCCCCATCCTTCTTCTGCTTTTTGCTCCCTGCTTCTTCCCCCAGGAGATGGGGCAGGGCAGTATGGCCCAGTGCAGGGATTTGAGGATAGGCCTGGGGTTGTTAGGATGTTAGGATGCTAGGATCGGAAAGCACCTATTAGATCATCAAGTCCGACCCCCTGCCCTGGGCAGTAATGAGTGCTGGGGTCAGATAACCTCATCCAGGTATCTATCAAATCTTCTGTTAAATACCTCCAAGGAAGGGGACAGTACCACCTCCCTTGGAAGCGTATTCTGTATTTTGGCAACCCTCACAGTAAATAATATTTTTCTGATGTCCAATCTTAATTTGCTCTCTTCCAGTTTGTGGCCATTATTTCTAGTTACCCTAATGGGCACCCTGGTAAACACTGTATCCCCTATTTCTTGCTGCCCCCCTTGATGAGTTTGTAGGTGGCCACAAGATCACCTCTCAGCCTCCTCTTGTGGAGGCTGAAGAGATTCAGATCCTTCAGTCTGTCTTCATAGGGTCTTACCTGCAGGCCCTCAACCATATGAGTAGTCCTTCTCTGAACTTGCTTAAGGTTATCCACATCCCTCTTGAAGTGTGGTGCCCAAAAGTGGATGCAGTACTCCAGCTGCAGCCTGACCAGTGCTGCATAGAGGGGAAGTATCACCCTCCTAGACCTGTTTGTGATGCACCTAATTATGCAAGAAAGGGTGTGGCTAGCTTTACTTATTACCTCATTACACTGGTGACTCAATTTCATTTTGGAGTTGATTTCTACTCTGAGATCCCTTTCCACAGTTGTGCTACTTAGAATGGTACCTCCCAGGCTATAGGTGTGTTGATGATTCTTCTTCCCCAGGTACAACACATGACACTTATCGTTGTTAAACTGCATCCTATTCTGTTCGGCCCATTTCCTCAGCCTGTCCAAATCAGCCTGGATTTGCTCCCTGCCATTTAGTTTGTGTACCTCCCCCTATTGTTTGGTGTCATCAGCAAACTTCGACAGGGTGCTTTCTACTTTCTTGTGTAAGTCAGTAATGAAGATATTGAATAGTCCCAGTCCCAGATTGGAGACTTGGGGAACTCCGCTCCCTACATTTCTCCAGGTAGAAACCAATCTGTCCACCACAACTCTCTGGGTGCATCCCGTAAGCCATTTTCTACCCACTAAACTGTGTAATAATCTACATCACAACTGTTTAGTTTACTTATAAGAAATGGGTGTGACACTGTGTCAAAGGCATTTTTAAAATCTAAGTAAATAACATCTACTTCTATTCCATCATCCAAACATTTTGTGACCTGGGTTAGTCAGGAAGTATCTGCTTGCTATGAACCCATGCTGATTGCCCCTTAGCATTATTTTACTTTCTAGTCCCCCACAAATGTGATCCTTAACAATTTTCTCAAAGGTCTTGTCAAGGATAGAGACTAACTGGTCTATCGTTACCTGGTTCCCCATCCTCCCCTTCTTGAAAATAGGGACCACATCGGCCCTTTTCCAATCCTCTGGGACCTGGCCTGAGCACCAGGAGTACTCAAACAGTTGTGCCAGCAGCTCTGTTATGACTCCAGCTAATTCCCTAAGTACCCTAAGGATGAAGATCATCAGGGCCTGTTGACTTAAATACATTCAACCCCTGCAGGTGCCCTTTTACTAGGTCAGCATGAACAGTTGGTGGGTTGGTATCTATACTGGACTTACCTAAAGTCCCAATGGAATGTGTATTTGTATTTGTGTCCAGGAACATGGATGCAAAAAAGTCATTTAGAAGCTCTGCTTTGGCCATCCTATCTGTTACCAGTTGCCCTTGTTCATCCTGAAGGGTCTCCAAGTTACCCTGCACCTTCTTTTTGCTTCCTATGTACTTAAAGAATGGCTTTTGCTATCCTTAACTTTTACTGCCAGCCTAAGCTCCATTTCCTCTTTGGCTTTCCTCATTGCTTCTCTTCAAGGTTGAGCCAAGGAAGCATACTCCTCCTTGGTGGAAGCCCCCTGCTTCCACAGCCTGTAGGCCACTTTCATAGATTTAATAGATTTCATAGACATTTGGGTTGGAAGGGACCCCAGAGGATCGTTGAGTCCAGCCCCATGCCCCAGGGGCAGGAAGTCAGCAGGGATCATAGGATCCCAGCAAGATAAGCATCCAAATGTCTCTTGAAGGCATTCAAAGTGGGTGCTTGAACCACCTCCAGCGGCAGTCTATTCCAAACGTTGGGGGCTTGGACAGTAAAGAAGTTCTTTCTTATGTCCAGCCTGAATTGGTCGTGGCAGAGTTTGTGACCACTCAATCTCGTCATCCTTTGGGGCGCTCTGGTGAACAGATGTTCCCCCAGATCCTGATAAACTTACGGGTGGCCACCAGATCACCCCTGAGTCTGCACTTTTCCAGGCTAAAGAGTCCCATGGCTCTCAGTCTGTCATCATAATGTCTGTTTTCCTGACCTCTGATTATGCGCTTGGCTGTCCTCTGCACTCTTTCAAGCTTCTCCACATCCTTTCTGAATTGTGGAGCCCAAAACTGGATGCAGTTCTCCAGTTGTGGTCTCACCAAGGCTGAGAACAATGAGAGAAAGATGTCCTGGGATTTGCTTGAGAAGCATCTATGGATGTGAGTCAGCAGTTTCCTCGTTTTACTAGTTGCAGCATCATATTGAAGTCTCACGTTTATCTTGTGGTCAATCATGACCCCAAGTCCCTTTCCTTTGTAGTGCTAACCAGCGTAGCACTGCCAAGCCTATAAGCTTGCTGCTGGTTTTTTCTCCAAAGGTGGAGAACCTTGCATTTTTCGATGTTGAACACCATCAGGTACTCATCCACCCATTTTATGAGCTTTTCAAGATCTGCCTGGATCATCCTCCTGTCCTCAAGTGTGGGTGCTTTTCCCCAGAGCTTGGTGTCATCAGCAAACTTAGCCAGCCTGCTTCTGACACCAATGTCCACATCACTGATGAAGATATTAAACAGTATAGGCTCTAGGACAGAGCCTTGAGGGACCCCACTGGTAACTGCTCACTAAGATGATTGGCTTCCATCAACCACCACCCTCTGGGTCCTACCGCGGAGCTGATTCCCCAGCCAATGGATTATGTTGAAGTCAGGGTTGCAGTTAACCAGTTTAGCCAAGAGGTGATCATGGGATACCAGGTCAATGGCTTTTTTAAAGTCAAGATATACAACATTAATCTCTTCCCCCTTGTCCAGGTCATAAGTCACCTGGTCATAAATGGAAATGAGATTGGTCAAGCAAGACTTACCTCCAACACCCCATGCTAGGTATACCTCAGGATATTGCCTTCAGCTAGTCTGTTAAGGATGGCCCCTTTGATAATCTTTCCCAAGTCCTTCCCCCGCATAGAGGTCAAGCTGATGGGCCTGTAGTTTGCTAGATCTACTTTCCTCCCTTTCTTTAATATAGGCATGACATTGGCCCTCTTCCAATCACTGGGCACTTCACCAGAGCACCAGGAGTTCTCAAAGATCCATGCCAGGGGCTGAGCTATGATGCTTGCCAGCTCCTTGAGTACCCTTGGGTGTAACCTGTCAAGGCAGGCTGACTTGAAGGTAACCAGCCTGTCAAGGTGTTCCTTCATGAGGTCAGCTTCGACGGAGGGCAAGGAATCTCCCTCGTCCGGGCCCCCCTGACCCACAGTGGGGCATCCCATGGGACTGATGAAAAACTGATGCAAAATACCCATTTAGCAAATTTGTTCTTTCCTGGGCATCAGTTGTCCCATTTGGTTTAGCAGGGGTCCAATGTTGCCCTTGCTTTTCCTCTGGCTCCCCACATATCTAAAAAAGGACTTTTTATTGTCCTTGATATTTGTAGCTAGTTGGAGTTTCATTGCAGCCTTGGCTTTCCTGGTTTGCTCTCTGCAGGTCCGGACCAGAGCAGAGTATTCCTCCTTGGTGGAGGTTCCAGTCTTCCATCCTTTGTAGGTCTTCCTTTTAAGATGCAAGAGATCTGCCAGTTCCCTGGAGAACCAAGGGTGATGTTGTGCCCTTTTGCTGCCTTTCCTCCAAGACGTGATGGACTTTGCTTGAGTTTGTCCTGAACTCTCCTCCCCTTTGGGTTGTGGCCCTTTAGGGCCTCTCTGACAAGCCTTCTTATCTAATTTTTCCCCCCTCCAGGCTCTCCTGAATTTACCTGCTCAACCAAGAGGCTTTCTTTGCTCTTTTGCCCCCTTTTATGTGTACTGGGATGGTCCTTTTCTGTGCCTGTAGGATTAGTCCCTTGAGAATCACCCACCCTTACTGGACTCCCATCTCAACAAGGCTTTTACTAGTCAGTCCTTCCCTAACTAATCTCCTGAGCTTGTTGAAGTTAGCGTTCCTGAAGTCTAGCACTTCTGCCGTACTAGTTACCTTCCCCACCTTTCTCCAGATAGTGAATCCTATCAATAGTTGGCCACTATCCCCTAAGTTACCTTGCACCTGCAGATCCCCAACCAAGTCATCCCCTGTGGCCAGTACCAAGTCTAGTAAAGTATTTCCCCAAGTGGGAATGTGTATCTCCTGTGATAGGTGACGGTTCTGTAAGGGGGTTGGAAACTTTCATAAGTGGGCAGACCCGGCTGCCTGTTTCCCCCAGCAGATGTCTGGGAAGTTTAAGTCACCCATGATGACCAGGTCCTTTGAGCATGTTGCCTTGGAGAGCTGTCTTGAGAATTCTAGGTCTAACTTGTCCCCCTGGTGTGGGGGTCTGTAGTAGACCCCCGCTACCAAGTCTCTTTCACCCTGATTCACCTGTAACCTCACCCATAGTACCTCAGTTTACCCTTCTTCTTGTGTGGGTGCCCAGCAGTGAGAGTGGCATATGGTGCAGTGGTGAGGAAGAATGTATGGTGCAATGGGGCAGCACAGATGCATGCTGTGGGAGAAGTGCAGGTGCAATAGGGAAGGCCACATCTGTGTACCCCAGAGGCCCTTACTTTGATGTAGGGAAGCCACTGATGCATCCCCAGAATACGGAACAGCCCATTGGTGAGAGGTGGTACCCCTTGGCCAATCAGCAGCCAAGGGATGGGGCCACCATTTTCCTCCCTTCCTCCCTCTGTAGATGGCTCAGAACCTCTCTCCTCCTATCTGTGCACTACCCTACCTTTACATACATGAGGACAAATGATTGACATGTATTTCCTCCAATGAGCTGAAAAACAGGAATTTTTGCTGTCCATTTCTCATTCAGAAATGGACAGGGTTTAAAAACAGGATGGTCTGATATAAAACAGGACCATGGCCACCCTACTTTGAAGTGGCCGGGCAGCATGTGGGTCCCACTGGTGTAGTTGGTAGGGTGTTTTGCCCGTGTCACATACAAGTTGGAGAGCCCCATTTCAAGCACCTACTCTGGAATCCTTTAAGATCCTTTAAGATCTGGAATCCATTTAGATATTTATCCTTTAACCCCAGCTGACTTCCTGCCCCTGGGGCAGGGGGCTGGACTTGATGATCTCCTGAGGTCCCTTCCAGTCCCAATGTCTATGAAATCTATGAAATTATATGGAGAAGAGGAACATGATGGACTAGCAATCTAGACTGGCATCATGATACCAAGGTATTAGAGCTGCCCAGGAAAGAAAAAAAAATAAAAGCAAAATTGTGGGGTAGTATTGTGGATTAATGATGTAAGGAATGTTGATGTCATGCCATGAGATGGCGTAAACCAGATTTGGGTCAAAATCATTTTGTGGAAGAATTATAAAAGAGGTTCTGTTTGAAAAATGCCAAGAGACCACTAGAAACTTTGGGGTATAGATTTGGGTACAGAGATATCCTTAATATTATCAGAAAGAGAAGCACTGACAGGAATGGTGATTAGAACCTGTAGCACTTTCAGGGCATGTCTACACTGCAGTGGTAGTGTGCTGTGGTCAGTATGATCCTGAGCATGCCCAGCCTGCCTGATCCAAATCCAGAAGTATTTTCCTAAAGACAGTCTGAGGCATCCTTCTTTAACTCTCAGGACCTCTGCTACCAGCATCCTTTAGAGTAGTTGCTGGGAACAATCCCAGATCCACCTCATTTGGTTACTTCCAAGTTTGGAGTAGAAGTGAATGGGGTGCAATCAAGAAAGGCCTGATGTGAAAACACCATTGTGTAGATATGCCAAATAGATATCTCCAATCCAGATATACATTACTGATCAAATGCTAGTAACAGATTTTTACCAGTCTGTGGATACATCTACACATCCCATTAACGCCCATGATAAATTCCAGCACAGTTTGCTCATGAGCTAGCTGTTCCCAGGTGCCAGGTGCAACCTCTGCATGTGCATCTGGGACCACAGCAGTGTGAGCTGGAACAGAGCATCCCTGGAGGGTAAGCCCTGGTCTGTGGGCGGTGTGGTGTTGAGTACTCTGGTATTAAGTGGTGGAGGGGTTGACTGGAGCACAAGGGTGCTCAAGTACAAGGCTAGGTGGCACACAGCTCTGCACTTTAGCACCTTTATTCCCCAACCAGCCCCGTCACTGTTTACACGTGCATTTCAGTGCACATAATTATTACGCTGTAGGATAGTCTTGTCCCTGACAGTACTTACCTATGGTGCAATTAGTTCATTTACTGAGCCCCAATACTGGTGCATGTGCAGACAGTGACACTTTCCTGTGGAGCTAATTAGTCAACTTGAGAGTAGAGCACACGTGTGGATGTACTCACTGAGATTACCTCAAGGGATGATGATTATTGAGGCTATTGTGGGAAAATAGTGAAGCTTTTGCAGAAAACAACTTGGTCATGAGTTGATTAAATTTAAATTAAATAAAACAATAAACAAAAATATGTTTGTAACTCAGGTGTATGATTTAAAAAAAAAATCAGACTTTGAGAAACAAGGGTAACTGGTCAGTGAAGTGACTAGGAATGAAGAACTTGCGGATTTAAATGTGTAGGAGGCTTGAAAGTTTGGTTTGTGAAAGATGCAAATAACTATCTGGAACTTGAATTCTAAGTGAGAGTTAAAATATGTAGGGATGGGCTCCATATATAATTGGATGTTATTAAATATGGACTGAGGTATACAAGATAATCATACAGGGACTGGCATTGTTTGAAGAAAAAATACAGCCCTAGGATGTATCAGTCAAGACATTTCCAGTAGAGTTGGAGATTCACTGTCATAGTCCAAGGCAGTGGTAAAATATTATTGATAACATTGTGCATAATCCTGATTGCCTACATTCAAGAAAGTACAAATTTAAACTGGAAGGGGTGAATAGAAGGCATATTAGGATATATTGGGGAATAGAAAAAATATTCTATAAGAGGAAATTAAAGAGTTTTTTACCCTAGCAAAATAAAAGTGAAGAGGGCACCAGATATAGACTGATCATGAATAAATTACTAATTTAAAATAAGATCTCTAGCAATCAGAAGAAAGAAGCTCTGGAACAGCCTGGGGCAAAAAACCTAACTAGTTTCAAGCTGGAACTAGAAGAATATCTGAAAGAGACTTTATGACTCTATTGCCTGCAAAATTATGGGGCAGGACTCAATGACTTGGTTTCAGTCCTATTTCCTAAGTATTTTCTTCCTCTGCAACCAACCAAAATAATAGACAACCTGTCTAATTTTTGTTTGACACTAAACCTGAGAAATTATTTTTTTCTATTCTAATACAACTGCTTTCCCTGACCCTCTCTCAGTAAATGTATTTCCAGATTGTTCATGCTAATGTAATTCACTCTGAAACAGTCTTTGTGACCTTTTCAACACCAAGATGTTGTCAAATCAATTTGTATAGTCTTCTGCTTCAGCAGCTCTGGGATCATGAGATTTTTCCAGGCTGACCAGACCACTGGTCCTTTAAGTCTTATATTCTGCCTGTGGCAATGGCCAATGCCCGATTCTTCAGTTTTACTTTATTCCAAAATACATAGTTAATTGTACAGTTCTTCAGCTATGAGGGATGTGGTAGGGTGGAGGGAAGTTCTGAATCTTGCAATTAGCAGTATATGTGAGATCTGATTACCCTTTTTTTTGCATGCATAACTACAGATATTACTGACAGAAGAAGGTCTTGTTTCAGTCTAGCCACAGTATCTGAAATGAGTTACTGTAAAGTCTGAGGAAGAATTTAGTAGTACATCACTAGCACCATTATCAATTAATAGAATTAAGGTCTTTTTTGTTTTTCCATCCACAATGTTTTCACAAATATCATCACTGGTCAAAGTTATGTTCTTAGAGATTCAAAAGTAAATTCATAAATATAAATACAAACACACTGATCTCAGGATCTGGCAATATTTTTTCTTTCTGTATAACTCAATGAATAGTACCATAGCTATAAAGTGTTTTTTCACTTTTTCTTTGTCTATGTCATTTGTCTACCTGTCCTTCATTTAGAGCTGAATCCTATTTTCCCTCCTATATCTAATTTATAATTACATAGTAATGTAACTGGTTGGGGGGAGGGGGTTGGCACTTCTACTGTTTGGATCTCATATAGCTATACTCATCCTGCATTTCTCTACTGACCATAGTAATGTCTGCAGAGATGCCCAGAGGGAATAGAAACTGCAGATATGTGCAGCTTTCAGTCAGTCTCAAAGCTTTAAATGAACCTAACAGGTATTTGGTGAAAGAGGAAAAATCCCTCCTATCTTTAGATCAGTAGCCTAGCAGTTAGGGAAGAAGGTATCTGAACTTTCACTTCCTAGTGAAGTACCATGGTCTCTATGTCATGAGCTAGGTTTTGTGCAAAACAGTTAACCAAATGCCTCAGCACAGCTGTGTTAAGCACATTGCAAGCATGGGTGCAGGGATTTCTCTTGCAACACAGAAAGAGTTTCAGTGCAAGATCAGAGCCCGCCAAAACCTTGCAGCTGCATCACTGAGTGCATGCTTATGATTGGTTCACAGTAAATTATGCAAATGTGTTGGTCGGCAATTGGCTCGCTGACCACATAAAAGGCTTGGGCGATGCCCGCCCAAACCGGAGGAGTGCTCGGATGCGCATGAGGAGAGATCCTGCCTGCATTTCCAAGCCACAAAGGAGGCCTGATCAACCGACAATGACTCCCCACTGGATTCATCTGACGCCCCATACCCTGCATAAGTGTAAGTTCCTGTGTGCCTGTGTTCCTGTTTAAGTTTTGTAACTTCAAGGAACATGCCTACAGCTTAAGGACTGTAAGTTAAGTTTTTTTTGGCTTCCAACAACCTGTGCGTCTAGCGCCTCAATTCCGCTCCATCAGCGGCTCCATTCCTCCAGCGTTTCTCAGCCCCCACAGGCTTTACCTCTACTCTTCAGCCGTGGTCTTGACTATGTCTCATTGGACAGCCAGGAGGGGAAGATAAATGGGGCCAGAAGGAGGGAAGAAAGTTAAAGGAAGTCTATTTTAGTGGATACTGCTATGAAAGAGTTGGATCTCTGGGTATTAGCCATGAATGGTCAGAAATTATCTTAGTGTTGTTTATCCATTTTATCCCAAGCACTTGCCAGTTCCGTTCCTGAACTGCTCAAATGAGCAGCCATGAAGAGAAGATATGTAGAGAAGAGCAGGCCAGGAGAAGTTGGTGCTAGGTTTAAATCTAAGCCCTGTTATTGTTTGGGCAGATATTTTCCCAGTGCTTCAATGAATATTAAATGCAAAGTACTATGTCAGGAAGAGGGATGGAACATGCTCAGGGCTATTTATGATTCATGGCCTAGTAATTAGAGTACTTGGCTGTACTCTAGGCTTCCCCTGCATGGACGAGAAGCAAGCTCCCTTGGCTGGGAACCTCCTCAGTTGATGGAATCCTAGGTGTGGGGGTTCCCATACACCTCCCAGGGGTGATGAATCATGACTTTCATGATCCCTCAGCCCTGGGGATTTCATGCCATCCCCCAGCCCTGGGGGTTTGATGCACCCACGGGGCAGCCACGCTCCCTAGGCTGCTGGGAACCAGCTGATACCTGGCACCTATCATTTACAGCTATGGGACTCTTATTCCCCATGCTTCTGGGACCCAGAGTTGACAGCAACTAGAGATGAGTCCCCTCAGTTGTGGGATTCCCAACCCTGGCTGGGCATGATGTACCCCTGGGGCTGGGAGCCTGGTCAGCAGATGAAGCTCTAAGCTGCAAGGAAGACCCTGGTAGACATGAAAATTAAAGCTTGATAGCAACCAGCTATAATGTTAGTAAATATTTTTGGGCTAGGGACAGACATTAAAAAAGCCTGAGCCTGAATTGATTCAATTTTTGCAGGTTAGTCTAAGGAAGGCCTGTGCAATTGCAAGCAGATTCAATCTTTGCAGGTTAGTTTAACCTGCCTATATTGAGGTTTGCAACTGCACAGACCTTTCCTTTGGGCCGAAGAAATGCAGGCACATGTCTTTAGTGGCTCAGGCTAGAGGCTGGGGAGTGCTAAACCATCCCTCCCTTCCCTACTACAGTGTTGAGCTGAGGGGGGTGGTGTGTGGCCAGGCCCCAGCAGGAGGCCCTGATTAGGGAGGGGTTTAAATCCCCACCATCTGGACAGTTCCAGACTGTTCCCTGCTTGCTGCTCAAGGGGCAGGAGTATTGCCAGGCCCCAGTCCCCAGCTAGCACACAGAGGCAAGCATGGGATGTTCTGTGCATGCATCTGTTGATGATACTGACCTTTTCAGTCTTTCTCTTTCTGCTTCTTCATACTGTCTGCAAACCTGACAAGCAAGGGAACCAGCAGGGAGCTGATAACACAACATTTATCAGCCCATCAAAAAATCATAAGCCTCTCTCATCAGTATAGGCTCTTCTTAAACAGCTTAAGGAAGGAACAGAAGGACATTACCAGCTGACCTGTTCATTAGCTCTAGAAAGCCATAAGTGGATTGTGTTTTGTCTGCCTGTCCTAGTGAAACTGGAGACACACACAGATCCTCTCAGCATTAGCTAGCATACTTTGTAGGGTCTGTGGGGCTGGGGTCCCATGCTGTGAAAGATGGGAGGGAGGGAGGATCCCTGCTTGAGCAGTGGGCATCAAGGGGCCAGGGGGAAGCAAGGCAGACCCTGTTGTTCCTGCAGTCTCCACTGGAGCTCCAGCTACAGAGCAGAAGGGTGGGGCCAGCTTTGTTCTCTGGAGTAGACAACCCAGCCCAGCCCTGGGCTGAAAAACATCTGGGATGCTGGGAGAGTCTGGTTTAACTTAAATCAGGAAGGGGTCTGGGACAGACCTTGCATTAAGTTTGAACCAAATCAGTTATGTCTGATACTACATTCAACCAGATTGATCTTAAACCAGTTTCAGCCATTTTGAAACTGGTTTATGTGCACTGAATTTATGTTCTGTTACAGGCTTAAACCAACTTCTAATCACTTACACTGCATTATGTGTAGTGTCTGTCCCTAGCCTTCAAGTCTAACTTTTTAGCCAGCTGGAGTTTTTACACTGTGATAGCTACTTTGCAATTGTAGCTGGTTTCAAGGTAATTGCACAATTTACCACTTAATTACACAATGCCTGTAATGTGTACAAGGGGCCTTAGAAACATAATGATGGTATAGAATTTAGCTTTCAGTATGACAAATTTCCTCTCTCTTTTTTGTGAAGAGCCTGTGTTGTACACATAAGTCCAATATTTATATCTACAGTTGTTTTACAGAAAATGTAAAATGACAACATGTTTCCATACTAAAGATTTTGCAATATGGACCCAAGACTATTTTTCAGGCATGCAGGGATGAAATCAGAACGACCAATGTGTAATTGGAGTTGCAGCTAGCACAGGAAGCGAAAAGCAACAAAAAGGGTTTCTATAAGTATGTTATCAACAAGAGGAAGGTCAGGGAAAGTGTGCATCCCTTACTTGAATGGGCAAGTGACAGATAAGGAGGAAAAGGCTGAAGTAGTCAATGGCTTTTTTTATCTCAGCCTTCACAAGCAAGGTGAGCTCCAAGACTACTTCTTGGTTTTGGAAGTACAGTTTTGGGAGAAGGTGAGCAGCCCTCAGTGATGAAAGACTAGGTTTGGGACTCTTTAGAAGACCTGAACATGTAGCCCCTGGTCAATGGGATCAGAAGAAATGTACCTGAGGGTGCTGAGGCAGTTGGCTGATGTGACTGCAGGGTCACTGGCCATTATCCTTGAAAACTCATGGCAATTGAGAAAGGTTCCAGATTTCTGGAAAAGGGCAAACATACTGCCCATCTTTAAGAAAGGGGATCTGGGAAACCACAGACCGGTCAGCCTCAATTCAGTTCCTGGAAAAATCATGGAGCAGATCCTCAAGGAATCCATTCCTAAGCACTTGGAGGTGAAGATAATTAGGAAATCAGCATGGATTCACCAGGAGCAAGTCATACCTGACCAACCTAATTGCCTTCTATGATGAGATGACTGACTCTGTGGTTGCAAGGAAGCTTTGAACATGATATACCTTGACTTTATGAAGACTTTTAATATGGTGTCCCACAGAATTCTTCCAAGCAAGATAAGGAAGTATGGGTTGGATGATGGAATGTAAGGTAGAGAGAAAGCTGTCTGGATCATTGGGCTCAACAGGGAGCAATCAATGGCTTGAAGGCTAGTTGACAGTTGGCATCAAATAGAGTGTCCCAGAGAGTGGGGCCAGTTTTGTTCAGTATCTTCGTTAATGATCTGGAAGTTGGGATAGAGTGCACCCTCAGTAAATTTGTGAATGACACCAATCTGGGGGGAGTAGTAGATATGCTGAAGGATAGGGAGAGGATTCAGAGTGACCTAGACAAATTGGAGGACTGGGTCAAAAGAAATCCCATGAGGTTCAAGAAGGACATGTACAAAGTCTCACACTTAGGATGCAAGTATCCCGTGCACCAGAATACACAGGCTTGGGACCAACTGGCTAAACAGCAGCTCTGCAGGAAAGGACATGTGGGTTACAGCAGACAATAAGATGGGGATAAGCCAGCAGTGTGTCATCACTGCAAAGAAGGCTAATGACATACTGAGCTGCATTATTAGGAGCATTGACAGCAGATTGAGGGAAGTGATTATTCCCCTCTATTCTGCACTGGTGAGGCCACACGGAGTACTGTGTCCACTTTTGGACCCCCCACTGCAGAACGGATGTAGACAAATTGGATAGTCCAGCAAAGGGCAATGAAAATGGTTAGGGGGTTGGAGCACATGATTTGTGAAGAGAGGGTGACAGAACTGAGCTTATTTAAGCTGGAGAAGGAAAAATGAGAGGGGATTTAATAATGCCCTGCCTTGTACTATGTGAAGGGTGGTTCTAAAGAGGATGGAGTTAGCCTGTTCTCAATGGTGGCAGATGACAGAACAAGGAGGAATGGTCTCAAGTTTCAGCAAGGAAAGTTTAGGCTGTATATTAGGAAAAAGTTTCTCACTAGCAGGGGGTGAAGCACTGGAAACAGTTGCGTAGAGAGGCTGTAGAATCTTCATCCTTGGAGGTTAAGGCCCAGCTCAACAAAGCCTTGGCTGGAGTGATATAATTGGGAATGGACAGTCGAGCAGGGGGTGGATTAGATGACCTCCTGAGGTCCCTTCCAACACTGTAATTTTCTATGATTCTATAAAATATGCTGTTAGACATTTTCATGACAGATTTTCTAGTTCAAAACACATTTTTGGCCTTAAATATAAGCTAAACATTGTACAAATGAATACTTCCCCACAAAATGTTTAAGATTAGAAAATATATATTTTTTCAAAATGACCAAAATATAACATTTCAACTGATCTGATTTTTTTTAAATTTTTGTTTTGACAAATCAAAAGATTTTGCTATGTGCGGAAAAAATCCTACCTCTTTCTATCCTTTATTTCTCCAAGGTAACCCATGTTAGTTTGGGTCTAAGTGTGTCTATCTCTTTTTAGGTATCCTAAATAATATAACTTTCTTGGTTTCACCCACACAGTATAATCAGATGCACCTAGGTATATAAATCTGCTGTTTATATTGTGTTTCAAGATAAGACTAAAAGTACTTGTTTCTGTTGAGAATGTTGTTAATTATAGAGCAAGTAACAGGAGGATAATTATTATATATCACCTGACTATTTGAGTAGGGAATTGATATTTGTACTTTCAGCCCATGTCTACAGCAAATGGCTGGAAGGTTCCTCACAAACACTTACAGAATTCCATTTTCATTAGCTAAATTTAAATATTTTTATCACTCATGTTGGAGCTTTATGGGCATCACAGAGTATGTGAACTGAATGATGCCCTCAGGCACTTTAATTTGATAAGTAGGTATATTCTTTGTATTTGCTGAACTGTTTCTTTTCATAGTATATTAAATGTGACCAATTTATTAGAGTAAAACTTCACATCTCTTAAGCATAGTGTTTTGATTCCCCACTTATTTCTCAGCTATATGCTTCTTTCAGGAGATGTCATTTTCTGACATATCTTCCTTACTTGCATGAGGAGACACTTCAAAGGATAAAAAACCCCATATACTTATACCTATAGACTCATGAATCCCTCACCTATGTGTTTGATTTAAAATTGAGTAATTGACACTAATATAACAAATCTTGTACAGCTGGCCACTTGGAAATATTTTTGATTTTGCCTGCTTCTGTGTCCCTACTAAATGCCTGTAGGCTATAGATCATACTAGCACTCACTCAGTTAAAAAACTGACATGGAGAGAGGGTGTTCTTCTGATTTTTCATTGTTCTGTCTTGAGGGCACATTTTTCAAAATAGGAAAGGGAAATCTCTTGAGTTTTTGCTAAAAAAATATTTCTGTAGAAGTATTTCAAATTCTAAATGTTAACAATGTTGTTGACTTATTTTAAAGTATAATGTGATAAATACCATAAATTCAGTAATTGCTGATGTGACTTATCTGTTAAAAAGAATGACCAAACTTTGTTTGAAAGCTAAGAAAGTATTTTTATTAATACGGGGCAAGACTGCTCCAAATGCCCATCTACTTAAGCTTCATCAATTTTGAATTATATAGAAACGTCTTTTGAAGTAATTATGACTACCCTATGATTACCATTTGATTTTATTATGACTATTACAATTAAAGTACATACCTAATTAATTTGTCTAACTTTAAACAATAAATTACTACCAATGTTATAATAGCATTAGAAATTCACAATTAACAATAATTCTAGGAATAGAATAGATATTACTATACTCTACTGTTGGCATGTGCTAGTAACTTTATTGTACCTTTCACCTTTGTAACACTATAAATGGGAAGGATGGTCCCAAGATATCTAGTAACCATTATCCATTTACAATTTTTCATCACTCAGCAGACATTGTGCCACATGAAGCATGTTTCATCATTTGTTAATTAATAGCTGATTAATGCTGATATCATATTGATCTTGGAGAGGCAGGTGTAGCAGGATTGCACTGTACACTAAAATTTCAATTGATTTTGAACAGAATCATTTCCACTACTGGTTTATTCATGAGTCTACATGAGCCATAGATAATTTTTTTCCTCTAAACTGTGGTATCTCATCCCTTGTAGAGGACTGATGCAAATTCATGCTTTTCACTGTTTCTTTAACGCATGATGTTGGGAACTGGGACTACTTCTTCGGCTATGCACTTAAACTCATACAAAGTACATTGCTTTTGGCTTCTGTTAAAGACTAGAGACATTGGAAGGAAAGGAGGGAATGAACATGTCACTAAAGAATCAACTAGAATAGATTTTCAATAGGAAAAAGGTACACATCATGGCAAACCGACATGTTGGTGTGATGGAATACTTCTCCATTAAATATTTAGGAACAGATTTTCTTACACTCTTGCTGACTTGTGCTCAGAAAAGAAATGCAAGTGTAGGTGTGCACCTGCATTTATGCATGCAAAAACACCTTGTATGCTTGCAAGTTAAGTAAGTGCACTATGAGTTCTGCATTTATTACAATATTAAGCTTCATTTTAAACTCAGTGAAACTTTACAACAGGAGTAAATGAATCCACAGGAGTTCATAGAAACAATTCCGGACTTTTAGAAATTCCAAAGCCCCAATTGTTTTCCTTATTGACATCAGTGAAAATTTTAATTGAACAAAGCCTGAGTAAGCATATTAGGATTTGGACCTTTGAACTACAGATGAGAAAGCTACTTCACAATGTCAATGCTTGATCTAAAGCCCATGGAACCTAAGGACAGGTTTCCTGTCCATTTACTTCTCCCAACTAAGATCTAATGTCTTTTTGAGGGAAAAAATATCCCAGAAAGCTGTATTTCACTGGTATACACTTTAAAAAAATATTTACTTCCTACTTCGTTACTTTTATTGGTAGTTTTTATGGCATATTTTCAAATAGTTGAAAACTGCTATCACATTTCCCCTTCTCTTCCTTTCTCCCAGCGAAACCTTCCTAGTTTCTACACATTTTCCTTAAGGAATCCATGACTCATGAATTCGTATCTATGATCTGGTGAAGTAGATTGCTGCCTATAAAAGTTCATGCCTCTCTGATCTCTAAGGTGCCACCCTGTTCTACTTTCTGCCTGCCTTCAAACTAACATGTTTAATCCTTTGATTTATAATCCTAGCCTCCAAAGATACTGCAAATCTTTCCACTGCTCTCTGTTTCTGTATGCTTGTAAATAATGCTAATGTTAAGGCATATTAGATCCAGGGCAGACCTCTGTGGAACCTAACTTGAGACTTCATGTTTGCCTGACATTGATCCAAAAAATAGTTAGTCTTTGAGGCAGTTAAACCATTCATGGTCTGTGGGATATCTGAAGGTACATACCTAAAGTTCACATATTTTCAAATTGTGATAATATCATATATAATTTTGTCAAATGCCTTACTAGGTATCTTATGTCTACTGTATTTTCTTCATCCTCAAAAGTAGTTATCTTGTTAAATAAGACAATCAAATTGAGCTGCCATGATTTGCTCCTGACATATCCATGTTGGCTGCTAGTGATATTTCTGTCAGAAAGCCACTGAAACAAGTAAACAAGTGACTTAAAATTAAAGTGCCTTTTCAAACATTTCTGTATTGGCATATTAGTGGCACTGAGAAAAAATATTTATTGTGCATTTTAATAATTTCATTTAGCTATCTGTACTTAAAAAAATAGTAGATATAAGTATAGAAGGGAAGAAACAATTAAAAGCAGCACACTGATCTTTTGCTATTTATGAACCAAAGTCACTTTAATATCTATTCCTGGCTCGTATGGCTCAATGGCATTTTTCATAAGAGATTTTTTTAATAAAATTTCAAACCTGAGACTCATTTATGCTGTAGACTCTGATACAACTAAACACACTAACCGCTACATCCACTCTTCAGCACTCTTTGCAAATCAGCGGGATACTAAGCTTGATGATTCATGCACAGATGCAGGATACAATGAGCACATTATTTAAAGACTGAAGTGAGTCATTTGCTTATCCATATTTATGATTATAGTAGGTAAAGATTTGGTCTGTACAAAAAGGGACCTCATGTTTGCGGTAATACAACAAGAATTCTTAATATGCAGGAAACCGCTGTTTGCAATTAATCACGTTATGGATCTCTCTATCACAAAACAGAGATCTATAAATATTGTATGCACACCTATGTATATGTTGAATGTGTGTGATAGAGTAAGTACAGACACAAACAGAACAAAAGTTTCCCATACACTTCCACTGATGGAGAGATGAGATGTGCTTCCATGTGCTAGGTGAAAAATCAAGTAGAGATCCTGAGGATGTGCTATGATCTACTATTGTTTACAGAATTCCTGGCAAAAAGACACACGTCATAGGAGAACAAAAAGCCCTGAAAAAAAATATGGCAAGCAAATTATCTTGGGTTCTCACAACACTTCATACTGCAAACATTGCATATAAGTAGTTATTTTTGTTCTTTCCCTTTATAATTTTGAGTGATAAGCTTTAGCTTGTGGAACATCTTGCCATGCCTCAGTGAGTACTAATTTTTCATTCAGTTGTCCCAATATTTTAGTTTAGTTTATTTCATATTATCTAGTCCTTACCTCTTTGTATAATGATAATGCATTATACGTCTTACTAGTAATAAAGTATCTTGTAAGTTTTATAAGAGCACTAGAATGATATGGCATCATATTTGTCTGGATACTCATTTTTAACTTGTCATATGTCATTTCAATAGCTATTCAGAGAAATGCTTTTGAGAATCATTAGAATTTAGTTGTAAGGACGTTCCAGAACATGAAACAGGAATCACAAGAAAATTTAACTAAGGACTGGAAGTGTCAGCTGAAAAGCATGCCTGTCATAGGAGACAGGTTAGGATACTAGCTTCATAGATGCATAGATTCATAGATGCTAGGATTGGAAGGGACCTCAACAGATCATCGAGTCTGACCTCCTGCCTAGGCAGGAAAGAGTACTGGGGTCAGATGACCCCAGCCAGATACCTATCCAGCCTTCTCTTAAAGACCCCCAGGGTAGCACTCCTCCCTTGGAAGCCCATTCCAAATTTTGGCCACTTACCATGAAGATGTTTTTCCTTTATCTAGCCTAAATATCATAGTATCATAGTACCTAGGGTCAGAAGGGGCCTAGAGCAGGCCATCTAGTCTGACCCCCCGCCAATGGCAGGAAACGAGTGCCAGGGTCAC